>OZ022488.1:19156755-19787205 GCA_963989405.1 Trypoxylon attenuatum | reverse complement strand
AGTGAAAGTGATCTGAAATAGGAAAGCCCATTTAATTTCTCGTCCTTCTGCATTTTCTATCTCGACGAGTAGTGCGAATGCAAGGCGTGATAATGATGTCCATTTTCACAGAGCCAGAGACGCGTGTCTCGTTAACAGATTCGTTACTAGGGTGGTCACTGGCGGACCGAGGCCCGTAATTATTAACGCTCTCTACTTGGTATTCTATATTTCTCGTATAACAATCCTTTTCTAACTGCTGACACCAAAGATCATCTTACGTTAAGAGTACTCAAACGTCCGATAAATCTTGGAAGAAAATTCGTAAGTAAAAGCTTCTAAACACAAGTCACTTTGGCCCTTGAAACATCGTTGTGCTATTAAAAGTTGAGGAAAATGTGTCGGGCAATCAAAGCGTTAACGAGAATCGCGATACGGATCGGTCGAGGGTCGTTAGTTATCTTGAAACTCGCCTTCCATCCAATGAAGAGTGCAGTAGTCCGACTGTCGTTCGCACGAGTCGACAGCGTGGAAAGATCGTAGTGTATGTTGCTGTCTATCGACTCGTAGATGGTTTGTGGATATTGGGGATCTTCGATTATTTAATCTACCGCGGGCGGCCAGTTGAGAGACTGAACTTGGCCGTTGGTTTCGCAAGGAATAGACTACGCAAGGAGAACGATGATCCTCTTGATTCTACAGCCGGTTTGTTTTGTCGACCGAGCGTCGTTTATCCCTAGACCACCCATCGCCGATATTCCACTTTGGAATTTTATCGGACTCGAATCTCGTGCGGATGTGCCTCTCTAAGCGATTATTACCCACCACGAAAAAGACATTACTATATAGGACGCCGGTCGAGGGTAATTATTTAGACGACAACGACCACGGCAATTTCTGCCTGGCGTAATGACAATTGGCCGTCTGCCTCTCGGCACCCTGATTTTTCTCACACTGACGTTAATTTCCCTCAAAATAATTACCACTGTGTTTTCGCAATCTCGCGACCATTCTCTATCTCTCTGCATACTTGTATCCTTCCATCTTTTCATACCTATTTCTCTTTTTATCCTCGTATCTATCATCTATCCACTTATCTATATCTATATGTATACAATCTCTTCTTACCTCTTCCCCTTTCTCTTTCGTTTTCTCTACGATCCCAGAAGGATATTTCAAGCGACTGACGCGTCGGATAGTTAGGAAAGGAAACAAAACATAGTCGTGTCGATCAAACATCTCGGTTCGGGTTGGTTATTGCTCGAACAATTGGTACCGTGAGACGAGTCGGAAAGGTCACCGCTTCCAGACGAGTTTTAATTCACCGAGCCATGAATGAGAGGCACGTCCTTAGGCAGAAAAATCGGGCGTGCTTTCCACGAAAGTATAAATAGAAATTCGTGTCGTCGCCGTATACAGTCGTATACAAACACACTGACACTCTACTCGAGACACTCGAAACGAACGTGAAAGAAAATTCTTCAAAACGGTCATTCACTTCGTCGAGTGATCTAGATTCTATCTAGATATGTATACATATATGTATTATATTGTGTAAGTATAGACACAAACACATAGATTGTATGCAAACTGCGTGAAAAGTGAGAGTGATTAGGATGAGTCGACTTATCTACTATGTATAACGCTGATCTCTCCTTTAATGAAAGGAGCCGATAGAATTCGCGTTGAAACTCGAGGTCTCGCTCCGATTTTCCTGTGAAATCGTTCTCCCGGCAGACGCTTTTATCTTTAGAAGCTACACAGACAGTGCAACGCGCTTTTTTCTTCCTAACGGAAATAGCTATCATTCTATGGGTCTCGGGATGAACCAGCAATACTCGAGAAAATTTATTTTCGTGGAGGTTTACGGCATCCGCCGTAAACCGTTCTGGAATATCGAGCCGGATGAACAAGATGCACCTTGGTGAATGTGTACAAGTACGATTTTATATTATCGATACTTTTATCATTGGAATTTTTCTTTTTGCTTCGCTCAAACGTAGAGCATTTACCAATTTTTCGGCAAACTTTAACGTTATCGTGTGGTGTGCGCGATGATTTCATCGGTACAGATTATTGAGATATTTGAAGATAATAGAGATTGTAGAGTTTTAACTCGTTCGAGTCTGAGAATCTTGTCTGTTTGTCCATACGTTTTAACTGGGTGCAAACACAGTTTCTCATGCACTTAGGGACATATCTTTAGAAACCCTTAATACTTAACCGATCGATTATCACTCGAATTTTTATGATCAATAAAATGCTAATAGATTTTAAGGATACGTTTATTCTTACTTTTATAGTGGAAAGCTGTCTAACGACCACTTAAGATTGCCGAACAGATTTATTTGAATTCGAGATTTCATCGTTCACTGTATAAAACTAGTTGCAAAAGTATGATTACATGAAAATTCTAAAAGATTGAATAGGAGAATCCAACTATCGTAATCTAGTCGTATTGAGAAACACCGCGACTAACATTCTTTCCATCGGGGTAATTCCAATACGTAAGAAGGATAAAAGTAGAAAAAAAATGGGTGTGTCACGATACGCGACAGTCACCATAAATACACGTCTTTTCACCGTTCCCGTCAGACTCAGTCAGTAATTTCAAAGAATCTTGAAAGTCTGAAAGTATGATTCATCGATATAGAATTCGAATTGATCAATTTAGATCCATCGCCTATTACATACATACATACATACATACATACATACGTTTAATACGTACGCACTTGTAAAATACGTCTCACTCGAAGCGCAGACGCCACGTGAAATTCTCGAGAGTAAAGCCTTCAAGAGAATTTCTGTCCCCATTAGCAAATGGTACATGAATTATACATGACGCTCTCTTAATTAGCCGCGGTGCGTTCGGTGTCCACGCTTTATCGTCTCGCAGAATTAAGTGGTTCGGTACGCGGCTACAACCGATCGACATCGCTCGGGGAAGTTTTTATTTTCCTCGAAAAACTCTACACCTGGAATGCTTCGACCGTTTTCGCCGTCACGATTGCCAAATCGGATATACCGAGGACAGGAAACTTGGAGTCGCTTTGTAATAGATATATATACATAATGTAACGTGGTGACTGTGATTTCAGTGAGTCAGACAGATATGATTCAATTTGGGGTAGAACTCTGATTCTAGCGTCAATCGTCGAACAATCCTGATTCGAGCATAATGATTATTAATAGACTGCGGATTTTTATGCAAAATGGCCAAAATTTGATGTTACGATTCTTTAGAAATTACAAATGATTATTGAAAAAACAGTTTAAAATGTTTCTTGCAGTGTATAGATTTCAGAAAGGTGGATAACACGTTTTAAAAACAAGTCTATACAATTTTCTATTAATAATAAAATTCATATTTGCATAATGATCTGCAGTCTAATTATTAATGTGGAATTCTACAGATTGTTATCGTACGAATAGAAATCCATCTAAGAATCTTGTGAATACATATTTACAAGTCGAAAGCGACAAATATCGAGATAGAACGTTACTGGGTCAGAAATCTTAATTTCGCTTGGAAACGTGTGATCTTGGTGAATTCTGGCTTATGGGGGGTATTCTCCATTGCGAGGTTAAAAAAATCGATGTTTCTTTATTTGCGTTTCATAATCTATGCTGCTTGGAGAATGTTTCTTGAAATTTTCAAGCCAATTGAATAAAAATTAACACTTCAAACAATCCGTTATTGCAGACTGAAGGTCAGTCACGGTTACCATAACGAAAACTTTAAACGCGTTTTTCTCAAAACATCATTTTTCGTGAGAGTGTCCATGATATCTCCCAAACGGCTCAGTCAATTAACTTGAAATTTGGAAGACACGTTCTGTACATGTACAGTTCTCGCCTGAACCAAAAGAAAATAAATATCTAATATTTTACAATTTTGGGAGCAATTTAAAGTGCGAAATATTTACCGAAAATTCATTTTTTATCTTTAACGTAGTACCCTTTTGTCAAAACACGTCGTATTTGTTTTCCCGTGGTTCACACGATACCCACAATCATACTGATCATTACTACCTGCGAGTGTTCAGTTTCCGATGAATTTACTGGAAGATATCGTGCACACCATGCGAGACGATCCGAAAATTCCGTCCCCCGTCACTCCATAGTTGCAACATGAAATAGCCTTAAAAAAATCAGAAACGTTGCGTATGAATACACAAATATACCTACTTTATTTTTAACACAACAAGTGTTCCCGAATTATTGTTAAAAAATCCGAAAAACCTCAATTAAAACAAGTGAAGAAAGGGGAATACCCTCTTAAAATGACTATTTTGACGTGAACAGACATAAGCAGCCGGTCCTCAATTTTACCGGTGAGGTACGTTAAACCAGAGGAGTATCCAAAGGCGACATAGTCAAAGGGAACGATCCCGTCCCCTAGACAACAATATTCGGCTACTCTCCTGGAAGTCAGTGTACGGTCAGTGCTTGTAACAATGCCGACGTAACGCCTATTTCCAAATAGTCACCGGGCGTGGGACTGTCGATACAATAATGAGTACCGTTATTATTTGGTTCCCTGAACAAACAGCGAACACCATCGCCACCAGCAGTATATATATAGTTACTGCTCCGAATATCTGCCTCGCGTAAATCGCTCATCGAGGCTCTCCTCCTTGCCTCTCCAACACTATTCATTCTCCTCCCAAGCAAACTTTCCAAGCGCACTTGGTACGCTCTCCTTTAATTTTATCCGGTTTCCAGCTTTAAATGAGAAGTACTCATCCAAGGCATCCGGAAATATCGTGCGACTTTTACAAGCTCTATTCAATTTTCCAATGAACTCGTTACATTTAATCGAGGGGGGTTTTTTTTTTTGCTGGATTGCTTTTAAATGGACTGCAGTAGATACCAAGAACTCATGACGATGTTGTCTCGCGAACTTTTTCCACGAGCATGCATACGAGTCAGGCACGTAAGTCGAAAGCGATCGTTCTGGAATTTGCGAGGTGAAAGGGCGACTTTGGTGTCCGGTAACGCTAACGAGGATACTCCCGTGTGACTATGCTAGTTCTGCGTCCGGTATCGCGTATACGAGATCTCGAATGGTGGAAATCGGTATTAACAGCGTAGTGTAGCGCGTGCGCGATCGAGTGGTGCCTCTGTTCAGTACTTGCCTTGTCCCCGCTTGCAAAGAAGTGGCTACGAAGCTCATCCTGTTTACGGAATTTCAGTGAAATTTCTTTAGCTCACCTGTATTTATTCATCCATACTCCTATTTCTCTATTTTTATATCCGTTTACCCAACTAATTAATCTATCTTTATTTTATTGCCGTTTTCCTCATTGTTTCGCTGATCTTATCTCCTGGTTCATCGTATTCCATTGGCATCTTCGCTATCGGCCAATTCGCGTACGAAACTTGTCATAATCCACTCAAGAGTGTATGTATGTATTCTTTATTGGTTTCCCTCAGGGATTACACGGGTTCCGTTTCCCCGTATAGAAGTGCATAGAATGAACCAGTAAAAAAAGCAGAAAGAAACAACAGAAAATTTTCCTCTATACAAGAGATTGAACATTCTCCGGATAATTTTTCTTTGATTCCAATTATGTAATACTGTGAGATAGTTTTACTCTTTTGTGTAGATTTCTCGTTAAAGGGTTGCAATTTGGCTCTACATTTCTCGCGAATCGTCGTCCTTCCATGCAAGCTTTACAGATTACGTGTCGGACGATTTACGGCCGCGAACGGAATTTTATTGAGCAGATAAGAGACTCAAGGGTTCCGCATTGGACTGCCGCAGTCTGACGCGCTCAAAAAATTTTGGCACCGGTACAAAGCCTTTCCACGGACGATTTCGCCCCGATGAGAGTGAGACGGACAGAAAGGCGAGGGAAAAAAAGATTGCCCCCCCCCCCCCCGGCGCAATGAGTTACTTTTTCTCTCATAAATATTAATATCGAGTTGCGAGCAGACGATTTTACCAAGAGGGTCGGTCTCCTTTCGATTTGCGATAGGTCTGCACACTGCTGCGGCACGTGAAAGGACGATCAATTATTCGACTGTGCACGCCACGAATGCTATTCGGTGCATCGCGCGGTCTAAATCACCCGTCAGTGCCCACCGCTGCACCGCCTTGTAACTCTTACTCTCATTTTTTTTCTATATTCCACGTTCGTCGACTTTGATCGCATCGCGGATGGTGACGACACTAAGACTGTGAATAGTTATCCATATATTCCGTCGACAGAAGGAATCAAGATACATGACATGTACAGTAGATATTTTACTAGAGAAGGTACATCACGCGTCACAATACGCAGGCTGCCAAGTACTTTTAAGGCAGGATATGAATTTTTTAGTCAAAGGGAAGAACTGTTAGCTGGAGTGTATGTGCTGTGTACAGCCTCTACGCGGCCAACTTCTGGAATTTCAAATTCTTCGTAGAATATCACTTTACTATCAGCAAGTGAATTTGCGTTAACGAAGAACTCACTTTTTTGTATTCTGGATAATTGAGATGAAACTACGTATCTTGTACTTGGCCCATATCTTTGCATTTTGAATGCTTTTTTGAGATCTTCATTTCCTCTGTAGACGCAATAGACTCGAACTATGATAAGTAGACTGCGGATCTTTATGCAAATATTAATTTTATTATTTATTGAAAATTGAATGGGGCTGTGCTTACAACGTGTTATTCACCTTTCTGAAATTTATACACTGCAAGAAACATTTTAAATTGTGTTTCCAGTGATCATCTGTAATTTGTAGAGACTCGTAATATCAAATTTTGGCTATTTTGCATAAAAATCCGCAGTCTAATGATAAGCTACCGAATTTTCGATGCAGTTGTTTCCGAGGTTTTCCAAATCGCTTATATTTGTCAATACCTGATTGACAGATCTAGATCGTGAGATCATCAAATTATCGCTAGTCACGTGTGTTCCTCCCAAGGTGGTTTAGCGTTTAATGAACAATTTTGCGGTGTGGCCATGGCACGTGAGACAGTCATTAATTATACGAAGTTACCCAATGCGAGCACCGTTGGGTGCATCGCGAGAGCCACGAGTATCTTGAAAAGCAAATCGTGCCTCCTTGAAATAAAATACCGCACGCCAGGCCGCTTCTTGAGGTCAATCCTGGGAATATATCGTTGCAGCCTGATTTCCGCGTAGCATGGAAATCTCAAACTTTTGTTCAACCATATCGTCTTCCTTTATTCTCCCTTATTCTCTCTTCCAATCTTTCTTGCTGTTTATCCTTTTGTATCACTATTTCCTCGGATTTTTCTTTGATAAAATCTAGTGATCCGACTATTTTTTTTCTCTCTATTAATCTGTTTTTGCCAGTCGGTCTATTCGTTTCTTTGGTTGTCCATTCACATAGTTCAGGTATCCTGACGTTCTTCTCGGATCTCGGTTATTTGTCCACCCGTTCTCTTATTTATTTTTCTATCGATTATCGTTATTACTCGCTTCTACATTTTTCTATTTTTCATCTATTTTTTGTTGTCTGTTAGTCTGTTCCTATTCCGCAAAGCTCTTTGCGGATTAAATACAAGCTCACCTTCCAGGACGTGCGCGCGCGCGCGTGTACCACCTGCACCGCGGACTTATGCAAATTCTCGGCGGGTCTGTCTGCGCGAAGCCACTGGCCCACGAATGTACGCGCTCGCCCCTTCGTTTCTCGAATCGGCTGGTTTCCGCAGAACCAAATTATCTCTCGCGATCGCGAGGTCCAACGGACTTACAACACCGTTAGTATGTAGTCCGTGTTCTGGGTGATTACCGGTGGATACGTTTCGCGACTCTTGTACAGCATTAGGAGAATCAGCCCCTCTCCTGATTTAGGGCCAGCATAGTTTTATGGCACACGAAAACCCCCTCTACAATTAGGAGGCCACTCTCGCTCCTTTTCCGACGGCCGTTCTAAAAATCAAGCCCTTCCCAACACTGGTACCCGCGTCTTTAATCCGCAGTAATTTATTCACATGCGGCACGAAAGATTCGGGTATGGAAACAACAACGCGAACGGATATCTGATGGCAAATTCACGACTGGGGCGGCGGCTGCATTCCCGACTGCAAAAAAGCTCTCGTCCCTCCATCCGTCCCTTTAATCTTACTTACCCTCGATGCAGGTCGACGAAAAAGGCCCTCGCCGCGCCGGTCTCACGCGAGCCGCTCGTAATGCGAGGCATTAAAAATAAATTGAATTAAACACGTCAGCCACCGACGAGGATATTGACTCGCGACGAGTGGTGTGCGGTGCTTCGGGGTACAGACCACGGTGCTGCACTTGGCAGACGGAAAATCCGCATCGATAAGCGCGACCGTGCAGCGCCATACCGCACCGCTTATTGATACGGGTTCGAGACTCAATGGAGGATGAAGTTATCGCGGTGACTGTGCTCGACTCATGAAATATTCAGGAATAAAGCGCGTGCGAGCTTCTGCTTCGACTGCCGTGGAGACTTGAAATCGTTCTTTGCCGATTGCTTCTTCAATTTTCTCTCTTATTTCCTATCGTTGGTAAAGGATTTATAATTTATTCCCATCGATTCCCATCGATAAACTGATGTTAACGAGAGCCTAACAAGGACCTTGTATTTCTATTAATTAGCCCGTACTCTCCTCTGCTGTTGCTACCGTGTATTTATACGTATGTATGTACGTATTTATTCTATCTATACGTAGACACAGATGATGAGAGACCAAGGGGACCTGTGTCTTAACGAGCTGATAATATTACGCTTCCGATGATCGATTAAAAACGCATTACCGACCCGAGTCTGAGACAAGCTTGTCTACTTCCTTGTATACATATCCTTGTATACGAGAGAAAGGGTTACATATTGCACATTGCCCTGACGAGATTCGCAGCAATAAGACTACTCGCTTGGCCAGAGAGCCGACTACCTTAATTAAGCCGTTACCGGCATGCTTAATTGCAGACCCGCCGACTAATGAGAGGGCCTTCTCCGCGAGTATCGTGACCCTAAATTTTGGGTGCATTTTAAAAATCTGCAAACGGTGCGAAGCGATTCTTAGTGGGCAATTAGAAGCCTCGAACGGTTGCATGCCTCGCGAACGATGCGCACACACGCAATTTCCGATAATTCTATTGACTAACTTCGTATGCAAGAGGGGTATCTACATGTAGATTGCCTTGATATTTTCGTAGCCTGACGTATCCTCGTAGGATCGATAGCATCAGTCGTGTATCCGCGATCGATGCGTCAACCGTTGAGGATCGAACTGCCAAAAGTCGAAGCCGATTTCTTCTCGATGTCGAGCCCATTAACTTTTTTCTCCCCTCCCTCCTTTGAAGCCGCTTACGCGAACGATTTACGTGCCATTGGATTCAAGGGCAAACGAAAATCACGGATAAAACGAATCTGGGACCTGAGATCTTAATCAGCGAGCAATTAACTGCTCGTAACTTTCTTGCCGGTTGTTTTTCGGCTCTCGCAACCCGTGGCGCGCAGTGCAGTGCGGTGGGCTGGCTCGAGCGACGAGTGTCACTGCCCTTATTTTCCTGGTTTTAAGTAGGATTCTATTTATGCCCAGCCGGGCAGTTTTTAGTCGGCACGCCGGGATCATCCAGACGTACTCCAGGCGTACTTGGGCAAAGTGAGAGGATCGGGGAAGAAGGCCAGACAGAAAGGCGGAAAGAGGTAGAAAGAGAGAAAAAGAGGGAGAGGATCTCTTACGAGCGTCTCGTGTCTACTAGCGTATCCCGCCTTGCCGGCGCGTATCCAGGAAGTGACGTCAGCCGACGACGTTCTTATGAATTAATTTCCGGAAATCAAGCCCTCCCACCTACCCCTTTCTCTCGAGCGCCAGCTCGCTTTGCTCGTTCGTTCACCATAGTCATAGAGATCCTAATCCTTGCGGTTGCGCAATCCTAATACCGCCCACGAGGTAAAGAGTACGTACATGCCGCTTAACGCTCGCTACGGATTATTTCACGACTAGCACCGAACACCACACTTCGCCATCGCTTCCTATCCACTCTTCTTCAGACTACATTCTCCTCTTGGCTAGCATCTCGGATTCATCCGAGTATCGCGTGGCAAAATGTACTTACCGTTCGTGGCTGTGATTTCTAGTTGTGCGCTTTGAGGAAGAATCGTTAAATCCAACTGTTGGTTATGGGTTAAGTAAATAACAACACTTTAATTAAAATAGAATATTATATTAATAGCACTCGAGCAAAGTCTTTCTTTATGATGTGCATATAAATGTGCATCTAAATGCTCATATAAATTCTTAAAACAATCGATATTCGCAAATGCGATGGTCCCCATTCCCGGGTATAAATATGTGGTTGGAGTTTTGCAGAGCCGAACGCTGTCGGTCGCCCCATACAAAGTATTAGGCAATCCAACACCAACGTTAATCCATCGATCGCCGCGTTATTTAGATCCAACTTTTAAATTAACTTTTTGATAATTTCGTACACTTGGCAAATGATACAAGAAGGAAGAATGGACATGAAAGAATTCGGTAACAACAGACTCATTAAAACTTCATGGAAAAAGGTCTCTATCTTGAGAACACGCGTATCCCGTTAGGAAGCATCCTACATTGATAGAATCAAGCGCAGTTTCTGAGAAAAGATTTTGCATCACAAATGACCAGATAGAAATGGCCCAACGACTGGAACGCGCACCTCGATGTCGATCAGCTTTTTCATCACCTACGTAGGTCACCGTGTAGACAAACATTATGCTAATCTTCGATTATCCAGTTTTCTCTTCAATTTTTCATTGATCAAGACATGGTTTAAACTCTCACTGGTATCTGTATATGTTCCGTATATGTCACGGACGTGATAGTCAAGGATGTTAGGCCGAGAACATTGTCAATAGCCCTGCTATTTTGAGACGGGACAAATTCGAATATCGTATCGTTCTTCGCGAAATCTTTGCAAGGACCGTAAATCCTTTGAGGAAACACCGAATTCGTAGGATGCTGTTAGGAGAAACACCTACGTCCCCTTCGGAAACTACGGTCGTAGAGTATGAGTGTACCGGAGAGTAAGGTACAAAAATAGGTATGACCACCCCGCTCGAAGAGATAGTGCAATAGATAAGAAGAGCGCAAGCTGGATATCGAGGTTGATCGAACTGCTGCCCACCGACAAGACGCGACGTATCGAGCTAAGAAGACGAGCTAACTTGAGTTTAAGCAAAGTGAGACAGAGTGATCCAGGACAAAGTATAATGCGGGTATAACGAGAATTAAATGCAGCAGAGTCAGACACAAGCTGAAAATCCTTGGTCTCGGTTTACCGTTGGTGACCTCCAATTGGATTCTGGGACCGAAGAGCACCAAGAAGAAAAAGAGAGAAAGAGCATTTACCCACCAGCTGGGTTAATGGAGTGGTACTGTCCAATCCGTCTCCTCTCGTCTCGGGATATAGATATTTTGTCCGGCGTATAACAAGCTGCTTGACGTGTAAAGACGGGCCTGTGCCCTAGCCAGGGGGATGCCAATGCAGTTTAGGATAATATGACGAAGATCGGTGGCATGAGGCAAGTCGAGAGGGAGGGAGAGAGCCAGGTGTTTCGTGGGGTACCATAGAGTGAGCCCACCCTCTGCCTGTGTTCTCTCCTTGCCCACTGGAGAGACCGCATGCTCCCCTCCATCACCTCTTCGCTATGTTCGCTTCTTCTTCGACCCTTCTTCGAGCCTTCTTCGAGCCTTCTTCGACCCTCTTGCACCCTTCTTTGGTCTCCCTCACTCCTCTCTTCAGTCTTTCTCTCTTCCATCCCTCTTTCGAGGCTGCTCGTCGACCTCCTAGCCCGCTCCCTCTTTTCGACTCTCTAGTTTCGACTGCTTCACCTTATACCGGGTGTCGCACGGCCAATCGGCTCCCAAGTGCTCCTTATTCTTCGGACCCACCGCGCAGAATGGATTATTTGCCCTTCGACTCGACCCGATCGAAGCTTCTTCTTCTTCTTCTTCTTCTTCTTCTTCTTCTTCTTCTTTTCTACTCTGTTTGCTCTCTTGATGCCGCTACCCTCGGAGCGGAAAAGAACCTTGGGAAATAGCCGTGACCAGAGAACTCTCTTGCGCCCGCCTATGGACACTCAAATCATCCTCGTCTCTTTTCTTTTTTTTCTTTTATATCGCTTCCGCATCGGACGATTGAGTCGCGTTAGTTTTTCGATTTGCTCGCTTTTGCGGAAAGGTCGGCTCGCGTAAATTAGATGTGATTATGGCGTGAAATTAGTCTCGGGAAAGTTGCCAGCTAGCTGTTTTTCGTGCCGCTTCATTCACACCGCTACTTCGAGCAGAATCTTTGGACCACCATGAAAGTCCGTTGCTTGTACAGACGTACCGAGTCCTACGATCCACTCTAACTGACCTCCATTAACGCCTCCTCTATCCTTTCTATTTTCCTGAAGAAAGGGATAGCCCTGCTATAATTGGTCACCACGCTACCATTGCTATTCGTTGGTACACCGGGTGCGCTAGTCTTGCATCATCTCGCAAAACATAAATTCTTCCTGATATCTTTATCGATCTTCGTGTTCCTGTTAATCCTATCTCCGGATAGTTTTAATCCTTGTGAAGTGGCCCTAGAGGGAAACTTGTTTTTTACCTGTAGAGAAACAATTTATTCCGACACATTTAAACGATACCAATGAAACTGTGTCGTATGGCAATGTAATAGAAAAATAAGTATGTTTTTAGTGTAATCAATTATACAGTCAGAACATTGATAGCTTTATTCCATTGACATATGTATAGACCCTTAAGGCATATGTAGGGCACTGGGCAGAATTGCGTCACGATTTTCGGGTTAGCAACAAAAGCAGACTTTGAAAATTGCTACTCGGCATCTGCCGAGGTATCAGGAAGTCGAGGTCTTTGGCACGAGCCCGCAGGATCGATCGGTGGTCCGAGTCCACCCGGTATAGGAACCCGCAATGAACACCCAGGAGTAGAGTCCTAGTGGCTCGAGCCCTGTAATATTATACCGGCCGGACTCCCATGTGCACCGGTTTGCGTTTCTACGTGCGTGAGAGACGCCACCGTGCTAGGAGACGATCTCGACTCTTTCTCGGTTTCTGCTCTTCTTCGCGACGCCGTCGGCGTCGTCTTCTTCGTCTTCTTCGTCTTTGTCGTCTTTGTCGACGCCGTCGCGACCGTGCACTTTCTGCTCGTTGACATTCCGCAAAGTCCAACGATACCACGAGAGGAAAATCGAAGCACCATTTGCCATTGGGTCGGTTCTTTTTTTGATAAATGCTCCTTTAGCTTCGTCGTGACAATATTCTCGAGGCAAATGACCAAGGACAGTACATGGTGCTTATCGTATATAGCATTCTGAGTATCTTCGCGTATATACCGGTCTCCCTCTCTCTTTCTTTCAAACGTACGATCCGTTAGTTCGCGTAATAGAAGTGCTTGCCGATAGATGGTCGTTCTCTTAACCCTCTAACATGCCATTTAATTTAGAAGCTGCATACCTATGTGTCATGACGTAAATTTTACCTCTGTTCACTTAACGATCGAGCTAGAGAAAACTGGTTCGATCACTGTGGTATCTTATTTAATTCCAATGCGGAAGAAGGAAGGCACTCAAAATACGCAGAGGCTCGCGACAAATCTAATGTTCCTAGCGTGATAAGGATTTATCGTATCACGCGCGACGAAGCCGTTCATGTGCCTTCGAGTTAGCACCTTTGCCATCAAACTCGCAGGAAAGAGTTGTCGGCCGGTTTATAACCAGGGTAGTAAACTTATGTATAAGAAACAAGGAAAAGGGGACTTAGCTTATCGTCCAGCTCATTTCATATTTCCAGATATTGCATAATTCAAACTTGATTTAATTCAGTAAATAAATGTCAGATCTCGAGAGAAACAGCGTGACTTTGTTTTGGAAAAAAAGTTTACTTCGTATCGCAAGCGAATGGTTTTGCGAGATATTGTGTGTATCCTGCTGGCGGATACCTGGCATTGTAACTAAGAGACAGGTTCCTATCAACAGTCTTGGCTACTACATATATATCTGGTATCGTGAAATACCGATTTCAGATAATGTCACCATTCTCGTTTACATAGCCTTTAGCCTTCCGCGGATCTCTTCGAGCTCAGGAATTCTTGGCTGGAGTTCATTACTCTTTGAAACCCATCGAAAACGACTCCTTCGATAAATATTCCTCCATGGACATGTAAATCTCGTCTCTATCAACGTGCCTTCAGTTTTACTTCGTTCCTCGTAATCGATTCCCACCATTGTATTATAATCTCCTGTGCCTCAAAACGCTAATTCTTTTCGCGAAGGTATTAATCCTGGAGTTAGCAAAAGGATCAATTTGATTCCTGTATAAAGTTGTACCTTTACTTTATTAGAGTATGAAAAACATTCGATGGAATTCAATTAAGTGTTGTAAGAACGTTAGAAATTGATAAATCGTCGGTACACTGTTAAATGTATCGGATGCTCATTTCTCGAAATGTCTTTCTCAAAAGTTTCTCTTAACTCTCTTGAAGGATTTTGCTACTGGCCTTGGCGAACATTGAGCTAATTCTAAATGACCAAAGACGTCTGAGTAGTTGTACCGCGGAAAGTCATCGATGGCGGTTCCTCGCGGTCGGTTAGAAAATTCCAACATTCTTCGGGCTTCCATATCCATTTCGAGTTTAGCGAGAATCGATATTTGGCGTGGCCCTCGTGGTCCGGTCATGGTGTAGGTACGCATGAACTTACAGTCGCTCGGTACTTCTTGCCATATTTCACTCCATGTCGACGATGAAACTGTAGATATGCAGTGCCATACCATGCTACGCCTTGTCGAAATTCACCCGCTACCCTCTTACGAGTTGTGTGCCACCCTCTTATTTCTCAATTCCGCACTATGCTGCGGCGGTAACGACAGTGCTAGGCCACGAATACACTTTTTTTCGGTAAACTCGATTCTGCGTAGCGGAGCGGCTGCATCCGCCGCTAGTGTTTGCGTTTGAGATTTCTTGTCTGTTGGAAGGTTGGTCAGTTTTTCTAATGAGAAAAATGGATAATCAGATGTGTCCCCTCGAAGGGTACAGTTAGAGTCAGGTTTTTCTTTCGTTTCGTATGTCAAGATCGATAGGTCTCTCTTTCTCTTCTCTCTGTGTGTATGTATAAGCGCGCGTGTGACTAGTGTCAGTTCGTAAATTTCTCTTATCTCGGAGGAAGATCTGTCGCGCCAATGGCTAAATGCACAACCGCTTTTTATTATGCACAGTGCGGCACGTTGCGCAGGACGTAATCGTGCTGGTACCGCTTTTACGATCATTGCGTGAGAGCGTCTGTTCAAAGGAACGCGGTTTGCTCTCGACTGATTACGCCAATCGATATTGTATCCCCCTCGTTCAGTGCTCGTCGGAGCAATAGCCCCCGGAGTCAACCCCCCCAAGCTACCACGGTGACTCGAGAACAATCGGATATATCAACGTTGACGACTGTTTTCACTTTCGTTGGGAATTCTTTTACCTTTACATTTATGAAACATTCTTTAAGTAAAGAGTATTTTACAAATTCAGGATAATTTCATTAGAAATTATTATTCCAAAAGAAATATTCCACTTTAACGCTTTAACGCTGCTTACTACTCTTTATGATTTATGTGAATACGAATTATGCAAATTCCGAGTTTCACAGTACCATCGTGAATCATTGCCAATATATTATGATACATGTATCACTTTCTCTCCTATTTCCTACATTTCCAAGAGGAAATGAGAACTATTCAAACTGATCGCCAGAGCGAGGGGGTAGTTGACCGTGTTTGCGTAACGAATAGTACCCCCGTCTGGTTCTGTCTGACAGTGTCTGGTGGCCGAGGTAAAAATGCTGGGATTTCGAGTAGCATCGATCGCGTGCACTGTACATTCTACGAGGGCAGTCTGCGGCTGCTGGCTCGTCTCGTTACATTTATAGACTTACAGAGAAGACTTTCGCACCGCGAGACATGCGAGAGAGTGTCGGGACGTGTCTCGTGCGCGCATTGCGACGCGACTTACATATTAGTCATCCATATTCCCGAATAACGAAACGACCCAGCCAGAAATAGTAACCTGCACGGAATGAATAGAAGTGTGTGTGTGTGTGTGTGTGTGTGGTGTTGAACCACCGTATGTGCCCCTGGGACACTGCAGGTAGTATAACGCAGCACCGGCCGAGAGAGCAACACCTATTAGCGCAACTGGGTCAATGCCGCCTCTCTCGCTTTTGATTTATGAGTCGCTTGTCCAACGGATGGATGCTAACTGGACGCAGGGATACTCCTTGGCCACCCAGGAACTAATTGCTGGCGTGTGAGCGCAAAAGGTGGTCTACGGTGTCTATATCGTCTCTTTCCAACAACCACCCAAATTGTGCATTCCATCACTCCTAGAGTCTTGATGATTATACACCATCACAGAGAAAAAGGATCAGCCAGCTATAAACCAAATATTTAGTTTGTAATTAACACAGAGTCAACGAAAATTACGAGCTGATCTTTGAACTGACCATGTTCTATTTGAGTTTCTAGTAAATCTCAGGAGTTAATAGCGGTCATTTTTGTTATCTTACTCGGTATGTGGTAGTGGTAATTTACATGTATGTATTTGGTTGGGTGGACTGTGGAAATGTCGCGGACGCCTTCCTAACAGTCGGGCTGCATCACCAGGACGGTAATTTGACCGGGTGTGTTATTAATGTTATCGTGCATGGGCGGTCATTGCGAAGGAATTATAAGATATACATCGATAAGGATTCCTTGGCTTATAGTTTCGGGGTTAATATTCATGAGACCTTCCTTCCCCGCCGTGATACCAAAGTTAATCCCCCCCCCCCCCCCCCCCTCCCCGATCGATGATAGACTCCTCGATTCTGCGAGCGAGGGAGAGAGAGAGAAAAAGAGAGAAAAAGAACATTCCCTTCGCTCCAAAGGCGAATAGGGACAGACACTCTTCGTGCCACCATTGACAGTGACTCAGAGAAGACGAATTTGTTAAGAGCTCCCACGTGTGTGGCGAAGCTCATTCCTCTCATCCGTTCGTCTCTTCTTTGGATAATCCTCCAGAAATTAATCGATTAGACAAAATTTCGTTCGACTCTTTACTCGGCTTTATTAAAATTTCTCCATTTTGGATGGGTCTTTCGTGCCGATTGTTAAATTAGAGTCGCGCGTTTAATCGAGACGGGTTTATAGAGAACGCGAGCTGACCTTTCTCGTTGGGAGGAGAATTCCAGTAACAGGAGGAACAGCTTCCAACAACTGGTTGAGATGATCGTGGTAGGTTGGTTCGGAGGGTATGAAAAGTATTTCGGGGAGAGTACGAGAGAGACGAAGATTCTCTTAAGGACCTAATCTCTTAAAGACAAGGCAGATTATTCCGCCTCGTTCCGCTCGCTCCGAAGAGTCAAGAGTCTCGGTGGCCCCCTTTAATTTTCCTGCCGTCCAATTATCTCAGCATGGCTGGTTCGCGGTAATACCTACCAGCCGATATACACACCAAATGATCGAATGTTTCAACGACTTCTCGGTCCTTTCGTTCCTTTTCCACGCTTACATCGAGATGAATCCATCTACCTAAATATACACCGTGAGGCTCTTTACCCAACGAAGTCCTTGAGTCGCTGACTTTGCCACGACATCCTAATTAGTTCGATAATGAAGGACAATATACGATTAGAGCACATTGGAGTGCATACTAATAATAATCCTGACCAATTGGAAGGGTAAAAAATGATAGTTGATACGAATCATGAGCGGTACTCTTGGAATTGAGTAGTTTGTTGACAAATAAGAAAACTATTGAATTCAACTGAGAGCTTATTTGTGTTGCAACCCAACACATCGGGTCCCATTAACTCTCAACTGGCTAGTGATTCGTTGGCTCCAATTTCTTTGAATTCCCTTTTGAGAGATTTCTCGGCTTCTTTCTCCAGGATCTCGAAGGGTCGAGGGTGCACTGGACTAAAAGAGGACACGTCCACGAGAGGGACGTAGGGAATGATCGCGGTGCATCGTGATCGGTCCTGGCGTGGTCCCCACGATTAGCAAGAGAAAAGCAGCCAAAAGTAGATTAGGCTATTGAATTGGGTTACGCGCACAATGCGGAATAATAAAGCGGGTATGCGCGGTGCGTGTGTAGATTGTGAGTGTGTTGTTCGGTTGGGCATGTACCGGGTGGGAGCTCTGCGGCGGACTCGCAATCGGCAAATGAAACGGAATAAGAGGATTGGCTCGTCGGCAGTCATCCCAGAGCAGGATTGGCTGGACCATAGGGGGTGGAAGAGGGGAAAATGGGAGCTACGAGACTAGGCAAAGAGAAATAAGGAAGATTGGCTGGCTCTCCCTACCTTGGTCTTTCTCTCTTACTCTTGAGTCGTCTCGTGACCGACGCGTTTCTCTCTGTGTCCCGAACAGTATTCAAGCTTGGTCCTGTTGGTCCGAGGTCCCGTTGGCATTGTCGCAGAGCCCACCAACAGGGCACCACGACCCGGCATAATGCTTCCGTTTCTCCGTTTGATCCGTCTGTGTGTCGGCCACGCCGACTCTGCCAACGTGATTAGCCCTGGCTTCGTCGAGGAAGAAAACGAGGGATAGAAAGCACTCGGAATACAGAGAAAACTAGAAGAAGCAGACCTGGTCCACTCGCCGGACCACCAATTATTATCGGGTCTTTAAACTCGCGACAGCCTCCTGGCCTCTGCCAAGGGATCCAGTCGCTCCTGAAACTTGCCAGTAACCCACTTACTCTAATTGGCGCAGTGCGCCTTTTCAGGTTGTTTAACGAGAATCGCATTGAGCCTGACCGATGCGACTTTAGCTTTGTCGGCAAGGACAATGGCAATAGCTAGGGAAGAAGAAGGAGAAGGAGAAACCTACAGAATAGTGCATCTCTATGGCAAACTCTCTCCCTCTTTTTTACGATTGACTGGAATAGTTATATCGGTTTATGAGAGTTAGTCGGGATGGTAGTAGTAGTAGTAGTAGTAATTCATAAATCGGTAGTTGAGCTTTCCCGAGGTCGACGCCGGACCCAATTACCACATTCTAAGGCGGTCCCTTCTAATTCAGGTGCAGCAGGATGCCGCTCGGGAGTCGTAAACGCGTTGAAACAATTCCTGGGAGCCGCGTGTACGCGCTTAGGATCGTTTCTCGTGGCTCGATCGACTTCGGAAGGAGGGGGCCGTCGTTCGGGCTCTCGTCAATTTTGCGGCGAAAAGTGATCGAAAACTACAACGTGCTTTACCGCCTGCTCGCGCGGCATGCCCGACAAAAAACCATAATCGTGTGCCGCAGGAGGAACCATCTGCGGCTTCGAAAACCATGATGCGGACCATGTGCCGCGCTGCCAACGATACCCTTCCTTCCCATCCTCCCTCGCCCCGCGTAAGGACGCCTCTCTAACCTGGCTGTGCTCTTGTGTCCTGTGGACACACACCACGCAATGCGCACGCACAACCTACCCCATGCAAAACGTGCCTGCCTGCTTGTGCTGTGTGCCTGCTTGCTTGCTTGCTTACTTGCGGGTCCTGCTGGACACGCTGGAACGCTTGCTCGCTGAGCCTCGATTACTTCGATGCCGCTGCGAAAATTTGCCGATAGGCTTGAGCTCCCCCTTCAAAAGGTTTACGGCCGACTCATCTTGCAAAAAATTTATTGGAATAGTCCTCGCTTACTTTTTATTCATCTTCCAAATGCTTTGAAAGAAATTGCGATTCATGGAAAGTCTTACTCTACTACATAGATCAGTCTTGTTAGAATTACTGTTATTATCTATTCGTACGAGAATTTTTATATAATCTTAGAATCAATTGTATAATTAGCCGTTTGAAGAATATTGTTGTATCAGGAATACATGATATTTATCCAGAGGCGAGAATCGTGAGTGTTGACTTCCAAAAACCATTGTGGCAGCGAATGTGTTAATGGAATTTGCGGTGAAGAGCGATTTCGATTGAATAGAATAGTTGTTCGCGACAGATGCCACTCGACAGCTTGGAACGTTTCATCCTTGAGTGCCGATAAGCTGATAAGTTATCGTTGAAACTTTAAAGAGCGGATATAGCAGAGAAACGGCAAATAAGATAAACCAAGCGACTATGTGGATCTAATAGTCCAGTGGAGCAAATTTGCACTCAGGACTTACACGGTCACTTTTACGCTGTACAGTTGTACATAGAACGCAAGGTGGGACAGTATGCAAGAATACAGGCATTGTTTCTTTTTTCTTTTAAATCAAAAGAATGCTGGTAGAAAACTTTAGCGAAGGTTCTACATGCAATCTCACGTAATTAACTCCGTCATGTGACCACCATTAATTAAAGAATTTAAATAGATGGTTTGCTATTTCCATGTGTCTTAATGTTACACATTGCAGTTACATCCTCCACTATGAGAATCGCTTGCTACTATGTTTTAATAACCAACACACTTCCATTTTTCTTGAATTCACAATCATCTATTTATTTAGATTATTCTTTATTAAAACTTTTTATCACATGCCATTTACCATTGAAATTTCTACGCCAATAGACTTTAACCATTATTGTTCGAAAAATCATCGACACGAAAGAACGTAGAATTCGCGTTTCGCATTCCAATTTCACGTGTATGTACTACATATATCTACCAGTGTACGGATAGAATGAATAGACGAAGCACGAACTGAATGAGGGGCGTCTACTTTGAGTCAGAGGGAAGGATCGTTCATTCGGTTCCAGTGGTCGATTGTGTTGCAATTCGAAAGAGGCCAGAGAAATTAATATGTTGTGAAAAGGCGGTGGCTAGAGTAAGCCATCTCCGGGGCACCCATTGTTTCCATAGAAGGTGAATTCTTTCGGTTTTTCAGGAAGTCATTGTCCGATTGGAGAGCGCAGTACTATATATACACTCTATACTAGTGTAGTATACCGAGGATCCTTCTTTCTAAGAGGAATAAACGTCGCTATTCATTTCCACAGATCGCGCGGGCTAATAACCGCGGCTTTTTACACACGAGCGACGCACGGCCCCGCAAAGGAAATCGCGCATTCCGCAACGACTCTCGCTCCATACTAATCAGCGCAGCAGTGGTGACGCGCTCGAAACTGGAAACAATATAAACTATTTTGTCGCCCTACTTTCCCCTTCGCGAATCTCTACGATTGGAATTAACTATACCGGAATTTCGTCAGTCACACGAATAAATACATGTACACATATTGTACGTTACTACGTATGTTTTCTCGTTAAATCCATCTCTTCTGCTTCTTCGTTATTTTTGTTTCTTTTTTCTTTTTCACTCAGCCGTTCTTTTTTATTCGCGCCAGTCTGCGTCATCGTTTGTCGTCGTACGTGGTTTTCAAGGTGCAGTACATACATACATACATACATATAGCAGTGAAAAGTGCACGCGCCAGACGCTTTATATATTTCTGCTCGACGATCTTCTTATTTTTATGCGGCGTGTCGCCACGATACTAAACGTCCGGAAGCCTTATTGTTTCCTCGAACTCGAGAAGGGCCTCCATACGCTCATTAGTTCCGTTGCCGTTTGACGGCACACGCTCTCTGTGACATCGTTCGCTCTATAATATCAATATCCGATCCATCGTTCGGGACAAATGTTACGGGATCAATAAGGCCCGTCTTCGTATCGCTATACATACTACACTACTTTCGGTCAGTCTCGCATTACCCTTCTCTCTGCGGATCGGCAGCAGGTCTCAGCTATCCAGTTGCCTCATGTTCAATACCTTCCACCTTCTGTATTTAAAATATTTCGAAAAATTAGCCTTCTGCTTATAATCGTTTGGTGTCAGTTTTCATCCCTATTATATCGGTCCTTATTCATCTTTTTCCACATGCATACATACTTCTATCTACTATCTTATATCCCCAATAGTACTTCGACAGGCTACCACATATCCTAATATATTTCCTACGTAATATTTCACGCTAATTATTAAAAGTTTATACATTTTGCTTCAAAATGATCCACGGATTCGTCTAAATCCGTGCAAATCAATAGAATACCACCCTGACAGTTCGACAGATATTATTATCCAAATCCATAATGCTGCATTATAGTTCAACTGGTATCTTTTATGAAGATATGGAGAAATGAGTGGTTTCGTTCCTCGAGAGGAATAAGAGCGAGCTGCTGGCTGGTCTGATTTCACAGAGTAGATTTGGGAGTGTGGTCGTCGCGATGGTGGTGGGCGCGTGCCTAGGCGCAAACGAGTGAGTTGCAGAGTGGTGAGAGCGGGTGGGCGGGTGAACGGGTGCAGTGGATGGGTGCGCTCGGGGTGCGCTCAGGGTGCGCTCGAGCGGCTGAGCGAGCGAGCGTTGCGAAAAACAGGTAATGGCGTTGAAGTGCATTCGGCAGCTGCGCGCCATGAATACCGGCATGAATACCCTGAGCACGAGGTGGAACATGTGCGAGCCCGTCTTCTTTGGACCCATGCCCGCACACACGATGCCCTGAGCTGGCTGGCTGGCTGGATGGATGGTTAGCTAGCTAGCTGGCTAGCTGGCTGGTTCTCCGAGCTCCTTGAATCCTATCAACTGGAAAAGATACGTCCTGCTCCTCTAGCCGCCTGTATTATACTATCGAGAGCACACTGTTTTTTATCTCTCGATCGATCGGCATTCGCTCGACACGTTTCGCTACCTTTCTCATTCTCTACCTGGATGTCTCCTCGTTTCCTCTTTCTCTCCTGTTCTCTATTGCATGCGGATGCTTCAACCCCCCTCGAGCCATTCGTCGACAGCCACCTAGGTGATCTTCGGATGATCGAGTACGGTGTACTGTTTCTCCCTTTTGTCACGATACCCCGCCCTCCTGCGCCGCTAACACTTCCTTCATGACCCGACACGCGTTCTGCCACCCGTCTATCACCGATTAGAACCTCAATTGAACTTTATCAGTCATTTATTTACAATCGACTTTTTGCATTCGGTTTAATGGTTTATATATTGTTGCGCCTGGGAACACAGGACGACAATATAACAAGAACTAAGAACTCTTTATTAACAAGACTGCTCGTCAACACAATACGTCTTCCCTCTAAGACAGTTCCAGAGGCTCTCCCATACGGTTGTCGATCAACAGACAAACTACCAAACGCCGTCACTATCCTAACTCGATCACCAAGGCGATTCCTACAGCAGGACACATTCAGACCGCAGAAAGCGCGCGACGTCAGGGTCGTAACAATATCTTTGTTGAAGAAATTCATTGATGAAAATAAAGTTGGCTAGGTAACAGGGAACAGTAGAACATACGGTCGGATCAGCGATATACATAGTGTTACATTAATAAATAATCGAAAGTATATCGGGAGTTTCCGAAGAGTAATGCTCACTGTGGGCCATTTTTTGCGCGTGCCACGGATGCTCGTACAACCCTCTTCGTAAGAGGCACTTTTTCTCCTTTATGTCTCTCTAGTGGGCCACCCCGTGGATCCTCTTCGTGCCTCGAGAGACCTTCTAGAGCGCCTCTCTCTCAAGGGTAATCTTCGAGATGCATCAAGATCCCATAACACTAAATGTCGATGTAGGATCAAGTCGAATACCGAGAGTCTTATCATCTTACGGTATAACAAATTTCAATGTCGACCTTTACGTACCAAGTTTTTTTTCCTTTACCGGTAAAATACAAGTAGCCTTGACAAACCCTCTATACCGCACCATCTACTTGCTTGAGGTACATTTTCTCTCCCTCGCGTGGCAGACCACCTCGTTGATCTTCTCAAGCCAAGGATCCTTCAGTCATATCCCTCTTGGACGTAGTAATAGTCACCAAGCGCGGGAGCTATTTAACTTCTCGAGACGCGCGTTAACGACTCGCTTCGGTGGCAATAAACCATATAAATACATCGGCTTCGATAATAGAGAGTTCGCGTACGAATCGCGAGAAGCGTAGTTGGCTTATTATCAATTTCATTTCATCTTGATTTACGGCTACCTATAACGCGCCACTGGGTATAAGACACAAGCGAATTTATGATATTATTTCCTGTACAGGGAAAACCGAAGCACGATGTAGAAACGATTAAAAGCAGTCAAAACTGGCCGCGAAACTTGCGATCTTAACGGCAATGCTTCCCGAAGGCGCGATACGGGAATACGAACCGTGAGTGCCATGACGAAAGGTTGAATTTCTGGCGTGAAAAGTAGGATAATAACTGGACGGTGATTAACCAGCCATCGATTTCTGTCGATAGTATCTTTCTGCTCTCAGAACCATCCGCCACCTGGCTATACCGGCTGTTCAGTCAAATATTTTTGTATCTTGAAAAGTGGCACACTTACCTCAAACTTTATCCACCGTTTTAATATTTTTTTTTTTTTTAATCAATTTTCCCAACAGAATAATTGAATTCTTGCAACGTATAATGCATGTGCTATTGAAATAGAAGCTTCATAGTAATTAACATTAATATTCAGATGAGATATTAGCATTTTCTATGAAATACACTTATACTTACTCTAATGTTCCGTATCCACGGCAGTAATACATGATTCTTTATAAATTGAGGCTAGAAGAAAATTGGTCCGTGGTTGTATAAAAAAAAGAAAAAAACAAACCTTGTTAGAAAGGTAACCAAGGAGATTACGGGTGCGTCAGGCTAGTATTTAAAAGCACGTTAGACAGTGAAAGAGGGATAATTATAAAACAGAAGAGAGCATTCGGCGTCGAGGAGTGGTCGAGTATCGGCACGCTCTGCTCGACAGCTGATGGGACGGCAAGAGGTGCTTGCCACCCTCGAAGGGGGGCCTATTCCGCATCTTGCCGCATCATTGGGTCTACTTGTTCCTCCAGACTCGAAACGTCCAACCGCTCCAACTCGCCCAATACCTCTCGTCTTTACTCGTAAGAAAGTCTGCAGGCACGAGAAGTCTGCAGATGCAAAGTGGGAGAGTCAATGAAAGAAGCAAACGGGGCACCCTCGAAAATGAGGCTGAGAGAGATCTCGCGAAATGAAAAGAGGAAAGGAGAAAGAGAGAAAGAGAGTGAAGTCTCTGTGTATATGTGTCTAGGACGGGTGGGGAATTTTTGAAAACAGGTTATGGAGCCGAGAGGCGCGTGCCTGCCGACGTGTCCCGTGAGTTCGGCAGCTGCGACCCTCTGAATGGGACGTGCCCTAAGAGCATGTGCGATCTACGGAGTCTCGGGTTGCTGGCTTGCAAGCACATACGCCTTTCTACCACTATGCCACATATACACATTCGAGTACTATATTACCATGTATGTATTACTATTCGATACCAATTCTCCCTAAGATTATGAAAATCTCTGCCTCTCTCACCCTCGGTTTATCCTTTCATTGTGTTGCTCAGTAGTTTCGAATTTGTACCTCCCACTCTCGCGATGTTTCACTCTCGAATGAAAGTCTGGGATAGAAATAATCTTAACAGGGTGGCTAGTACCATCCTGGAAATCTCAAATCTAAGTATGTATCGTCTTAATTCTGTTTTTCACTCTGAAGATACTTCTCCTTTTCCTATGCAAAGACACGATTGATTCAGCCGTTCGATAATCGTCGTGGTTGCTCGCTAATCGAAATTGGAATCTCCGACTGAGGTCTCGATTCTGAGAAGCACCCCGCCGTGAGTAGAGACTCCGCGGTAATCCCGAGTGAAACTTGGAACGATTGCTACCAGCAGTTTAAGGGTATCGAGCGAGAAAAAGGAGTGATAGATTAAGTAATTTAGAAGTATCGCGGATCTATTGGGAAGAGTCTTGTCAGGGATATCGAGGGGGGAGGTTCATTGATCAGATAAACGGAAGAATAGAAAAGGGGAGTCGATACGGTTTTTTTTGCTTTGGTTCTTTTGATCGGACTGTGGCAAAGGGTAAGAGAGAGAGAGAGAGAGAGAGAAGAAGAATATGGGCACGAGCCCTAGAGGTTCAGCTGGTGGGTGTCAGAGTTGGGGACCGTATGGGGGTGGAGATTACGGTGTAGACGGGTCTGAAACTGGCCCAGACACGATCTCCTCTGTCCTATCTCTCCCTTCCTCCCAGCCTTCCTGTCTGGCTGAAGAGCCCTCTGTGCCGTAGACAGGACGTTTTTTCAAACTCGGCCATAACATATTCGGACTTATGAATTTCCGTGTTTAAACGAGGCGCAGCTGATACCGGACCGGTCCCGGAAGGAGCAGGAGGCTTCTCTTCTCACTGGAAAATTGTCTCTCCCTTCCAGTTCTTCTTTCCTTCTCTTTCTACTTCTCCCTTTCGAAATACGGAGGCTGCAGCTTTTAAGGACACGTGACCAGACACGCCCAAAATTTCATGTATTATTCGAGAATCAGTGTCACGGCCTGTCTCAATAATGTTATATTCTGTATGTACATTCGTCTGATTCTTCTTAAGGTTCCTTTCTCGTCAACCGTTTGTCCTGTAGAATAGAATTTTTCTCTCTTTATCGTGTCGTTGGATAAGTACTCTACGTACTTAATTATTATTCAGGATGCGTTGAAACTGCTTGACACCTAGTATGACCTTCTCCAATCTAATAACTTTAGGTTGATGTCATCGCGAATCTTGATGCTCGCCAGAGAGCAATGACAAGAACTTAATACTTACTTCTTGAAATTAGAGCGGACGATTGCAGTTTGCGTTGGTCTAGGAAATCCGTGCAAAGCCTGCGCACATTCCTCTTATGTTAGTGATACAGTGTGCTTGTAACAGAGAGGCACGCAGCTCCAAGATCACGCAACGAAAAACTCGCGAGTCCCGAGTGCACACGCACCGGGCACACTGCCGCAAGGCATACGTATGTATCTCGTAGCTACCATTCCATCGTTTGATTCCTTGGAACACAGGATTTTGACATAATCAAACTTCCAAAGCGTTTTTCAAAGCTTATTGAGACTTACTCATTCTGCTTAGAGAATATTTTCTCTATTCCAAGCTGAACTTTAATTGGTACACATATGTAATTGTTGCACCAGCTGGGATAAAAATAATTGCACTAAAGGGTTAAAGGGGTACGAGGCAAGAGTTAAGCCGACTGGGTTGGACAAGTAGGTGAGAGAGGAGGGTTCACCAAGTGTAGAGACTTACAATACAACCCACGTGCTCTTCTCCGCGATAATTGATCATTTCCCTCCTTAACTGTCTTCTTCTCAAGCTTCTCTACTCTTCTGACAACTCAAATCGCGCGACTCGCCCTCGAATCTGGGTTACCTCCATTTCTTCTTTGCGCTCGATAACGTACCGTTCAACTTGAAAGGCGAAACTGTACCCTGTGAACCGAGTTCCATTTTTCATCAAGCAGATATACTCGCCTTGTCGAGTGTCAGTATGATTTGTGGCAATTCTTCTTCGTTCGAGATCGATACAACTGTTGGACGGGTTCCATTCCAGTTTGCATTTAAGATTGGCACGCCATGACAAAGCGTCGCGTCTCCGAGTGGTATTGTTCGGCTTTCTTACCGCGAATTCGGCCGTCGCCAGACAAAAAGAGCAGACGTCATAGCGGAATGGGAAGTTTTAGCCGGATTCGGTTCGTTGCATGGGAATGATAATGTAAGCTGTCGCCTTTGACAATCGGACTGATTCATCTGGTACCGCAAATACTGTCGCTGGTGTTGGGTAGACTCGTTTTTAAGTGGTTTACCACGTGAAAAGAAGGTGTCTCTCGTCGACTCCGGAAAATAGGGACACGTGGAATAGATCTTGACTTCGAAGGCAATCGGCTCTTGAGTGGATACTTCAACGGGTGAACGTTGACGTCACTTTTGACGTAAGATTTCAGAGATTTATGTATGTACGACGACTCGTATGTTAATCATGGGAGAATGTTTGATCCAGTTTTCAAGGAATTAACATGATCGTTTTACTTCGAGCTGCTGTTGCACCTTATTTTTGTATTCGTCTCGGGCGAGGTAGTAGAAAGTCTTGCTCGAAGAACTAGCACAGTTCACGGTAGTGCGATTAAGTTCTGTGGAATTTTTTTCACTTATCTAATTTGCAAATCTCAATCGATGTGCTGCTTCGTAATTGATTAATTGTACCTAAAAACCGGTAGGATTTATAGGTAAAGTTCTAGGTAACAGGCATATTCTGTTCCCCGGAGTAATATATTTCAGCCTTGCTAGATCGAGATAGAGCTAAATTTATTTTCAAGCTTTTTGCCTTCACTGGACGTCCTTAGGATAAAAATAGCTAGCAATGTTCATTAGATCGAAGGTGCCGACTTCCGCGAGATTTTTCTAATGGTGTACTCTAACGTCGAAGCGTGAAAACATTGCTTTTGCTGCTGCAGCATCGACGAGTATTGCGACTCTGATTGTTTCTTGCGGATAATAGAAAAATCGTTGCCAATTATCCAGTCTTCTGTAATATATTGCAATATTGGCAGGCTTACGACATACCCATTAATCCGGGAAGGTCGTCACCAAATCCGGAATGCATTCTGAGAAAAAAGCTTCTATCGAAGTCATGTTGCAAATCAATGTCGATTTTTATACCTCTTTTTTTATTTTACTATTCCACAAGATAGATAAGATGGAAATGTAGATATATGGGGTGTTATTTTATCGAGTCACGAGACTCGATAAAGGTTTAACGAGGAAGAAAAACAAGGAGATGGTAATTGGGAAGAAAAAATCGTTAAAAGGTTTCGATGCTTTCCGTGAAATAAGGAAAACCGAATAGGGAGGCGCAACCTGATCCAATCAGGAGGTATAATCTGGAAGCGTGCAGGGAAGCAGATGGTTCTAGGAGTTTCCAACACCGAAAACAATTTCTTTTCGCCGCAAATATTTTAGCCCCAAACAGAGGCCACAACGGCAGTCGCATTTGTGCACACAATGACACTTTGGTTTGTGGGTTTAACGAGGAAAAGTCTACACTCTGTGGAAAGCCTGCTGCGAGGTTCTATCCACAAAAGTATCGCGTTCGTCTTTAGTTCAAATCTCCGGTTTACATACCACCCCGATTGACCCCATTACAAAAGCGCGACAGTCCCAGGAAACACGATGACCCCTCGATCCCTATACAGTATTGCTTCTTAAAGATTCATCTTTTTAATTACTTTTAGTTTCTGCGTCATCTGTACATACAGAACCCATGCATTTTTGAATTGCTTTATATTCGAAACAATTGTCATATCGAGAATAGCAATAATCCTCGAGTAGTTGATATCGCCTTATAACGCGATATTAGCCGAGTCCCGGAAGCATCGTTCGCAAAACAGAGAGGAACAGTCACTGGTGAAATCGGTGGTGAGGGTGGTGAGACGCGTGCCGTGGTCGTAAGTCTGTTCTCGTGTTTGGCTACCCCCGGCATAGGCTGGTTGGGGCTCCGTTGGCTGCAGATGAGCCAGCTCGGTCATTGCAGCAGCCTGCGAGAGTGCTCGTGGGTAGCAAGGGGATGGAGGAGGGAGGAAACGAGCGAGAATGAGATTGAGAGTAAGAGGAGAAAAAGTAAGTGCAAGAGAGTAGGAGGGAGAAAGATGGAAAGGCAAGGGAGGATAGATGGTGTGGAGGCCGCCCGAGATAAAACAGAGTGTAAACGGCCGGTCGGTCGGATATTTGGTTACAGGGAGGCGGCGGCACGTGCGCCGGAGTTCTGGGCCAGGTGGTAGAGCTCGTGCCGTTGAGGATGCAGAGGAGGGTTCTTCGGGGGTTAGCGGCGGTGGTAGCGACAGCGGCGGCAGTGAAGGTGGAGGAGGAGGAGATATAAGGGCATGCGAGGGAGCAGTGGCACTGGCGGAGGTAGTGGGAGGCTGTGAAGCGGCACTGGCAGGAGCGAGCGTAAACGAGGAGGTCAGTTCACCGGTAGCAGATGGCGAGGTCTGCTCCGGAGACGGCAGCAGCAGCACTACCAACTACCACCATCGGTATCACCGCCACCTTCATCGCGTATGCCATCGGCACCTTCATCATCGGCAGTCGCGGCGCCGATGTCATCAGCACCGGAGGGACCAGGACGACGATGAGGACTCCTGTCATCAGCAACCGCCGGCGCCTTCTGCTTCCTCCACTTCTTCGTCACCTCATCGCGACATTCATCAACTTCATCGACTGCACGAGCAGCATCAAGTTCACCTGCGCGAATTGCACCAACGGTTGCAGGAGCAACACGAAGCTCATCATCAAGAGGAGCTACATCGATTCGATCATCATCGAGTTCAAGATCCGGCTGATCGACTTGGCCCGGCTGAGTCCACGGAGGACGAGCACAGGACCTATACTCCTGCCACCACCGTCACTGCCATGACGAGAGGATGCAGGATCCCGCCCTACCTCGCCACCCTTCTCATCCTCTCTTACACCCTCTTCGGTATAGCAGGTTGGTGCAAATATACTTTTGTTTTTTTTCTTCTTCTTCTTCTTCTTCTTTTATCTATATAATTGCGCTCGCGAAATTGTGTCGCGATAATCGTTAGTGAACAGTGCTAATAATAATCGTTATTGTGCCTCGGTGTTGGAGAACGCTTAGAACAGTGTCGCACGGCTCGAAGGGATTCAATTTGTATTCGCGTTCCGTGAACCGGGGTGAATTCGGAGAGACCACAGGGGGAATATGCCACGCGAGTGTCGGTAGAACTTAAGTGGGGTGTAATGAATCGAGCCACGGGTTAATACGGCAAACAAATGAAATTGAGGGTGGAGTAATACCCTCCTAATGCCCGTGTAATGCGGGTCATTAGATTGCCGGACCATACGAGGCTGGGAGACCTGTCGGGTATTAGCCTGTTTTACGCGACAGAATTCGCACAAACTGATTACACAGTCGAGTATCGAGACGGGCTGGCAAATTGCCAAATTACAATGTCCACCTTAAAAGGGTTCGTAAGTACTTTGGGCACTTTGGAATTAATATCGCTATCGTCATTGCCGCTTAAACGAATGCAAATACACGGTCATTTTTACGGTCATTTCTACGGTCTGCCCAATCGAATTAACCAGCAGTCCCTTCATTGTGATCCTCGCTTTATTGTCAGTACAAAGTGGCAGTATATTTCGGAAACGATCAAATGTACCAAAACGGTTATATCTTTTTTGCACGTGTTACGCATCGGCAGATTGCAAATTCGTGGCACGCGTATCGCCACGCCCGCATTTTATTGCGGATGATTGCCAATAATTGTATGACATCTTGACAAATGTACTCACTGCTACGGCTTACTGCCTTCGTACAATGACACAAAAAGCCCATTAAATTGGGCTAAATTTGTTCGGTTTCGCGCTAACAGTATGTCAGATTATGCAAATATTTAGCAACAGTTTGCTCGCGAAAAATATCTCAAAATAACACGTTACGGGGATGAAAATTGAAATAGCGAGAAGCAGCAGGTTTGCATGAACGTTCCAAGTGGTCAATGGTCCTTTACCAGCCGACAGATTGTGAAATTTATAACAGGTGACAGATAGCGGTCTCAGTTGCATCAAGCAGATGCAACTTGAACCATCGGCAGGGCTACTGTAACGATCTTGCGAACCTTCGATAGGTTTGTGGCATGTGCAAATAGCTAAGTTACATGCCAAGTTATCCAAATTATTCACTGTTACCTATATCCACGCGTCCGTACCCCTCTACCACATTTTTTTCTCTCTCTCTCTCTCTCTCTCTCTCGAAGGCATCTTTACTCTCTTTACACTCTGGAATTTTAAGCCATCGCACATAGTAACGTCCCATCTCGTGAGGGCACGCGATGTTCGTGCAAATATTTGAGGAATCCAAAGAGGGGTCCTTTGATTACGGCTCAGTTGAGAAACGAGGGTGTAAGGGTCGCGCGTATCTGGTTTTCAAGCCGGAATAGGGTCGATGATCGTTTATCCATCTAAGAGCCGTTTCCCGCAAATATTGGGAAAACAAGCGGGTATTGTTGTAGTTCTTTAGAGTGGTTGTGTTGTACGCTAAGAGATCCATTAGAGTGGGGGAAAATTGTGCCAAAGTGCTCAAGACCAGCCCTAAAATACAGACAGCCTTTGTATTCGAAAGAGCCTGGAAGCTGTCGAAATTTCTAAAGCGGTCTGTCGACAATTCTCCTCCCTTTGATGTCAATAATAGAATAAACGGTACCGCGCTGCCATTAGTCGTTGCACTATTCGATCGATCGAACCTAATTGTCATTCAAGCGTTTTCCTCTTATACCACTCATTTTGATTCTCCATTCGAGAGTGATACAAAATGATGTATTTACTTCTAATTGATTTTACTTTTAAAAGTTATATCAGTGAATTTCAATTGACGATGGTAAATGTTTTTCTTTCAGATGCTTGTTCGTCGCGGTCGACACCGAAACCCCGGCCTCCAGCGCCGACGCCTCGACCGAACATTACATTCCACATGTACACGTGCCCACCGGATTATGCGGAGTGGTACTGCTTGAACGGTGCCACATGTTTCACCGTCAAAATCGTCGACTCTCTTCTTTACAATTGTTTGTAAGTAATTCAAGCAGAAACTGCACTAATCGAAAGTATTCGCAGCAATCGTTTCATCGAAATCCTCCAAATATATCTTTCGTTAAATCTATGTCATCAAAGTCGTTCCGATTAATTTTTCGATTTGAAGAAAAAAGAAGGAGGAGAAGATCAAGCGTTTTGCTTGGATAATTTCAACTGCATTAAAAAAGTACACTTCACACCTATACATTGTGTATGTGCATACTTGACGCAATTGCGGATATTTAAATCATGACCGCATTTGAGTCGCGTGTTTTCGTGCGCTGTTAGGGCAACTATTAACCCTCGACATTACGCTCCCAGTTGTAATTTTTGTTAAAAAACGAATCTATTATCCGCAATGGATACGCCAAGGTTGATCAGAAAATTCAATAGAAATTGTTATCGCATAACGCATATTTCAAAGTCTATCTCAAAATTACATCAGCGTATCGCGATGCTTGTTCGCGCCTCATCTTACCGCAATCGTCGCGGTATCTTTGTGCACCTTGAATTCCATCGTGCAGGGAAGACATAGTTTAGAATCTTGCGCAATGAGACACGCCCATGGTAAATACAAACCAGTTGTAGCACAATAGACGAAAACCTGTCGTTAAACTCGAGATGGAGAACATTTTGTTGGTTCGTACTCAAGTGTCAAGTCGAATAAATAAAATTCACAATATAAGGATATGAGACTCACAATCAAGAAAAAATTCTATCCAATTTTATCAATTGCATAAACAAGCTTCTTGGAGAGAAACAATAAGATTCCATTGAAAGACTGTAAATACTTCTATTCGAATCGTATTAAGCGTCATTTCTCTTTTGAAGTAAACTCTTAGAAAAGTAGATTCCACAGTAGGCAATCCAACAGACGGATTTAATTGTGAGAAAAACAGAGTTAAACGGTTCTGCACCTGTGACTCGTGCTAAAGAGAGATTAGCCTTTGGAAGTAGCTTTGTCGGAGAATCGTTGTGAATAGCAGCAAGTATTTTCTAGTTCTCAGAGGTTCGAATATACAGTGTGATCCTCCCGCCACCGGACTATGTTATGCATCCACTGTCTAGCCCAGACTTTCTGGCGCGTCAAATTTCACCTCACGCACAAGCTAGGGCCTTACCAACACAAACGGCCTGCGCGCAGATAGCACAGACCCTTCTGACCCACACATAGACCCTAGTTTGTGCGTGAGCCGAAATTTGACGCGCCAGAAAGTCTGGGCTAGACAGTGGATGCATAACATAGTCCGGTGGCGGGAGGATCACACTGTATATCCTTGACGAATGCTGGAACGCGTACGTAGAAAGGGATCGGCAGATTCCTCTAAGGGATGAACGGTGAACTTGACACGAAGGGAGTTTTTTTTTTTTTTCTCGCACGCACTTTTCGTGACTCCTATTGCCAAGCGCGGTCGGCATCAATCGCGTTTGGAACAATCGTCAGTCACTCGTCAATGACGTTCCGTGAAAGAAGGGTCCCATGAATCCTTGTGTGCATTCGGTAGCTGTGATCGCTACCCCTGCTAATCCTCGGTTTGCATTCTACCGACACGTACTACAAAATTCCACCGAAACCCACGGGAGTCTCACGAAATGGGACCTCCTACGCTGATGTTGCTTTCCTTTGCATTCGCTTCTTATTCTTATAGTTCAATACTCCTGCTTTGCGATTGAAATAGATAGATCTTACGCTTTCTAGTGAAATTGAAACTATCTATATCTCAAAAATCGATTGCCTCTGCTAATTCCTCTTCTTTTCGATCTTCACACGCTGCTCTACATATCCTAGTCTTCTTTTTGCGACTAGTTCTATTTCTTCTTATATTCGAATTTTTTAAATATTTTCTTTTAATATATCTCGTGTTAATAGAAATCATTTTATCGCTGTGAAAATTAAGTGTACAGTAAAATACACGGACTTTTATTAAACCTCTTTATACACTTTGTATTTTAAAGAATCTTACTAAATCTTTCCTGAATATGTTTAAGAACCAATTCAAAACAGGAACCGAGCCAAGCGATTTTTCTCACGGGCTCCGCATACGTCGTGCTACTTTTTCCTTTTTTCGCGCTCTCATAATTCCTGCGATTCGTGCGGAAGGATTCCGTGAAGCGGACGGAGAAAATTTCTGTTGTGGAAAGTGGCAGACTGCAAATTAAACATTTCCACTTTCCTCCGGAAACAGCTGAATTTACGAATTGATTCGAACAAGGGCTCAAGAGGGAAATATCGTTGATAAGAGTTTTATTCGTGCAACAAACTGTAAAATTTCAAGTTAACCGGATCGTTAAATACCAATGAAAAGTATCCTTAATATGTTTAATATAAGTTGATGCTGTATCTTCCTGTATTATTCTATACTTGATCCATGGGAAAATCATTGATATTGCTGATAGAATGAAAACTCTAGGTGCTGCATACAATTTGCTCAATAATTTATAGTCCACTTTAGAACCATGCGTGTTGGCTTATGACGTCAAAAGTGAGAAGTAGCAAAGAAACTAGATTGACCCGATCCGGACGTGCAAATCTCTTTTCATAATCGACACTACTATAATTGAGTTGCGAAGGCTTGGGAAATACGCTCGAAGGTCGCTGATTGAATCGATAAACGATGCTGAAAGTGTATACTGCAGTTGGCGAGTCATTACACTACCTATTTGAATTATATTTCTTTCTCCATTCGTACATCGACTCAATTTGTTTCGAGTCGGAGCAACTTATCAATAAGTCATTCTACTTATTAAAATTGATAGCTAAATATCCTACAATTTCTATCCAGTCACATTTTTTTTTCTCTCTTTTTTTTAAATTAAACGTTAAAACACGATTCAAAGAAAGAACGAGATAGATTTACGAATGCTTGCATACGTGACAAAACGGTAGAATACGTTGCAAGCCAGTGAAGCGAGAGTTCTGCGCTCTTAATTAGTCGCACGCGAATTTTTGGGGTTTCGAGTGAACCGACTCTTTCTGAAATAATCGTAGCCCATAACTTTAGGCGAGACCATCAGATAGGCTTCGGACTATCTCCAACTTCATTGTGCATATATTTTAGGGAATCTTGCATTACGATCTTATTATTATACGAACATAGCAATAAATTTCCTCGCAGTCACGATTGTGCTTCACAAATTCGGCTAATTATTACCCTCGAGACGTAGAGACGAGTGTACCGTTTGACGAAATCGACCGTGAGAATCCTTTTAATTATCGTATAATTGTACCCACTGTAACCGATCTGTTTACAGGTAACGAGTCTTCTTTTTTTTCTTATAATTAACTGTACTAATTGGCTGGTTTGAGAACTGTGTACCCATCTGATTAATGCCGATACTAAAGGCAGGTTATGCCTAAAGTATAGCTTTTATAACTTCCTGAATTTCTTGCGGCGCACTGCGGAAGCGCGACGGAAGTGCAATATCGTCTGTCTCTCGACTTTACAATACACACTTGCTTATATACATATACATATACTATATTCACCTAAACTGATTTTTATTTCTTCCAGATGCGCCAACGGATATATCGGGCAAAGATGCGAATTTAAGGACTTGGATGGTTCCTATTTACGTAAGTTGACTATTTCCTTTCGAAATAATATTAATAATAGAGAAGGTGATAATAATTCAAGACGATTTCTAATAATTATTATTCTACAGCTTCCCGGCAGCGCGTAATGTTGGAAACAGCCAGCATCGCCGGTGGTGCCACGATAGCTGTATTCCTTGTCGTTATCATTTGTATAGCGGCTTACATCCACTGTAAGCGAAAGCAAAAGGAATTACGGTCGAGGTAGATATAGTTCTTTTTAGTTTATTATTTATCACGTTGAATCCGTAAACACAAATCCGACAATATCAATCCTTGTATTTATACTTTGTACAGTACCCTTAGAAAAAAAGAGTAATAGCATCGGTGTTCTTTCTATGCCAACAGTAACTGCGTCGACACGGTGGATGGTCCTGGCCGAGATCCGGAGCTGAGGCCGTTTAGCAACCGCAGCCGCTCCCTCATGATCTTCATGACCAAGAATCCCAACAATTCGGTAAGCAACAAGCTTATTCTGATTTATTTTTATTAGACACAATTTGTAATATAAATAAGGAAATATAAGTTATGCACGATCATAGTAGTATAGTAATATGGATGGATGGTACTTGATTTGTTTAGGCGACAATCGAGCAGACACGAATGCCCGGTTGGAACTGCCCCGAAGCAGAGTCGATGAGACTAGCGTCGATCAGTGAAGGAAAGCAACAACAACAACAACAACAGCAACAACAATCGCAGCAGCACCACCCGCAGCAACAGCATCACTATCACACGAGTCAGTAGCCAATCTTGTGCCTAAGTACACGAAGGAAGCCGAAGCGCCTAACGTAGATCAGCGACAGAGAAGTCGACGTGAAGAATTCACTTCCATCTTCCCTCTTTTCTGCCTCCGTCCATGGACAACGTTTCGCGGCGGCGTACGGAGTCTAAAACGCATTGAAAATCGTTAAGACGCACCGTTTTCTGTTCCCATGTGATGCGCTCGACACTTTTCTTTTCCCGAGAGCGCTCGGTGAATTGCACCCGGTGATGAAAGAGCCGCATTCGCCTTGAAGAAATGCTGACTGGATCCCAATGACGATCTCGGAAAAAAGAAAAAGAAAAAAAACAAAAACTGAGAAAATCTTTCGATCGAATCGACATGCGGATTTTGGAATCGCAGACCGATATTCTTTCGTAGCATTGAACGACGTGTCGTAGCTAATGCTGCGTCGCATCGGAAACAATGGAATTCGACTCGACAGGATTGGAAAGGGTGACGTAGTAATTAGCGGATGATACGCTACTACGAAACGACGATCCGGTAGAAAGTATTAATCGAAAGTATACATATAGGAATGGTATATAGTGAAACGTTGAAGGAGTAACACAGAACACGAAGCTAGGGAAAGACGATTGAAACTATTACCGAAGCAATAGTCGACTCGTCAGAAAGTGTCGAGGTAACGTAAACATAAATGATCAACTTATCTATTTTAAGGTGGGATAGTTTAGCGCACAAGGAATATCCACGTAATCATTCAATTAACACGTCACATTGGTGAGTGTTATTTAGACGGTTGCTGGGGGATGTCGATTTTTTCGATCGCCAGTTTATCCTAACATTCCGGGAAACATAGTTTTCAGTTTTGGCTCTGATCGAAAGGCCAATCGACAACGAACCGCAACTATGAAATTGACGGTACATTCGTTTGTTGACTTTTTTTTTTCTTTTTGTCAGGATCTTTGCGATTCGTTGATTTTAGGCGTGACATCAAATGCGCTTTTCTTGGCTGCTCGTGTTCGACAATTGAAATCCAACAGGAGTTCCTCATAAATCTACGTCACTTACATGCAAGCAAGTAGAACGATTCACGCATCGAGAAGTAGTAGGGTTGTCTGAGATTTGTAAACTTTGAGTTTCCTACGTGCGAATTGTAATCTGGAGTTGTGAATCGCTGAACGCGTTTGCTAGCGCGGGACGCTGCCGCGATGACTTTCTGCGAGACGTTCTCGCAAAAAGAGAGAGAGAGAGAGAGAAAAAGAGAGAGAGAGAGAGAGAGAGAGATAAAAAAGACGAGAACTTTAAAGCCACCGAAGATCAAAGCTCGTATAACGCGAGCAACCATTTAATTCCTTTCGCAAGACTGGTACTTTATTTACTAGCCTTGATCAGCAAAGCCAAGAAAAGTCATTCTTTTCTCATCGTAATTCTCTGAGCACATTGGCGATTCTCTCTTACAGACACAAATTTATTGACACATTAATTTGTAAACAGACAAAACTTGCTTGCAAGTGTTTCAGTGTAAATGTATGTAAAACTCGTACGATTAATTTAATGAAAACGTATTATTTATTGGAGTCCTATGTTAAGGAATTTTATCTATTTCTTTCGCACAGCACTATTATTTAATTTAATCGAGTATTAATTTAGAAGATCGGTGTAGCACTTCCGTGTCAAGGATCTTGCTCGCTGATCGTCCATTGTATTCTTATAGTGTACGTGGCGCAGGGAAACGCGAGGTACCCAATAATAACGTCAATCGATCGTTTATCAGTATAAAATTGGCAAAAAGTATAATACGCGAAAATCTAACATAGATGGTGGTGAGATCGAATATGTATTCTCTTTTCGTTAGGAATTCGATGTAGAATCTTTTTCGGTAGTGTGCCTAGGACAAATCTCTTTCCGTTGTAAATAATAAATTATCCGATTCTAAACCGGTTCATCCTTTCTTCGACAACGTTATCTCGCCAATAGTTTCATTGTAGCGAACAAACTACAATATATAATGTGGTTATTGGTGACAAACGCAATTTTGACAAATTCCTCAACTTTCGACTAGCGAATAAGTTATTCGAGAAAAGGATGCTACCGTGTATCAGGATGATTGCCTAGGTAGCGTTTACCGAAATTAACTGGTCCCAAAAGCCGGTGGTATAGTTTGAAAACTATTTTGAAATCTTTGGGGTTGAAACCACGCGGCATCGTCTCGACACTCGAGATACTATATTTTTTTTTCGTCGGTCGTACCTAAACACTACGAGAAATAGTATCCAATAATAATTTGTACATTTGTAGATACCTGGAGTGGAGAAGCTTCCAAACGCTCTAATTTGTCTCCTACGCGCACCCTCGCAATCCTAGCGCGATGCATAACATAGTTTCTTTTGCTCATCTTGAGATAACATTCATTTTCTATTTGCTCCCAATTGACGAGAGGGGGGGAGAGAGAAACTGCGGTGGGTCGCGATTCGCTAGGAGAATGGCCTAAGTGTTTACGAGGGCGAGATACAAATCGTACCGTATAATTTATAAATAGAGTCGTAATTAACAGGAAATAGCGTAAAACTAATTTAATTTCCCATCATACTTCATATTTGTACTTGGTTCCTAATTTATTATTAATATTATTTTATGCGTATTATTATTATTATTATTATCACAATTAATATCGCTAGTTACAATGATTAGTTGCGGTCATTAGTTATTCTTTTTCGTCTTCTTCATCTTTCTTTTCTTCTTTTTTTTTTCTTTTCTTTTTCTTTTATTATCAATCACGAGTATCAGTTACTCATAATACTATGCGTATCGGTTAACGATATCTAATAAGGACACGTTTGTAATTTATAAAAAGCACACAATTTGCGATGAGCATGCCTGGCAAGGAGTTGTGACAGAAGAGTGCGTGTGACATGTAAAGGGATCGGGAGTCGGCACCTGTCTTCTCCAAGCTAAGAGCCATTATCTAGCTCATCTAAAAAATAACGAATTGGCCGCGGCTTATGCCTCAGCGATAGGGCTCTTGTATCTATTATTTATAATGAAGCAGCTGGATCCTAAAATCCTACGATCAGCTGCAATCTTCTATTATACATATGTATTATGTTAAAGCCAGTTCGGGTTACTGTTTTGTTATAGCACTCGTGTCTCCGTTTATAGCACCATTGGTATTGGTTCCATTAACTTTTCATCTTCCACGGTTAATCGAGTCCAATATTTCTTGTTTCATAGATATTCTACTTTAAAAAAACAAACAAACAAAAACAACACATTCTTCAATCAGTTTCATCATAAAATTCCTCTGGTTCTGTGATTATAATTGCATTTACGTGGAAAGCGATATAGGATTTGACAATTTCTGAGAGACAAAGTGGAAGCTTGAACTGGCAATTTCGAGACCGTCTAAATGTAGATAGTGGTGGCATTTTAGTACATCAGACAGCGCCGTAACCGTGTATCGCGAAGACACAGAGAAGAAGACGACGAATCCACACGAGTAAGGAAGAAGCAAAGACTGATGTAGAACGCAGGCTGTTACTTATATCTTACATCTTAGGATATTATCCCAATTGCCAGAGGTAAACGACTCGATCGAAACATACCGATACGAACGATATGAATTCGTTCGAATCGCTAGTATAGTTTCGATCAAGTTGTGTGGATCGCACGACAGCGCCCGTGCGACCATCTTCCTCAGGAATCTTTAATAGCTTGCTTTCTATTGTGTTGTCCAACTCAGTTCTTTGCTTTCCTTTAAATTTCGCGACGAGACTCTTCGCGCTTGGAGACACGAGACAATGTGTCTCCAAGATGAAAACCGCTTCGCATTGCGTGCGCTTATATGACGGCGGATGGTGGGTACCCCGTCCGACATACCAAATCCGTACTTTTTCGCGGTATGCTGTCCGTTGTAAATGTACCAAAGACAATGTCGATTAACTGACAAATAAGTAGGTATTTAAAATGATTCGGTTGAGCGAGAATGGCACGAAAGAGCTAGTGCGTGAGCTAAGACGCGTGAATGAAGAAGTGAAAGAGAGCGAGAGAGAAAGAGAGAGAATGTGAATGAATGAGCAAAAGAGTGAATGAATTCAGTACGAATGAGAGGATAAACGCGAGACAAGAAGTATTTGGGATATACGAAAGTTATCTATCCAAAGGAAGCTGCTAAAGTGTCGTTTAGCTAGACGAGATTGATCACTGGATCCGCAATGTTGCATCGAAACATTGTTATTATTTTTGTAAAGAAACCATGTACATGTATTAACTTAGCGTGCTCTGCGTATGGAAGCTTACGATATGTTGGTTATTATTATTATTATTATTATTATCTATTATTATTATTATTATTATCTATTATTATCTATTATTATTATATTAAAAGGAATAAAATCTTGTAATCTTGTTTCCCAAAATGTTTAAATAGCATAAATATTGAAGACTTACACGTTATTTCTCGTAAATTCTTATTCCATTTCAACACCGTAAATCAGTATACAAGGTGAGTCAGTGACTCGTACCGAAAATCCACACACGTATTCTAAGCCCAAAAGCCTTTAGTCAAATTTGCGAAATCTGAATCCTTTCAGAGTTACAGGGGGTTGAAATTTGAAGCTTTAAAAAAATCATATCTTCCAACGGGATAATGCTAGAGTCACGAGTCTTTTTCTAGAATGTGTGGGAGGGCCCGAGGTATCTGGAAAAAAATAGAAACGATGTAAAAATTATTGTTATTATTATGATATGTATAATATACAAACGTTCGTCTATAAAATTTACCTTCAAGTTAATTTCAATTCTACGAGGATCGATTTAACCAGTTTTAAACATCTGAACACAAAATTAAAGAAGCTCCTGCTAGGAAACGCGAAGGCAAATGGGAAGAGAAGAATTTGAATCTCCGGCCGATAGACAAGGGATCTCTGGCATATTGGCCTGGGCACCCTATGCAAAGTACAAGTTACTGGACTACGTCGAAGACTGAGAGTAGGTAATACCACTCCTAATTACTATTTAATGTTCGCTACCTCGATAATTAATGCTATCCTCAGTCCAGGTCAATGGTCTTGTTCGCGCGATAGACCGGAATCTTATGAATATGCAGTCGGTATATCCGACCAATGTTTCGTTTGACTGCGTCTCACGCCGCGTAGCTTCTGCATCCGAGAGAATATTAACATTAAAGATTATCAGACTTAGGAAACTTCGTGTCTAGTGGTCTATTCTAATTCAATTAACTTTCGGACGAGGTTCAATACGTAAATACCGGGAAGGTTATTAAAAAAACGTAAAAATTTTATTGCCTCAGTACAGACACTATTATTCGTAATGGTTATTATAAAAAAAAAACATAACACGGTATATATATTCATCTTTCTGTCGGTACTGCAATCTCTGTGCATTGTTGGAAAAAAAAGACTCATGTATGTATAATATGCAGATATATTACACAGCATATAATTTCTTGATGCTAAAGATTACTCTTCTTCCTTTCATATTTGCATCTCATATTAATTTTGCGAATAAAGAGAGAATCTATCGTTTAAATCTAATTCAATATAATGTACACGTAAAGCGAGTTAATAGATCATTTAACTTGGGATGATATGAAAATACTGATGCTCGACACAATCAAGTGTAACAACATTTGCTTTTGTAGATAAATGAAATGTAATAAAAAATAAACTGAAATTTCTATATTTCGGGTGGGCTAATAATATTTCATATCACACTGAAACACGTTTTGTACAAAATGTTTTTAATATCTTTAATTACGATTTACGTGTCCGATTGGATATTCTTATGTCTGCTCAGGTACATTCGCCAGTATCTCATTGGGCGTAACTTAAGAAATCCAGTTATTTGCTGTATGGTTCTTGGTCGAAGAGGTTGTTTCGGTGTCCAATTCAATATAAATTCTACAACATTGTCAAATTTCTGCCTTGCTAAGCTTAATAAAGCTGAAATTACTCCTTCCTCTTGATCCGCTGATTCCAACTGCCCGGATTGAATTAACTCCCGTAACTGCACCACGATCTTGTCTACTGCACCATCTTTGTCTTCGATGCTAAATGGTCTCATTATATTACCTGTGGTGAAAATTTTTAACAAATTTCAATGAATTGCGATATTTTACGCTAATATCGGTTGTTAATTAAAATATTGATCTTACCTAGTAAGCCGAAAAGTTTATACGGATCCGGATGTTGGTTGCTAACTATTAACGGTACCAATACACCGCGGATAACATTCTTATCCGTCCATGTAGTATTGTGTTTCTTAGCAAAAAGTATCATTGTCGCTTCCAAAACATTGTCTAAATTACCCGCTGCAATGAATCAAGAATTTTTAGTCATTGAAAATTTCATATATGAAATTCAATATTTACCTTTCAACTTTTCCGTCATTTCTTGTAGCAACTCTGTTGCTTGCGAATCATACGGGTATTGATAATATGCTTTCAGCAGTTTTTTCAACGCGTTTGCTTTTGGATATTTAGCCGAATGTTCCCTTGTCATAATAATGTGTGCTATACATCTTGGTAGTGGCTCTGAAAATATTGAATTTTATTAACATATTTCTTTGATATTGTAAATGATTTTATTCCCATAAAAATCATTAAATTCTCTTACGACAATAATTATTACAAAGAATTACGTACCATTAGTATTATTGCGATTAGGAAACACTTCTGGCCAACACGTTAGCACCGTGTACAAAACAGTTACTGCTGTTAAACCTAAAAAGTACACAGCATCGCAACAAAAGATTCGTAGCTTTTCCCTGTCTTTTTGTATGCGAGCCAAAACTGTATACATTCGGGCGAGCGATTCGATCGCGTTTTTCTGAGTTAAACAAAATATTTCATTGTTAAACGATATTGCTTGTACGAATAGGAAATTCACGATGAATAAATATCTTACCGGAAGTGCAATACTAGGACTGAACAATTGAAACTGAATACCAGTTTGAACCTCATCCATAATTGTTGGAAAATTTTCCTGTAAATCGACTAAAAGCGCTGATATTCTCTGATGAGATTTCGGCATGATCGGAGCAGGTGGAGTATAAGTCTTGTCCAATAGTGTATTGTCCTCTATGCTAAGACTCAAGTGCGATATTATTCCTCTAAAATATAAAAGATCGTTGTAGGATGAACATTGAACTAACAATAAGTTGAATTCTTGATCACTCAAAATTCTCAAATTATACTAGATATACATTTTAATATACTAACTTTGCTATAACTCGGGAACTACCCATCGTCGTCAATTTTCTGAGGACAGTCGTGTGTGTGGTCATATCCCATGTGTTCTCCATAAGCTGCAGCAATTCGCTCTTAACAAATTTGTCTGAACAAAAGAAAACAAAATATACAGAAAAACATTGAATTATATTAATTACATAGAAAAATGTAATAAGAAAGTATCTTACCAATTAATAGGTTGAGTTTCATAATTTTGGGATTATTCTTCTGTCTCTTTGTCTTTGTATTAGTCAGATTTCCATTGTCATCGACATGCTCAAGTAATAGACGTTGCGGAGTAATTAAACCACTGTATGTTTTCTTGATACTAATATTATCTTTTGTTTCTACCTTTATATTTTCTTTCATCTTTTTTCCTTTTTTCTTTTTTATGAATTGTTTGCGTGGTCGGCCAACGGTTCGAGCATTTTTGTTTAGAATTTCGTTACGTCCAGAAGCAATACTCCGTGAGTCGTTAAAGTTAGAACTTTCATCGGTACAAGCTTCTTCAGCTTCCGAGTCCATAACATCTTTGTTCAAAGTATCTGCTTTAATTGGCGAACCTAGAGAATCTTCAAGAGACAGAGCTACACTACCATCAATAGAAAGTACTTCATGGCTAGAAGTTGGAGATCCTGGAGGATCTTCAGACTCCAAATTTGGCTTATTGTCAATTGAAAATTCTTGGTTGTCATTATTCGACCAAATTGGGCTATTTTTAAACAGTGGACCAGCACTATGAGGCTTCGGTGAATCCGTCGAACCATTAAATAGGGAATTCAGTTTGTTTTGAATCGTATTTAAACGGTTTTTAGCCGAATATTCCCGGTCTTTTTCAGTCGGAGAATATTGACCATCGTCAATGGTAGATTCTGGACTGCTTTTAATCTCCAATTTTGTAGTATCCTCAGTAGGAAAATACGGAAGGTCATTACTTCGTAAAGATGAATCATTTTCAGTAGGAGAAGTTGGGCTTTTTTCTGTTCGATTGTCCGGGCTATCTTTAACCGGAGATTCTAGAGTGTCCGTAGTTGGAGAATCTGGCGTATCTTGAACTGGTGAATCTGGACTGTCTTTGATTGGTGAATCCGGACTGTCTTTATTTGGTGAATCCGGACTATCTTTAACTGGAGAATCTGGACTGTCTTTGACAGGTGAATCCAGACTATCTTTACTCGATGAAGCCAGACTGTCTTTACCTGGTGAACTTGAACTATCTTTATCCGGTGAATCCGGACTGTCTTTATCCGGTGAAGTTCGACTCTTTTGAAATTGTATAAATCGACTCTTTCCGAACCCAAAACTATTTCCAGACGATGACTTCTGCCCTAGTCTAATCGCCGGAACAGGATTAATTTTAAACGGTGAAATTGGACTGTTGCTAAACGATGCACCTAATTCACTATTATCTGGAGATGCTGGACTATCTTTTATCGGTGAAGCTCGACTACCATTAAACGATGAAGCTGGATTGTTTTTAACCATCGATACTGAACTATCTATATCCGGCGACTCTGGACTGTCTCTAATCGATGATGTTACATTGCCTGCAATATCTTCTCTCGTTGGTCTTCGTGAAAGATAATAACTCTGAATCTCACGAAGTATCGCATTGTTATTGCCAATAGAATTTTGTGAATCAGTCAGATTATCCTTCGCTCTCACAGGCCGAGGGAAAGATAGTTTATTTTGTCGTATACCATTGGCGAGACTTCGTACTGGCCTTACAGCTCTTAAGCGATTCAAGCATTCCGCACTTTGTAGAATTCTTCCATGAGTATTGGTTGTTTCCAATTCAATAGTGTTAGAATCGGAAACTGGTTTTGTATTTGTAGTTGAACTATTACTTCGTGTTACGATACCAATTCTTAGGGGATTAGTAACGCTTTGTTTATTAAATTCTTGACTGTGATGTAAAACATTCTTTTCAGCAGCAACAGAATTTTCTGTTTGTTCTATTGGAGAGCAAGTAACGCTCAATTCGCTAACGTCTCTTCTTTCAATATCTTTACAGTTTTCCAGTGAATTTTCTTTTACTGATACTGAATCCTTTACTAGAGAAGAATTTTGCACCAATGGTGTTTTTGGTACATGAGCAATACGCAGTCGTTTCATAGGTCTGTAATCGTCCTCAGTGATGCCAGATTCTGGAGTTTCAATACCATTGCTCAGTGGTTCCGTTTCGCTTGGTTGAGAATTCTCAGTTCTATGTAGGACGATAATTGGATTCTTCAAAACGGGATTGGAAATAGGTGTAATATTTCCAGGCTTCTTTAAATTCTTTATATTTTTCAATAATTTTTGTCGGTTCGCGATATTTTTCGACGGAGGACGGCCTCGTTTTCGTTTTACAACTAAAGGTGAGACAATTGTTGGTGCTTCCCAAGATTCTGATGAATCATTGTCATCTGATTTTGATTCTAATACTGTATGAGTTCTTTCGTTCAATACTGGTTCCTCAAGCTCGGTTGATTTATCATTCGGTTCTGTAACTTCTTCGGGTAAACGTTCGTTTTGTAGCAAACATTCTTCTTCTGGCAAGTTTTCTTCCGATTGCGAAGGGTTCTGTTCTTCTGACACGTTCTCATGTTGCTGCATGCATTCTTTTTCTTGCATGTTTTCTTCTTCTCCCACATCTTTGGCTTGAAACATACTTTCATCCTCAGACATTCTTTCTTCTTGTTGCCTGCTTTCTTCATGAGGCATAATTTCGTCTTGATGCCCAATTTCTTCGTGAGATACAGTCTCGTCTTGATGCCTAATTTCTTCGTGAGGTACAATTTCGTCTTGATGCCTAATTTCTTCGTGAGGTACAATTACATTTTCATGCCTGTTTTCTTCGTGAGGTACAATTTCATCTTGATGCCTGTTTTCTTCGTGAGGTACAATTTCATCTTGATGCCTGTTTTCTTCGTGAGGTACAATTTCATCTTGATGCCTGTTTTCTTCGAGTAGCACAATTTCATCTTGATGCCTGCTTTCTTCACGAGACACGATGTTTTCTTGAGATACGATTTCTTCTTCTGGAATACATATCTCTTCTGGCAAGCGCCTCTCTTCTGCTTCCGTTGATTCCATGCCTCTTTCGAAATTCAAACACGTATCTGTATTTTTCTTAGTCTCCACTGGTTTCGGAAATTCAGGGCAATCGGAAGGTAATGCGGAATCGATATTAGTAGTTATAGTTTCACTCGCTTTCTTCACAGGATGAATCGTATTTATACTCTGATCATCAGATTCACCGATTAATCTATCATCCAACGACTCATCTTCGAAGCTTTCTAAATTCTCTGTCAAATTATTGGATTCCTGGGAAACAGTTATGTGAAGCAGTTTTTGTTTCTTAGACATATTCTTCTTAGAATTCTGATTAGTCCCATGAGATATCGACTCGATGTTCCATTTGTCCTCGGCAACCGATCGCTGTCGTTTCCGTTTACGCGATCTATGTTGGTCCAATCTTGGAATTTTTCTTTTATTACAAAAGTCTAATTCTCTCTGCTTAGTTCTATCATAGAATTCCAACATCTTCGTCATTAAATCCACTGCCACATTAGACGAATTCGAACTTCTCACTTCTGGAGTGCAACAATGCGTAGGATGTTTATGTTGCCAACAATTGCTTTTCATTATTTGCCGTTGCTTCTTCAGTTGTTTTTTCAGCTTCGTCTCTAAACTATTCAGCCGTTTGTCCCATGATTCTATTACTGACACGGACGAACTTAATATCTCTGTAGTCATACAATGTCTGCTTTGGCTTTGCGAATGATTCGATTGTGACGATAAACAACCCATGTCTCTTGCTTTGTCCTGTTCTTCGAAATTCAGTCCACGAGGAATTTCTCCCGATATTGGCACTAATTTTTCGCAACACGGCGGTGGATGTGAGATAATTGGAGAAGGAGGTGGTATTGGCTGCTTTGGATGAACGTTATTCTGACTAACCGACTTGTGCCCTGGCAAACATAATTCCGATACAACTTCGGACATACATTCGTCAATACTATTATCTAAAAACAGATATTTTCGAATGACAAAGTTTGGCGGTTAATAGAGAGAACGTTGAAAATTCGAAATCAGGAAATTACTTACCGTGCATATTTGGTAATGGAGAAGAAGTTTGTCTAGGCGATGGAGTTCTAATTCTCTTTATGGCTTCTGGACACTGGTCGCGCATTATATTGCATATTTTATCAAGAGGCGGTGGAGAAATTCTTGTTTCACATTTACCGCAATATATCGAATACATATCATCCTTTATTTTGGAAGTTTCGTCAGTCATTATACTCTTTTCTGCGGTGTTACACCTAATACGGAACAACTCATCGAAACTTACTGTGTTGACAGCAGTATCTGTCGTACACTTTATTTCTGTAAACAAATTTTCTATTACTTGTATTCGACGCGTGATATTCGAATGTACGATTTGTATAAATATGTACCTGGGATATCTTTCTCCAACTTAACGCTGATCGCCATACCTTTCTCCATCTTTTTCATCTTTGTGTCGTACGATTTCTTCGTACTTTTCAGCTCTTGCTCTAATTCTTTTACTCTCGCTAGAAAAATGAAAATTTCGTGCGTAAGAAAATATGTGTGAAGTAAAGAAAACTTAAGGTTGAATAAATAAACTACCATGTAAACTAGATTTCTCTAGCTCGTATTCCATTAGTGTCTCAGCATGCTTCTCCTCCAATTGTCGAATTTTGAACGTTAATTGCTGAATATGCTGCTCATCCGCAGCTTTCTTTACATCAAAATCTTTCACCATTGTGGATAACGCTTCGTTATTCTTTTGATGCTCATTATTTTGCTAAATATAAATGAAATTTAACGAATAGCTCTTAGCTCGGATCTTAATTTCTTACTTACCATTTCCAATTTAAGCAATTTGGCTAAAGTAGTGTTATAATTAAAAGTAGCACTCTTCGCCTGCTTGGTCACTGTGTTCAACTCATTTTTCAAACGTTCGCATTCCTTTAGCTTATCATTGTACTGTTTTATCACCTCGCTAAATTCAAATGTTCATTAATCGAATATTAAAAATAGTCAATTAATCCGATCGAAATAGAATAGACTACTTACTGTGTTCTACAGATCTTTTGTTTCAATTGCAAATAAGATTCTGTCAATTTTCCTAAACTCGAGAGATCATCATCCTGCAATGACATAAAATTTGTTTATCACTCCAACATAGACAAACATTAACGACACGACGGTCGATTAATACAGCATCTCATTTCATATATTTCTTCAGCATCCTGCTTATATTGCTCAAAATTATGAGACAAGTGTTGAGACAACGGTTCACTTAATTCTCTCATGTTTTTTGAAATTCTTATTGTTAAAGTCGCCAGTAATATAACCTTAATGTAACCTGTGCACTTATATTATCGAAAAGAATTCAATGAAGAAACATTAAGAACGAAGATCTTACTTGTATAGCGATATCTGTATCCATTTCTTGTGTGGTATTATCCATCTTATTCTAAATGACACTAAATACAATACACGATAATAGCGTAATTATTTTAACCAACTTTGTCGGAAACACGTTTATCCGGCATTATCCGGCATTTCCTTTCAAGTATCTGATGACTGATTCAAGCAATCTGAAGTCTCGGAACAGTTCTGAACAGTTCTGAACACTTGTGAAGTTTGTTATTTCAGACTTATATCACAAAGTCGAGATGGCGCGTAGAATCAATCGCGGTTACTATACCTATTGGTGATCGGAAAATATCGTAAAAATGTTTATAATTATAAATAAATATGTATTGGACAAATTCACAATTGATGAAAACGTGTTATTCCGATCTTAATAAAATTAAGTTAACCTTTCACAATTTCTACAAATTTAATCATTTTTGTATTACCGAATCTGCTGTTAGGAATTGCAAAGGAGAAATAACTAGGCACGAGTTATTGCTTTAGATTATTTTATTTAAAAACAGAAATAGTATAATTGGGTTTAAAATGAATCGTAATATAAAATTAAATTCATTTCCATAGCATGTATTATGAATAAAGTAAGAAACAGAGTTAAGAGGACTAAAATAAGATTGAATACTACAAATTTTCTGCGCCCGCGTTAGCAATTTTTTTTATCAATCAAATTGACAATGCGGGCGTCTCTCTTGCGAAAATGCGGGGCGGGAGGAGGGGATATATTAATTATTATGTGTATTTACACCTGCTTTTGGAATACAATGCTGATACTCTGTGTCGCTAGACACTCGATACATCGGCGTCATCAGCCGTAGTCTTTCCACCATAGTTAAATATCGCACAAAATTCTTAACAAACGATACGCGTTCGAACCTATTATATGTGGTGCATAATCGGCATCACGTTACTACGGCGATAGACCTTCGTGCAAATAGAACCACAAAACAGGCTAAAAGCTTTACCTTTACAAAATATATATATATATAAGATCGCTCGAAAGTTATACGTCCAATATGCATATAACTTACGGCACGACACTACACCACCAAGAACAATTTTAATTACTTCCGACATATAAATCTATAATGATTCGATAGACCTTCATTGTTTTTCTCCTTTAATTTAGGATAATAATAATAATAATAATAATAATAATAATAACATTAATAATGGGCTAATTAAAATAAAAGAGCAGTAATAATACAACTTGACGATTACAGTAATTCGTGTATAAATCACGATGCGTGGGTGAACGCTTTTGGGTGTTCTCCTTTTCCGCGTTGCATCAGTTTCTTCCGCGGAATGATTAGTCATCTTGTAAAGCCCACTGCCATCCAGTAGGTATTATGTATATATGTATAATAGCTTTGCTTCGCGTCTTGCTCTTTTTTATTTTTTTTTCATTTTCGTGTGACGGCATAAAAACACATTCCCGTACACGCGAACGTACCATGATCCCATTTGAGCCTTGATCAAATTTCATATCGACCTAATCGTGATTCCGAAGAATTATAAACAGGTAGAAAGCTAGGATTCCAACACGAGATAACAACGTTCTCGACGGTCCCTTCTTATGGATTCAGGAGCGTTCTGATCTCTTTGTGCATATGGCAGAGGAAGTCAACGTAACTTGGACTTCCATCGTTTCCTCGATCCTCGACCAAGAAATGACGTAATACCACCTCCAATTTTTCTCGTTGTCTTACTATCGTTAACTGAAAAGAGTCATATGATTAGTAGAATACAATAAAGTCTCAAAATTGTTAGGTAATAATCCAAACGACTCAAAACTGTCTATGAGCTTAGAACAAAAGATCTTCTTCGTGATGTCTTTCAAAAATTTTGTGATATGTTTATTTTTTACTAATTATAAGGAAAACAAAAAAAAATGATAAATTTTTAACTTTTTTATCTCAGAATTATTTGAAATTTTAATACATAGGTTTAATAAATCGGAATAAGTTATATGTGTCCTAAAAATATCAACAAGATTGATTCGCGGTGTAATGAATTATGATTAATCAAAGAAACCTAAAGTGATCGATTTGCATGATTTCTGACGAAATATCAAGATTTTCGATGAGTTTTGAGTTTTTTTGATTCATCATAACGCATTACACCGTTGTTCGATTTTCCCGAAATTTTTAGGACACTTATAACTTATATTCAGATTTATTAAATCAATATATTAATATTTCAAAAAATACTGAGATAAAAAAGTGAAAAATCTATCACTTTTTGTTTTCCTTACCGTTAGTAAAAAAATAAACATTTCAAAAATTTATGAAAGACATCACGAAGAAGACCTTTCGTTCTAAGCTCATAAACAGTTTTGAGTCATTTGGATTATTTACCTAAATAATTACAACTGCTTCGAAGAGAGTACGAATACTCTTGTGACTCACTGTATATCAATATACATTATATTATGGTTCTTACCTTCATACAACGGTGCCTTTCCGCACGTACAGTGCTAATAATATCATTGATACGTTTATTCAACGGTGTGTCCAATATCGGCAGTGAAGGACGATCCGTGTCAACCTGAACCACCGATTGAACTCCAAACACTGCTTGCACCCATTGTGGCGAAAGTGATAAACCGAGCCACAAGAACATATGAATGCTGTTTTCTGTAAAAGATTTAATTAAAACACGTTAAATATATATTACGAATCAGATGAATTGATGATTAATTTTGCAAAGGAATATTTCTTACCTAACAAATAAGCGCCGTCGTCTGCAAATTTATCAATAGAGCAACGCAATTGTTGTGGCAATTCCGTTTCTTCTGGATCAACATCGTGCAGGGGAAGTAGTCTGGGATAGGTGTACATAACAGAAATTGAAATTGGCATCGTTGCGACTGCTTGCATAACAAAGGATCTGTCGTCGATAGTCATATCGGCACCTGTAAAATAAGATCGAGTTAAAATCAAGAAATTGTTTAGTAATATACGTGTACGAGTGATTCGGAAATTCTAATTGTAAACATACCTCCGGATAACGCATCACTCTTCAATAACGAATTGATATAGACTGGTAATAATTTCATACACTCCGGTAATATTAATTGTCCAGCACTTGATGGAGAAGCACAATGCTTTCTATAAGTAGCCAACATCGTGGCACATCTTGATATTAAACTATCCTTTATAGTTTTTGGTGTTGATTCAACTATCTTGAAGACACCTTAAAAGAAATTCGAAGATATTCAATATGCAAGAATTATTCAATGATAAAACTCGTATATAATTATTACACGAATTAATTAGGACTTACTTTGTTTAGAGAAGAAATTGATAATTGCGTCCAAATCGTAAGCACGGAATAAATCAGCCATTTGAGAGGATGTTTTTAAACTGAGATTTATAATACGCAATCTTCTTATTCCACTGCAGGAAGTGTAAAGTAGAGCGGTCTGAACATATACACCCTCGTCATCGGTTAATTTATCGTCATGCTTGATCTCTATGGCTACGGCCTAATATGGAAATACAAAGATTATTGCAGGATTCATCATAATAGTATTTACTATATTTATTATAATTCCAATTATCCTCTAGAAATAATTCCTTACCTTATTGCAATCGATACTAGCTAATTCCATGTCAGTCGCGTTTGACATGTAGAAATGTCCGAAGAAATCGACCGGTCGTACTCCAGTAGACGTGCGTACTCGCATCATGGCATCAAAAGCTATCGGTCTACTTACATTATTAATAATATCCGTAATTAATCTGTCACCGTCTACGTCAGCCTGTAACATAAAGAATATCGTTTTAAAGTAAATCCTTCAATCTTGAGAATCATTTTAATTTACTGTACATGTCAGATATATACATATGTACATGACAGTAAATTCTGATACGAAAATCAATATGTTAAAACTTATATGACAATACATCACCTGGAAATATGTGTATTTGTAGACTTCTCCACCAGTAAGACGGCAAACTTGTCCTATCGTTGCAATATCGACGTAAGAATTGTTGAACACAAACAGATCTACCGAACAACCTGCGCCCACGCAATCTTGTCCCAAATTGTTGTAAACATTATTTTGTGGAGCTGTAATATGTATTCGGTGTAATTAAAATAATGAACAATCGTATCACAGAGGGTTACTTAATTCTTCGTAAAAATATACACTGCTCAAAAGAATTATGGCAACAAAAAGTTTTGCGCAAAAATAGGCCAATTTCAATTGAGGATAACTCGGCCGAAAATGATTGAAAAATTATGATTTTTTTAAAAAAGTGAAAGCTTGAAGTTTCTATTTTCGATTGCTCTATGTAGAATTAAAATTTGATGCACTCTTGCTGCTACAGTCCCTTAAAATTGAGGTCATTTTTTTCATGTGGAAATTAGCGAAATTCAACAACGGCTACTGACTGAGAAAAATTTGTTTGAATAATTCCGGAACCGGCAAAAGTAAGCGTCAATCTTCCTCTTTAAAACTGAACAAAATTCAAGTCGCTACGAGTTTTCTTTCCGAAGTGATCGCACTTTGAAACAACCCTTCCATTTTCGTGGCTATCGTACCACCAGCATAATTATACATAATTATGCATAATTACCGGTTTATCAAATTTACCGTAACATACATATATGCATCATATATATATATATATATATATATATATATATATATATATATATATCTTACCTAATACGGTCTTCTCTTTCTCGGTTCCAAGAAGTTTACGCTCATCGCGGATCTTAAGTTTACCAGGTGCCTCGGCAATTGGCAACGATGAGTGGAATACCAAAAGTTTTCCAGCTCGCTCGGAAGCCTAAAAGATTAAGTCAGTCTTAAATTATATAATTTACAATCCGTACAATTATCATTATAATAAAATCCTAATTTTTTGTACTAGTACCGTTCATTTACAAGTTAACAAAATTTATCAAAGTTCAAGTTATCGAATATTAATCTTTAATGATAAATTAAATATTGTGAATTAAATGGTACCTTCAATGCTTCCAATCCAGCCTTTATAGCAGGTGCAAGAATGGTCTCAGTTTCACGAGTATCCGCAAACATAGCTGGTATTTGCGTCATCAAGCTATCTATAACTGCTTCACTTTCTTCAGCATCGCAAAGGAATCCATCGAGCAGTGGCATAAAGACATCATGTACATCGCCCACAACCATCATTTGTGGTTGAGCTAGGCAAGCGTTAATATTGTAAAAATGCACCGTGTTACTGTACGTTATAAACCCTACTTTCATGTTCGTCCTCGTGTGACCAGTATCGATTGGCAAATTCCGTATTATTGACTTCATTTTCATACACAGTAGATTTACTAATCCAGACTTAACTGTATTATATGAAACGTCGATCACGAACACAATTGCTGGTGGTTTTGGGAAAGTACTTCCCTAAAGAAATAATTCACTTTCAGTCAATTCTCTGCATTAATATTATTATGTGTTTTTGTTTCACAAAATATTATGGATAACAATAACTCACTGTGCAATAATCTTTAGTAGCAAGATATTCGTATGTTCCCAACATTAATTCCGGCCTTTCGTAGCGATCCATACGTTGACCAGTATGATCCAAATGTTGGAAATAATCCGGTGGAACGTCAGAAATTGCCTTGCAGAACATACATTGAAATCTGCGACCCGCGTCAATAAATTGCATGAATGGACTCATATACGCTTTGCAGCGATTACATCGAACTGGTCCAATTTCACCCATATCAACTATTGGAGGCTCAAATTCACCTTCTGCTGTACGAGCCATTGGACTTACGATTAGACCAAAGGGAATATTCGTCTGTAACGTAAGATGCAGAATTAATACCACTAAGTGGACCACATCATTCACATTAAACTTGAGATCCGCTTACTTGTTTTATAAGGTCTTGCGTTGTAGGAACAGTATACATGGTAGATCTAATGTATCGTGGAGATGCGTTTCCCTGATCCTGCACTACAAATTTAGTTGTTACAAGTGGCGGTACAAGACCCCTTTGATTCGTGATAAAAACACCGCCATTAACGTGCTGATCATCTTGGATGACTTGAATCTATGTTAAGTATCAAACACAAATTACTTAACAATCCAGAATATACTACATAAACATCTTGTACACTGTGTTATACTAACAGGACTCGGCATTTGTTCTGGATCCAAACGTCTAGCTTGTTGCGGTTGTGTATCCGGTTGATATCCTGCTGTTACACCCGGTGTACCACTCTGATACGGATTTCTCTGAGCACTATACATATCCTAAATCAAAGAAACATACATTCCAGAGGTAATACTGTATCAATGAAATTTCAACTGAAGTATTATTATTATTATTATTATTATTATTATTATTTATATTGGTACCTGATTATAGCCTGTTGGGGGCTGATTATATCCTGCATGAGGATAATTTCCCATGGTACTTGCTGGTGTTCTGTTCAAACCTCCAGGACTTCCCATAGTCTGTCCTGGTAACGGTGGCCCGGATCCATATTGTCTTTGACCAGATTGTGGTAAATTAGATCCAGGAGTCGTCATCGGAGAATGTCCCATTGGTTGTCCAGGTAATGGTGGCTGGATCGAAGGTCCAGACAAATTCTGTTGTCCCAACATACCGGGTGGTCTACTGAATCCTTGCTGATTTGTCAAAAGAGATGGCGCAGAGCTTTGTTGTCCTGGCAGTGGAGGTGGTGGGAGATTTTGTTGATTAGACATTGGTGGACCAGATAAATTTCCCTGGCTAGGCAGAGACGACGGAGGCATGTTGGACATTTCTGAATAAGATGGACCAGATTTTTGTTGTGTTAATGGTGGAGGTCCTTGATGTCCCGATAAAGGTGGTCCTGACATGTTGTGTTGTCCGGAAAGAGGAGGTCCAGATAGGTTTGATTGTCCAACCGTTGGAGGGCCGGATAAAGGTTGGTTTCGCGATAATGGTGGGCCTGAGAAACTTTGTTGGCTAGAAAGTAACGGAGAACCAGAAAGATTTCCTTGACCAGGCATCGATGGACTATTGAAACTTTGCTGTCCCGGTAAAGGTGGCCCGGACAAATGTGCTTGTCCCTGCATTTGTGGGCTAGACATAGTTTGATGTTGTCCAGGTACTGGCGGTGGTGCAGAAATATTTCGCTGTTGTGGTAATGGCGGAGGCATCGTAGATCTTTGTCCCGTAGGTACTGGTCGTGTAAAACTTCCTTGTGTAGATAAATTATCAGGCACGTTCATTTGGCCAGATTGTTGGTTTGGTGAAGTTATTGCCGCGTTATACCCAAACTCAGGTGCAGACATATTTTTCCCCGAATAGTATTGTCCACTGGATGTTACCGGAGGCGGTCCTGGGAATGGAAGACTGCTAGATTGGGTTGTATTTAAAGGCTGCTGTGGTGGTTTCTGTGTTTGTAAATCTTGTCTCGGAGTAAGAGACGCTGGAACTCCGCCTGGATCTGTTTGCCCCACTGTTCCTGAAATACCATAATCTTATCCTTCTTCCCCTTAATGAAAAACATAGTATCAATCATAAATTTCCTTGAGTACCAACCTGTGATCGGTGACATAGCGTCTACTGTATTATTCAGACCGTTAACGTTAGCAGCCGATGACATAACTGGACTATTTTTTCCAGGTAGTGGCGGTGGAAGATAATTTTGCTAAATAACAACAACTAGTAATCAGGATTTTGCCGAACGTAACATAATTTGATATATAATACTCTGGGTTTCAATTACCGATGAAGGTCTTTGTTGGTCACCAAGAGCCATATTCGACATTTGATTTACTATATTGTTTTGACTTGTCGGCGGTGGCATGATATGGGGATTATCCGATGGAGAATCGTGTTGTATGTTTCCTGATGAAAATTCAAATGAATTCTTCGATCGACTAAACTATTTTTTAATCATTAGCAAATGCGATTACCTTGAGTTTGTGTATTATTCATATAATAAGGTGCCGGTGGTGGTTGTACGCTAGTAGGTGGCATCCCTTGCACCATTTTTTGGGATCCGTAGCTCTGATTATTCAACGGAGGCCCCTTGTGTACGTTAGATGGAACATTGGAATTTAATTCTCCATAAGACGTTGGTGGCCCAGAGAAATACCCAGCTTGCTGTGCCTGTTGCTGTTGCTGTTGTATGTATTGTGGATTCATCTTTTATCCTGTAAAGTACATAACAATACCTATCTGTCATTTACAACTACCAAATATTCAATTTTCTGCTGTATTGATTCTCCCATAACGTAACAAAAGTAAAAATTAAAAGTAAAAACAAACGAAGCTTATAAGTGCAAAATATAAATACATTTTTGGCGTTAAAGTAGATAAAGAATCCTAACAACCCATAATATATATACATGCTCTTTATATACTTGTATACTGTATAAATCACACAATGCTATCACGTACAAAGAAAACTTTCCAACTTAACAAATATAACTGTATATGGTATCGTTCATGTAGCAGGACATTTTGAGCAAATCAAAGTTTATTGCATGACGCTACAGTAAGACGCAAAGACAAGATAGAATATTTACAATTACTATCACAATAAAGATTTATTAAAACAACGTAACGTGTGTCGCCAGGAAATGTAACAGATTGTTAGCAAATGGATTTAATTAAGGGCATAAAACGTAAGTGAGCCGAGATTGAAGTTGACGAGTCCGATTACTATGCAAGTTATAGTAGAATTGAGTTGGAGTAGACAATGGAATTTTGATACACGTAAGACTGCACAGTAATCCGCAAACAAAACTACGAAATATGCCAGAGTGACAGTGCGAAGATAACCTATACGAAGTTATTAGTATGCTCAGTTTTGGAGTCCTGTACATCAGCAATTATAGAGACGAGCTCGTCTATCTGTTTTGCAAGCTGTTAATATTACTGACTGTAATATCATGATATTTCAATGATTTAATATGGTAATAGCATATATGGAATTCTACGTGTGCAATTTTATACTTGTCTTATCGGTGCATCTGCTACTTTTAAGATTAGTTACGAAACACACAAAACTTACGCTCTTCTGGGAAATGTGATTGAACCATAACAAAACTTAATATTTCCACAAATGTTTACACTAAAATGAAGAAAATTTATTTGGCTGCAATAGTGACTGCTGCCGATGCCACGTAAGGTGGCATTGCGCGTGCGCTCGTCGCACGTTTACGGGACACGTCATGATAAAAATTGGAGCAGTGAAGAAAAAACCTCCCGGAAAAGATAGCCGGTCATTTTATCATTTGACATATTTTTAACTCATAGAGGACCTCATTTCTTCGTCCCTTCACCTTTGGGTCATAGGTCAAGCTCGATTTTCAGATTTCATAATAGGGAAACCGGGTATTCGAAATTTTAAATTTCTTGGTTGGCATGACAGCGCGCGGGTTCACTCGAAAATTAATACTACGCGAATCACGAATAATCTTAACCATCCATATAAATTATCGAATTTTGTGAACGGTCTAGTGCTTTAGTGATTTTCGCGGTACTTTCGCATTGTACGAATCATACTATATTACATATAAAGCTAGAATAATACTCGATAAAATACAGATTTCTCGTCATTTGGCATATTTTTTACTTTAGAAACTTCTTCATAAAGTAAAACATCGGCATATGTGTGTAAATTGTATTAAAAGCGGAAAGCCGAAATATCGGCTCAAAGTACTTCCGGGAAAATCTCTGCCGAGCTATTTCGTATATCGCTGCTAAGATAGTAAAAGGGTTAAAAATAGGATATTATTGTGAATAGTGTTTCCAATACTGTATAGTACAATAACTAGTCAAATATAAAATAATTAGTGGATAGAACATCCATAGAGAAGTTGTGATTTCTAGTCATAATATACATGTATATAACACGGTGCTGTTATCCTTGGAAGTTGGTGGATCAATGTGGCTTCTAGTTCCAAGATCATATCGATGATAGTACGTATCCTTATAATTTTTAATATTTACGCATACTGGAACACGGTGAATCATTGTAATAATTATGACATATAACGATGATTATTGATCTACTAAAACACTTGATCCATGACTTATCAAAACTTACCTGCTTGATGAGTAGTCGATACGAATTTAGAATGTACACGAATCGTAGAATATCAAACAAACCATTAACCAAACTTAAAACTACATCAGTTGGATACCGAGTAATGGTATTATTCATATAAATATTTATGTTCAGGCAAGCGAAGAGAATATATAGAATTGTTAGAATTATAAATTGTCCTCCATAAGCTGTATGAACAAGAGCGATAGCCTTTCGCAACCTTGCACCGAATGTTTTTAATAGCTTTTGCCTAAAAGCTAATATGTTGAGATATATTAGATAAAAGTGAGAAAATTTTAAGATTCTTATGATAGTAAAAAAAAAATAGTGAGTACCAAAAGTATTCTCTTCGGGTCCAGAAACGGTGATATAATTTTTTTCCGCGAGTATGGCATCCATTGCTCGATTGATGTATTCAAATCTCAATGCAATTTTCGTAGCAAATGTTGCGTAACAACATATCAGAACACTACTGATAAAATCGGGTATTCGATCCAGTATCCACATCAAAACGTACATATAATCACTTTCGTAATCCCATGAGGAGTAGTAGTCCATTAAGTTGAGGATGAGTACGACGAATATTATAGTAAGTAATCGTGCAACATCCTTTTTCATCGCGGATGTATGATTTATGCGTATATTCATACACGCAAATCCATGGTCTACGGTCTCTATCTCTTTGCAAGCTTCTCTAATGTTGCTACTATGAGATGTAGTTAGTATCACAATAATGTGCAACAATGGTACATTGAGAACTTGGCGAAATCTACGCATTATTATAATATTTTTTGCTTCTTCAAAAACCGTCAATAGCTTATTGGTGCTTTCAAATGTAATGACGAAAGCTACGTTATATAGTAGCAACAATAAAATGGGGTATATGTAGCTGACAATAGCAAGAGATGCACAACAACCAATTGGATAGAATCCTGCATAGAAAAGTTTTTGCTCTGAATTTTATTGGGTCGTTCGGAAAGTTGTTTCGTTTTTTTCCGACAGAAAATTTGATTGTATTTTTTCGCAACCAAATTCAAATATAAGCCGCAAAATTATTATATACTTTGATAGCTGATCTAACAAGGCTTGCTTGTGTAAGAGTTTGATTAATTCTTCGCAAAAGTTTTTGGTTCGTACCCTTTCCAATATGGAGAGTGAAAAACACAATAAAGGCATTGATTGATACAAGCCGTCGAATAAAATCCCGTTTAATCGCTGAGTGATTTATTTTTATCGAAATCGACCGTTCATGATCATTTGAAACGCCTAAGTTTAAAAGGAATCATTTTTTTGCGATTCTACCGAACAACAAAACGATCAATTCTAAAGTGTACTGTCACCAGCTGGACAAAATGAATAATTCACTTAAACGGAATAGAGAATACCATATTCTCCATATCTTGCACCTTCTGATTATTACTTGTTCCAGTTTCTGTAAAATTTTTTGGACGTTAAAAATCACCTAAATCAGTTATTTTCCAGCAAAAATCAAGCACTTTATCAGCGTGAAATTGTGCTACTGCCAGAAAGATGGCAAAAGATATTGCATCAGAATGAACAATAAATAATTCAATAAAATATTTAATTGCTATTAATAAATCGTGTTTCATTTCCATGAAAAAAAAACGAAACAACTTTCCGAATAATCCACTACATATATTCTCAATTCACTATAGTCGATTAACTTACCTAAAAGTTTCATAAAAAAGAATACTAGCCATGCTTCTTCGCGAACAGTGACAGCTGTTATCAAACCCATGGTTGTATGTTTAATAGCGATGCGTTAAGTTCGTCTCTCGACTTTAACGATCGTAGACTGAAAAGCATGTCCGTATTGTCTGCACAATTAGACTAAATATCTTCTTTATATCAAAGAATACTTTAGTCGCGTGCTTCACAATATTGCATAATAAATTTGTAATACATTATAGAAGAGTTTAACTATTTTTGCACGCTAGTATCATCGCTTAGACATTATAAATTCCAGCTGATCGTAGAGATAGGAGAACGTATCGAGTGTACATAGTGCACCGAAACTCATAGTCACTCTTCTATGTTCTGCTATATAAATAGCAATTTATTTATAAGAGATAATTTCACATGTTACAATATAGACGCACAATTCGATTGATAGACGAAGATTTTTCTTAACTGACGGTTGGTTTCCAACGAGAAGCTTTGTCTCGCGGATGCGAGAACCAACAATATGAACAGCTAGAAAAAAGTACAGGTTTACGGAAATGGTACTCTTCAGACACTTGACTCAACATCACAGTGCAATTCTTGATAAATGCGTCGTCGATTCCCTCGATAGCGATGCGTTAAGACTGGTAGAAGCAAAGATCACGATGGTAAAGGTGACTTACGCATAAATACCATGTGTCTCATATAATAAAATGCTAAATAGCATTTCTCTCGTAGCACGTTTCTTTCTCGTTTGCCGATGAAACGGAAACACAACTTATTTCTCGGGTTCTCATCCTCTCTTTATCTAGAGTACCATAGCGTTAAACATCATGGCATGTACGATAATAATTAAAATAATTTTCATGCCAAATGCGTAATACCGCCTGGGTCTTATCTTTGGTCCATTATCGTGTCGCGCTCTAGAATATTCGGAGTTCATGGGAGAAATCTAAGATCGGTCTAGCTGGTAAGAACAGTCTAGCATTGAACTAACATCGTAGGCGAACAAATTTTATTTGCGTTTGGCGGATGCCTACTTTTAGGTTGGTTAATATCAATCGCGATCAGCGCTTGGAAGACGAGAGTACGGATGAATTTAAAGTGTGTGTGTGTGTGTCATCGTCTTTTTAGCTCAAGTATCGCTAAGGACGTAGAAACCAAGAATATCCGGGCTTCTTTTTACTCATTTCTTTTGCATTTCCAATTTACCGTTTTTCAAATATAATATACTTTTTTTTGAATACGGTTCCAAAAACCAATCTATTGGTTATGGTTGTAATAAAATTATCCAAATCATGCTTTTCTTAGAAAGAATACACGAGCTGGCTCATAATTCTCGATAATTCATCATGAGTAAAAATGGCTTCTTTTGAATTGAGCCTACAAAATAATCTGTTTTAAAAACGTTTTCTTTTTCACAGAGCTTCGTTTTTGTTGATACGTAAAAAGAAGCACAGGTATACAGGTACTTCATCACTATACGTATAGAATAGAGTTTCTCGACTTAACGCATATGATGAGGTTGCGCTATTAAGTGATTCTCTCCAGGTAACATTGTATATCAGGTTTTTCCTATGGAAATAGTAGTTTCGAACGGCGAACTAGATACGACGTATTAAAATCCTCCAAATGCCCGGAAAATACGGTTTCGCTACGGTTGTCGCAATAATAATTGATAGCCAGCGAATGGAAAGAAAAATAATCTTCCTAATTAGCGTAGCTGTATCTATATACACATTGTACGAGAATTTCCTCTTTCATTCCGCGGAAAAAAGAATTCATTACGCTACGCATCAACGAATTACCTCACGAAATTATTAGCTACAGTACGACCAATTACACGCAAACGAAAATTTACGCCAAGAGCTAATAAATATACTTGAGATACGATGGGAACGAATACGTAACTATTGGAACGACAGAATTAATACGACGAAGCAATCTGCACGTTTCTTATCCTCGTAAATTTTTAAGTACAGACAAGAAATCTTACAATTTTTCGCACGCATCAGTAAACTTACCTACGTTCCATAGTAAAAATTTGTAATCATACTTTCATCGTGATACTCTCAACTTTGTCGTCTCTTCGAGAATTCTCGAATACTTTAACTTCGTACTTGTATCACTTGCGTTCTTCTCGTAGAACGATTCAATCCCAGATTCAACTTATCTGATTCTTACTAAACAGACTGTCGATCCTTTGTAGTTTGTTCCTTGTCCATAGAATTTCTTTCAGAGGCTTCAGTCTCGAACGGACTGTACTCCCTAAATTCATCCTTTATATCCGTATTGGAAATAATTTCGGCTTCTTCGACAATATCCTGTTCCTGTTCTAAGAAATCAGTGGGTACAAATTCCATTTGGTCCTCACTGTCATTTATATCCGGGGGTCCTGGTAGGTCACAGAAATTCATTTCCGTGGTATCGTCGTTTGTTTCGTTGCCACCTGGATCATCCTCCTCGTGCATAGTTATTAGTTTCTCAAAGGCTGGCGTATTCGAACTGTCTTCGTTATTGTCTGGAAAGATTTCTGTAGGACTGAGTGGTATGTCCAATGGTTCCATTTTGACTGCTGTGATCGGTGATGTTGGAGTTGTTGGACGTTGCAAACGTATCTTAGCGAAGGGTTTTGGATCACTAGGATCCGAGGACTGTCGTTTCTGACCGCGTTTAGGACTAGACGATCCGACACTTCCGGAACTAGTAGGTTTGTTCTCTTTGGTCTCGGTTGTTACCCGAGAAATCACTGGTTGCGGAAGTAACGTTTGAGACTGTGGAATAAGAGGTGGTGGTTTGGAGCTCTGAAACATCGGAAACAAAAGTAAATTTAAGTCGACGATATCGATAGCAAATGAGATATAAAATAATTAATAAAGAATTTATAAAAGAAGTTATGTACCTGTGATGAAGGACTTGGTCCTGCTAATCCTTTGACTTGAAGAGCTTCGGCAGCATTTAGTAATTGTGGCAACTTATCGTGAGCCACGTTCACTTCACCGCGGTACATAAATTTGACTAGAGCTTCGATCTCCCAGAATTTCAAATCTTTCATTAGAATGATCGGATGTTGGCATGGATTCTCGCGCAGCAATTCAGCGAGATAATCGCTGCACGAGGATAAAATCATTTTATGGCACTTAAGAGAACGGCCCTCGCAAGCCAAAGTCACATCGACGAATTGTTCAGAGTCGAGTAGAGATGGGAAACTATTTTGCATGTTGCTGTGATAACTATTCCACCTGAGACAAACCTGTTAAACAAAAGAATCCAATTGACAAACGCTAATTTAAAATTCCACATTACTACTACAGTTTCATAGATAAAAAATATTGATCAAAATCCTACTTATTTATGCTACAACCTATTATCGATATTAATTAAGACTTTTTTGTTACCTCTGCTGGTTGCTGATGCACGATATTCTGCGGTAGTGAGTTGGTCGTTGGTGCTTGTCGAGGGGGCATCTTGATCGTTGTCGGAGCGACCTGCTTCACTTTCAGTGGTATCGTCTTCAAAACCAGAGTTTTTGTTTGTCGTTGGCCTTGTTGCTGTGTGTTTTGCGAATGTTTCTGCTGTTGAGGTACAGGTGCTGGCGCGATATTCCGTATATGAGGCCTTACCAACGATTGCGCGGTTATTCTAATCGTTTTCCCACTTGAGTTTGACTGTCCTGGTGTCGGTAACACTGCAAGTTTATCTTCGTTATAATAAAAAGTACCAATGTTTACTATTCCTACTTTCAATCGAAATCGATCATTTGCAACAAGGTATTATAGTTATTCTGAGTTAAGATCCTAGGTCAGTTGATTTATCATGAACATTGGCATTTAAATCTTTAAAAGATCATTTCTAAATTTTATTTTTAAACCCTGGGTTTTTTTATCACTCCGAATATTTCTCTTTCGGAGCATAGTTGAACGTTTCGCTAGAAATTTACCATGATAACGTCTGCCAATGAGTCTACCACCGTGATGAACTCGTAGATGCCGATGAAGATTGGTAGTGCCGCACTGTCGAGGGTTCGCGCCACCCCTGACGACGACAGCACCGCAAATGCGGCACTGAGCTCGTAAAGGATCATTCGCACAGAGGTCAAAGTGCGCCCAGACTGCGCTTGGGTTTGCCATAGCACGGAGGCTTCGCGAATGCGAGCGTACACGGTGGGTTGTATTAGCGTGTCGCCCATTTGGTGAATTAGCAGAGCTGCCGGATGCAGTTGGCGAGGGTAATTCCGTTTCCTCGAGGTAGCAATCCTCTTCATCTTCGGGTTCCTGCTTCATTGCGACACTCTCTAGTCGAATACTCTCTAGGAGGTTTTCTTTGGCGACAGTTTTCGTCTTCTGTTTCGTTTTCTCTGTTGCTTCTTTTGGATCTTGCTCCTGACCCTGCTTTGGACGACGGGTTGGCACGTTTCCGGTGTCCGTACTGGCCACCAGCAACAGCCGACCCGCCGTCGCTGCGGTTGTCTTTGATTCTGCCGTCTCGAAACCGAGATTCCCACCGAAAATCGAAAAACTCTCCTTTCCTCCCGGTTTCAGCTCCGACTGCTCACCTCAAACACTGCAAACGCGTTCTTCTTATTGTTAGATACATCGGCAACCGAGAGTGTTTCTCTTGGTACCGATACCGTCCCACTGATACTCAATTATTATGTCCAATTATTTATCAATTCTGTTCCAACCGAAAAGGAAATACCGGTCAATTGGAAAAAGTAATTTGGCTCGACTGCATGGATGCAGAGCTGAATTTGGGACAATTAGAAGTATGCACTAAAGTTGCGAACCAGGAGCGGTAGTCTTTTAAAAGTGGATAAGTCGGACAGCTAATCTGAATTACAGGCTGGAATAAATGCGGTATTAAAAGCCCGTCATTACGTCACATTACGTAATACTGTTTCATTGGGACCCTATTTCAAAGGAAATCGATAGTAAAGTTGACGTAGTTGCGTAAAGAATTTATTGGAACTCATACGCGCTAAACCCCCTGTATAATATGTTACTTCTCTGTTAGAACCATACTACTCTTTTTAAAATGCAATCCCAACAGTATCAGTATCCCTCGTTGGACTAAAACTTTAATCAACCTATGCCCTATAGCCGTCATTACCAGCAGGGCTTTCACTGTCCACTTTCCCTTTTCCATTATGAGATCGACCCTTCGACTCAATTATTACGTAATTCATGAACTGGTCACCATGTTTCGCTATGAATTGTTCACATCCATTTATTGACAAAAGGGGAAGTAAATTCCGCGAAAATAGAAAACTGAAAACAACCTTGAAAACTGGAAAAACAGTAGCAGATAGGATGTGAGCGATAATCCTCTCAGAAGCCCATTTGAGGCATATTAAACAAACAGAGAATTTTCTGAACTGAATTTGAACTGATCAAATGAAACGATTTGCCCCGTATCTCTTGTTTAATATTATTGCCATGCGTGCAAAGAGACAAACAATGAAACCCTATAGAGAGGAAGCAAACTGATTCGCACCTATGGGATGGAAAGAAATTCGTTCCGACACATGTGTACGTAAAAAGGCTCTGAGCTGTCGAATTAGTGAAGCATGAATATTTATATCAAGACATATACCAATACCTAGCAAGTAGTAGATCCGAATGTATATCTTCAGTTGCATTATTATTAATTTACTATCCATTCCTAGCGATCGCAATTGCCCGCCACTCGGTGTGGCGTGCTTCTATAAAAAGCGGCAACGATAATCGTCCGGTGAGGAACAAGAGATAAAGTACATATACGCGCCTGTACTACTCCCAGCGCTCCCTTTTTCGTTCACACTTATTCCTTTCTCTTTCTCTCATTCGGTTCCCCCTTTTGCCTTCTGTTTTAGATCTCCCACCCTTCGGATCCTTCCGCACCGGCTCATCCACTCTCTCTTTTGCTCCCGATTATTACGCGTCTCTCCTATCTTGCTCTTCCCTTGGCACAGTGTGTCACGATCTAGCAGACGACGGACGCCAACTAAACACGCGTGCGTCTAACGATGTGACAAAACGCAGTGAGGAAAAGCTACACTGATAGTAGTATGAAGCCGATGTTGTAGAAAGGATACTTTGGAGTATTGCATCTGTTCAACGTAGGAAAATATGATCACGAAACAGGTATTTTCATATTATACATGTACATACTATGGAAGAATACAAGATTTTATGATTGGAACAATTCAAACAGCCAGAGTGACGTATCAGAAATATTTGTGTTAACGCTAAACGAACTGAAAGTTCTTGTATACCTATTCCTATCGCGCTCGGTCAAATTGACCGGTAATTAAAAAGGTAGGTAGGACACGAGATAAATTTTTCTTGGAAAAGAGAAAAAATAACTAGAAGTACAGAGTGAAAAAAATATTATATGCATATTCTAAGAATTGTTATATAATTCGATAACGGTACTATAACGTTTAAAAAGTGTGTACATAATTTTATAAAAGTTTGAAAACGGTCAATTATTTGACCAGTACTGGTAGGTTAAGTGTTAAAGAGATATTTTAAAGAATATGTCGGGATAGTGTCGATTCACAACGAGAGTAAGATTTTTTCAAGTCTAATTTTTTGATGACAACGAAGAAAATCGTCACTAGTGACGGCTGGCTTTGGAGTTAAGAAGAGGCTAACTGGTTTTGACCTAGGCCGCTAAATGCGATCGATTGTCAGTGGGACGGTGGGTTACAGAAAGATGGTACTTCGAAGCTCTGCTCCGAAAGATGCACTGCCGTTCAAGGCCTTTATTGCTGTCTTTCTTGTTCTCTTTCGTTCTGTCTCCCCTTTCTGTTGTCAGAATGAAGTTCTATTTGTTTCATTTGGGTATTTCCGTTTCCTCTGGCATCGATAGTTAATGCACTCCATCGCCGAACTCTTTACTTTCATCGTACCAACGAGGCCGCGCTTTATTCCGATCTTGTTCGTTGCTACTCCGATTTGGATCGAAATATTAGCTATCGTAGATGTAACGAGTAAGGACGTGTCAAATATGAAGCTGATAGGGCAAAAAGTAACCCGATATAATGTAGAATCGAAAGTGTATTTATTCCTCTCGATGTTGAGGAAGAAGTGCAATCTTCCAAATGTTCGGTGAAGATTAACATCGAAGAGAAGGGTGGTATAAAATAAGGCAGTTCGAGATTGTAGGAAGCAACGTAGTATAGTATGTATTCACTGTATGTACCGCGCGTAGCGTTGTGACGCGTCGAAGAGTGCCGCGGCGACCACGCGACAACGATCGATCGACCCTCGCAAGACGGAGGTGGACGGTCCTCGGCGGAGGTGGACGGAGATGGACGGGGCGAAAGACGGTGCCGAGGAGACGGACGGAAACTAAAGAGAGCAAGAGAGAAAGAACGACAGACGAAGCTAACGATAGAAAGCTTCGTTCCTTTCGGTTAGCGCGTTTAGCGCATTTGAACTACGTATTCATGGACAAGAACTAGGGTATATACCGAATGCTTCTCCCAGTCGATGTTCCTACGTTTCGCGGTTAGAGAAACTAACCACTCGAGTTGAACTACCCGTTTCGTTCCTCCACAGTTCCCTTTGTCCGGAGTACTGGTCCCGGGAAATGGCGCGAGCCAGGCCGATCCCCGAGCGATCGGCTCGCGAGCACCGTGTACGAGCACACTGATCACCGGTGGAACTTTCAACGGATCCAAGGTCCTGTATGTCCACGGATTGAATCGTGTATCGGTGCTATCGGATACAGCATTCACGCAGCTTCCTAGGCGAAAGCGCGAATCTTCCTCGGTTGGAGGAAGATGATCGTGGTGGTCAAGAGAGAAGCGCGCGAGGGTAGCAGCGGACTTGCGATCGAGCTTGGGTCCCTCTTTCACTTTGAGATTCGCAAGTCCGGGACACGCGGAACGACGGCACGATTTTCCCCGAAGCCGAACCCGGGAGTGACTAAAATCGAAATCGGTGGACGAACAGGGGCGCGTCGGGGCGCGCATGTGCGACGGCGCCGCCGGTCGTCGACGCATATTATCCGTACCGTGTGTCGCGTTGCTATCGTCTGCCCGCTGCCGCTCTGCCGCTCAACAGCTTTGCCGCCTGGCCGCCTCTCTTCCCTCCCTCTCTCTTTCCTTCCTTGTTCACCGCTCGCCCCGCTCCTATCTCGAGGGACCGATTACTACCCGGCCTGATTACTTCGGTCTTTCCGCTCTTTCCTCTTCACGGAGGATACAACACCGCTGGTTTCTAACTCCCTTCCCTTCCCCGCAACACGGCAAATCCGTCGAGCACCGACCGATTCTCCGCGCTCCGCCTCGTCGCGATACGATCTTCCTCGACCTTCCTCTCCTCGCGGCATTTCTCATCGATCGTCGTGGTAAAGGATACCACCAGTCGCAGCAGCTCCCTTTTTTCGCGCGCGCATCTTCTGACGTTACGCCATCTTCTGCGAGGAGAAAAGGGAGCATGGTCCCCCTTTTCGAGGGTGTTGACAGTGGTAGATGCAATTTGGCACCCTTTCTTACGTTTCATTCCTTACCCACGTATACACATGTGCGCACTTTGACTTGGTGATCGATTGTGTACGTTCAATACTTATTGTTAGCGTAGATCGATAGTTTCTTCACGAAGGTATTCATTCTGAGTAGAATGAGCCTGGTTAATATTTGTTTGGCCAAAGAGGTGAAAATGAGTCGTCTAAGATTTTTTATTTGCAAAATTTGTTGAATGTCTCTGATCTTTCTCTAATTTAATAACTCGGTTAAAAATATATCAATTTAATCGTTGATAGAAGGAAATAAGTGCTAATTGTACTGGTAATTCCATTAATATGGGGATTATGTATCTCGAAAAATTGTAGGTGTCGGGAATAATTGAGGGTATTGGCACGATCGTTTGAAGGATGTAGGCCACTATGGAACCGATCACATGGACTTAGCTTAGTACGCGCATGGCACAATAGCTGGTATAAATGAATTAGCTATGACTTCTGCTCCTCAGTGTGTCATGTAGGACAGAACGCGCATTATCTAAAGGTCGATGAAATTTGTGCATGGACGCGAGAGTTACCGATTCGCGACTTGCAATTAATTCACAGGATTCGAAATGATAAACATTGCGTATAGTGCGTTTCCGGCTGTAATTTGCTCCAAAAAATTTTCCTTTCATCCAGCATTTCATATTAATATATGCAATGCGTCAATGCAAATCAACAGGTTCGTATGTGTCATCTTTCTTCGCAGTTGATACACTTCACTGCACTATTTTCTTCTCTTTCACTTCTTACGCGCACTTAAGAACCAAGTCCGCAAAATCCAAACAACGAATATGAACTCTGTTTTTTTTAAAATGATTGTACGATACTCACCCATTTTGGGTATAGGATCTTCTTTGATCAAGCGCCCGGTATCTTCATCCGATCCAGTACTTTCTTCGATCTCATCGTCGTCATCGAATAGATCTGTTGTAAAATATCTAAATCATTTATATGACACATAATGCAACCTGCAAACCTCTGAAATCTACAACACTCCAGTCTAATAATAGTTAACACTAGGACTAGTAGATGTAAAGGTGAAAATTATTGATTTGGTACTAAAAATAAACATAGATCAATGATCAGTGATAGTAATGTTAATGAGCCTAAGTCCAGTAGAAAATTACCTGTAAGGACGTAAGGTTTCCCGAGGGCCAGGTACCGTTTCCTGGCAATTTGTACAGCTCTGTAGTCTGGTTTATGATTATGGTCGATGCGCACTCTGGGCTTAGTGCAATCCTTTGTCGTCATAAGACTAGATCTACAGTGCATCGACCGTCCGACACATCGCCAACGAATGTTTTTAGGCTGTTTCTTGTGGAGTGTGTACATATACCCCCGGTGTATCAGTTTTGGTCCTCCCTTGTTGGAAGCGACGATCTGTAAAGCGAAAGTATCACGATACAGTTAAAATCATGTTTAGTTTCACGAAAAGTCGGCTGTGCAATTATATTACTAATTAAATTGTTGGATACAAAGAGAATGGAACTATATGTGAGAGTATTCAGCACCTCGGTTACATTTGGATCGTCTTCGTAGGATGTAACTCCATTTCTGCTACAACTGGCATAATTGTCTTCTGTCTTAAAATTTGTGAATGGCTCAACCTTCGCGCCTTTTGCCATTTTTGATTCTTGACCTTAACGATCGTTCCTACAATTTCGGGAAAGTTTCGCAATTGATAAAATAGCTTATTTCGTTAAAGATATAAAATGCTGGAATATGTGTATTTTCCAAATATACATATATACATATATGTATGTATACAGTAAATTCTTTATTGAGAATGTAATACTGGTCAGATACAATTTGAGGAGTTCAATTTCATTTTAATAACTTAGTTCCTCGTGTTTCAACATTGTACAATCGATTCGCAATTCCTGCGACCGCATCGGTTCGTAGCGGACTTCTATAACCGCGAAATCGTTTAAACGTCTCAGTACCTATGCATGTTCTTAAAATAGCTCGGATAGACAGATGAGCTGCATTCTGTGCAACCTCGGAAACCGCTTGGCCGCTTGACTACGTTCTACGCGTTGCGAGAATCCAATCTACATTTTGTTTTGCGCGTCACCTTGCCAAAATATTCATAGAAGAAATATTTTTCCAAACAGTAAATCAGTGGAGGTTTCGATTTTGACACGTTCAGTCGTTAAAAATATTGTATGGGCATTTGAAAAAAAATAAGCCCCATAAACAACCAATTATATATTACATTATCATTTCTTTCTTACGATACTTCGACGTTATACAATTCAATTATTAATCAAACCAATAGCAAGAAGTATCGTGAAGTACCAAGAAATATCGCACATAAACAACCGATGATGATTCCGGATGAATTATTTTTAACAATAGTGCGATCGAAATTTTCGCAATAAACAATAGAAGCGAAATAAAGATAAAGCGAATACCGAGAAAACGCATGGAAAACGTGTAAACACCATGAAATACCATGAAAAACCATAAAGTATTTTTGTTCTGCTAGATGCGATATACATATCTATCAAAAAGGCTTAGGACATGGTTAGCACATCTTTTCGCATTGGATATACTCACTTGCCTTTATCGAACCGCAATCATTCGTAGAGATCCGAGCTGACGATACCAAGAAAACGGCACACTTAATCGAACGAGGCTACAAGCACGTGATATAATTGGGTACTTCGATGCGAGAATGGTCGTTGCGCGAAAGTAAGGGATCCAGGGAAATGGCCGTTTCAGTAGAGTATCCGATAGTAGCACGCTTCCAGGTTGGAACAATATAAAGGCAGAATGGTACAAAGGTGGCGTTCTAGGACGACGAGCTTTTCCAGTGTCTGGAGAATGGCCAAAAGCTGAAGGGGAGAAGGCGCTAATGTTGCGCGAGCACCCTTTCCCACAGAGGGGAAATATGGCACCGGGCAGCCTCGGCTCAGTAATCGATAACACTGGATAAACGGCACTGTGTCATACGCACACGCGGCTATCCTACCTGCTCACCCTCCTCACTACTACTCTTCTCTTACTATTTCATTACCACATTTCTTACCGGTATCACATATACGCGATAATGATGACCTGAGACATTGTCTTCATTAAAAATAATTTCCTATAGAGTCTAATGTCCCAGATACTTGGGACATTTCAACAGATCTACACCGATTACTTTAGCTTACCGTCTTTTACGTGTATGTATAAATAAAATCGGGTGTCGTAAAGAGATTATGTATAGATGGAAAGGGAACACAGACTATATTAATTGTATATTTTGGACGTTAACACCACAATCAACGGTGATAACGTTTCTGTTTACGTTGTTTGGTGGTAGAAAGGGGGGTGAATGACCGATATCTACGATTGCAATGGTTCACCGTTTTAATGTAATTTATAATAGTACAGTATAATATTAATTAAATCGATTATATTAAATATTGTTTCCTTGTATGCATTGTGTGACCGAATAACGATACAGACGAGACTAGCAGGTGGTGACCTTCGGTAGCGCTACCCCTTTTTGTCCCTAGCGCTAAATAATAATTATTTATCGTTTTCTTACGTCGTTAATTGATTTCCTCTTCGACTTGTCCCTCTTCTTTTTCTCACAGACACACACGCGCGCATACAGTATCTCTCGTATTCTCTCTTTCTCTCGCATTCACTCTCTCGATTTTTCTCTTATCCTCTCAACCCGGTCTCTCTCTCGCTCTCTCTCTCTCTCTCTTTCTCTCTACCTCAGCCTCTCTCACTCTCACTCTAGTTCACGTTTACTCGCATGAGGTTTCGCGCATAATTGCGTTTTGGCAGCGTTCGAACGATGGATCTCTCGCGAAATGATATACATATTAAAAGGAAGCCCCTTCCAACGCAGACGATCGATCGACTCGTATCGAAGGTTTTCCGGACAAAGAAATCGCGAATGATCGTCGTAATAAAAAGGACTCGCGCCTCGATGAGGCTCGTCACGAAGTTAATCTCGCAAACTTAAGGGATAACGAATCTCGGAATCTCGATTTTACCAAACCAAACCCTTCGACACTGCGGTCAAGTAACAATCAGCTTTCTTTAACCGTGCATGAAAATCGACGTAAGTCTCTCTGCACTCACGACAATGACTCCCTTGATTCTCACTGTCTCGAGGTGAATAAGATTTGTTAAAACAGTCCGATCGAAAACTGCAAAGATGGAGCATCGACGTTAACTCAATTTGTTGTTTACTTTGTGAAAGTATCATTGTTATTCAAGTTCAAAAACAGTAGAGGATTTCAAGTCGGGATCATCTCGCGAGTGAGTAACTATGAAGCGACGTAAGGATGGTAAGAATGCAGTCGATTTAACCCACGTAGCGACGGAATCTGGAAAGGGGTGGCACGAGGACCTAACCGAGTTCTTTGTATTGCGGAATAAAATCATTCTTGGAATGTGTATTGCACGCAAAGCGATCGAGTAAGTAAGTAAGTAAGTAAGTAACTACGCTAAGTGGGAACAGTGGATAGCGAGGATAAAAGGATAAGACGAAAATCTACGATAAGAGCGAGTGTCGAAATCGGATGCACATCATCGTATAAAACCGCAATCTGTTCAATACCGGTAACTAGTTATATGTATGTATGTACACGCTCGCTTCGCTCGCTCTCTAATTTTGGCGTGTTCGTCGCTTGAGCTGCCAATAAATGAGTGTCATGTGTATGTGTGTGTGTGTGAAGTCGAAGAGCGTGTTCGAAAGATAAAGAGAAGTTGCCGATGCCGTTGACAGATTTGAATCACTTCAGTAGTCAGTGTCCACAATTGCAGATTGAGATGAGCCGTTTTCGTCCGATCTAAGATCGTGAGTGAGACACGGATAACTGGATTTCAGCTGATCGTAAAAATTTGAACTTTCGACATTAAAAGATCCAGGTTGTCTTCTTATTTGCCTCGTTGAAAAATTCCAGTGTATATGTACTCAGTTTTACTGTGCCAGTCTGCTCGAGTTGCGTACTTCGGGATTCAACGGCAACTTTCTCCGTGTCTTACGCTGCTGGATAGAGTGTGTTTTTCGGGCGACGTCTCTGGATCTACACCGGAACTGGGCGCGCAGTTTCTTTAAAAAGCTCCCCTGAAACGCGGCCATTCCAAAGGACGATGTCCTAAGGATGCGAATCTCGCTTTACTCTAATTTCTCAGGGGGGCCAAGCACTTAATAATTGCTGTTACAAGTATTTAATTGCTTAAAAAATAGTTCAATCGTTTTGTTGGAACGAAATTCGCTAAGACCGTCGCCTACCGGTGGATAGTTCCCGAAAATGATCGGTCCACTCGGTATTTTGCAGGTGAATTCTTTCGCCGGGAGAAGAAGTCAGAAAGAACGAAAGTACTCTTCGGCTCAGAAGATATTGACAAGCTACTCGTTCAGTTAACAGCACGTTTGTTTAATACATACTAGCTAACACTTTGACGCCCGTCCACTCATATATATATGTATATATATATGTATGTGGTCTTTCTCAAGCTATGTATATTTATCAGTTAGTTACAAATAATTTGAGGATCTGTTTTTGGTCTGTTAATGAGTTTCAATTGTTTTGGAGTATAACTTCCAGTAAGGGTATAATAACTTTTATTAATATATCAGGTAATAATTCCTAATTGAGTTCCTGTCGTCAGATTTTTTTTACACTAGACAACCACAGACGACTATTTATATTTATTTCTACCGTACCCAATAGAATAACAGGGACCAGGAAAAATATTTATTTCAAGAGAATAGTGGTCACTCAATTTACTTTGAATATCAGTCAGCGATTAGCGACAGGATTCATCGCAAATTTGCGACCGTCAAAGTGTTATAACACCACGTCTAAGCTTGTATGCGATCGGATCCATCGATAGGTCTTTCAAACTTTCAAGAAGAATGAATAAGAAGCGGCAACTATATACACAGTATCACAAGAAATCATTTATCTCAATGTATAGTCCATAGTAGAGTTCTGCTAGGGTCGCGATCCGAACCTAGAGAAAGCAGGATGCGATTCGCGATTACGTAGTCCGCAGTATTGCGTCAAATTTTCTAATCGATAAGAAGACAAAAAATGACTTTGAAAAGCAAGCGACCGAAGGAAGTCATTACGCTGCGGAAAATGAACCGGTTTCGTTGCAACGACAAGAAATGATGCTCGGCAATTCTAACGACAGAGATCCGTTGAAACGAGTAACTCTTCCGCGGCTAGAGAAAGAGCCTTAGGTAGCCGAAGATAGAATGGCGGTTGCTCTCTATTAAAGTTCACGCATAAGAAAAGAAGCGAAAGGAAGAGAAAGGAAAACCAGAAAGAAGATGTGTGTGTGTTTTTTTTTTCAAGTAGGGAGAAGGAAAGTAAAGTAGCTTGTAAGGATGATTGGCGGCTGCTGAAAGAAAGGCACGACGGATGTTGAACTTTTCTAACCGGCAATGACGCGCTATTCCCTCAACACGGTATCGTCATTAAACTCGTAAGAAGTGTTTCGATGAATGATGCTGGGTGGTTTATCGCTGGAACAGTCATTATCGCGAATCCACAACTACTGACTCCCGAATGACGAGACACACCAATGGCCCTTCTTCTTGTCCTTTATTATTTCATATCGCATCCTCTGGTTTTCATTTAGTAAAATTTCATTATAATACCGCTACACCGTACGTAACTAGTTCATTATATTAAATAGTGAAAAACCTCATACCGACAGCGCTGCTAGTTTTACACCTACAAACCCACTTGCCGCGGCAGAGTCGAGCGGCTCGCGTATCTCGCGAGCGCTGACATGCTTCACTCGACTCGGAACACTGCTACTGCTACCCCTTCGATGAACCCCTTGTCCTATCACTAAATCTGGGATCGACACGCGGAAATAAGTTAGTACAACGTGTTTCTTTGGTAAGCGCGTACCGTGAACCTCGTCAGTTCGATTCGTCTCTCAACGCCGACGCGCGTTGACACTTGCCACTGGCAGCTTAAAGATTGTCAACGCAAAAAGGAGACTCGGCGGAAGCTAATGCAAGGTGGATGAAGAAAAAAAAGAAAAAACAATAAGATAAATTAAAAAATCAATAGTGCCAATTTTCTAAAAGAATTTCGGTGAACAAAACAGTAACCACCGTATTGTTGGGTCACAGAAAGAGAAAGAGAACGAGACAGCATCGAACTGAGGAGGTTCACAGTAAAATCAGAGTGGTCTGCGCCAGTGTGTGCTCGGCGCATCAACTCACGAAATCAGCTCTTAGAAGAGTCGCTCCAACAGTGCAGACAACAAACAGGGTGTCGGGATACCGACAGAGGGGGGGAGAGAGAGAGAGAGAGAGAGAGAGAGAGAGAGCGCGAGAGAGAAAGAGAGAGTGTGTGTATGTGTGTGTGTGTGTCAGAGAGAGTGAGAGAGGGAGAAAAAAAGAGGAAAAGAAGGAAGAGAGTGAGAGAGTGCTCTTCCAAGTTTGCGTTGAAGATTTGACGGCTTCCCAGATTGTGAGACCCACCGGCGAGAACCAACTGCAGTTGCAGACTACCGATTGCCTCGTAAACAGACAAGAACGAACCAGCCAACAATTTGGTATGACTCTTTGCGTTCAACTCACCTCAAATTCCAACGAACAACTAGGAGTAAAAACGGACTGGGCGCAAAGCATTAACGGCGACGGCAGTAATCAAAACGAAGAAAGATCCTCGCGTTGGGCAGAGGCGGCGGCGTCGGCGGCACTCGAAGTATAACAAATAGTGAGTGAGTCGTGTTCTCGCGCGGCGATCGAAACCTAACCAAATTTTACGAACGATCGTACTTCACCTAGCGGACGCTAACGTCAACAAAGAAGTAGTAGTAGAGACGACACTGACGAGAAGGCCAACCGATAAGGTGCGACTGCAGATGCGAATGCCAGTAGTATTGCCAATACGTATACGAGCGCAAGTAAAATCGCTGCTTCTCGCTTGGAGAGTGAGAAAAGCGGGGTGATCGTTCTGTAGTAGAAGAGAGTAGAGAAGTCGAGGTATAGGTAGTAGGGTCGCGGTGATGGTAGTAGTAGCGGCGGCAGCAATGGCAGCAGTCAGCAAGAATCTGCTGATTTCTCGTCGGACTTGCCGCCTGACAGCGAACTCGAAGGACTATTCGCGTTTCGAAATTCGTCTGCCGCGTGTATACTGATTTCTGCTGTTTGTCGTGACTTTCCTTATCGCGATCCTCGGCCGGGGTTCTGAGCCGTCAAACAATCATACGACACAGGCGTAACACGATAGACAGCAACGACAGACAGGCAGTCCGAGTAACCGAACTGCGAAGTAGCACGAAACGCAGAACTATTAACAGAATTCCGAAATGTATAGCATTCTGGAGCCAATATAATCTGAAACAGAAGTAAGACGATCAAATCGTTAGATCTTCCTCAGGGTTTCAATTTCTATTGCTTTTTACCTTCGTTAAGGTAAAGAGAGAGAAAGAAGAAGAAGAAGAAGAAAAAAAAGATATTTCAAGTTGGCTCACTTACTTTCTAATATACGAACGAGCTGCTGGCAGTGTGTCCGGACTCTCCTTCAAGATAAACTGTCGGATGCCCAGCACATAGTGCTCGAGGTAGGAGGGCCAGTCGATTTGTCTGACGTCGAACATAAAAGTCTCTCGGTCCTCCGGGCTAAGCTCTTCTCCCAATCGTCGCACATTGTCATCCACAAAATTCCACTCCTGGGTACTGAAGTACTCCAAGCACTTGGCAGCCTTTTGGAGCTTTGCTTGCAGCATGACCATCTGCTGTCCCTTGCCCCTCAGGCGACAATAGAAATCTAATATGTGCGCCGGTAGCATGTGCTGGAAAAACCCGCAGAATCTATTGATGGTAGCGGAACTTCGACAACCACCACCCGGGTACCAAATAGCTCCGTGCATCGGATGCATCCGGGTATATTTGAAGGAAAGCTCGACGAACTGCTTCCACGTGATGGGATTTCTCTGGCCGGTGCAACAATTGTAGATGGGTATGCTGTCCGGACGGTCTGTGGCCGTTCTCCAAGCCGCACAGATCATTAGATTGATCACTATGTCCACTGGGACTAAATCCGCCACCTTTTCTTGGTGACACAGCATGGTTCTGTAGACGCATAAACAAAAGTTGTTGATGAAGAGTGTAATCCAGGAATAGAAAGAGTCTCGTGATCTTGATTATTCGTTTCTCACCTAAAAATTCCTTTGCCAGCGGCTGCGATGATACCCGTGGGTCCGTTAAGGTTATCTACCCAGCCTGCGACTGGCTCTCGGAAAGAAGAGAGGACGATCGACGGTCTGACGATCGCTATTGGCAAGAAACCTCGCTCTCTTTCGAGAAGCCTCTCCGCCAATGCTTTCGTAAATGTGTAGGTGTTTGGCCGTTTACCGATCAACGCTGGCGTTACGTCTTCCACTAATTTAGTGTCGACCAACTTCGTTAGGGCGATAACGTGCTCCGGTTCTGCTTCCAGCGGATAAATCATTTCACCTACTACCTTGCGATCGCAATTGCAATATGCCGTTGACACGTGTATCAGTGCCTGATGATTAGGAAACAAACACAATTACGATGATTCTTCTTTATTTTCAATGTATTTATACAATTTCTAAGAACGAGAATAATATTCTTACCTCTAAATTATCCATCAGTCGACACAAGTAGAGCAGCTGCTTTGTGCCGACCATATTGATGGTTACCGAAAGTTTGAGAGCCTCGTCGAATTTGACGGTTGCCGCTGAATGAAACACCACTGATACATTCTGTATCAGGATCGCTTGATCCGCTTCTGAAATACCTAACTCCTGTTCCGTTACATCCCCAGAAACGGGGATGATTTTTGCGAGTTCATGGGGCGAGTTTTGTCTCAGCTTGTCGAACAACTGGGAAAATTAATAGGAAAGTAATTAGTAGAATTATCGAGATCAATCGAGCTAATTGTAACTAAAAGCTAAAACAATTCGAAACTTACTGGTGCATTGAGTAACTCTTGTAGCCTGTGTTGGATATCTTGGCCTTTTTTCGGTCTCATTAACAGATAAATATTCTTTATTCCTGGACAAGACCTAAGCAGCTTCTCGACAAGAACTTTACCCATGAAACCGGTACCACCAGTGATAAAGATCGACCTACCCCGATAGAACTCCTTCACAGGTGTATACTGGCTGTTCTCGATCGTCGCCATGTCGATGCTCATACCACGCGATACACCCTTTGAGAAAATTAACGTTTCCTCTATTTTTTTTTTTTTTTTCCTTACTTCGAGAGGCTTTATGCACTCGCGATCAGACCCCCTCTTCTTTCCTGTTGGGTCTCGTTGCCGATGGATCCGGCGTTAGCTACTGACTCGTGGCGAGAGAACTCCCTCAGAGAGGCAGGAACCGACTTTGGCTGCGTTGCAAGGGAAACTGGCACACGCTCAGGCCGTTCCAGGTTTTTCCAAGCGGACTTCGAATGGATTTAAGGTCTGCTGGACTCATTTCGTGCCTCCCGCAGCCCCGGCCTTTTTCCTGTTGCACCAAGAACGAGGCATTAGAAACACATTCCACTTTTACACCTTACTGAGCAAGAAGATCAAAAAGAAAATTCTGTAATACTTAATAACTAACTGTGAGTCATTTATCTTACTTAATCCTTATTAGGTATCGAACCTTAAATAGCTTATTCTACAGAAGTATTAATCCTAAGATACAATAATACATGTATGAATAAGTGAGATAAAGGTAAGGAAAAGGATTCAAGGAAGATTAAGCTACATTCGAGGAACAATAAGAAAAAGAAGGGTAATGAGAAAAAGACAAAACTTGGGGCCAATACGATTCGCAATAAAAGAACTACTTTCTTCGTTTATTCGGTGTATCACGGACCTCACGTTCCACCTGCAGTCAACTTCTTCCAAGCTAGGAGGGAATCGAGCGATGATCGAATCGATGATTCGCACGCGAACCGAGAGGGAGAAAGGTGCGGAGGATAATCGCGTGTCAACGATGGAAGCTCGCCACGCCGTATTACCTGCTAAAGAGTGGCAGCCTACCGTAAGGAGGTTACACGGGTACCCGGTCTTCCTCGTCGAGAATTCTGCAGTAAACCACGGAATTGGAAGAATATCGTTCACCGTCAGATTCCGTCATATCGATTGCACGTTTCCGTCACGATTATCTCTTTGGTTCGGCAGTAAATATCTCGATGTGTTCACGCGACAACCGATCGCAACTGTCGCGTCGCGTGGTTCTCTTATCACGTAACTGTACCGTTTCCACGATATAAACTTTTCTTAATACCCAACGCGATGCTCAGGTGGGAGTGGCTTGCAGAGGGAAAAGCGCTCGTCTTCGCGAAAAATGTTACATCCTATAATCGTAGAAATACGATCTGCATTCAGTCAAAAGAGAATATTATGTAATTCTCGTGCTAATCTACAATATTAATCTCTGAGTAGATTCTCGGTAATCCTGTAACTACCAATATTATTTATTATGAACACGAGAGAAGAGGGATTCTATTGAATAGATTCGATAGAAACTCAGAGTGCGTTGGATATGCCAAGGTATCAATTCTAGGAGATGGTTGCTATGATAAAAACGATATCACACATTTCTATGCTAATTATCGCAGAGCTATTTGCAAAAGGTAAAGGAGATTTTTAATTGTGAAGTAACGATAAAAGAGCTCAGTATAATTTTGCCGAAGCTATAGATATAAAGATACTATTGAAATATCAATAATTAGCGTCATTACGCACTGTCATCGAGTAAGTAGCCTGCTATTATAGAAAGCAGTAGTGTTCACACATATGTACTTTGAGTTACGTGAGGGATCATGAGATTGAGACTAGAGACTTGTGTGCTTACGAATATTGACACAAATACACGCACACTCGTGCACTTTTCTATGGACAACGTGTGTCAAAATTAGCACCACGATATAATAATTAATTGGTTCTTTGGATGGCTATTACGCCGGCTTGCTGAACGTGGACGTGAAAAGATCACGGTGAAGAAAGTACTTTTACATAAAAGGAAGCTGGGATTTCACTTTCGCGTAATACAACCATTACGTTACTTTTCTTATCTTTTCGAGAATTCTCCGGGTGCATAACTAGATCATTCTTGACGAGTGAAACTCCGTGAAAAACTGCTACTCGAATCATCCTGAGAGTCCTGACCCTCGGATGAGTCGTCGCAGTGCTCTTTCCGTGGGGTGAAACTTACTCTACTCAATTCAGAGACTTCGTCTTACTTTCCACTATCTGGTAAATCTAAGTGACACGAGATAAGACAATTTTACGTAACACGGAATTTTCTTTGCACATTCATGAAGAGCAGCAATCTTCCAAAGTTGGCTTAAATCTGCCGACATAGCTCTTGTTAAGAATCGAGTGACTCTACTGTCGCGTCGATAGTAAACCAAAGTAAACACAAACGCAAGACAACATAAATTCGTCGAGTACCACCTTGAGCATCGATGATCAATGACATTTTTATAACTATTATTACACGCTCTGTTACGAATCTTCAACACTTTTTATCGCGTACCACATTCGAATAGAGAATAAACATTTTGCAGATGAAACAACTATCCACTGACTTGATGAAAGAAACAAACTTATATTATAAATAAGAATGTTAGACAACGTTATAACATAATCGATGTGTCAATGAGCACAGGTGTAATTCTACGTTTAGCACGATTTACCCTTGAATATCCAAGTGAATTTCAAGAATAGAAAAATCTGTCAACCCGTTAAGCATTGCGCGCACGGAAAAAGGTTGCACGCGTGAAAACGAGCCTTGGGTGAAAATTGCATTTCCCCAAAAGCGGACACGCCGACATCGAGGGTCAAAGTCGCGGCGCCGTAGAAAGCGTGCAATCTTCGCGTCAATGGAAGGCCGATTTTCCAAGCGTGTATTTGCATAATTCCATCGGGGAAAATATAGAAGAACTACTTGAAATATACTCTTTCTATTTAATATAATTCCTCCAAATATTAATATAATCGATATCATCGACAATCCTAGAAATCCTAATAATTCACAATTATTTCCAATTGATGCTTATATCAACAATGTTAAAGATTATGATTCTGTTAAAATACCCTTCGTCTATCAAAACCACTTTTCCAATAAACTTGTTTTCAAACTCAATTTGACAAACACGAATTAATCAGCTTGAAAACACTAATCCATAATTAAAGTCACAACGTAGCAAGAACAAGACACAATATCTTATTACAGCTTTATGTATATACAATTGTATGTATATTATTGCATATATCAAAGTTATTTGCCCATTACGTTTATTAGTAACAGTAATAATAATCGTAATAATAATAAGATGAAGATACGCTACATCAAGCGCATTACGGTGCTCCAATATTGGAGGCAGGGTCGAAGACAGAGTCAGAGGTGGCTCGTCCTCGAGTCGATAAAAGAAAGAAGAGCGATAGGGAGCCCCAATTTCCTCCGTAAACGGGGCATCAGCAATGCCTCTTTCCATTCGTGGATGCTACCGCAATAGAGGAGACCCTCCCGAGAATATCCTGAATCCACGCGCGCCTTCCACTAATTCTGAGGACGACGATGCGGGCCTCTTTTTTTACTCTCAATGGTTCCGGCCTTTTCGCCTTTTCATACTCGTTCACGGAATCCGTCTTGGATTAACAACTTGTCGGAGAAGTACTCGTGACAGTTCTCACGCGAGAGGAAGATGTCTCTCTCTCTCTCTCTCCACTAGAGTCATTACTGCAGAGAACAATTGCCAGTCAAGTGGAAACAGTCATCGGCACAAGACGATCGCTATCGAACAGTGGATCCAAGAGAAGAATTTCAAAAAAGATGTTAAACAGTCTTTAATCGAGTAGTATCAAAGAACTTTATACCGATAAGGAAATATATATTTGCATAAACACCCGTAGTCTAATCGTCATCGGATAATCGGAAGAGATCATGGATAGTCGATGTCGGGTGCTCTCCATTGGAATCGTTGGTTAAAAAGGAATGGAGTGAGATGGAATCTAATCGATGCCCGGGGTCCCATACGCATCTCTGGGATCTCAAGAGCTCCTGAAAAACCTTTCTCGCGTAATACTCTGCATAAGCGAGAAGGCCTTGCGGATTGGGGATTAGATGGAATAAATGAGAGCGAGAGAGAGAGAGAAAGAGAAAGAGGGAGATGCAACTTGATAAAAGAGTTGGTTACGTTAGTGGAATGGCAAGGAAGTTGGATGAGGGTTCAGGGTAGAAGGAGTCAGGAAAAAGGAGAAGAGGATCGAAAGAGGAAGGATGGAGGAGGCGGTTTGGGTGGAATTCTAGGTCAGCGTCCTGGCCTCGAAACAGTGAGGAGAATCCGCTCGGTGGTCGGGGTCCGTGCGCGCAACTGCGAGCAACGACCAGCTACCACCGACGAAGAAAGATAGAAGGAACGGCGCGCTCGACCCCGTTACATGAAAACCCGTTATGCGACCAACGCGGACCACGACCGCGACCGACTGACTGACTACGTTCCTCCTTCATCATTCTTCTACCTCTCTTCTTCCTTCTTAGCTTCTTCCTTATATCCTTCTTCGCACCTTTTCTTCATCCAATTCTCCACTCTCTCTCTCTCTCTCTCTCTCTCTTGAATCATCTCACAGTTGCATTCCTTCTCGTAACTTCGTTCGTTATCCCTCAACTTGTACCACTCTCAACCCTCGAATTTTTGCTACCACTGTTAATCTTCATCACTGGCAATCCTCTCCTGAATTTCTAGTCCGCAAAGGTGGAAGTTAATCTCAGCGATGCTGGATTTTGGATCGAAAATCGATAGGCTCACGGCCGACTAATTCGACGGCAAAGGGCGCAAATAGCACTGCGAAGCTTTTGTTCCCCGTTGAAACGGGGGCTACGCGGGGTGAAGGAAACTGAGAGAGAATGGAAAAGCGGTAGCGTTCGCGGTGGCAGTGGTGTGCTTTCGTGGGAATGGGTAGCTAGATTTGTGGATTGCTCTCTCAGCGGAGTCGCGGTAACCGCGACGAGTGGGAGGCTCGAGTCTTTCGAGAGGGTAGGAAACCAGCCGAAAAGCTTGCGGAAAGTACGAGTAACCTTGGTGTATGCAAGTGCTTTTGCGAGAGAACTGCCATCCTAGGTGCATACCAGTGAAAATGAGAGGAACGACAACGATCGCTTGGCACATGAGTGAGCAAGATGAAAAGAGTCCAAAGGGACTGCTGGTGGGGGTATTCAACAAAAACAAAGAAACGGAGATTAATTCTTTTCGAACTCCAACGTCGATATTTTAACCCTTTGTTCTTAATAGAATTCATACACGCGTAATAATAACTCGTTATTTAAAAATGTAGATCCTACAGTGGAAAATATGTTTGCTCAGTAGCTAGATATTGTATTTGGAAAGGACAAATTGAGCGATACGATCTAAGAATATTCTTCGAGATATCTCTCAGAGACACCTAGAAAACCTGTAACGAATCAAAGGGTTGAAAAGAGGGAGAGATAGAAGAGGCAGATAAACGAATGGATGGATAGATACATAGATCGATAGATAAGGAGAGAGAGGGAGAAAGAGCAGAGGAGACAGAAGAACGATATAAATAGTATCACGCTATTGCGGAAACACGCACAATGTCTGCGGCTGAATAGTCATATGTATCTTAAGCCAAGTGTAGTATGTACTTCGACGTACCACAAATCGAGACACGAAACCTTTTCTCGAGATCACAGCTGCGATGGTCGCCGCAGTGCAAGAGAAGCCAGTTAAAAAACAGTTTCTCGCCCTTGGGCCAACAGGATTTACTCTACTAACCGACACGACGGTTTCGCCTTGTAAACAACCCTCAAACGAACACGGTCAATGAGAAGTGCGTGTTACTACTGGAAGATCGTAATACAAATCGTAGAGTTTCGTTATCAAGAGTATATATATATATATATATACACTTCTCTTGATGTGTATAAGTGTATATATACATATATGTACTTCTTTTGTCCAATGGTTCAAAGATATAGCATCAAGTATAAAATTGGAGATACAAAACAAATTTATAGGTTTAGTGTAGCAATTATAGCGAGGATCAATGTAAAGTGGCATTTCGTAGAGCCTGCTGTCCAACTATTCGGCTGGCTGCCAGCCAAAAGCGGATGCTACCTGTATCAGCACGACTGAAGCTGTCTTACTCCTCATACTCCTACCCTCTCCTCACCTACAAATTTTCTTTCATTCGGAATTTACACCAAGTGCCTGTCCAATTAGATTTTCCCGGTCGATATATTAATTAGTATGGCACTGTCCTCGTTTCCATCCAGCCGGCTAAGTCATTCATCGAATCTAATACCGTACCGTATAAGGCCTCTTACCGTAAGTCTTATACCGTTCTAACATCATACGCGAATCAACCTTCGAATCGAATCACGAAGATTCATTACCAAGATTCATTGAAATGATTTCGATATACGTAATATCGTTTGCAAAAGCATAGCACGATGTATATTAACGTTTCTAAATATACCATTATCTGAGAATTATAAGAGATTTAATAAAGGGAGTGCCAGTCGCTGATGATGTGACCTCCGTGACAGTCTAAGTGTCAAGTGGGTCAATAACTGACCACGAACAACTCTTATCGGTTTATTGACTGAACCAATCAGAATATGGGAAGGTATAGTAAGAAAAAAAAAAAAATACATGAAATTCGATTCTAAGAATTAAAACTTGTTCAAGCAATATAGCATTAACTTAATTATCTTCAAAATTTTACTTCGCGAATTAGAGTTTCATCGAGGACCATTCTATTTGAAATTATTGATCTTGGTAGCAATAGTTCGAGTATCCATCTCAAACTTTAAGACTCAAATCATCCGATCAGAAGGCAATAAAATTTCTTTCAGTTCTACTAAATCAATTGAAATCCCTTAAAGTTCTATCCAACTACTAGACTCTTCTTGCAAGGAGAATCCTTTCGATTGATTCGGCGAGTAGCCAATTGTAAGATTCCTCGTGAACGAGGAACAACGAAAGAAGCAACGGCCGGCGGAAGAACCGGTTTAGAGGGCAGACTCGGAAATGTAGGTAAGCAGGTCGCGGTGATTGTCCGCCGCGCCGCGTGGAGCGATAGAAACCTCCGAGAGACGTGGTCGGCCGCGCGTGCCTCTTTAATAAACACCATTCTCCAGTGCGGGAAAGCTTCCGTAGTGATTTCGAAGCAGGCATCAAGAACATCGATCCCTTGCAAATCGGATGATCAGCATACCGATACATAATTCATAAGCATTTATGATATGAATCACGTGGAATTCTTTTCTCAAATCAAAAGTGCATCACTAAAATTCTAGATATTCGTTAGAATTTCATGGAAAGTCCTCCTCGTTGATCAATTGATAATTGAAATGTTTAACAAATTAAATGTGAGAATATACAATCTCTATCGCAATATATCCTGTTAACTCTTTCGCTATAACGGATCTGATCATGAATCATTGATATTCTGTCGCCTCGTGTATATTGATTACCCTGTTCGCCGACGCACACAGCTAATTAGAGTTTCTCCAAGTCATATTAAAATGTAAAAATCGATGCAGCTTATTCGTTTTGTTTCACAGTCACCTATAGTATTTTTGTAAAAAGGGTACTAATTATTTTGATCGTTGATAAGTGTTAGTCATGTTAGACAGTGGAACTGAGAGTAGCGAATTTTATTTGACACTAAAAGTACACTTGTACTTGAACAGTTTATTCATTGGTAGCGTGCTGACGAAAAATTCGACCGTAGCGAAAGTGCTAAACGCTGGGTAAGCATAGTCAAGCAACGTCACCTAGAGCATCCGATAATGGGTGAGTAGATTCTCCGTTTGTAAGGAAAGGGTTGAGAGTAGGGAGAAGAGATAGGAAACGTCGATACGCGGCTGTCGATGCAGGTCGTGTTCGGCGAAAGGTGACAAATCGTGACAAATGTGACAAGATGCTCCGGTTGACGACACCTATCCATCGAATTGCTAATTCCTCATTGATTCGGTATTTACGTCCATATGCTATATCAAGGAAATGTAACTTACCCACCTCTATCGATTTACTTTATATTTCATGCGCATATGTATTGATTCATATGCATAGCTACAGATTGAGATTCACTAATTGTTCGTGAACTTAATAACTTCGAATTTCAGTGCAAAAATATAAACGTTAATTATACTACTTAAGTAGTATCATTTATAACGAGTTTTTAACTTGTATAGAACTTGCGTTAGTTAAGTTTATTAAATTTCTCTATCCAAATATAAAAGTTCTTAATTGCAGAAAAATAAGTACTTTTAGTCATCGTATACAGAAATTTCGTTTCATACTTTTGACTCATTATTTCATGAGACAGTTATAAGAGAAAACGTTTAAGCCAGGAATTTCCAGTTGAGCTTTTGCGTAAGGTACCTTCTACGAAACGTCAAGTAATGCAGAAATACATTCGGGTTTGTTTTATGCGTTTGGAAAATAAAAGTCAAGCTCTTTACTACTGGTTCGCATATTTCCCCTCATTTTATGCCCGACATAGTTAGCTACAGCTACCTCAGCTCGCGTAGTTTTCGCATTTATGATTTCGTTCTTTCTGTCGTGTCGCGAATCTTGCGTCATCGGTGCAACTATTTTGCTACGCTGTTTCAACCTAGCAGGCAGCATCCGAGAGCCGGCTTTTTAGCACAATTAGATAATTACCCATAACTTCCTTTTCGAGTCTTCGCCTCTAAAAACACGATGCTTTCGCATATTCGATGATTATCGATGTTGTAATTCGTATTGATTTAATTGTTGGTCATGCTAATCACATAATTTATAGTTGTTAAAACTAAAGTCTTATTGTTAGTCTAACGATTGCAATGTGATCAATGATCCAGAGAAAATACTGTCTAGTAACATCTTATTGTCAATTTTCTTTAGTGAAGTTTAGAGCTGCCGTTAAATTGGAAGAATAAAAAAGCCTATAGATGTTGCAGACTGCAGCGAAGTGTGCGCGGGTGTAAGGGGCTAATAGCGGTAATATCGTTCATGGGGTTAAGAACCGCGAGATTACGGGTTTCGTGTGCGAAACTAGAACAACCACTGACACCAGTAACCAACCGTGAGCAGCTGGTATGTATCAGTTGGTGCACTTAACTAATGCGTGTCAGGTTCCTATCATTCTTTCAAAACCACTTACTTTGTACGGTAAGTCTATTAAGTCGCGCTTCTTGTACCAACAAACAATTGCATTCTGCGCATTGTTAATATCCTATAATTAAATTGATAAGTGCAAGAAAGTGATCTTGTGGAAATATAATCATTATACTTGATCGTCATTAAGTGAAATATTAACACTGAAATTATTAAATATTTTTTTCATCTAATCAAACTTCTTTGATTCATTGTTCATTTGAAATAGATGGAAACAGGTCTAAATTAACTTTTGAATAATAAAACCTGGATTGTGAAAAGGCTGATGAGAATTAATTTAGGTTTAAATTAATATTCTATATCGAATATAAATATAGATAATAGTTGGTGATTCTAAGGTAGATAAAGTTTATTGGGAATTGTAACTGTGATTTGAATCTATGCGGAATATGACATAAGAGGCTTCCGGCAAACAAGAAGAGAATAAAAAAGAAGAAGAAGAAGAAGAAATAACAGGAAGCATAACTTCTGAAATATTGGATAATGTAATACGCTCATATTGCGGAAGTAACAGAGGATCGATGTTAACCTGGGAAATATTCCATGTTTACCGTGGTAGTTTGCGAGCAGGTTGTCGACCACGATTCCGTTCAAGAACCGTCTTGACTACGATTATTTATGCGAATACTTCTTTCAAACGATACGTCTCTGAACGGTTCCATCGATTATCATTAAAAAGATATAACTTTGTCAGACGTGTCTTGAATGCAACGCGTGTCACTTTAGAGGAAAAAAATTACCTCAGGGAAATTAACACTCCTTGACAAGACGAGGAAGATCTTATTGCGCTGAATACGGTTACTTTTCGTTTCGATAATTAACTCGCTTGACTTTCCACTTGAAAATAGTCTTTGAAATATTTAAGGTCACGTGTTACCTCATCGTTAAGTAAAGTTTTCAAAACTATATAGAATTAGACAGATGAGAAATATAGACTTTAACGTGTTGATTAAGAAGCAGACCCTGAATCGTGGAAAATATAGTTAACCATAGCTTAGAACCGGAACCTTGTATATAATTTGCGTAACACTTGGTGTTAAATCCTCGCGTCACTATTACATACTCTTAACCTATTTATGAATTCAATGAAAGTATTACATAAATATTTGATAAATTATGACAGTTCTGATTTGAAAATAATTTAGAATAATTTCCAAGTTAATGGAATAGAGATTGAAAAATTCGTTGATTTATTTGGGAGAAGAATTAAATTCGACGTTGAAACGTTGGGAGCTTGATACAAAGATTAATTGTAACTCGTTTCAACCGATTAATCTCAATTTCGGGGTCCGATTCTTTCAACGAGAGAACTAATTGACAGTTCGATTCGAGTGACAGGAAGACAGACGTCGAGCAAGTGGTGTCAATGTCGTGGCCGATGACCCTTTCGGAGGGGCCAATGACTATACTCCCTACTTCCTACACTTTTCCTTCTTTCCCTTTACGTCCCACTAGCTTCACTCTTTCGGCCAGGAAATTAAAAAGTCTCTCGCCTTTTTTAGTACTCATACGTGAACAGCGTACTGCTCTTTAATTGAATTTACAGTATCAAAGCGATAACTGTCCAAGAAATTTTCATACTATTCGTTTGATAGTTTTTATTTATTTTGCGCTATTTCCATATTTTGCATATTTTAATATGATATATGTTACCAGTTTTAAAAATGATATTGTATTAAAATTGTAAGAGATTTTGGAAAAGATGTCAACGCTTTTTTCTCTTTAAATCTGGTAATTTCAAAGAATCTTTCCAATCACTTCACTTTCTTAGAATCAGGAAATACCTGATCGAGCCACGAAACTCTTTTAACTATCTCACAGAAACTACTCACGTTTTTCGAATTTCTGTCACTGTAACGCGTTACATTTCATACTTACAAGAATTTATAGTTTTGGATCGCGGTTTCATTAAAAGGGGTAACGAAAAATATAGTACTTTACTAGACACTGCATTTCAAGCAGATATTAATTAATCGTAAGCAGAGATGCAATTATCCTTTTATCTTCCAAATTAATATTAAGAGAAGTTAATAAATTTCGAGTGACAAATATAACTCATAATTATTGATGCCTATGATTGACAATAGTCAGACAATAGAAATAATTTTGTAAAGGAATGTCGTCTTCGTGCTACGACGCTTCAAAAGGAGAAGTACATTTTGGGAAACCTGTTTTCAGTGTGGCAATCTTACTTTCCTAAAATCGGAGACTAGAAGACGAGTACGCGGTTCTGAGTGTTACAGAACATAACGGTGACCTTTGGAAATTCCGGATATTTCTTGCAAATACACTTGATCTTCAGGAGACGCAAAACGATGCAGAAAAAGGTGTCCGTCCCCACGAATATTATATTGCAGATTCTCGACATACTTGTCACCGATCACGATACTCACAATATACAAATGTCATATATAAATTCCTGATTTGATAAATAACTATGATATATTTTTCCACGCTTAAACAGTTACAAACAATAATAGATTATAAATGACTGCCAAATTCCCTAATCAATCGAATAAGCAGCGAGAAAAGTGTCGAGGAAAATTGTTAGCTTACCCCATTTTCACGTCTCGACAATCGATGATCCAAAAGCACTGTCCTCGTGGAAAAATGATGGATCCTTGCGAAACAAAAACCACCAAAATTGCGGATAAAAATCACGAGAAATTGCAGCATGAATTTAAAGTTTGATTTTCGATGCTTTTAGGATTTAAGTATATTCATGGTTTAGAAAGATCCATGTAACCAGAAAGACGAACGGTTTCTTGGTGCAATGAATCCTGACCTAATAAAATTATTGCTTCTCTGGGAGGGCCGTACAAGTAGTTTCACGCAGCACCGGGATATCAAAGACATTTGTATGTACCGTTAAAGAAACGGAACTTGAGCCATATGAGCCATATACACAAGGGATATATGTAACCCGCGACAATTTTGTTATACGCACTGTCAATTCGAATAAACTCATTCTTTTTGCAATCAAAAACACTGTACACGCTATATTGTTGCCTTTGTTATTAACAAAAAAAATAAAAAATAAAAAAAAAAGCTATTGCAGTTTGAGCGACGTTTAGAGCGTAGAAATCATTTACTTTTGGCCCGTGGCAACCGGTAGAACAAATATAATTCACCGAGTTTCGATTGTTCGAAAAATCCATTTGAAGATGTCAAAAGAATTTGATATTGATCATGCTGCTATGTGAGAAAAATTAATTACAAAAAATCACTGCTAACATAAATTCTATAAATTAGAATCAACATCAACGAAGAATATCTTGATATATTTTGAAGAAGAAATTGAAACTCGAAAAGGGTATATTTGAAATTAAAACGTGACAACTACTTGACTCCTCCGATGATTCTAACGTTGAGGAAAGTGTCCAACTGAAGACTCACCAAAAACGATCGAGACAGTTTTGTCGCGGATATTTGAGCAAACGACGGAAGAAGAGACGATCACTAAGGGATGATGTGACAAAGTGGCCGCGAAGAAGATTAACAGCGAAGAGCCAAGGTGGCTAACGAAAGGTAGACTGAGCTCACCTGGCTGCGATCGGAGTTCCTTATACCTGCTGCTTGCCTGCCTTCCTCGTAGGACCAAACCGACTCCACCACTCCTGAACTCCACCACTTATTCACCATTCACGTTTCATGATTCACGCAACTAACGCGTATACGCGCTCGCTTCCCTTTCCGCGCGAGCTTCTATTTCTCTTCTAACAGCCTGATTATCATCTAACGCGACACGGCCGTGCTCCTCCTTCTTCAGTTGCCCTTCACGATGCATCGCGACTGAAAGTGAAAACACCTCCAAGGTCTATTTCCGATGGGGAAGAGAAATACCGAGAGAATACTTGACAAAAACTGATAATGATACCTGTCAAATCTTCTATACTAATGATCGCATACATCCCTGTATATCCTCGTCACGATGAACAGCTGTTCAGATGTAAATTTCGGGGTCACCTCGTGATAAGGGAGCTTTTTCATTGGATGATCAGTTGACAATGTGGATCGAACTAAGGGAAGCTGATGAGTGAAGAAAAAGAAATAGCGAGATATAGTATATTAATTTTTGGGGGTGCAGAGAATTCAAAGTTTATGGAATGATGATACATAATATGATGATTTTGTACGAATTGAGAATGTAGTTCCAGAAGAACAGGTCTTGCCACTATGAACATGGACTTTGACAGTGATCTCTGTAAATGCAACGAATCCACCAAACTGTTTCTTCGGTTATGAAATTCGAAGTATGGTGATAAATTCTTATTTTATCATCAGGAAATCGAGAGGATAATGACAGAATGAAAAGTCTTATTAATTTGTCTGTTTATTTCGAACTGTCAGGATATTAGTAAATACCTCATCGAGATATTTGATTTAAGATGATGTTGTTATCATATGAGTTAGGATGGACTTATGCTCTTATTAAAAAGTATTAAAAGGTTGAAAAACGTGCAAAGCGATAAGAAGTATGAATACGAGCACCGTTTAGCGTATATAATTCCTATAAATAAGGAATAAAAACAGTAGGACATAAGATGACTAGGGAGTGGAATGAAATTGGTTGTTCTTTTTCAATCTTGTTTTACAGTTGCAGCCAGTGGCGGCCTTCTCCCTAAAGGGGCCCAGGTGCTAGAGACCATTTAGGGCCCCACATTTTTTGTGAAGTAAAAAAGTTACAAACACAAACGTATATTATCTATGCATGTTTATTTGGTACATGATTTTCTTTGAACTAACTTTTTGTTATACTGATAACGATAGCGATAGTACATTATTTTAGTTCTTGATCATGTTGGGGTCCCGGTGCATAGCATCCCCCCCCCCCCCCCCTCCCCAGATCAACCGACCCTGGCTGCAGCAGAAGTAACCAATAATCTATTCACTGATTCGTCAAGTAAAACAAGAACCCAAAGATGGACCATAAAGAAGCGTGACGGATCGTTCAAGGAGACTCGAGCCTAGAGTTTAGTTTCGGCAATCCTCGCGAGGCCATCCCGAAGTTCAGCCCATTGGAATTGAACCCACTGTACATAGACTGGGAGCTAGGCCAGTGACCGGCTCGTTTCTGCATAGGCCAGGCCAACTAGGCCACATTGTTACTAAATCTTTTATAAACCAAAGAGAAACGACACTTCAACCGAACTACGAATAAATTTGCAATCTTTTTGCCAAAATTGCAGGATTAATTTTTGCCAGAAAGCAATTAATATTGGAATTGTTGGTTTTCTACATATGCGTTTCTACTATTATCACTGCAAAAAAGAGCTAAGTTTTGGAAACTTGCCAAAATGACGAAATAGATGTTGGGTTTAACTCTTTTAATCGGATTCGTTGCCACTACGAAATATAGTGAAAGGATTTTACCAGATATCCATTGATTCGACGTACAAATGAATTTCAATTTTATAGCTTTAGCGCCTTTTTTTTTTTTATTTTTCGATGCCAAATGCTACGATCCCAACTTCCAGGAGCTACAATTTTCGCAAGTGTCAAAACCATCGGTATTCGAGGTTATTCGCGTTAGATAAAGAGCTCTGTTGAGCGATCAGAAAGAAACTAGAATGCGAAATATTCTAATAGATTGTTAAACTAAATTTGAAGTATAGTATACAGTGCGGAATATCAGCACACGTGGAGATGAATTTAGCCTCGGGAGCTGGCCCATCTTTCAGCGTTTCCAGTGGAGTGGACGCGCAACTCACGTGGAAAGGGATAATCGATCGGCATAAACACAATTCGGGTAGGAAGAGCAAGAGGAACGTGTCATAGTGGAGAGCATCCTTTGACGAGAGACAAAGTTGAGCACGCGCTGGAATACGTCAAAAGCCCGGAACCTATTCGGCCAAGGTGTTCTAGGTAACCACCTCCTTCAACTTATCCTCATTAATCTTAATTTCATGCGTTGCTTCTAGCGCGTGAGATTTGCGCAAGATTTGCCTTTCTCTCTCTCTCTCTCTCTCTCTCTCTCTCTCTCTCTCTCTCTCTCTCATCCTATTGCTTCGTCCGCGACGAACTTTGAGACAAGCCACCCTTTTTGACAGACCTGGTTCACCTCGAACGGTTCAAAGTCCACGCGAAACTCTTCTCAAAACAGACGCAGTAAAAATTCTTTACACTTATCATAAAATCACACGCCCACATTTTTGGTAGATCTTGAGACAGAACTGGTACGGACGTTAATGATTTTTAAGCTTCCAGAAAGAAACTGATTCCAATTGTCTACAAATCTATTAATTGGAGCAGAAAAAAACAATTCTTGTGCTAGCACAATCAGAATGTAAAAGTATTGATTCGAGTCAAAGGATTTGAAGCTTTTAACGAGAATTTCTGAACCTCATGGTTCTTGAGTTGCTGGGGGGTTTTTTAACTTTGGCTTTCAACTAACTACAGTATTTCTTTCCAATCTATTTAGAATGATTCGAAACAGAATATTTAAAATTTATTAGGAATTTTTTAATAGAAGTTAACGATTGTTCGAATCTTGTGCAATATCTTTCTTAGTTTTTGTTCCTCCAGAGGTCATTTCAAATAATCTTTGTGTCTGGTGCATAAACAAGTGTCAATGCACACATGGATTGTATCATGTCGGTTGACTGATTTTGCGTCCGATAACAATTCTTCGAAGGAAACTCATCCACGGCATGCCAAGCTTCCGACGTAGGAATCATAAGTATTATGCAAAATCTAGTAAAACGAGCTAAGGAGTTCGGTACACATTTCATCCTGATTAGCCTGGCCGTTTTTCCGTAGTTACTGTCGATAAACCTAAATCCATGACCATATACGTTTTTCTTCCAGTTGTAAATCTAGTAAAGGCAATTTCAATTTTGAACGTTTAAAAACGTGGTATGTACGTAGTCCGTATGTGAATCACCTGACTAGGTATGAATTCGTATTTTAATTTCTCCCTTCAAATCTGGAGTTTAATATTTAACAAAAGTACAATACATAGAACAATTCACCACGTGCCAAATTCTTCGATAAAAGCAAGTGCCAGTGACGTTCGTTAGTCGCGCTACCAGTTTTTTTTTCTTGTATATATTTTTATTTCTGATAATGCTAAAGTTTGACAGCGAAAACCAGATTCGTGCTTATTCCCCTTTCGAAATTGATGTATCTCACTATTTTCGGAATTCACCAACAGGACACTATCATTTCTTACGTGGAGGCTGCATTTAAAAATGTACGACGTATGCGCACGACAGGGTTCTCGCAAACACGATCCCCGCTAAACAAGACTCTTAGCTCCTGATGTTTGCTTTTTTGTCCATGCAAAATTGCACGTGCAGTTTTTTGCGCTCTCGACGCGAACGAGATTTGTGGCTAGAGTACGCGAGCTCAAAGTGAACTCGCTGGAAACGACGCGTCGTCTCGATTGAGGAAAGTACAATGTCGTTTGCATGCACCCAGACTGATCCATGCAACTGGAAGAAAGAAATCGTGTCTTTGAAACAATTAGAAATGAAAAAGAATAATTCACGGATTAAGATCTAACCGAATAAAGATAGGTAAATTAAGTTTATTATTTATTGAGAACAGTCTGTTGATACCCTTTACCATTAAATTTCGCACTATCACGAATAATCGATAATATTAAGCAATATTAAGCAAGTGGATACACTTTCCATTGCAAATTGAAGATATTAAACACTAATTGATTGACCGAAGGGAAAAGAAAGATTGAAAATGAGATACGATTTATAATTAAAAATTGTATCGATAATTCCATTGTCGTTGAACAGGAAGAAATATATATTTCAATCAATATTACTTGCCTTCTTGCAAATCGTTAAATTTATTAATCCCTTGACCCCGGAATTCATTTTACCGGAATCGTTGAACTTCCCGGAAACTTGGCAAATATGACTATGTTTACAGTGCGATCAATAAGCAGAAGCGCTGTTAAGAACGAAAGATACATTCGGCATACATTATATATGCTAATTTGAATATTAGTCTTATGCTAGCTTCATCTGTGCTGTTTTGTCGTTGGTCGATTTTAATTAGCGAGGGTCACCCGTTGTCGAAAACAATGTAAAAGTAAGGATGCTTTAAGAAAGCGTCATTTCAAAATCATCCAGAACGACCAAAATCGTCCCAGTAAACAAAAATATTGTTAGAGACACTCGTATATTCAGTGCTTCACAAATCTGCACATTACTTCAATAACAGTGATTTTGCATAAAATATATATTCTTAGACATGATTCAGAAATTTACACTAAAATAACACGATGACAGGAGATTATAAACCCTCCTATAAAAATATTGTATCATCAAATACTAAATCTAAGAATTATCTATTAGCAAGAAAGTAATTTTGGTTTTTTCGTGTAAAATAAAACTGATATTTGTCAATAGACATCTTATATGATTTTTAATTATCGTGTGCAATATATTAGGTCTTTTTGCAATCTCTTGATCAGTTGTATGACAATCCAATTAAATTATGGCTTTCATTTCGTTATCAACTTCACAAGATTGACCAGAATTTTTGGTTATCGTTGAGTGAGAAATCTCCAGCAGGAAGTTTTAAAAAAAATTCTGACGCGTGCGTTCTGTTAAACAATCAACACATAAACTTTACATATCTCTTTGTGAGCTTCAGCCACTTTCTTGTCTTTATGAAAATCAAAAAGTAAAATATGTCGAAAATGCTTATTTTTCACTTCATGTTAAAATTAACCGTGAAATGAGAGTTGTAAACAAAATTACACGAAATTTGTTTCTATAGTAACGTGAAACTGTCCACTACCAAACCCCAAAAGAAAAAAATTCTACCATTAACAGAAGAATAACGAAATAGACATAAAGCAATCTATTGGTGAAAACCGAACAAACTTTCTTGCCGATCCAATAATTAGGAGTGGATGTATTACAATTTTGATACGTTGATCATTGTTATAGTATAGAAAATCGTAAAACAGATTTCTAACTGCAGAACTACAAGTTTATCCATTCGTACCCCGATTTACGATTTGCAGAAAGCTTTAGGGAACGTAAGTTACAAAGCTGCAACCAAACTCTACTTAGTGGAAAGTGACTATCTGTGCTGTTAACAGAATCCCTTCACACGTAGCCAACCAACCCGGAAGTAAAGCACCCTCTATTGATTACCTTCCACGGATTTACCGACTCGGGATAAAACGACCGACGACGGCACAATCGCAGCCGCCCCGTTCTAAGTTTTCATAGTTCGACCCTCTCTTTCTCTCTAACCACTTATGCGTGATTAGTGTCGTAACACCCTCGATATTCAATGATTCCTGTTAAGTCTCTACTATTGGGAACGATCGAAACAGTTACCCGATTATAAAGCTACTGAGAAATATTTTTAGTTCGGACAGTAGAGATTATACAAATGAATAATAATGTGTGTTAATAATAATTTTCATATCGTTTCTATTTTTTTCCAGATAGCTCAGGTCCTTCCAGGGCTTCTGGAAAAAATCCCGTGTCTCTGGTATTATCCTATCGCGAGATATGAATTTTTTAACGTTAAATTTTTAAAAGCTGATATCCGTGAAAGGGTTGAGATTTCGGTATTTTTGTACAGGACTTTACTACTTAGTTTGGCAAGTAGAATACGTGGTTAAAATTGTTCCACGAATCACTGACTCACCCTGTATACAGAGTATCTTGAATGCTTGTTATTCGTCGTAGAATTTACGCCAGGAATCGGAATTATGCTCGACTGAAGTTCACAGTTTGCATCGTTTACGTGAAAATCTCAAGGATTCACAGTAGCTATTCAATATACATTTCAAATTGTGGCATCGTGTAGACATAAATGACGTGGTGCTAGTAAGATACAAATGATGACGGCTACGTCGAGAAGGAGCTGACGAGACACCGTTCGTTATTGTGGCTAATGTTTTTGACCGCTTCGGACTCTTGGAACCAGTGGAGTTACGTGTTCAAGAGTCTGAAAAACGTGGAAGTTTGAGCGTGATCTTCACGCGCAACTGGTGTTAGCCTTTTTTTCTGTACACATCATATTCCAGTGAGCATTTCACTAGAAAACTACCACCCACTGGTTAAATTGGTTAAAGTGACTACGAGTCTACGACTTGTCTACCTCCCTCCACAGTTCCTTAATTCTCATTCGGAGGTTTATTCTATTATGGCAAAAACTCAAGCACTGCATTGAAGATTGCATTCCACGTTGGCGATTTCTGCATACATAATGCAAAAGGAAAAGACCTACTGGTCGCGTGGTAGAAATCAGGCCACTGCGAGAAAGGAGTATCGACATTCGAAAAAAAAAAAAAAAAAAAAAATTGGCTAAGGAATCCTCTCCGATACTGGTAGACACGATAGGTGACTTTTTTCCAGAGTACTTTGAAAAACTGCTCAACTTACTCGAAACCAGTTTGTGAGTCAAAAATAACCACGAGCCGTCTCTACATTTGAGAGAGAATTATAGACATCGGTTCCGTAAGGAGTGCCGATTTTCGAAGCAGCGCATTGGTACGAAAATCGTAGAACGAGTTACGTAATCAAGCGAAGCGAAGAGGGTCGCGTGGCGCGTACGTGCTATCTTTCCTATACGGAGAACCACAGGCATAGACCACGTCCGATACACGGATCACCAAACTTACCCTCGTTCTCGGCATTAGCACGCGCCTCTCTCGCGAGCAGCGTCGCAAACATCGAATCTGGCATGCCGCTACGCGTCGTCCAGCGCCTCGTCGTAGCTTGAGACAGTCACAGTTCGGTTAAAGAAGAGAATCTCGTGCCAAGATTCAAGACACATCGCGATCACGCCCGAAAATCCCAATACGTATACGGTTAAACAGTTAAAAACTGTCCTTCTTCAGGTAGACTTTGGATGACTGTTCAAAGTCCATCCAGGCTTCAAATCGGTTGGGTAATAACCGGTCAATCAACGATTATCGGAAATCTCACACTGTGAGTGAGCGAGGACGTTGTTAAACTAGGGTTTTAAAAGAGATACGCGATGTATTGTTCGGGATAAAAGTTGCAATAGCAGGTCATGTCGAACGCGTTAGCCAAAAGGACGGAGAGCGGGCGGAACACAGAGACCACAGGGTCGAATACTGGGGTGTAAGGCTCGAGCAACCCCGCCGGTACCCGGCAATGCGACCGGAGTGCTCCGTTGGAAACGAGCAAGCCGGGGGTAGAGAGAGCGTGTGTACTGAGCAAGGGTCGCTAGACTCACGAGAGATAGACTATCAAGCACAGCGAGCACCGATGTTCTACATGCATACGGGTTGTTCGCTGCTCGTGCGATGCGCACGTCGCGTCGCCAAGGAACGCACGCACACTCTCGCGCTTCTCTGCTCTTGCTCGGTGTTCGGCCATGCCCGCACCCACCGGGCCATGGCACCGTGCACCGCACTCTCGCACCCACGTTTCACCACGCGTGCGTCTACGCGTCGCGAGAGAATTCTATCCTCTCTTCTGTGTGCGTTGCTACAGTGGCGTATTCTTGAAGGGCGCGGGGAAGCCTAAACTCTTGCTTATTACATTTACGTCTGTCTTGGATCGCCGGTGCACTGTAATCGCGTTTGAAGCATGACTGCGGCACGGGTTTCCGAAGTCCGCCACGATCTTGGCGCCGAGTGCTAGCCTAACTCGAGTAGGTGAACTCGACGAAGCTATCTTTGATGGCGCAACTATTCGGTACACTATATGCACTCTAATTAAGATAGAAACGTCGTATGGAATGTTCCCAAAGAAAGATTCGCTTTTTCCGAAGTATATTTGTCGCTCAGAGAATTGGCGACTTTAATTCATGTCTTCGATGATAAAGTGTGCCAACGATGTATGTACTATGTATGTATCACGTAATCCAGGTTTGTGTAAACGCTACTGCATCCGCACACAACTCTGCTATCTGCGATCGCATCGCGCCGTGTACGTAGACGTCGAGCCCTGGCTACACGCGAGGAAAAGCTCGAAGACGGTGAGCGACGCGGAAGAGAGGTGGCACGGGGGTACGCGGGAGCAGAGTGACTCAAGTCGAGGGTAAGAGCCGGGCCGTGGTAAGGATAAGAGTGAGGAGGGTACGACGCAAGGGTGAGGGCGAGGCGGAACACGAGAACGCGAAGTGTGCGATTGCGAGAACGAGGATGAGGATGAGGATGAGGGTAAAGATGGGGATGAGGGTGAGGGCGAGCGAGAGAAGGGGCAGAATAAGAGAAAAAATAAGAGCGAGAGAGAGAGAGAGAGAAGATGTGTGTGTTAGAAGGAGAGAGAGAGCGGCGTAATGAAAGGAAAGAACGAAGAGAGAAGCATACTGCTAGACAGCTCGAAACAATGCGTCAAAGAAGTACAGTAGAAGGAGAGTAGAGTGAAGATGAGGTGTGGGTGGAGGTGGAGGAGGCGGTAATCATCGGATACGAAGCGAAATGAAAGAGGCGCCGAGGGCGGAGGGCAGCCGTGTTCCTCGTGACGAGAGAACCGGTGTGTGCGATGCCACTGATGCCAGCAGCCTCGATTACACCGACCAGCTAGAACACTTCTCCGTACGCATTCCTCGATAAAACCAACTGGAAGACCCGTCGAGAAGTAAGCTCGCCTCTCCTCGGGAAACGCAAGCGGTACACTGGCGCAAAAGCGACGGGAACCGGTCGATACGTCTCTTTCTCTCGTGAAATCGAAAAGCGCACGGGAACTCGACAACTACGACGAGTTTAGCGTATCGTACTATCGGTGTCGGCGGTACGTCATGCGGATCGAGGGTTGCCACTCGGGGATTCGATTTCCTCGGTTCCATCCCGAGAATTCGCTACCCACAACCCCGAGTCAATCGAGATAGGGTATTTGGGGTAGCGCGAGAAAAGAACTCGTCCGTAGAGATAGTCGAATGTCGGTCGTTCGGACCCAAGAGAAACTAACTCGTAGCTTTAACGAGAATTTCATGAGAAGGCCTACTGGCATACGAGCAAATCGTCGCATTATACGACAAGTTATGACACTCCGTGTAATCTCAGTAAAGCGATAGAGAGCACGGGGTAGTACAGGGAGTACGGTAGAGCGGTATGTAGGCGCGGCTTTTCCTTGGGCACCCAAGGAAAACGGGCTCGTGACAGTAAATTTCTACGTACCTACGATGTTCGGCGACGTCTTCCTCGTCGGTGGTCTTCGTGCCGGCGGCGCGCAACACTCGCACGACCGATTTAACACAGAATCGCGAACTTCTCGCGTTCTCGCCACTTTTCAGCTCGTGCTCGTCGCACGCCAACCGTGTCCGCCATCTTGGGCCGACCGCCAAATTCCCCCAGGAGAACCACCCGTCTCTCGATAAAGTTACTAGCGCCTCCCCTTACCCTCTCCTCTACTCTCCTCTTTCCCCTACCAACCAACCTTCTTCTATTTTTCCCTTTTTCACCCTGCCATTCCGTACTCTCCCTCTTATCGCCCTCTTACCTTTCATTGCACTTCTCTTGCGCGCATCTCTCTATTCACCCTTTTTTCGGCTGCTGTCTCGCGTTCCGCTTGACTATTCGATCTTATTTTACGTGATCTTTCGAGACGATAACGTCAAGTTTATAGTAGCCGTTTGAGGACTGTACCAGGATTGCGGAAGATCTCCGAATATTTCTATTCAATACTGCGTTTGTCTTTATTTTCGAGAATTTCATATATGTATGTATGCACTTTCCAAGTAAGTGTGAGGGTAGTATACTTGATGTACTCGATTTGTATTTGACTTTGCTGCTCAATTGCAAATACAACATTTTCCAGCAATTCTAGTTAGAATCGAGAGTTTTATATAATTTTCATACAAATTCTAACAAAAACGAACTACTCAAGTATGCGTGACGTTGTATTACGTATTTGTAAGCAATCAATTGCTCCAAAAACCAAGCACTTATGAGATACAAGGTACAGATCTTAATTGCCATATAATCGTGCGATATAATTGTGCCATATAATTGTTATCGTGCCTAATCGATGAAACGTACTTGTAAGTCTCTTGTTCATTTTGATAAAACTTGTAATGAAAATTATACCACATATTCTGCGCAGTTGTTCAGTTTATAGATATTTAGGATCGATGAAAGAAATTATATTGAAATATTCGTGCACAGATACAGTTAGTTAATTGCAGTTGAGAGAGACTGGATATTTGAAACTAGAGTGCGCCATATTATTGATACATTTTTCATAGTATCGGTATTTCAGATTTTTTACTGGACAACTACAGCTAATCCACAATATTCAGTACACAGGAGCGTCAGATGACAAATTCTGAGTCGGTGTTTCGGATAAAATACCTACAAATGGTACAAGCAGAACTCTAACTGCATTAGCAAGTTTTGATCGACTTGAAAATGATTCAAATTGATTTCGAAACATTTTCAGTAAGTGACTATATAAAAAATTGATAAGACCTGTGTGCAGTGAAAACTTGTTTTTGTCGATTGTTGACATGTCCTAATTTGTTGCTGCTTTGAGAATCAGTACGAGATCATTATCAGTATCTATTGATGCTACAGACCAGGCATGTCAAACACGCGGCCCTCCAATACATACGAACTGTCCCCCGAAACTTTTTAAAAAAGTCAAATATCATCTAAAAAACAATATTAAACAGAGATTTCTTTTATTTCCCGTTACAACTTTTATTTTTGTTTTTTATACCATAAGATGTGAAATATTTATTGCCTAAGTTTAAAAAATGGCATAGAATATAAAACAACTAGATGTATGTATAACATCTAATACACTGAGGTTGACAGCGAGTGTAATAAATACATAAAACGCGTTATAATCATCCTAAAAATTGTATTTCATTTAATTTTTTAATATTGGTAACAAATTTCCCTCAACTTAATACAAAACAGATAATGTGGCCCGTGATATCACATGAGTTTGACATGAGTGCTATAGACGTATTGTAATAAAGTCGTTATAAATTCCTAATAAACTTACCATTTTGCTAATATTAAAGAGCATGCTATCAAAGCGAGTTTGATACAAGTTGCGTAAACAGCCTAAACGTATGGTACAACTTATATCAGTTTATTCATGCATTCCCGTATATCTCTATATGACAATAACAAAATAAGAACTTTATACATTTGCCAATTTTAACCACATTTATGGTGAGAATGAATACATAAATTGTATGTATACACACTGTCGGTAATTCAGAACAGGCAACAGGAACTTGCGTAAGATGTTTGCTTATCCTGTACCTCGTTTGTGCTGCCTGGTCATGCGATTTACCTTGAAAAGTGAAGATTCTCTCTAAGCCTTCAAATATCCCGTAGAGTTGCTTTCCGAACAGTTGCTCTAGAGAAGCTAAATCAGGTTAACTATAATTAAATAGAATGTACCTTATCTCCAGTCACTAGTCGCGCGATGTCATTCTTCGTGCATTTGACTCCGCGGTTAATTCATCTTGATCTATAAACCTGGGTGAATGAGAAATTGATTAAACCGCTACTTTATGTTTTTCTGCTCGAGTTTATCGAGCTGCACTTTATGGAAAAATTCAAGAGCATATTTAAATAAAAAAGAGGTGGTGTTCGATTTAATCAATGTCAGTCATTTCCGCATTAAGCGAGAAGACGCATTCGAGCACAGAAACAGGTTTCACTATTCAATGTGGGAATGCTAATAAAAACTTCAAAACTTGGGATCCTTGACGCAACCATTCGGTACAACGTTATTTAATGGTTGCCTTTGACTTGCACAGAATTAGCATCGTCTCATAATAAGAGTCGATGGGTTATCGTGTTCTGCTTTTCTGATGTTACGTCATACTGCAAAGAAGCTGATGGATGATTTAACATAATTCTATGTTTTTTCGAAGATAATCTGATTGATTAGAGTAAAATTATCATTTGACAAAAATTACTTCTTTTTTTCATTAGCATGTATTTATGTACACAAACGATTGGTAATGCATTGTGAACTAACAAAGAAAAGTTAGGTAACATAAATTTGCAAAGTCAAACATTAGGAATTTTACGCTTCTCTCTCTCATTATATTGAGTGGTGTTCCTAAAACTAACAAAGTAATAGAAGATTTTTTTTTCTACTCTCCAGGTAGAAGATATGTCCCCAAGTGTTCTTGCACTTTGCGCTTCTCACTTTGTGCTACGACGAAAGTAGGTCATTTTGTGAGAGTCGGTAAGATTCCGCTCCTCCGACATACAGTTCTGTTAACATTATTCTCCCGTATTTTAGCAGAATTCTTAGAAAATTATCGTGAAATTCCAAATTATATTTTACGTCATAGCGTATTGGTCGGATATACACAACCTTTTAGCTGAAAAAAAAATTCGCTGATCAAGAACTTGTCGCGTATGCACATACGAAATAATTTGACTCCATCAGTTTTTTTTTTCCTTTTTTTTTGCCAAGAGTGCTATACTAAACCAAGAATATCAATTATTCATTGTGGAAACTCATCATGCAGTGGCTCTCCGAAATGCAAATTGACGCATGTAACGTTCTAAATCACGCGGAAGATGTACCGTAATGAGTCAGTTATGTTCAACTCTCATGGAAAGTACGTATACGATTTTCCGGATAGGTATTCGTGATAATCATATCCACTTTTGTATGGAGGCCAATATTTTTCAAAGTTCTCCATTACCTGACTATGATGTTCCAAATGGATTCCGTTTAAGTGACGGTGATTACACTGCAACAAATGATTCCAAAGACTATTTCTTTCAATACACCAACATATAGCTAGTCGTACATAAGGTTAAACGAATTACGTACCTACCCCCACTTTTTTCTACCTGAAAGCATCTAAGAAATCTACTTGCGATTTAAATTCACACTGTGCGCATTCTCAGCATTACGCTACATAGCAAGGTGTATAAAGACACAAATCGCAAGATATAACTTTTATCAATACCATTAATTATTTACAAAAATTATTATTGATAGAAGTGGTATTTCGAAGCAATTAAAACCTAAACAAACCGACTTATAAAACCGTTTATAAAAATATTTTTTTCAATCGCATGTTCTTGAAGAGAAGAATCATTTTAATCGTTGATAAAGAAGACTATACGTATTCTTTTGTTTTCTCGAGATTTTGCAATGATCCGGAAGGCCTCTAGAATCTGATAATTCTTTTCAAAAGGCAGTATGACTGTTACTCAAGTTCATATTCCGTTCCATGCTGTCAGTAATACTCTAGCTGTGGTATGAGATGGGAGCGATATGAAAAAAATGGCGACTTTGTACTGGTGGGGCGTACCGTAAAAGAAGTGAAGAGGGAACTCGTGCAGGGAGTGTAGGAAGGAAACTCTTGTGCGGAAGATAGAGGTAGAGCGACAGTAGATCTCGTGCAATCTTGTGATCCCAATTTCACAAACAGGAACAATATCTAGCCTCTTTCTACTCGATTCACAATCAGTTTACAGTGGCAAGGTGGTTAAGTAAAACTGTTGTGAGTTAAATTGTGTTACCCATACCAAAATATCACAATCTGTCTCTGAGAGAAATAACAGTTTACGTGTACCCTTTACGGTTTAATATTGCGTCGTACGAAAAGGAACTTTGATCTGTAATTACATCGCTAGAGATTCCCATAGTGCAGTTAAGTGAAAACACTCAAAAGGGAATTATGTCGAGCGTAAACAATTTTTACAAAGACAAAACAATCTTTATCACCGGTGGCACCGGTTTTCTCGGAGTAGCTCTTATCGAAAAACTTCTGAGAGCATGTCCTGGAATCAAAAACATTTATCTCCTTATGAGACCCAAGAAAGGAAAGGAGATAAAGGAGCGATTAGAAGAACTTAAGAAAAACTCGGTAATAATTTTATGTATGGCAATCGTCGAGGAAGACTGTCAGCAATCTTCCGTTAAGATAAGTCTTGTATAATCGCGAGTTGCTACTGTCACCTTTGTAACAAACACCCTTCACTCGAATTGATAATGAATAAGTGTCACATGTAGAGACAGCGGGTGAATCGATACGCACCGATTTAATTGATGAATGAATTTTCAATGTGATGCCAGCTAATACGACGGAGAAATAATTTAGAACTTCTTACCGGATAATGGCTGAATAATTTCTCTCTTTAAATATTATCACGAATAGAAATGAAAATATAACAAATACGAATCAAGATTTCGTTCGAATTTCACTTACGTCTCATTTCTATTTTTTTCTAAGGTGATTTGGTAGTTAATTGCTACGCGGTAAATCGCCGGTGCCGGTCACTGACACCGGTCATACGACCTAAGTACCGCAAGTTCTACTAAGAATATCCTCGAACAGTGAACTCAACATGAAGGCTGTTTAACAAAGACTTTGCTACGATATTTTAATGTTACGTTACCCGAAGATTGATTGTTGACATTTTTTTATTTCAATATTTCTCATAATAATATTTATCAATAATGTTAAATTACTTTGTTGTACAATATACGATGTAAAGTTTGTTTGCCAACGTGCAGGCCATATTATTCGGTTGACGTTTACAGGTTTTCACTAGACTGAAGGAAGAAAATAAGACTGATCTTTTGGAAAAGCTAATTCCTGTTGCCGGAGATGTTGGCGAGGAAAATTTAGGTCTTTCGTCCGCAGATAGATTGACCTTGGTCGAAGTTGTACATATAGTCTTCCATTCGGCAGCGACATTGGACTTTGAGGCTGATTTAAAGTCAGCTGGAACTATCAATCTCTTGGGCACACGTCGAGTAGTAGAACTCTGTCAGGAAATTAGAGATCTCAAGGTAAACACGATAATAAGCACTCTCGAAAACCAGTTATGATAATAAGGCATAGATTTCGATAGCATATTCCTTGATCGAGCATCTGTTTATTTTTTCAGGCTCTTGTGCATATTTCCAGTGCTTACGTGAACTCTAACCTGAAAAGTGTAGAAGAAAAAGTATATCCACCTGCGGTAGATCCTAAAAACATCTTGAAATTGATCGCTGAAAAAGATGAGGAAAAATTTGTAACAGAATCTGCCGAACTGTTAAAGTCATCTGGACATCCTAACTCTTATACGATAACTAAGCAACTAGCTGAACATGAAGTCGTCAAAGGACACGTTCCAGCTGCAATTATTCGTCCTTCCATGAGTACGCGCGTACACATTATTTCTGTATAGTTGACGAATTTACTGTCGAAGAAAGATTAATGTTTACAAATATATTTACCGCTATAGTTACGGGAGCATGGAAAGAACCCATGCCAGGTTGGACAATATCGAAGAATGGGCCACATGGTTTTCTGATCGGTGCGAGTAAAGGTGTGGTGAGAAGATTGCCTGTTGCGGTAGATCTCATTTATGATTATATCCCAGTGGATATTGTTGTCAACTCTATAATCGCAGCAGCTTATGCCGTTGATTCTGCTGAGTACGTATAAACGATCCTTTCATTTTTTAATTTAAGTCCAAGCGTATTTACATAATGTGGATAATGGTTTTCCCAGGACCAGAGAAGTAAAGATTTATCACTGCACATCCAGTACTTCGAATCCATTTAGATGGGAAAGTATCGAACACCGAGTCAATTCGTACTTACATAAGTATCCAATACCAAGTGCTGTGTGGTATCCGCATTTAAAATTATCACCTTCGCTCCTTATGTTCAGAATATCAGCACTTTTTGTACATATGTTACCAGCATATATTCTGGATACGGTCACCAAACTAGCGGGTGGTAGGCCTATGTAAGTATCTTTACCTTAAATTTATCTAAATACTTAATTATGTATTGCTCACCGTCGTACGTCTTATTTTGTAAATATTTCAGATTGGTTCGGTTACATACCAACATTAATAAATCACTGGCGCGTTTGGAAAAGTTTATTTTCACCGAATGGAAATTCCATAATCAACGTTTACGACAATTGCACGAGTCATTATCGGGAGATGACAAAGAAGTATTCTCGATGGATATCAAATCATTGGATTGGCCAGATTATTTTTCTAATCTCACAGAGGGTGTAAGAACATACTTGCAGAACGAATCGCCAAAGACATTGGAAAAATCACGCAGAAAAGACAAAATGTAAGTAATTTTACTCTAATTGTACAGAATTGTTATAAGAATTGTTTGTACTAGCGATATATGAATTTATATGTTTATTAACTTTTTAGTTTAATGTGTGCACATCTTGGCCTCCAAGCTTCATTTTTGGGACTACTTTGGTGGTTGTGTAAAAGTATGTTGGCCACTACTTGGTTGAAGAGTAGTTTCATCGTTGTTCTCACCTATTTCATAATGGAACAAATTTAAGAAACTGTCATGATTTCATTTTCTACAAAACATTACAGCTAACGCCATTTATTGTTTGCAGCGATTATTTTTCTTATACATCAGAATTTCCAACATTGCCTGGAAATATCTTTTGAAAGCATTTCTCTTTTTTTTTTTTTACCTTGGATGTCGGAAAGATTATTTTTTATTGTTGTATTCAGGGTCTCCCATTTTCCATATTTATTACTTACTAATAAAGAATTATCTCCTATTTTTTTACGGTAAGGGTGTTTTTGAGATGTTGTATCGTGTATTGTTTAGAATTTAGATGATCTATCAAAGAAATCTCGTATGGGTTTACTTGAATTTATTTTCTGGTGAACAAGTTTTGTTATTGAATTTATCAGCCATCGTACACTCAGTATTTATATATTTTATAATACTCTTAACATTTCAATACTGTTAGTGCTTTTTTTCTACGCGCCTATGTATGATATATTGTATCTCTTACAATACAATCTCCAGCTGACGAGTTGTCGTCACTCGTTTCTTACAATAGTGAACATTATACGATGGGATAACGTGGCACGATATTGCCCAAATTGTTACATGCCTACAGTCATTCTGATATGCCATATTCTAAAAACAGACCATATTAAATTAGCAGGAACAATGGTAATGTAAGTTACGATTTGAAATGATTTGTATTAAAATAGATGCATCTGTATGGAAAGCGTCTGAAAAAAAACCGATGAGCGAATAAATTACGTTTATCAGTTATCGCATATTTTTTATCTTCCAATCTATCATAGTTAACAAAACAGAAGAATTTAATAATGTGACAAATTTTACGCTTTATAAGATAGCAGTGTTCTACTATATTTTGTGGAGAGATATAAATAGTTGGATGTTTGAACATCATTTGTGTGATTAGAAAAATTAGAGAGGACAGATATATAACATATCCCACATAACAAACGTTTCTTTCGTTTTTTATTTTTAGGTCATTAGGTATCAGGTCGTTAGCTTTGTCTTTGATTTGACATACTTTCGCGTTTGATGAATGGAAGCGTAATTGAGTAATCGTGAATAGTGTTGCGTGGGACATTCCTGATCATCCGAATATCGAATATGATTATATTATACTGTTGATAAAGTACAGAGAGGTTTATTATAGTATGATGGATACAGAAAATTCTTGTTTATTTAATGCATCCTATACTTCGTTTTAACTGTGTATAGTTCAAGTAATTTTACAAATTTTCTGAACCAAGTTGAAATCTCCGAACTTTCGGAATCTTGAAATTCGAAATGAATATTGAATACATGGAAATATGTTTGGATCAACGTTTCCCTTTCATTTCAAAACTTATAATGATAATAATACGAGGATGATGCAGCATTAAACAAAATTCGGGAAATATAATATACGTATGTATACGTAAATCTATCCGTGCAAAGCTGATTCCCGTCTAATTCTCGATAGGGAACATATTTAGAAACAAGTCTATTCTAGACAGTGAGGACTAATGAAATAATGTATGCAAATGCATTTTAATAATGAATGTTTTGAGAGGAAAGAAAGTGCATCTGTTAGTTTATACGCGTCATCAGATTTTGAGTATTTTCGTTGAAATTACTGATTTACATATAGAATAATTTAGTATTTTATGATGTTACTCTCAACAGACTACTCAACAGAGAAAATACTTAAGGAACACGAAACCCTAACGGAATACATAAACTGATCAAGATGATTCGAAAGTAGTATGTCGAAACTTCGGCGGTTCTAGCAAGTAGAAAACGAAGTGTTGTGCACTGTATCAACCGATATATTGACATAGTTTCGTCAGTACGTTACTTATGTGGATATCGTATGTTTACAAACGATTCACGTGAGCTCCGCAATACGCAAATTAATTTTTTCATACCAAGTTATATATTCAACTATTTATATGGGTGTCGGACAAATCTATATACTCTACTATACAATGATACTACTGTATATTTTAAAATCAGGATCAATGAAGAATTAATGGAACCAAAAGAACTTTGTACTACATCCTCTCTTTTTAACAAGAATTTCATACTGTTTAACACCCTTGCATTCATATTTCTGTTCGGGAGTGTTCGCAAGTTTGTACTTGAACGAAGCAAACTAGAAACACTAGAATAAAAACAAGAATCAAGATATGAACAATACGATATTCAGAACTGCATTTGTATGTACGATTCCGAGAAAAGTAGAGTGAATATGTAATTGTACCGGATAACAAAAAAGCGAATCAGAAATTGACATATGGAGGTGATACCAGATACATATACATACATACAATACATGTACAACTGGTTTCACACTGACAATGCGTAGGGAAACGACCCTGAGCGTCTCACAGGAGAGACAATGACATTGTAGGAGTGGGGATCAGAGCAGTCAGATGCACTGCATCAGGTTGACCTTCAAAGAGCACAAGAAAACTTCCTCACATTGCTTCGAATGAAAATCACTGTATTGCAATGCTGCTATGATAAGGACTTTACCCAATAATATACGATAAATTACTAATCTTTGATCATTCATGAGTATCAAAAGCCTGGCAAGAAACTTGTTTAAAAAATCCGCTGCTTTATCATCCATAATGATACATCGTGGGAATATAAGACTACTTGTAAAACTAATTAGTACTGGCGGGGCGAAAATTAACTTATCAATGAGAAAAAACCTATAGAGGAACCTAGGACCTTTAGATAGTTTCGATTGTATATATATAAATGTCGCTGGTTAAATGCTTCCAACTATAAAAAATACATTGATAGTAGTAGTGTGGAAGGTATAGAAAAGAGGCAGGGATGCTACCTTGACTTTGAGATGCGCTTACAGCGAATGCCATCGCTGCTGCGTTCACCACCTCTGCCATAGGCGCCATGGCATATCATTCCTGTAGTCGTAGTGTGTGGGACTCGTGACGCGCGGCAACTCGAAGTATAGAGGAACAGTCTTCGCGTGAAGGTGCCCTTCCTCTCAGACTTCGGGGAGATAAAGCGTCCTCCAGTGATACTTTTTCGCTCAGTCTACTTGCATTCAGGCTTCCTTGTGGATCGTTAAAGTAAGGGAGTCGCGTGTGTCGAACAATTTTCTGAGTTTAGTATTGTTTCGTTTTCTGCCTGCTTACCATTCATCAGTGATATTAATTGATTATTAACAAAAGAAGACTAATCGGTATCTTATGGTTATTGCCGATTACATTAAATTTAATATTTCTCTCAAGATCAGTGAAAAAATTTTTTCTTCAAGCTAGTAATTTTGTGATTAGTCAGAATAATCTCTTTGGTGCCCTTGGATCAACCTGCTATTATTTGATTCACCATCCATAAATTCTCAAGGTATTGTAGCATTGTATCCATTAGTAGATCTTCCGTGGCTTTATAAAATAAGCACTGGGAGTATCTGGGATTATGTACAATTATTTTTATTGAAAGTTTATAAATAGCTGGAGAAATATAGGATATGTTATATGTTTTACGAATTCAATTTATTAATCAGTTCGAGTGATTGTTCCGATAGTTGTAGTGTTATAGCTAAAGTAAAAGTGTTCAAGGCGACTTTCTCTTTCATAGATCTTGATATAATAAATAAGCAGTTAATGCTTTTGTTTTAGTCTGTAATTTATTGTATACAAAAAGACTGCACAAAGAATGTTTTGTGTCACTCGCGAAATAGTGAGAAAGAAATTACATATTGATTTCTATTATTATTACGTGATACGTGATAATTTTAGATTCGATTTCATTATGCTCATAATTTCGCCACCTGAAGATTTTCGAATCGAGTTCGGTTACCTAAGGAACCTGTATATCGAAAATGTTAATTAAGTGATTTTTGCAATCGGTCATTCGATTTCAGATTTCTAGGGGTATAAGAAACGTTGAATAATTTATCACACTAGTAAATTTCTCATCATTATAGCTGTTGTGGTCTAAGTAGACCTAATTTAAGGCAAACGATTGTATGATTGTTTACGTACTCTATTAATCATTCGAATAGAATCAATTAATTCAATTATGGGGTCAAGTTCTAATTCTAACTTAAAACTTTTACTTTTCCCCATGAATTTTTTCCACTTTGAACAAAAATATTTATACAATATTATAAGAAACAAGATAGACGTTAAACTATATGAAACATTTGGATTACTTTGACGTACAATTTATACGTTGAATAGAATTCGATATGTCGAAGATAATAGTGCAAAGTTTCCATACGCGAATTTTATGTGAATTTCGCAAGTACATGGAGCAAGTCCGAGCTTACACAATAATTACAGTCATTACGGGGATCCTATTATTTAAGTTGTGCCTACAACGTTTTTTGCCTATTAAGATTTTAAAAGCAGAGAATGATCAGGTGACCCAACTACAATATTGCAATGGAAAAATTCCTTACTAATATCTAATATTCCACTGTATCCTTCGATATTCATTGAAACAATGAATTTAGTTAGAATCCACATAAACATAAAGATTTGTGTATATATATATATGTATTATGCAGTTCTGAACTTTATTGCAATTTTATGGCATCCTTCTATGAACTATACTATCTTTCAATTGGTATTCACTCGTGTCTTTTTCGACTATTTGCCCATTTACTTATGCCTGATGCTTAGTAAATTTAGTTTATATATGTCTACTGTGAATCCCCGAACATGAGTGGAATAATAAAGAAGAATTCTCTGATAGATCGTAATGGTAATGCATAAAAAAATGTGGGGATGAGTTCCATAAACCGTTGACTATTCATCTAGTCCACTATTCTCTTAAATTTCAATTTCAATTGAATTCTAGTCAAACGTTGATATTTTACATATACATAGTATGTAAGCTTGCTTTCTTCTAAAATAAGAATTATTATGGATATGACACGGCTCCCGTGCTACCAATTAGACAAGCGATTTTCTTTAAACAGTTTCAGCTCCTGAATTCTGTATAATTCTGTTTTTAGTTGCTACTTACAATTAGAAGACGGAAGTAATGCCTGCAATTTTTCTTCGTTTCCATTAATAAATTTAATTCTATATTGTCAATGTCAATCTTCTGAAATTCTTGCCCAATTAAAGTGTTTGCACACAAATGCCTGGAATTAAAGCGAATTTCACACCGAATTTAATAAATTACCATCAACGCGTGATTTATATTTTTCACAGAATACGAGAAAACCAACAATGACTTTCGCGGACGGAACAATTGCAGAATGGTTCAAAGGACGAAGTGTTTTTGTAACCGGTGCCACCGGATTAATGGGAAAGGTGTTGGTTTACAAACTACTCATGAGCTGCCCTGACCTTGCCAATATTTTCATACTCATACGGGAGAAGCGCGGCGTCGATGCACAGTCGAGATTGGCGGCTTTGTTGGAGGTAAAGAGGTTTTTATACAGAGATATATTTTAAAACGTTCAACCAGAATCATGTTAAAGACATTCCAATGGGGATTAATCATGAAATGGTTTTTCCACGGATTGCTGAAACATAACAATTTTGACATACTCCACAAATGTGAGTGGAAAAGGTCCTTCAACGTCATGTTTGTATAATATCTTAGTAGAATCATTTTCCTTAATAATTCTAATTTAACAAATTTCTACGAAAAAAGTAGATGTCCAGCATCGAAACGAATAAAGATTGATTTTCCGAAGATTTTCACTATTTTGTTATAGTCATGGCTCTTAACAATCTACAGAAAAATTTTTTAACTGCAAAACAATAACGTCACACACATATAATACAAACAATGATTATGTACCAGTGGAAAAAGTTTATTATGATCACTGCTTTGATGTCTGGCAGCTATTCATTTTCAATGTACCACCAATAAAAATCCATAATTACCGGTATTCCACTAAAAATTCTCTATTAGTGTGTAGATTACATGGTACCATCATATACATCCGAGATAATTATGATCAATCGAAACTATATGCGATTAATTTAGATTGCTAATTTGGCTCAATTGTTTCGCGTTATATTGATATTATCATTGAAAGTCTACACGTATTTTTTAATGCTCCCTAACTCAAGGTTTCATAAGAAGAAAAACAGTTTATCAGTTAATTTCCAACGTCAAGTGCATATTACACTCGAGGACGCAACAGTAAGAACATTAATTTAGGGAAAATCTGTAAATTAGCGTTTAACGAGTAGAAGTAATAAATGGTAGCAACAACTAAAGTTTTTATAGTCGAGAAATGGGCGCAAACCTGTTATTGCTTGTTGTTATTGTCTCCATTTCGAAACAATCTAATTTCAGCGCCTTTTTGCAAAGTTAACTTTACGATACTATTAATAAAATGTTTTATGTTTTTAGTCGGAACCGTTTCAGCTGTTGAAAGAAAAATGCCCAGTGAGACTGTCGAAACTTATACTTGTAACAGGCGATACAACACAGGATAACCTTGGTTTGTCCACAGTTGATAAAGAGAGAATGAGCAAAGAAGTTTCAGTAGTGTTCAATGTAGCCGCCAATGTAAAATTCAACATTCCTTTAAAAGAGGCGGTAAACTCAAATCTTAAAGGACCAATGAACGTTATAGAAGTTTCAAAGCAGGTAATTGTAACACTCAAGACTAAAAAGTATTGTATGCAATAATTATCCCATTGTTACAGTAATGAAATTTCAATTTGTTTATCAGTTTGTTAAGCTTGATGCATTTATTCACGTGTCCACCGCATTTTGTCAATGCGATCAGGACATACTCGAAGAACGGGCTTATCCCGTACAAATAAAACCAGAAGATGTGATACAAATAGTCGATAAATTACCAGAGGACTTAATAGAAGTATTGACTCCAAAGATGTTAGGATTAATGCCAAACACTTATGCATTTACTAAACATTTGAGTGAAAATGTTGTATTCCAAAGTGGTTTACCAACGGGCATCGTTAGACCATCTTTAGGTAAAACCTTAGAACAAAGCAGTCGCCAACGCAGAAAATGCATGTATAATAAGAAAAACCTGGTATTATAATGTTTCAGTGACTGCGTCATTAAAAGACCCTGCACCTGGCTGGGTAGAGGGGCACCATGGTGCTACTGGGTTGCTAATTGCAGGTGGTAAAGGTGTCATCCGAACCGTGTTGCTGGATCCTCAAACTAGAGCTACTATAATCCCTTGCGATACAGCTATCAATGCAATGATATGTTTAGCGAAAAAAGTTGGCTCCGAAAAACCCTCCAGCACAATTTTCCTTAATGCGAATACCAGCCGAAATAATGCTCTTTTTTGGGGCGATGCTATAGAAATTGGAACGCGTCATACGTTGACCCACCCATTTACAAGTTAGTTGAACGAATTTTAATTATGTATTTTTAAATTAAATATGTATTATTTTTGCTAAACTTTGAGAATGATGTTTGCAAAATTAAGCGTATAATTCGTTATAGATATTTTTTGGATTCCGGGAGGATCACCGACGACTTGGACAATTCTTCACAATTTTCGATTATTTTTCTTCCAATATCTCCCAGCATATTTAATGGACGCTATAATATTTTTAATGAGACAAAAACCGTTTCTCGTCCGAGTGCAGCAAAGAATCAGACATGGTGGTGAAGTTTTAAAGTATTACTCAATGAAAGATTGGTATTTTAAGTAAGTAAAGTCTTTTTTAATCTGCAAAACATGGACTAAATGCAATGGATATTGTTTTACAATATGAATGTTGCACAACGAAATAATAACGATTAACAATTTTGTGAATTTTGCAGAGAGGATCTGATAAAAGAACTTCAAGCAGAAATGTGTCCAGAGGATAAAAATGAATTTTGCCTCGATACGGAAATTATTGACTGGAATGAATACATATTGCATTATATCCTGGGCTGCAGACAATATTGTCTCAAAGACGATCCTTCAACTTTGCCAAGAGCGCGAAAAGTACTCAGCTATTACATTACTGCTCGTTGGGCTTTCAAGATATTTTTCGGTATTTTCGTTATGTGGATAATTTATCAATGCTTTTTGCAACCGCACAACGAAACGACAATAGTTATGGAACCTTCTACACTTTAAGTACGTTATTGTAAAGTAAAATTAGTCTACAAATCTATGTCTATATCAAAATTGTTGTCATCATAAGTCAATTGTTCCCTTCTCTTTCATTTACGATCGATGACTGGGACAATTGCCAATTCAAGTTCTTTATATTTAACAACTAGTCTTTCGTAGTTATTCATGAACGCAAAGTTTCGTATTTAATTAGATAAAAGATAAAACATCTTTATCACTATTTCACAAATGGTATTAGTGAGACTTGTTTTGTTTATAAAAGCGTTATAACTGAATTGTGTAAAGAAAAGAAAGGAAAACATCACTGCTGCTGACGCATTTAAAGTGGTTTTGTCGGCAAACTTTCATTCTACCGACGACACTTCTGAACGAACAAGAAGAAGAAGAAGAAAACTGGGACATACATTAGTAGATAGTATATTTAGACAATTCCCTTGTGTCATAAGAAGAACCGAGCTTTCTATAATTCCTTAACACATCAAACTATTGTTAACAACGATTTCTATAATTGTATTGATTGTTTAGTCAAAATATTCGAAAATGTTTTTCAACTGAGTATTTGACAAATAAGAACCTGTCAATCTATTATTTCGACCCATTCAATAGTTTTAATATTAAGCATATATTGATCGACTTAATAGTAGCAAGTCATTGTTACTGTATACATACATGTACTATACATGTACGTACATACAGAGTGAGTCAGTGATTCGTGGAATAATTTTAACCACGTATTCTACTTGCCAAACTAAGTAGTAAAGTCCGTTACAAAAATACCGAAATCTCAATCCTTTCACGGATCCAGGTTTTCCCCTTAGATCAGCCCCTAAAAATTTAACGTTTAAAAATTCATATCTCGCGATAGGATAATGCCAGAGACACGGATTTCTTCCAGAAATTCTGGAAGGACCGGAGCTATCTGAAAAAAAATAGAAACGATATGAAAATTATTATTAACACACATTATTATTCATTTTTCTTGCTCGAGTACGCAGTTTCAACGTGAAAATGTATATTATATTATACCTGTAAAAAATCACAGATATTCTCTGATGTATCCTAATAAACATCCAATCGTCAGAAGTTGAAATTTGGTATTAAATTTCGGCGTGAAAAATCGGCGTGTATACACTGGCGGTCAAATTTAACAGAAGATGATACTTTCCCCAGTAGCGAACAGAAACGGAAAGTAGGTTCTTAAGTCTTTTCTGCGTAGATAGGGCATCGAGCCTCCGTGTCCTGGAATGTCGAAATCTTGATGCGGCTTCTCGCTCATGTACTCGCATGGCCCCTTACTTTCTCCCCCTCAACCACCACTCGACACTCTTGACTCCACATTGCTCCACTCGTAAACCACGCCACGTAAGGTCCTTCGGGCAGGTTTCTCTCACTTACACTTTCATTCTAGACAGGCTCGTACTCTGGGTCTCGACCTCGCTCTCTCAGTCTTACTCTTACTCTCGCTTGCTTACGCTTTCGTTCTCAAATCTGCTCTCTCTCTCTCTCTCTCTCTTTCTCTCTCATTTTGCCAGTTGCTCCATCGTCTTTTCATTTTTATTCGATGACTTTGGAATCACAGATGCGCGTAAATATGTATATGAGAAGGGTTCTAACAGGTTTTACAGCTGATTCATTTTTAGCTAGTAAACAGATCCAACGTTGAAACAAATGCACCACAATGTTATTTTGACTGTAAGTTCTATTTTGCTTTATTTACGGCGGTTTAGCGTTTTTCTTGCTCTTTAAGTATTAATGAGTTGCAACGTTTCGGATAATATTGCGTCGAACAATAGTTGCCACTATTGTACAGTGTACAATAATAATTGTACAAAGTACAATTTTTTTACAGAAATGCATAATTACACGAGAAATTGTTTACAATGTTGCTAATTTTGTACAATTAGTTCGGGATTAAATGTTGAAATCACCGACATGAACATGATTCTGATATCGTAAAACATTGTTTTGCATCATGACGTTTGAAATGAAATGTATCGATATGGTAATTACGCGGGGGATTCCCTTGTCTGATTGTTGTTTGGCACACTCTACTTACAGGTTCAGTGGATAGACAGGTTTACTCATGTATGTATGTACTTTGCATTTGTAGAAAGAGTAGGGTGCTTCTACATCATTCCTCACTTTGGACTTCAGTTTACAAGTGGGCTAAAGTCCACGGCGCAACAGACATGAAAGTAAAATTGCATCATCGATGACTACTTCAATTGCTTTGCGGCTAATACGCTCTTACCCCGTTGACGAAAATATTGTCAGGGGGATTTCTGCTTATAAAAATAACTTTAGTATGATAGTAAGTGCACATCAGCCAAACGCTGACAATTTATTGTATGTATCGTGAATTTCCGTTATCTACAGCTCTACAATTCTATTAAATTTTTTATATTATATTATATGTCTTAATATACTATATTCAATAAAATATTTTGTACGATGTAGCATATTGTAGAATGCTTACGTTACTAGTATGTATATGCGCTATATTTCTTATAGTTGTAAAAAAATTCTGTTTCTACGAAGTGATTCACTATAGGAATTATTCGATGTTAGAAAACATTATATAATGTGTATACATGATGTTCCAACGTTACTACTTGTTTACCTTTCCATGAATCTATTAAGATACTAGTGCGACATAGACAAACGAACCGTAAGCAACTTCTTTTCAATCGCTGTTGTAGTAAACACAAGAAGTTTTCCGCAAACACATGAATGAAGTTGTCCTGTCATCATGCGCAATACGTAGTTTGATATTAATTCAGATATCTATGTAGTACTTTGTTAGGACTTTTAGCAGCAAGGACCAAATTTTCCAATGACTCGGCAAGCTCCGTAGCCTTGCACATCCCACTCCCGAAGTTTGTCCCACTGAATCATCGCTTGGCCATAGCAATAAAACGCGAGAAAGAGGAAGAGTTTGGAAAGATACTGAAGGGAATTACTTGGGTGTTTAGACATATTAGACGTGGCACAATAAATTTAACAAAAACTGGAACGCGTGTCGATATAAAACATTGCATAACTTTTTTCATACTATAAATTGAAGCTTCATTAATTCACTGGTTGGAAACGAATTACACCGTATTACGTAACTCAACGCAAATGGAACTAAATGACGTTTGCTCTCGGCCAACGATCTTTTGTACAGAGTGATCCTCTCGCTATGCGAAATCAATCACATCCCGCCGACTAAACGTCACAACGATATGCCACAAGTTAGTCACGCACAAGTTAGAGATTATGTATTGGTGAATTCGCGTGTAAGCAATACGCATAAGAATTTCGGATGCACAAAACTAAACTGTAGTACTTCAAGTTAACTGTGTTAGTCATATTTGTGAATGAGTCTCAGCCTTTGTTTTCGCTACTTTACCGACGAAAGTTATTGTTCGTGACCCCAAGAGCAAAGATTTCGTAATATTCTTTTTTCTCATGGAACAACCGTTAATTTGGTAATCGCAGTTGAAATGCGTGTTCCAGTAAATTTATGTCATCGCACTTTGTACTGCCCTACAATTTTTTACCATACAATGAGGCAATTTAAGAGAGAAACTTTAGAAACAGAATCTTCCGAGATAAAGTTTTCCTTTCCACTGTTTCATAATTTTTGGTAACGGCCCTTTGAGTTTTGACAATCCCCACCAAAGGAGATTGTTACGCACAATCCACTTGTCAGTTGACACGAAACAGAATTTCACGGTTGTTTTAGTTCCGGTCTGCGGTTGGACACCGGTCTTGCAATTACCCATTCTTGAATTCCAACAAGTTTCGAGCTACAGAATAAAAATGCGAGGCACCAAACCTCCAGAAAGTTACGAAGCTATGTTACAAACACGGACAAGACGAACGGAATTCCCCGTGAATGGAAAAAAGATACAAGGGGGTCCAGAAGAATCTTGCTCCATGAGAAGCAACATATACGACAAGAAAATAAAAGAATCTAAAATTAGCGATACTTTTAGTAACCAGCCAGTGGGAAATTTTCTCAAACATACATTCAACCCCTATCCACAGCCGCAACTAGCAATTCTATCGTGAATTCCAGAGTCACAAAATGCGGAAATGGTTTATTGCAAGCACGAGCTACACCGACGAAATTGCAACATAGTGTAGACCGAGTCCAATGACGGGTTGGAAACTTATACTGCGTTATGCGTGGAATAGAATGGCAGGGTAGGAGCAAAGAAGCTGATACAAGGAAGAAGGAGACACAGGTGTATAAGTAATAGAAGGAAAAGCGAAATGTGCCAGAGAAGCAAAAGTATAGAAGGTAGAGGGAGAAGTTGAACTCGTAGAGGGGAAGGTGGGCCATACTGTTGAGCGAATACGGGACTAAGTGTACTTACATCGACTGACGACGTGCAGTCAAACATTCGGGTAACGTTATGCTTTCTCAGTCTACGACGGACTCACCACTGGAACAAGTACAACCGGCTCCAGTCGGTTAGTTCTGACTGTCAACACTTACCCCTTTGTTCCAAAGAATATTTCAAATTTGTTTGCATTTTACCAATTCTTCGTGATTATCTCTACAACATTTCACTCTTTTATCTCGAGTCCATCGTGTTGATAGTGACCGATCGCAGTATTCTCCTGGATAATTCATCGGAGCTGATACAGAACCATTTCACTAGCCCGTAAGTTGTCACTAGCTTCTGACCAGTCTCATTGGTGTTGGTGGATTTTTGTATATACATACAAAATATCCTTGTAATATATGTATCTGTATAATCGTCCTCTTGAAACGTAACCAACTATATTCGCAATTATTCGCACTTGCAACATTAAACATGAAATGACTCTTGAGCTTTAATGAGAGCGATAATATGACTGGAAGATGTGGTCCATTTCAACTATAGTAGTTTCACAAAATCAAACACATTTCAATCAATATTGTAGAATATGATGAATAGAGCAGATGTAATGGATAATACGTGATATCTAACTTTTTTATGATCAATATGAATGTGATGAATAGACAAGTGGAATTTGCAAAAATTTTAGACTAACGGACATACCTATAGTGGTGCAACCCAATTGAGAGTATTCATAAATTAAGGTGAACGAGCTTTCTAAATGAAGCAACATATATGAACGTAACAGTAACTAAGGGTTTACGATCAGAGTGGGCAAATCGTTGTACGAGTTGTTTACGCTATGTGAGTTTTAACTTACGTTGAAAAAGACTATCCATCGGTTTCTTCCACTTACACTTTGTCCTAATCGTGAAAAAAAGACCTTGAGGACAGCAAAACAGCATGAATAATTGTACATGAGCTCTATCAAAGTTTTACAGTATTGCGAGTTTCATTTCTAAAAGCAGCTTTGTTCGAATCAATGATGCTTTTCAAATTGAATTCATTTTCTACATGTGCAACAATGCAAGCAAAGGAAAGTGCAAACTTGCATGTTTTGCTAGTTGCGTAAAACGTGATTTCCGTGATGAAGAACAATTCATTATTTCTTTATGTACATGGTGGCGAGTAACGAAAAAGTCGTATGAAAGGTAAATAAAAGTAAAATGAAAGTTTCGCGTTATCTGACCAAGTCAATTTCTTCGGTAACTTGGGAATTCCGTAGAAGAATTCTTTCATACCTATTTATAAGATTTCCGCGTATCACAGCAACCTACAGTCTCAAATCTGAAATAAAATTATTGCATGGAATTTTCATATTTTCTGTATAGTTACTCATCGTCAAGTGCCAGTAAACAATTAGAAAATATGTTGCGTGGTCAGTTAATAACACTGTTTTCATTATTTTTCATTGATGTTAAAAAAAGAAAGAGTTGCACAAAATTTGTGGTACAGTAAATTAACAGACTTACATACCGGAACTGCTCTTCCTTGTTTCTTGACTCGAGTATGAAATATAAAAGAGTGGATCACATACATACATATAGACACAATTACTGTATTTCCAACTGCCGCACACATGACACAATTGCACGTGGATACTTGAGAGCGATCATTAAAGTTGTGGAGTAGAATTGCACAATCTTGTGTCTCCATATGATACTCCGAATTCAAATGTTCCGAATGGTCAAGATCACGAGTGTTATAAAGCTTCGATGTCAATTCTTACGCTGGGTATTTTGCATATCAAATGACTTCTGTCTTTCTTTCTACCGCTTACGATGAGTCAATGAACTCTTCGACTGAGGAAAGAGACTCGATGTTTTGGACTCTTTCGAACAAGGTCAAGGATTTAATTAGTATTATGAAACTTATTTCACGTTAAATCAGTACTACTATATTTTTATGTAAAATTCTAAATGCATCGTCTGACGCATGAAACAGTTTATTTTAGTAGCAAGGACGAAATTGAACTTTGGCAAAGTACGCAAAGTGTGAGATACTTAAATTTCACTAAAAATGTGCATATTTAACGAACGCTTTAAGTTAATCAGCAAATCCCAATGAACTTCCAATTGTCCAAGAAACCATATATGCACATTTGAGAAAAGACTGATTAACTAGTAAAATGTTTATACCAGACGGTTAAACAATCAAAAGCACAAGTCACAAAGTGTAACAACACTTGCCATTTCCTACTTAATTACAATTGTTGTATTTCATACATTTTCATGAAACCTTGTGAAACAACGCGAATCGCAAATTGACGATGGTGTCTTACGACAGAAAACGGATATTAAATTTCCAACAATAAATCATCCGTTGAATGCGACTACTTCTTGAGCAATAATCTAAGAAAGTAGCTTATCACGTTGCACTAAGTAAGAAAACAGGATACAATCAGAGGAAGAAGTGATCGATGCATTACGACATGCTTCACTAACGGCGTATTGTATACTTAATTACCTTAATGATTCGCTCTGTGTCTTTTATTGCAATTAATCAAGCGTATCTCCGTGATTTCCTGCACCTGTAAAAGTCTCATGCTCGATTGCTTCTGTTTCGTAGCACTCATCCTCCGTTTCAATTCGAAACGTTCAATTGTACTCACTGTAATTATGTAGAAATTATTCTGCAGAGGATAATAAAGAGAAAAATGGTAAATCGATTTTGAAACGTTTTCACGTATCGCTAAGATTATTTTTGTATTTCAAGGTAAAACAAGCGGGGCGAAGAAGAATGGCGGAATCAATTACTGAGGAAACATGCGATAGAATAGCGAAGTCCTTCGAGGGTCAACACATTTTTATTACTGGTGGCACCGGCTTCCTGGGAAAAGTTCTTATCGAAAAGTTTCTAAGATGCATGCCCAAAATTGCACAAATCTATTTGCTTATCAGACCTAAAAAGGGTAAAGATCCAAAACATCGACTCGATGAAATCTTCAATTCTCCGGTAAGTGTTACATCATAATGCTTTACAACAATTTCCGGATGGCGCATACCTATGCAATATTAGGAAATCAACGAATTTCGCAAAAGAGAACATGAGAGGTAGATGTAGAAATCAACGATCGATATCTTCGTAATTCGAGCTGCTAGAATGCACTCGCACTCTTTTCTTTAGAACGCTAAACCTCAGGGTAAACATCAGGTTTACGGAGAAATTCTTAAAAAAAATTCTTCAAGTAGTGCAATATACATAATTCCTTGGGTTTATTTATTATCCATGCAGTTTAAGAATGCATGTCTCTTGCGTATAGACACTATAGATATAGACAGTATCGCGAAACACGAGAAATCATCGACTAACAACAAATCAAACATGTCAACGCAAGACTGACAACGATGAGAGAAGGAGGGTACAGTGGAGTGAAAGCTTTTGCAGCATAAAATGCGCAGTTATTTTAGTCCAGCGACGCATCGCAATTGAGCAAGCCTTCATTGGTGCGAAAAGGAAAAAAATGCTAATCCGTGAACAGAGGTGCAGCTACCTATGCAAAGTGTTTCCGATTGACACGCGTGCAAGCGACTGAGAAAGTTAAGCTGACCGATGTGTCGCAATGCGGAAATCTATGGACCCCATATTTCCATTAGGAAAAATATACTTATTCGCATTTTGCGAATAATCTCGATATAACATTTTTCTAATAATCCTAAAGCTTAAAACAAATACAATACACTATACAACTGATCCAATGTCTGACCTAGACACGCAATTACCTAATGCACTCGGAGTTTCTAAGTTTTTCTTCCTGATCTCAACCTGTTCATCGCGATTCCGCGTAACCCTGAACTGAGAGCCTTGCACTGTACGTTGCTATTTCTCTATATTACTCAAAATAGCACTTCCTGCAGAGTATCACTTTGCTTTATATCGATTAAACTTATTGTCAGAAGATTGTATAACGCATAAGACATTTTGTATGCATCACGAGAGAAATTCGAAGTTTGTACCTGTAGATGTAACATTGCAGAATTCGCGACTGACGAATTCTTAAGTGAAATCGGATTATACAATTTGATCTCCGTGGTTACGTTGAGTTCGGTTATGTTACATGGAAACGAAGTCAAGGCCTCGTTCAAACTGTACCGTCAGAAGATCGGGATCGCTGGTATTATCGTTATTACCGGGTCTCTCGTACTTGGTGAAAGTATTGGCCGACTCCCGAGATACGTTATGTCACTTTTGCCGGACTGCTGTTGCCTGGAGCACCTTTCAACGCAATCCTGCTTACCCCATTACCTTATTGCCTCTTTCCACTCAATTACTTTTTTTTCTCTCTTTACCTAAATACACTGTGCTATTTGCATCTTTTCGAGTCTGCGGCGAATGGCAGATTTCGCAATGTGATTTCGAGAACAGGACACTCGTCAAAAATTACTTCGGGATGTAACGAATGAAGGAGTCCGAGAATTGATCATTAATGAGCAAAAATTGACACACTTAAATCGGATTTAACCGCCAGTTATATTTAAGGCTTCCATTCGAGGGTTGCAATCAAAAACGAATTTTCATTATTATAGTTCAGGTTTATAGATTCTGTAAGGAATAGAAGAGAAAGGAATCTGTCGCTTTCAAACCGCGCCTTTCGTAAATGTGAGCGAGTGTCGCCGACCCGAGAAAATGATGATATCGTTTCGATTATTTTTCCTGCATTCGCAGTGAAACTATTTCGATCAAATGTTATGCAATATTTATTCAACGTGTTAACAATTACCCCAAAATGAAAGTGAATTCGTAAGCCCCTTGTTCGCACGCGGAACCGAAAGTCGTCGAAAGTTGTAAGAATTCATTGACTTCAAAATCATCAATTTTAATCGTTTTGTTTCAGTTGTTTGAGAAAGTAAAAGAAGAGAGAGGATTAGCAGAACTAAAAAAAGCCGTAACAGTGATCAATGGGGATGTATCCTTACCAGGATTGGGAATCTCACCGGAAGATAGAAAAATGCTGTGTGAGGAAATTACAATCGTTTATCATGGGGCTGCAACAGTCCGGTAAGAACGATGGAAAGATTATGATGTCACGTCACGAAAGATAAAAAAAAATGAATACTTCATGGAATGGACCATTGACGCAATATGACAAAAACTCTGCATGACCTAATCGCTCGTTGCACTTTCAGATTTGACGAATTGCTCAAGAGAGCTGTACTTCTCAATACTCGCGGGACCAAACTAATGCTGGATTTGGCGAAAGAAATGAAGAAGTTACAGATGTTTATTCATATCAGTACTGCCTATTGTCATCTTGAAGAAAAGGTAAACCAAATTTGGCTATAGGAGAAAAAAAGAAGTTCGTGAGACGCATATATATGAGAAGAATGCAAAAAACATGTTTTTCTTGTTTCTCAAAGATTTTAAAAGAGAAGCCGTATCCTCCACCAGCTGATCCACATAAGATCATAAAATGTGTTGAGTGGATGGATGACGAAGTTGTTCAAGCTATGACAGATAAGATCCTTGGGGATTTACCCAATACGTATGCCTTCACTAAAGCTTTGTCGGAAGGGTTGGTCGAAGAAGCTATGCCACACATTCCCGTAGTTATTGTCAGGTAAAGTAACTTAACTTTTAATATGATGAAACACGTAACGTAAAATAAACATTTATCAATCTTTAGACCCAGCATAGTGATTCCAATTTGGAAAGAGCCACTTCCAGGATGGACTGACAATATAAACGGTCCAACAGGATTGTTAATTGGTGCGGGCAAGGGCGTCATACGAACAATGTATTGTAATGAGAACGGTTACGCTGATTATCTTCCCGTTGATATTGCTGTAAACGCTATTCTCGTGTGCACTTGGAACTTTATTTACTTCAAGGACTACAAGAAACGAGTTTTTAATTTGACGAGTAGCAGTGACTTCAAGGTAAGATTTGTTGGTGCATCAAGAATTACTTCCTCGTCGGGAATAATTATTTCCTTCATGCATTATGATTTTGAATTCGTCTAAAAAGTTTGTCTCTGGTGAGAAAAGTAGTTTTCTATATGTACAATTTGTTCGATATAGGTATCTTGGGCAGAAATTATATCAATTGGTAGAAAAGTGACCGAAAAGGTACCATTGAACAATGTTGTATGGTACCCAGGTGGTAGCATGAAGAAATCAAGACTTTTACACAATATTTGTGTCCTCTTCTTCCATATGATCCCAGCATACTTCCTAGATGGGCTTATTTTCCTTGCTGGATATAAACCAATGTAAGCATTATTATTTTAAATCCCTTTTAATGAAATAGTCTAACTCGGTAAATTTTTCTAGAATGTGCCGAGTCCAGCGACGCATACAAAAAGGTTTCGAAGTTTTCGAGTACTATGCTAATAATCAGTGGGACTTTGACAATTCGAATGCTATTCAAATAAGAGACAAATTAAATAAAATCGAATACGATACTTACCATCTTCACGGTGATGATTTAGATCTGAATGCATATTTTGAATCCTGCGTCCGAGCAGCAAGAGTCTATATTCTAAATGAACCCCCAGAAACGTTACCAGCTGCACGGCGACATTTAAAAATGTAAGTAAAACTGTTGGAATTATTGTAAAATATCGAACATAGCAGTAGTACTAATTGTGCAAATTTCCTTTGTTACAGAATGTACTGGGTCGACATATTTACAAAAATAGCATTATTCGTTGCATTAATTTATATGTTAACTTCGTGGAGCAAAAGCTTCAATGCATTACTCGTTGGAATCTGGACTCCTCTTGCTGAACTTTTATTCGACTAAACTATACGTAATCTAGTTTATAATCTATTTAGTATCTTTGTACTATATGTCGCCAAATAAAACACTCATTTGTACCAAATGCGCGCATATTTGTTATTTTGGTGCTGTGAAGACTTCGAGAGGAAGATAAAAGATGATAAAAGGAAAATTGAGGATTTTCGTATAAAGAGTCATAAATTTACCCCAGACAAAGGTGATTTTATTCATATCAAATATCGAAAGGGGTGGTTTTCTTAAACAGACTCCTGTACAGGTGGTTCGTATCCTTCTGGTCTGTCAACTTTCGAACCACTTTCACCAGCATCTTCGCTTTTACTTCCAGCTCCATCACCATGGAGTTCCAACAGTTTGCTCAGTTCAAAACGCGGTTTCTTCAATACTTTTACCTGCAACATATACAATTTTTCTTAATATTACGAATTTCAATGATGTTATTCCGTTATTTATTGCTTTTTTTAATACGATGCAATGGAAGTGGAATTTGCGTATTACCTTACGGATGTACACGTCGTGGAGTGGGTAAATTCCTTGAGAGGCTTTTTCGATATCCTTAGCCGTAGCGTCAGGCAATAGTTTGCTGACTACGCCTTTCAGATCAGTCTTTGTGACATCGTTTGTAATCGTGTCAACCATCTTTTCCCTGATCCTCTTGACCTGAAAGGAACATTGATATATTAATTGGATCGAATGAAACACAATGAATGTTTGACAACTGCTAAACTATTGTTGCGACTTGAATATCACTGCTCCGCCTTACGTGAGCAATGTGGTAAGTAAGTGCATTTATTCTATGCAACGTATCGTGTAACGAAAGTACAAAAATGACTTTCGCAAATACGCAGTTGCAGGAAATTAATGAAACGATAGATGAACGAAATAAAATTCAGACCTGTGAGTGTTGAGCGTAGCATGTCTTTCTAGTACTCAGTTGATCCTTGTTGGTGAAACCAATACAGAATACCCTAAGAAGGTACCCGTCGCTGGTTTTCACATCGACGTTTGCTTCGATCAGGGTTTGCCATTTCTTGACCATGGATCTCAACTTGTCCGTGGTCAGGTCCATACCATGAAAATTGGTAAGAACACTGCGATGTTGAACATCTTCGGCGATCAGTCTGAATTTACGGAAAGATCTTTCCGCATCGCCGTCATTTTGCAAATCAGCCAGAGACACTTCGAATACTCTGGTCTTCAAACCTTCCGAGGCAATTTCTGTAAACACGAATCGTTTGTGTATAAGTAACAGAATTGATATTCGTATAAATAAGAATCTTATAGTCTCATAATTTTTGTACAAGTGATCAATTCCAATATTCTTATGTAAAGTAATATTGAGGTAAGCACTATGCGTTAATCTGTGCAACATGATACGTCATGAAAGTTGTGTAAATTCGCTTTCATGAAGCTGGAGTTGCGAATAAAACCAAAATAATTATCGAATCACATACTTGTTCCTTGAGTCCTATTAACCAACGTTTTTCCGACATGACGGTTGGTGAACATAGACGGAGCCTTAACATCATACCAATCCTTGCGAGTGAATGGATCCACACTACATAACAACAGAGAAAAAGGGTTAGCGGCATCGTGATGTCATGTCTCACTCACAATTAAATTTCATCACTATTCAGCACGAATTCATGTAACATACGATCTTATACATACTATTGAACACATAGTTTCACGTGTGTATCATAAGCGGCTTTAAGTAATCAAGTGAAAAAATGCAATTTTAACAATGCAAACTCAATATCGCTAAGATATATATACAAACAGAAAGGTTACATTTCTTAATGTAGAAGAATTATCGCGCTATCTACAGTAAATCAATTTGTTGTTTCTGTAGTTTTGAACTAACATTTCATTAACAAACCGATTTACTGTTGAGTATGTATCACAGAGACTGCGTGGAGCACACGGATGTCACATCTGCGAAATCGTGCTGAATATAAAACATCGTAAAGTTTGAGCTTAGGAAAAGCATAAGTTTTACTTAAAGAAACTATGAACTTGTTTACGAAACTAATATAATTTACTCACATCTTCTTCTTGACTCCCTTTTTGCCTCCTTTCGACAGCCCCTTATTCTTACCCACCGCCATGATTAAAGTTACAAGCGAAAAGAAACACGTTCCCTACGAGGCGGAAGTAGGTAGCGCGCCGAGCTCCAAAGTAGAGTCATCGATTGATCGATACCTACGAACGAGTACACGGAACAAAGCAGCACAGCTGTGTGTTCAGTTTACGAGATTTCCTGCCGCAAGTTTTCAAATACCGATTCTTGAAAATAAAGGATTATTCCCTGACGAGCTGTACTGTTTATAATTATAGCAAATCTGAACACAACGCGTGTTCGTTTTGTATTATATAGCTTCGAAAATCTTGATGCAATCGCTATACTATCACGAATTTAAACGGGTAGACACGGGCTGACGGTAGCGCCATTTGTAGGTAGGAATAGGGCTTTAACAGAGTAAGTTTAAACTTACTTTATAATAGAAATTTGTATTATAAGAAATGCAGGAAACAAATAAGGGAATAGCTCATTCGAAAGGTAAAGGTTCGAACTTTTGAGCTCTGGAAGTGGATTTTTGAAATTTTGTTTATATTCGGAAATATTGGTGTCGGAAATTGGAACATTCTGCGATTTTGAGTCCAATATTTTAGGCAGATTTATGTTTATCTGGGACAATTTTTTAAAAATCTACTTCCAGAGCGCAAAAGTTCGAACCTTTACCTTTCCAATGAGCTATTTGGGTGATCGATTCCTTCATTTTTTACAATAGAAAAACTGAATAGAAACTTAAAACGAGATAACGTGTCTACTTCCTTAACTGTAGAAGTTGCATTGTCATAAAAGACAGAAGATACAAAATTGTACAAAAGTCTAATAAAAATCAATATCTAAAATAAGAGGAAAAATCACTATGATAAACTAGTGATCTGTGTTATCAGCGCATGGTTATTTCGTGAGTCTAAATACAGTGCTACCACCCGTCAGATTCTAGTTGCAACAACTTGGATCTGTACTAGAGATAAATGACTAATTTCAGTGCGCTTCGAATGCGAATTTTCGCACACTCGTCAGTGAGCATTTATTTTCCATTATTTTGTCCGCTTGCAAATGCAGAAGAGACTAGTCACGTTCTTGCAGATAGACTTGCGTGCTAAATGAGACGATTTCCAGTGGGATGTTTGTGCACGCAAGAAATACCGTGAAAATACATTCTGAGTAGTTTGGCCTACCAAACTCTGCTGCTAATCATGAATCTGCAAACTCTATTTCAAGACTTCAATCCAAGGTAGAAAAAGCATTTCATATTTGGGCTGGCCTTGTTCTCATTTCTCTGTGATTACGTTTTATCAGTAATTTATTAATACTTTTAGAATTAATTCTTTATGCGAATCAGTATAGAAAAAGATCATTTTTTTCTACAATACATTATAATGCATTACTTTATATTCAGATTGAGTATTCGTGACACACTGATTTTTTGTTCTATTGCTAATTTAAGCAACGTTCTGTGATGACTAACTAATATTTTCAAGAATGAATAATTAATTAAGAAGAGACAAACAAGCGTTTTCGTGCAAACGTTTGAACCGAGATAGCCAGTCTTTTAAAGCAATTGGCAGAATGAAATCGACAGAGGCTTAATTTTTAATAAATATTTCAGCAAATTCCTAGTGCATTCGTGTTTAATGATATTTACATCGTTATTTGCCCTTCGATTGGACGGATTTATCGAATGGAGTTATTGGTGTGTATTCGCTCCGATATGGTTTTGGAAGGGCATGGTAATACTAGGGGCTGCTGTTGGAAGTTATATTTGGTGGAGACATCCTCACGCAAGATTAGAAGGAGATGCCTATGTACATTACAAAGCGATGTTAATCACATTGGCATTGCATTTGATTCTATTAATGTTCGAACTATTAGTATGTGATAAATTGGAATCCGAAAGACATCTCTGGATACTTGTCTTTATACCACTTATTTTTATCTCCATTGTTTCAATAGCTGTAAGTATTTTTTGTTACGCGCTTTACATAAACAACTATGATTGAATTATTTTTCGAATTGGAATACACGCTTATACTTATTTTAATTTGTCAAAAGGTATGTATCTGGGCTGTGAAGCACGATCGCTCCTTCGACCTTGAACTGTTCTGTGCGGTGAATGTGTTACAATTTATTTTTTTGGCGCTAAGATTAGACGGGTTTATAACATGGAGTTGGGAAGTTGTTTTTGTACCGCTCTGGGCACTTCTGTGCTTATGTCTAGTGGCCGTCTTATACACAATTGTATTCGCCGCTGTTTTATTAAGGACACCCCAAATTAATGCGAGACAAAGGCGGACGTCGCTAAATTCAGCACTGGCATCGACGTTCCTCGTTGTTCCCATACTAGTGTTCCAAGTATGACAACGTTATTGGATTTTATTTGACAATGGAAATTGTCTTAATCGAATTAATAGAAACATTTATTCATCCAATTTGTCCTCCGATTTAGGTTTTATTAGCAAATAAACTAGACGGCGATATTTCGCTAAATTATACAATGGTCGCGATGCCGCTACTCGTATCGCACTTGACATTAATTTTCATGTCGTTTGGCGCAAAAGGTGGAAACAGATGTAAGAATATATCATACGATGTCATATGATGATCGAATGAGTCTCATCGTGTCATCTATATTAAACAGAAATTTTTCTATTTTTAGGGTGGTTTGGAATCAGAAAAGATTTTTGCCATTTTCTCCTTGGATTGTGTCCATTGCTTCAGGAATATGGTAATATATCGTATCAACCGCGAAGCGAACAAGATCAACCACCATCGGAACCGATGGTATCGGAAAAAAGTGAAAAGCATCTAAAAAAGATCGACCTAACAAAGCCTGTTGTGCCTATCATTTCTATAGATATGCCCGATTGATTTCCGAAATGGTTCGTATTGCTATAATATTTCCATATTTCACTCTATTTAAACTACCAATAATTTTTAATTCGATCTCATCTTCCAGGATCATTCTGCACATTCGACATGTTATTCGTAACACAATCGGCTAAACACAGGAGCCATATCTTTCTATGAAAGGGACAGGTGCGTATTGTATAATAGCAGAATCTATTAGAAAAGAAAAAACTATTATTTTCAGTACATTACATGTCTGAAGGGAGATATTGTTACTGTTAAAACTTATTATGCGCCAAGGCAATCACCAGGATTTTATTATACATTTTGTTCCTGGGGCTTAAAATATTTAAAAGCGCGAACGATTATCGAATGTTGTTCCGAATAGATGAATTCTGTAATATTATTTTGATATTGTTGATCGACGATAGAAACGAATGAAATCGTTAAAGAAGCATACTATATGATGATAATAATTATGTTTGCCCCTCGAGCAAAAGTTAACAGTCGCTATGCTCAAAGCGTTCATCCTCTTAACGCTGCATCCAATTTATACGTTATCAATGCACTTAAATTATGCATAGGCGTAGTTAAGGAACCCGTCCATTTAGTTCGTCGGTCCTTTCAGAAGTATAAGGTCATCCTGAATTTTTTTCGTTATGAGCGTTTTATCATAAAGTCACTTAGCGTTAACATTACATAACGTTATTTTACCAAAAGTAGCTAATAGTGTATAGTAAATCTGCCTAAGCTGGTGCTACATCTTACAATATTCTAGACGCCTTTTCGTGCAGCGGTGGATTCTATTTTAATGTTTCAATTTTAATACATCGTAGACTGTGATCTGTTCAAAGCTAAGAAATGAACTCTATGCTCTGTTTTATTTCAAGTTTTATTCTCCAGCCATCTTATCGCATTGGTCTCGACTGTACAGTATTTGAATTATTCTAAAATGATTCGGAAGAAAGTTTCCGTGATTCTTTCCATCCGTCTCACTAATTCGTGATCATGAAAAGCTGTATAAATTTGCTAAGACTATTGACCTATGTACAGGGTGGGGGAAAAAGATGGAAACACCCGAAGATCTTCTGAGGAAAGTAAATTTTTGTAAACTTCAATATTGTAACTTTCCTTTGTAATTGTTTCCGTTCTTTGGAACGGAGTATTCAGTTTTTGGGCCCAATGCTAAGAAGGGTCCAAAATCGGACCCAACTTGAACATTTTTTAAATGGAAACCCCTACTTTTTATTGCAGATTTGAATTCTACGGGAAATTTGACGTCCGAATATGATGTTTTTTTATATTAAAATATTTCATTTTTGGGCCTGAAAATGGGCCCGAAACATTGAAAACTTCGGGCATTGCATTTTGAAATCGTTTATGTTTATTGAACCTTACTACGGTTTCTCTTATAATTTTTTCCGTTCTTTCGAATGGAGTATTCAGTTTTTGGGACCAATGCTAAGAAGGGTCGCAAATCAAGGTTCATTAAACTTAAACGATTTCAGAATGCCCGTAGTTTTCAATGTTTCGGGCCCAAAAATTAATTATTTTAATATTTAAAAACATCATATTCGGACGTAAAATTTCCCGTAGAATTCAAATCCACAATAAAAAGCAGGGGTTTCCATTTAAAAAGTTCAAGTTGGGTCCGATTTGGGACGATTCTTAACATTGGGTCCAAAAACTGAGTATGTACTCGATTTGAAAGAACAGAAAAAATTACAAAGGAAACCGTATTCAAGTTTACAAAAATTTACTTTCCTCAGAAGATCTTCAGGTGTTTCCATCTTTTTTCCCCGCCCTGTATATGAAAATCAGAAGCACAGCACAGATCGCAGTTGAGTGATTAATGTCGCGTGCGCTTTTCCAAATGTCAGGAAGAGCTTGTCGGTGGAAATCATTGTTAATCGATAGTAGTTAGAGTATATCGATAAAATCCACCATTATATTTTATACCATTATCAGTAGAGCTGTATTTTATGTGCTTCTAAGCCTGTCTTCGAGTTGCTTCTGAATTGCATTTTAAAAAAGAGTTTTCAAGATTGTTAGAGCTAAGAGGAATATCGATAGCGCATTAAATGAAGTACAAGTATAGATTTTCATCAAGAATATGATGTAGTTCTTGCAATGTATGTTCCTAAGATTTCCGCGAGAATTATGTTTGTCGTATGAAATAGTCAAATATAAATTCGTTAAAATCATCATATGAAAAGATTCGCCAACGTACCTATTATTAATTGATAAGAAAATCCGAAGGGCTCCGTTACTTTTAACATCCTATTAATTAAGTTTTCGCGCGTATCAATGTATCAGTAATTGTCACCACGCTTAAACGTATCGAATTCGTTGCTCCTGCATTTCTTAATGATATTCCAATAATGAAATAAGATGCGGAGTCGAAATGTTTTATTGAATTAAAAAACAAAGTAGCAAAATACTATTGGTATTCTACCGAGTACTGATTGTTGGTGTTCATCGATACTCCAGAAATGGAGTGTTAATTGTGCTCGCGAACTTTAACGTCATTTGTTACATTGATTTCGATATTGTTCAAATATCATATTCTTGATCGGCCTTAACAATAAGAAACCTGATTATACTGGCTGGAATATAAGACTGAGCGCCTCACATCTCTCTAGAGTAGCATTGGCACAATGTGAAATAAAGATCTAGAGAAACAAAAGTGATAAAAAAAAAAAACCATAAACTGTTAATATTATTATTAGATACCTATTATTAAATGCCCGTTAAGTTATCGTGTTATAATGTAGAAATAATGTACAGACTTTGTTGTATTACAATAATATTATCGACTATATTGATTACTGTATATTATACATATCTGCCATGAAGAAATGGTTGACAAATAATTACTGATATTATTTTGTTTTATATACACTACACAAAAACGTAACATTATAATGTAATAAAATTGATATTTTTTGGTATTAACAGATACGAGCAATTTTTAAACTCGTTTTTTCCGCTTTCTTTTTTTTTCTCTCGGTACATGCATAATTTATGCGTAACACCTAGATACATTCATGTAGAACTCATTAGTTTTCAATCTGTTAATACTGCGCGATGAAATACTGCATACTTATCGAATATTTACATGTTGCCGCGTGAATCTACATTAAAAAATATAAGATCAACTGCACGAGAAAGTTTCTTATCACTTACGCGCCATTTCGCAAAGAACTGTATTGTCAACTTTATAGTTCGTATATCCGGCGAAATGATTGTTTTAGTCAATTTCAAAATTCACCACAATGGTATGTATTCCGGAACCCAGCTACGACCAAGTAACAACGATATCCTGCTCGAAAGTTCTGCGATGTGAAGATCAGGAGTCTCGTTTAAAGCTGTTTCCCATACGTACAATATCTTCAATCGATCCGCGCACTCTGACACAAACTCCAAGAGTCCGGAACATCTATAGTAGACAACGCGCGAAACATATGCTACGTGTGTTTTCGAAATCTGACATTATTTGAAAAATATTTCTCCAATACTTTGACACTTACGTAATTTCACAGTCACCAAGGGCGAGGGCTATTAATCGAGGGCATCCTTGGGCGATAGAAAGAAGAGCTTTATCCAATGTACTACTTCCGGAGGCAGCGATGACTAGTTCAGTTAGCCGAGGACATTCCTGGCCAATTCGGATAATAGTCGCTTCCGAGGGTGCTTCTCCGAAATATAAATGTGTCAGGGGCACGTGAACCGTGAAAAGCGGATTCTGATCTTCCTCGCTGGTCATGTAAGACAATCTGCGTGTGCACGACAATACACCGTCATGTGTTCACGAAATGTGCATCACTTTGTTATACTCTTACTGACTAGACAGCGTGGTTAATTATGAATGCGTTTAAAAATAATTGCGACTATCTCAGACTCTACTTTGACTGTATTGACCTATGATGCTACACGTTTCTTTTATCCGGAGATGTCAGAGTTTGCGAGCGCACAAATATTAATAGTGATTTTTCTGTAATTTATACTCACAATACGAGATTTATGTTCGGAAGACGATTGGAAAAGGTAAACCAGGCCTTCTCGGTTAGTCGTGGTAATGGTTTCGTTTCAGAATGTGCTTCTAGTCGCAAAATTTCAAGCTGCACTTGCTGCTCGGAACTGAGGGCTAATAGAAGTTCGTCGCTTAAAAGAGAATACGATATAGACAGCTCTCGAATATATCGACAGTAATTGACCAACGCCAAAATTCCTGAAATAATTTCAATTTATCTTTGTCCCATAATTCAATGTGATTGAACCAACAAAGTAAAGTACCCTCGGGTAACAAGCGCGGATATCCTTTGATACGCAATAGTTGTAGGGTCTTTGATCCATCGTCTTCTATGCACCGTTTTTTTGACTCATCCGAATTTTCATCGGATATCGTCATTATGGATTTAAATCTTTCATTGTCAATTTCGAGAAACGGTGTTTTTGCTGTGTTAGTTAAAGCCAACATCTGAAAATGTTTTATAGATTTAATAAGCAGTTAGCGTAGCATTAATAAATCATATATATACAGTTACTCGGACACTTTTCGAAGCAGTGTAATTTTTAAGGTAATAATCCAAACGACTCGAAACTATTTATGAGCTTAGAACAAAAGGAAATGTTTATTTTTTACTAACTATAAGGAAAACAAAAAATCATAGATTTTTAACTTTTGTATCTCAATATTTTTAAAAATTTTGTAATATAGGTGTAATAAATCGGAATGAGTTATAGGTGACTTAAAAATTTCATCAAAATCGAACAACGGTGTAATGTGTTATGATGAATCAAAAAAGCTCAAAACTCATCGAAAATCTTGATTTTTCATCAGAAATCAGGAAAATCGGTCATTTTCGATTTCTTTGATTAATAATAACTCATTACACCGTGAATCGACTTTGATGATATTTTTAGGACACATATAACTCATTCCGATTTATTAAACCTATATATTAAAATTTCAACAAATTCTAAGATAAAAAGTTAAAAATCTATCATTTCTCGTTTCTCTTATGATTAGTAAAAAATAAACATTTTACAAAATTTATGAAAGACATCACAAAGAATACCTTTTGTTCTAAGCTCATAAACAATTTTGAGTCATTCCTATTATTACCTAAAAAAATTACACTACTCCGAAGAGTGTCCGAATATTAAATCGAGTAACTGTATACATACAATTGGGATTTAAGATATAGTTACCTTTATAATATTTTTCCCAGACAATATTAAATTCTTTTTAAGTGTTTCCTCCTGCCGGTGTCAACGCGACATTCGCGTCTGATGTCTTAGCGGACTGTGACACCACTTGCCAATGGGATACAACCGCGAGGAAATCCGTGGAAAGAAGACCGCTAGCCTGCCGGGACGGGTTCCTTGACGCAACTGACTCTTCAGGAACAGTACTATAGAAAAAGTGTGCAATCAACGCGTATTGCCAAGGTATGGGCTGGGTAGAAATCTCCGTTTGCAAAGCAGACTCAAAGGAAAAGCGAAAGGACGTTTGGAAAGGGAGATAATTGCGTAAACCAGCCAATACATAGATCCTATCGGAGTTTACCAGGAGCTTTGATATTGCATACGAGTGCAACTGCAACCGGCTTAGTCGCCTGTGGGCCCGAGACTCGAACTAGGACATACACGTGCTAGACTCGCAACCTTCCCACTGCACCACCTCCGGAACGTAGCAAATACCGTACATCCATTCTTTGAACGCGGTAAAAGGAGTGTGCCTCGAGGAAAGCGGTCACGGGCCTGGGACTTCGTTTCTGAATCCAGTTAGAACGCTCACGTGCACGTTTCAACGTGCCACGTGTATGTCCCCGGACTAAAGTTAGCATATTTGACTCCCTCAGGGGATCAGCGGTGCCTGTTACCCGTAATTCGACTCATCAACATGTATTATGTAACAATTTTATGAAATAGAATTTCCTTGATTATTGGTGTAATTTAAAAAATTAATATCAACGATGTAGACGACAATTCCGAGGTATGAAGTAATGGATGCGAGTTTTTGTATTGGTCAGGGGAATTATTGATATTAACAAACATTTATTCGATAATATGAAAATAATTGCCTGTGATACAAAATTATAAAGAATGGAAATCGCGTGAATTTTAAAATACTCAAATCTCATTACTGAAAATACGTATTTTATTTTTTAATTCATTAGCAAAAGGACAGCATTCCATAAAGAGGGTCATGGACTAAGCCTGCTGCTAGTCTAGTAGGCTATTCACGTGTTTTCCTCCGCAATTCACGTGTTTCCTAGAGAGAAAGGGAACCTGTTGGACCGACTGTTTAACCCATGCAAAAAAGGATCGAATCACCTCTCCCTTCCCATTTAATGCTTCACCAATCACTTGACAGCCCTTCACGAGCAGATACTCAAGCTCAAAATAAATTTTCACGAAGCTCGAATTGCTCGAATTCGAATCGAAGTTTCGTCATTATAAAAAGCAATACGTTACATCTGTCATCGTAATACATATTAAAAAATCGTCTGTGCCGTTCGGTATTGACGCAATTGAATCATGAATGCGCGTTACCTTTTACCCTGGTTGGATTTTACGTTCCTCGGGGCTGATGGTGCGTGAAAGACCGCGGAGTAGATCACGTGATCGAGCAAAATAATCGAAAGGTCTTTGCGGAAGAAAGCCAGGTTTATTGGAAGCGAGACCCATTTACTTCCGCAGTATTGACGTACTACCATAATACGCGTTCGATGAATCTGAAAACAAAGGTAATTCCAAACGTTTATTGTATTAGTCTGATAGTGCTTGATCTCCCGAAATATTGAAAACTAAGTAGCAACATTATCATTTACTATTAATCTCATTTATAAAAATATCCACAGCTTCATTGCGATATAATTTTCATGATTCTCGCGTGAACGGTAATCGTTTGGCCAACATAGTATACCGCGGAACCGCGAGAGTCGACTTGATGCACGTGCTACGAACTCACGTGTGCGGCTCACCAGATACTCGCAACGATACTATCCTATATTTATTGCGCAATGTACGTCACTCTAGCTACTGGTCGTACTACTTGTTTCCCCAACAGAAATGAGAAAACTTACAATTTCATCGTTCTCTGTCGGTCTTGAAAGATTTCTTCATATGTAGCCAATTTTAAAATCTTCAAGTTACGATGCAAAGATCAAGTTACGGTTTCCGCGTATTGGTCATAGTTGATACGAATTAATAACGATGCGATTCCTACGCGAAATGCATTTACATTTACGATCAACTGTAATCTGCGATTTTCTTAGTAATTGATTCTACCTATTGTGCGTAAAGGGTAATTGCGCATAAGCTGCAAGGGAACCGAATCCTATTCAATTGAGTTTAACACTACGATTGGAATGATACAACGAGTGTTAGAATAACAACTATACTTTAACAGTATACTTTAACAGTATAGTTGTTATTCTAACACTCGTTAGTACTATGAGTTCGATACAAATATTAAACATTGTTTTAACAATTTTCATTCCAATATACACGTCGCTCACAAATTTTTCATAATAAAGAGTATTGATTAGTTGAGAAAAGATGAGCATCGGTAATTATTTTAACGAATGTTCGAATAGAGTCTGTTCAATAGACGCACTTACCAAAGGCGTCGTCCTGTTGAAGTATAGTTTTTCGGCACTCAATTTAAATCGAAATAAAGATTCGATCGCTCCGAGCAGATTGAAAATGCAAAAACTTCACGAAAGAGACTTAAGACTGGCCACGTTAGAAGTAATCTGTTTAAATTAAAGGAGATGAATATCCGTTCGCGGAGGATAATTTCAATCAAACTTCTGGCAAAGCAATGCCGCTTCCGCGGTAAACCTACCAGAGTCATTCGGAATACAATGAGAAACGTCGGAAGAGCGCCGACGCAAATCAGGAGTGTACAAACTCTGGTTGCTGCCCTGTCATTTGTTGCAGTTAATTAATAACTATTGAGATAAATTTATCCCCTAATTGATACATGATTTTACAATTATAGTTTTCGTTCAGTTTATATCTCGCGGAATTTTATATACTGTAACTATATATAATTTGTATGAAAAGGAACTAAACAAGAAAGAAACATTTCAACCTTGCAACTTTGTTGGATACAAGATTTTAGAATTATAGTTCTCGTTTAGTTTATTTCTCACGGAATATTACAGACTGTAACTAAATATATAATTAGTATGAAAAGGAACTGAACAGGAAAAAGACATCTGAACATTGCAACTTTGTTTGATACATGATTTTACAATTATAGTTCTCGGTTAGTTTATTTCTCACGGAATATTACTGACTGTAACTAAATATATTTTGTATGAAAAGGAACTAAACAGGAAAAAGACATCTCAACGTTGCAACTTTGTTATATGAATATAGTGTTTAAAATAGACGATATACAAAACCAAAATTGAATTATTTCTATTTCGAGATGCGTATATTTAATGTGAGATATAGCAAATTGAACTTATTCTACATTAGAAGCACTTCAACAGAGTTTCCTAATGCTTCTTAACAAAAACTTAGCTATATAGTTAGAAATATTACTGGGTAGAGATAAGTATAAGTCGGATATATTAGCTGTGAAGAAAATGGGTGGAAAATAGTATTATTCAGAAATAAGAAATCCAATTAAAATCTTGAATCTCAGATCAGCTGAATATTTAAAAGATTTAAATGGCAACAGACTTGTGCTGGGGAGTTTCAAAGATAACCAATGGAGGCGCCTGCAATCCAAACCAAGCCATTTCTGAAACTGGTTAACTCTTCTCTGATTCACACGATGCATTGTGTCATCGTGTCTAACTGTGTCTAACCTTCGATAAGACTGGCCTCTGTGTTGGGATTAAACACGACAGTCGAAATTTCTGACAGATACAACTTACAACAAAATGGCAAAATGCTCTGGATGGAACTGCATCTTAATCTTTCTCGTCATAAATTTAGGTAAGCTACGATAGAACCTGAAAACTTAATAGCGTCATATAAACGAATTTCTTATGTATAATATTAATTTTAGAAATAACTTTGTAATACAATTTTATTGATACACAATAAATGCAACAAATCAGTTCCAAATTTTTAAGGAGTCGAATATTTAAAAAATTCTTTATTTTTGAAAAAGTCGCAAAATTTTTAGCTAAATATATTGTGTAACTTAATTTGTTTAAAAGGTAAAGTCAGCGTCATTAAACAATATTCTTTCAGTGGCAGCGGAAAGAATAAGAGATATGATGTATATGTCATTTGATGGCGTAGCTGGATGTTTCAGAAGACATAACGGCACTCATCAATTTGGTTGCTCTTGTAAGATTCGATTAATTTCCTATACTTGTCTCTATGCCAGATTTATATATATATTTGATATATATTTCAATGCGAATTACGTATAATCCTTTTCTATTATAGCAAGTAGAACCGGCAGCGTAGGTGTGATCCATCTGATAGAAACAAAAGATGATATCGGATGGATAGGACATAACGCGACTGCTGGACCGTATACAGCGGTCGTTCCATTTTCTTTGTTTACAAGAGACACGCTTATGCAACTATGGCACACCAATAATATAAATGGTGTTTTATTGGTAAAGAACATCAGCAATGAACGTCCTTATTCTTATTCTCCAGAGGATTCGTGTCCTAATCGATATTCAGGATTAGAGAGATGCAACGATAATTCGCCATGGAATCCGCATGGATCTGCCTTATTAATGGAAGACTGGCCATTTCCAATGTTTTACACCGACGTAAGAGCTAATTATCACGATAGAAATTTTGGTTTACTATATTAATTATTCTAATTATTTTCCTCCCATAGAACCAAACTGTCATAGAAGAAATTAAAGCGTGCTATTACATGCACAATGCACACGATTTGGAAACGCAAAAATCTCGACCGCTTTGCGCGTTAGAAATGCAGTCTTTCATGTTTGCTGCGTTAAACTCTGACTCTTGTATAAAACGCAGTGACTTTACCACGAACATTAATCCTATGGTGTTTTGCGATCCGCTTGGAGATAGAAATATACATTGGCCTCTGGCGCCCCTGAAGGACGATAAAAATTCTGTAATATTGGTAACAGCCAGATTGGACGCGTCTTCCTTATTCGACGGAATATCGCCTGGTGCAGGAAACACAGTTACAGGATTGGTTACTCTACTTGCGACAGCATATTATTTAAATTCCTTAGGCGCTACGGTAGATAGTAAGTGCAGTGACTCGTGATGTGATTATTTATAGAATACCAAGCGACAGTGATTTATAATTCAATCTTATCACTTTTAGATACCAACGTTGTTTTCTCTTTATTAAACGGGGAAGCATTTGACTATATAGGATCTAGTAGAATAGTTTACGATATGAAAGAAGGTAACTTTAATGCTTTGGGAGGTGTTAAATTGAGTTTGAACGATATTAAATGTATCATTGAATTTGGACAACTGGGTAAAGAAGACGTGTTTCTTCATGTAAAGAATGAGGAAACTAATGAATTAGTAGAACAATTGAAAAAGTCGTTTGACGCGAAAGTGTTAAAAGATAGTGTTCCTCCAACATCTAGTCAAAGTTTTCTACGTGGTAGAGCAGATCTTCCAACTATAGTAATCGCGAACCATGGAGAACAATTCGTAAACAGATACTATAATGGTATTTTGGATGATGCGGAAGGTCTAGAGTTCAACAAGTAAGTTAGAGTATCTTATTTCACGAAACAAAAATACTGCCGATAATGTATCGATCCTTACTTTAACCATTTTTTTACAGAACTGCCCCAGATCTAGCCTCTGCACTTACCAAAATAGCTACTGGAGTTGCTGAAATACTCTACAAGAGTGTAACTGGTAAATCACCACCAGCCGATGATTCAACGAATCTTGAAGAATTGATTTCCGAATTACTTAGTTGCTACTTGGAAAGTGCAAAGTGCAATTTGTTCCGCGCTGCATCGTCACCAGGTGCTAAAATGATCAATCAAGTTTTGCCTTTATACATTGGAGTACACAGGGTACCTAATACTGCCACGAGTTTTACCGGTCAACTTCTTGCTCTTTTGACTGGCCAGAAATTGCCATCAGAGGTGAACGAAACCGTTTGTCATGAAAGAAGACTCGCATGGATGGCCGGTTATAATTTTACAGGCGTGTGCATCGATTCAACTGTAAATTATAGTACCGCATTGAGTCCAGCTTTCATCATCGAAGGTACGAGTTCAATTAATAATACTTTATTCGAGTCTGAAATAAGGTAATTGAAAAATTGTATCTCTATGTATTAGAGTACGACATGAAATCCGGCTTGTACTCTACCTGGACCGAGTCAGTTTGGCAAACTCTCGGTGTGAGAATGTTCCTGAAGCCCTCAGCAGCGACAGAACGTTTTGCATTCATTCTTGGTAGTGTCGTATGCGTTGCATCCTTTATTATAGTGTGGTTCGTCAATTCTCGTGCTGATATATTGTTCAACTCAAGGTTGGTCGAAACGTCTTAATACGCAAGCTAGTAAAATTGATATATAATGCGTAGTATATAGGATGTTTTTTTTTCATCCTAGCTTCAAGTATTAAGATAACAAAGCACAGGTATTCTATAATTTGATTTCAGAAGACCTACAAATTGCTAGGGACACGCCGCGGACCACATATTGATGACCAGTTTGGAGCACCGAGAAGACGGCGGTGTTCCAGTGACGAGTCTATAAATTTGTGTGGTACGCTCCTTAACAATTTTAATACCTCAATACCGAGATACATTCGCGCGAAACCATTCTTAATTTAAGCTACCGTTAATTTATCAAGGATCAGTCGTATACTCGTGTTCCGTCTTCTTCTCTTTTCGCTAAAAATGCTAGTTTGGCTGCAAATAGCATCGGCAGAAACATATTTGCTATCGGATAACGATTAGAGTAATTTGTCTTTTTTTATAACGAATGTACTTACTGCTCCTTGATACGGTAAACTTATATTTTGCGCAATAGAAAGAACGACACGTTCTACTTACAGACAACCGTATTCTGATTGGAATGTGTGTAGCAACGCTAGCAATTATCGATAAGGTACTTGAACGAGTATTTAGTTTCCACGTCATTCATTTTGCACCTATTAGTTTCGTAAACATCACTTTTTCATAATTGCTTTGTATCTAAACGGATCGTCGACATTTATCTTTACTGTCCGTTTGTGTCCAAAGGCTGTTGGTTAATATAACTCATTATTATATTCGCATATATTCTTCTTAATTTATTTCGTACGATTCGACTTTCATGTCGCGCTACTCGTACAAGTTCTTCGTAGGTGCAGGATATTTATTTTTCACAGTAAAATCTTGCTCATAACGTATAAAAACAAATAGTCGATTATATTCCGCGTGATACAATCCGTTTTTTTTCGCGAATTTTAGTGAACGGATAGTGCATCGTACCGTTTCGCTTAGTTTGCATTCCTCTCGTTGACAAGATTTTCGAGATGTATTTTTATTATCTACTCCAATTGTATACGTAACAATTTAATGAGTCAATCAATGCATTAATGCTTCTTGGCAATTTTCGACAAGTTTCTCGATAGTTTCGAGGAAAATGTTCAATCGATCAACGTCCATTGCTGTTTTAGAATTTAAATAGATTAAATAGGAATCGAGTATTTTTTAAAAAAGAAACGATGCAAAAAAAATTTCAATTGAAAAATTCACGAGTGTATTCTCAGGTACTATTCTAACATCGTTCTAAAGCTTCATTCTAATATCTAAAATATTAATGTTACAATATTCTCGATTCTACACTATTCGTTTTTTCACGTTTTAAGTAAATAACAAGTTAAAACACAGCGGATAGGGCATATTTTAGCGATATAAAATTTTTCTATTTGTATATAAATTTGTATCTTACGCGTCTTTTCAATGCGTACTTCTTTCGTATATATTTATTGTATCGTTACAATCCTATATTCTTCATTCATAATGTGTGCTACGAACGAAAGCATCGTACATTAAGTGCTGTTAGCCTCTTAAGAACTTTTGTACGTCTAAACCCGTGATCTCTAATAAATGACGCTAACGTTTTTTCGAAAATCAAAAGTAGAAATGACAGAGAGATGCAAATTTCGATTGATGTGATAAAAAAAAAACAAAAAAAAACAAAAATTAAATTGACTCAGAAAAACAATGTACATGTATAGTCATAGAACGGCGTTGCGCGAATATTCATTAATTTACCAGCGCTAAGAATGACTTTGTACGTTCGTATTTAATTAGTTGCAATTTCACACGATTTTGAAATACAATCTAACTCGTTGAACAACGTGATTTTGTCCATATTTTGTTAAAGATTTCGTCATACGAATAAAGAAAAACTCTGATTTGAAAAAGTCACTTATGTACTTTATACATATTATGTATTGGCAAAGTTCGAATCAAAATACGTTGAATGGGTGTCAAGATGGCTATCTTCTACATTATCGGAATACTTGCGAATCACGAAGAAAATATATTGCAAGCGTGATGGCGTTTATTATCAATAAACAACTTATTTAACAGGGCCTTGATGTACACGAGAGAGAAGTATTTTGTTTGTTTACTTATGTTTTCTTTAGTAAGTATGTAAGTATGCAATACGTTTAATTTACGCCTTAAAAATTTCATTCAAGATAGAAATGGACCAAACACTTTTTTCCATGTTGCATACATTCATGCACAGGAATATTATAAACTCGTATAAATAGCTAAGGCAAGATAGTTGCATCTGAAATTAATTCAAGTTTTAAGAGTATTTTAAAGGATTTTATCTACATTGAAATCTCTTCATTATTAATATTCACGTAACGTCAATTGCGTAAAAGATCAAATTTAAATTAAAAGAAAATTGAAAAATAACTATTTATGTAACTAATATTGAATATTGAAAACGGGAAGACAATTGATCGGAGTCAAGTACAATAGTTAAACGAATTATCAATGTTCGCAGTGATCATTGTCAATCTGAGAAAACAATAACGCAATATGCGATCGATCCATTCCTACCTTTTGCTTATAAACCGTAGATCGAATTCTGATCGAAAATACGATTGTAGATCTGGTTGCATTAGGAGGGGTCCTTTCGCAACTCGTTGCTCGTTTCTCGTATCTTAGAACTTGGACATATACTTTGTGCCCTTTCACATGCACCAGGTCTCTAAATTAGTATATATTATTATAAATGTCGGGCAAAATTGTAGGTGTTTGGCCCTCACAGGGTAACAGAGCACCATGTCTCGATCGGAAAATCGCAAGGATCTCAACATAGCAACGGCCGAACCCAGGAATTGTTTAGTTTGTCGCATACTCCCGACACACCTTCAACCTCTTCGGTAAATGTTTGTTTCTACATTCGTTTACGCTTCAAGTAATCCATAATTCTCAGTATACAAGTATGAATTAGGAGGCTGGGCACCGCCCACCGAGTTATCACAGTCGCCTGGTGCCGCAGCACATACGTATACGTGGTTCAGCCTTACAAACCTACCTCTTAATTCTAACTTTACGTTAATTACTCTTACGTAGAGTACAGTATAGTCCCGTAACAGGTGATATTTTCGCTGTTTCAATATTCGGTCACGCTAATTCTCGCGCTCTTTCTCTTTTCTCTATTATTGCTGATGTTCGGAAGCATAGACTCAACTAAATCAAACCAAGCGATTCATTCAAGACGTCTCTATTTTCAGTTGACAATGAGTATAGTTAAAAGAGTTGAATCAACAATAGTTTCTTGAATTAAACTTTTTTTAAAAAAAACTTAGAATCACTGTTGCTATTCATTTAATTATACTTTAAAATGATTTTCCTGTTCCGATGTAGTTAGGTCAATGCTAGTTATTTGAGTTTCCACACTGATCTAGATCGCTTGTTTTTCCATCTTATTCGGAGCTTTATCATAGCTTATACTTCTACACACCGTGCATGGAGCTATACTGTAAAGCTGTCTTCCACTGATGATACCGTTTTACCAAGCTGTCTGCGGCAATACGTTCTCAAGGAATTTGCTTCCTCCATTCCAAACGAAAGTTCTCTGTTTGTGTGAAAAGAAAGATCGTGAGAAGCCAACGGAAATCTCTTCGTTTCTCTCTTCAGCTCGATAACTTTGTATCTCACTAATGGAAGCACTCTGAACCCAAACTTTTTATGCAGATTTATCAGAACTTGATATTCAGTTATTTTATCCAGTACGTAATATTGTCATAGGACAATATTAATTAATCAACGTTAGCTTGCGCAAAATCAATTAGGATCATAATAAGATATAACAATTGTTTCTACTATATGGAGTCAAAGTTGACGATTAATCTAATATTTTTAAAGTCAAATGGAACGTAGCAGATAAAAAACAGAAGTTCGTGTTACAATTACAGAAATGATTAATTAACGTTTATAAATCACGCATCCAGCTGCTGCGATGGAAAAAAGTGTGAAGGCAGTGGTTAAAGTATAAGTAGAAATGTTATTGATTATGCGTTTCATTTTCTCAAAAGGAATAAGTCTTTAATGAAACGTGACCAGCAAAACTTAACACAGTCAATTGGACACAGTTACGCGTTATACTGTCTGTCCGATCGCCAAGAATTATTTTTTACGTATTAATCGCCTAAATCTCGCAGAAGAATACTTATTCTTGTATATTTAGTCTTTTAATGACTCAATTCCCGAAAGCTACGTCTACGATCTCGCTTTACACTTATGTTTCAAAAGCAGCCGAAAACAGTTTCAACAGTTCGAAAAGTGATGGACGGAACGTCTGAAAAATTATAACAAGAGAATCGGGAGTGAAACGCGTGGAGAAAGCATTCGGGAGAATGAAGATCGACTGTATAAGCCCTATCGTGCATACTCGACCATTTTTTAAGTCATTTTCATTGTCTACCACCACTTGGCTGTTAAATGGACATAGAGTTCATTGGACTCAAACTACAAAGGAAGATTCAAGTGGCGATCGACAAGAAGAAGGAACAAAAAAAAACACGAGGTCAAGTATATCGCAGGGCCTAGTAGATCGAACATGTCTTATTAACAAGAGATTACGTTAATGGACGTTGCTTTTGGTAAAACGCAACGATCAATTGCAGACAGCATAAGGTATGAACACTTAATTCTAGAATGGCATGTGCTTGTCCATCAGTTCCTTAGTACGTGTGTCGCATCTGATAGAAGAATTAGGAATTTAATCTCTTCCGCCAGACATTCACTAATAGTCTTCCCCTTAATGTTTTATTTTCTAAGAGTTCCGTATGTTGTATATATACAGCAGTACCGCCCTTTAAACTTGCGGCATGCGCGTTAAGACGACACTTAGAGTTTAAAAATATAATCATCATATATTTAAAGTAGTATTATATTATCATTGTTGTTGCTGTTGTTTCAGTTATTAATTATTGTTATTATTATTAATATTATCATTATTATAAATCGTAATAGTATCATTATTATCTTGGAGGGACAGCACTTTGCTATGTCACGACACTGCAGAGCTGAACAGAGATTAAACGCGGAAGTTACCACGCTCTGAGAATGGCACGGAAACGAAATCCACGAAATTAAGATTCTTGTATGTACTCTCTCTCTCCCTCTTTCTCTCTTTCTCTCTCTGTTCGATCCATCTTGTCCTCATGCTCGTGCTTCGTCGAATCTTGTTCTCGTGAGCGATAAGAAATATTTCTTCAAAAATCTTGCCTGCTGCGATAAACTTTCTACGTGTTCGCATTATTGCAGAACAATTCGGCAAAAGTGCATCGAGCGGTGAGAATAATTGGACGCAACAGAGTTGTTTAATCATGCATTGAATCGTAATCCGTGTATCCAATGATTCTTCTTTCAAACGTGGATAGCAATAAATTAATGTTTTATTAGCGGATAACCAGATAACTTGTTTATATAAATAAAAATGTGATGGTGGCTTGCGGACTATTTTTTCTTTTTATCTAAACTCTGTGAAATGGTACCGGATTACTCGATGATCATTGGAAAGTGATTTGTCGAAATAAAAATTGCAAATAGAATACATACGTATATTAGCGTGTTACTCGATAGAATTTTTGGTGTTAAATTCAGAACATGACGCATCATTATGAAATACTAAAAAAAAAAACAGCTCAGTTTCTCTTGTCTCTGAGTGCAACATATTATATGCAAAATGAAGTCTGTTATAAAAATATAGTAGTCAACAACATGGGTTTGTCATTCTCATTCGAGCTGTATCGCAATGGAAGCATTATCAAATAGGAAAATGATATTCATGTTTGTGCAACAAATACATGAATCATGTGTAAACTTTCATATATATATATACAAGCTGAAGTGGAAGCCTGTCCCTATTTCAAAATCAAACTGAATGATACGCGTACGAGAGAATCAGGAGCATCGTAAAACTCTAAATATCTATTTCTCGGCTATGGAAGTTACTGGTAAAAATAACATTTCAACTTCGTAGCACCAAAAATTGTGTACCTACAGATCTTTCTGTCTAACACAGCAATTCAAGTTTAAGCAACAATCAAAAAATAGTTTTTTTTTCTTTTTTAAACTCAACACACTGGAAACGAATCATCATCAAGTCGGCATGACGTGTTTTATCAAGATCACATCGACTCTAATAAAATAACGATAGAACTGTTAAAACGGAGTGGTGCCAAAAAATTTGCGATTTCACTGCATCTAAAAATAGAATATCATGAAATAAGTTAGTTGCTTAATGAATACCGATGGCATTTTGATTAGATTATGCACGATCAAGTCGCCTTCTTTCTCCATGTTTTCTTTTCAATCTTTCTCCCTTTCATTCACTATACTCACTCACACTCACTCGATCATTCGCACTTCTCTCTCTCTCTCTCTTTCTCTCTCTCCCCATCCTTCTTTCTTCCTTACTTTTTTTCTTTCTCTAGTACTCATGCAACTTCAGGTTTTATAGATTTTCGCGCAACACTTTTGACGGATAATGAGTTGAGATTGAGGTGGTTGGTAATGTAGTATTATCAGATTCTATAAGAGAGCGTGATAACCTCGACCCATATACCCTTGATTTTCGCGAGAGTAATTACGTATTTGACAGTTAAAGCGAAATCTATCCTCAAATACCTTAATACTGTAATGAGCAACTGGATTTGAAGGTACCGTAAAGAGGTTGACGTTTCGGTGATCGACGGAGGTCAGTGAAGATCATCTTCATCGCTGTCATTACCGTCTTTCGATCTATCGGCACCCCCTTCACCGTCGCTGGAGCCCGAATCGCTTCCGGAATCCTCTGATTGCCAGCCAACTTGCTGTTGTTGTTGTTGTTGATGCTGTTGTTGTTGCACTTGTTGTTGATGAACCGTATGCTTCGATACTTTATGACGCTTTCCTGCGCGCGAAGCTGACTCTGCTCCGGTTCCATCCAACATTGGCGGGAGAATCCGTCGACGAGCATTTATAAACCAGTTATTCACTTGTAGTAGCGTTAAGTTCGTCTGACTCGCGATTTGACGCTTTTCATCTTCCGTGGGGTAAGGATGCTACGGCAAAATTTCAATTCTTAGCTTCTATCACATCCACTACCTTTCGTATCTTTTTTTCTCATGGATAATGAGAATCAATGGGGAATTACGAGACTTACAACTAAGTGTTGGAAGAGCCAGGTTCGCATAATGCTCGTAGCATGCTTAGGCAAAACGCCTCGCTTTTGTCTTCCTTTTCTGATGCTACTGTGGCTGCCACCGTGACTCGCACCGTGATTCGAAGTGGTCGTACCGGTGCCACTGCCTTCATCTTCGTCTTCGCTGGCTGCAGGTGATGGAGAACCTGCAACAGTAATATCTGCACCGCGATTTTTTAATTTAATAAACGATCTTGATTCCAACGTATTGACTTTGTCAGAGTAAGAATTCATGAAAAATACACCCGTGAATAAAGAGTTTTCAAAGAGAGAAAGAGAGAAAGGGTAAGATCAACAGACCAACGTCAAGAAACGGCAGTTAAAGCAAAATATAACTAAAAGAGAAGATTACTTCTCGTCGAGTATTTCTCATTGTTCACATCAGCAGCGTCCATATATTCGTTTTCTCGTTCTTGCAAGGGAAGTAGGCCCCAATACCCGACCTCTTCCAAATATATTCTGTCGCTGATATTCACATACTCCTGATCATCTATAAACCCGAAGCGTTAACGAAATCAATCGATATTTAAACTAAAACTGCATAAATCACGCGAGTTTATAGAGATATGCCGTCTATGAGGATGTAGGCGAAGAAAACAACATTATCGATAGAACCTAAAAATTGAATAAGATTGAATGAGAAGTTGAGAGAGAGAGAAACCGACCTTGGCCAAGATAGATATCGTTGACGGGTGCACAAGGGTGAGCGCCAATCTGAGAGAGAGGCGTGCTCCCGTGAACCGTCTCAGGTGAGAGTGAATCGTCATGGTCCTGGCTGGCGGATCTATTGGAGCGCTGAGTTGTAGAGGAGGACCGGACGGACGACGGCCTCTCCTCTCTGCTAGCGACCTCCTCTTGCGCAGCCACCTGGCTCGCGCCACCGTTCTCCGACAGGTTCTCTCCTCTGCTCACTCTGAATCCGTTAGCTCCCGACTCAACATCATTGCCTGTAGAAGACAGCACCTGGGAAATATATGTCGCAACTAGCCGTCAGAGAGCAGGGGTGGGGTTCTAGAATACTTGGGGCTGGTGTGCAAAAATTAACACACACTGCGGGGGAAATTCTTTTATTACGCAAAAATTTTATTCGAATCGCTTGGAGTGTAACTACTAAACACATCCAATGAGACGGAGAAGATTTTTGCGCGAATATCATTCAAGACCGCAGGGATTTTTGCGCACTGCTAACTATAAGGATATCTACATAGGTAAGGGAGCAGGCTAGGGAGCCTTACAAGTAGAATATAATATCTAACCTGCAACGGACTGCTGCCATTGCTGCCACTCGATGGACCCATATCGTGTCCATGGTGGCTGTAATCGCTGCGTAGCAGATTCTCGCTCTGCATTTTGCCTTTCAGGCACGTGATGTACCTGTTGCAGAAGTCCTTGCACAGTTCTTGCACTTTTTCCAATTCGAGCAGATGAATCCGCAGCACTTGTATCGCCTTGATCATCTACGCCAGCGAGACAGAAAACAAATTTTCGTGAATTTGACGACGTTCTTTTAATGTTATCGATGCTCTTTTGTTACATCAATAAGATACGCATGTGCGAATAGTATCACTCACGGTACGCTTTACACAGGAAATACTTCACGGTACAAATATGTTTTAGTTTCGTTTCAGGGGTTTCTTTTTTTTTTAAATAATAAATAAGCGGGAATCTAATTACTTACCAAACCGTCAATTTCGGGGTCATTGATCAAGAAGGGTTTTCGGTCTCTTTCTTGGTGTTGGACGAAGGCCTGAATGTCCATGTTGAAACTCTCGGACGTGGAGTTGTCCGAGCTCTGGGTCGCTTGTTCGCATCTTTCAAAGAGTAACGCGAGCAACGGGAAGAGGGGATGCTTGTAGACTGCCCTCTTATCTGCTTCGAACTGAGCCTGATCCTGGTGGGTCGTGTAGTCGGCTACCCCGCTCGCAGGGTCCTGATCGTAGCCAGGAGTCACCATCGCTAGCGCCACAGCCGTGCTACCCTCTTGCATCCTGAACAATAAAAATTGTATCATACTCTTAATCGTTTCATCTACCACACTTTTTAAACCAAATTTCTATTAAATAAAAAAAAGTAATAGTATTTCGATTAACGTTTTTTACCTATCATTCCTGTCCTCCGGCCTCCATCGCTGCCCAGATCCTCCGGGGTCAGTGACTCTTAAAAATGAACCTTAGCACAGATTCACCGGCAACACCCTCGATGCGTCCTGCAACAAGAGACACGGCAAATCATGAATAAAGTATATCAATCGAATGAAAGTACATATCTTTCCTTTGAAAACTATTTTAACGTCGTACATGTAGAATATTCTACAATTTTAGATATCATATGGAAATTTAATATTACAATATATTCAAATGACAGACAATAAAGCTGTTTAATGATTAATCATAGGTTGATGATCGAGAGATAACAGAATTGATAGCGTGGGTGTGAGCTTCTAGAGAAGCAAGTAGCAAAAGCTATTGCTGAGGGAAGATTGGGGAAAATAAGGAGAGTCAGCAGCAGACCAAAGAGGGCTGAGGGCGAACAACCCAGTAAACGAGAGGGAGAAGGAACCATTGGAGGAAAAGGAGAAAGAGAATCATCGTGGCACAGAGAACCGAAGGATGTGCGGCACTGCATTTAAATGTCATCATTAGACGGCCTCAGCGCCATCAGCAGTGTTGCTGGCACCGGTTCTGCCGCCCATTCCAAGCGTCCCTTTTGAATTTTCCCAGATCCCCATACACGTCCTTTTGGTATGAATAAATAAAGCGAGCTGCGCCGTCTATACCACACCCTCCGCGTCTTGCGATACCTTTGCCAAAGATACCAACGTGAAAGATACCACTACGACAACCTGGACCATTGAGACCACCCACTTTCCACCTTCTTGTCCATTGGTACCACCAAAGCACTCTCGGAAAGAGTTCTATCATGCCTCGAATTGCCACTTCTCTCAAAAAGTCAACAGACCAGATAGCGTAAGATAATCTTAAATAAAATATAACGATTCTAGCACAATTCTAAATTCAGATAGGTTTCAGAGAGAATGAAACAATTTTGAAGAAGATGAGTCTAGAGGCTATCTCACCAATGGAATCAAATTTACAGTTGAAAATTAATTTCGGCGTGGAGCAAACTTAACGGTAGAAGTTTGTCGCGAGAGAACTCGTAGAGTTACCCAAGGGTTGTCACTTGATCAGAACTTTTTGCTGCGGCTGAATAAGTTGGCTCTACGCTCATAGAAAAGGCACCGAAAGAGCAAAGGGAACCAAAGAGTTTGGCGAATCGCAAACTATGAGTTTGAAGAACGAAAGTAACGCTCGAGAAAAGCTTTTTAGTTGAAAAGCAACGAGATCGCCATTGGGAAAGAAAGAGGCAGAGGGGAGAGAAGGTAACCATTACTTGCAACTGGTGCTTCCACCACACTCGAGAGTCTTTCCGTTAAACTGGATATTTATTATCCAGGTCGTCGCTCGACGCTTTCATTTAAAAATATTATCGCTGACGGTGAATGGTCAGCCGTGTGCTTCTACCGGCACCTGCGCGCATCCTTATAGCAAACCCTTCGCGAGCAGAATAATCCCCAATACATTCCCCCACCCACGATGATTTCTTTTTCTCCTTGAACCTTTCATCCTTCGTTTCTCTACGATTTCCAACTGGTTAAAATCGATTTCGATCTTTCCTGGTAATGCAAATACATACCATAGTGCTTAAATTTTTCAAACAAATTGTTAATTCTTGCAATTGCGATAATAATGAGATAGTATAATCCGATATTAATAAAACCTATGGGGAATAAATATTCGAAGGATATTTTGCACGCGATTCACTCACTAATTGTAAGAGTACCTTAGAAAATTGCGATAGCAAATCCCTCTAGAATGGGCTATTATATTGCTTTTAGATTCTTGAGTGCTCACCGGTGTTTCATCGCAGCTGTTACGGACCACAAACCCAATGCGTATGATCTAACGAGTCGACAAAAGAAACGATGCGATGCAAGAACCGCGCTTTTAGATAGCAATGCCCTCATAAATGTCCTTTTCACTATCTAAGAGTTTACTTCGATGCTCTCATGAAAATTCTTTAAGGCAAAGGGATAAATAGTAAAATAGTAAACGCGTTTCTAACGTAGAAACTTTAACTATCTGATTGCACTAATTGAACCACGGTTCATTAATGAACATCATAAATTTGCATTTCTAACAATAAGTAGAAGAGCCAATAGATAAATTGCAATTACTGCCATTTCGCAGTTCACTGGTACAATGCAGCATTACTGTGTGGAGGATTCCAGGTTGCGCGTATTTATGAATCCAGTGCACTTTAATTAAAGACTCTGAGTACGATTAAGGATCGTGTAGTGGCGAGTCGGCTCGGCTACGGACAATGCTTGCATAGAGAGCAGACGATTCCCCGTGCATTTAATTTCATGTACTTGAACGTAAAAGCATTTGCGGGATCTTCAGTTCTATTAAATCGTTACCGGTTCACGATTAATTACTGTCATGCACCGATTTTTCGACAAATAACTTCCCACGTTTAAAGGAGAACAATAATTAGAAATAACGATGATAAATATGTTGTATAATTCTTAAAAATTTTCATTCAATAACAAAGCCCTTAAAAAAGTAATTAGTCTTAATTTCATACCAAATTACTAATACGTTACCTTTTACTTCTGGATTCCAATGGCTTCGCAATACACACTTTAAAACGAAACCAATGTTTTCCAAGATTATAATCTCCTTTCCGTAGAAAAACGATATAATCAACGGCTGACTAATGCGATCCAAACACCAAATTAACTATAGCAAAACTAAAAAAACACTGTCACAAGAATCCACAGCACAAGTTCACGATACTTCAAGTCCATAGAGAGAATCGTGGTTCTTACACTCACATTTTTTTAAGCTGAATGAAACAGAGTGGTTGGTAAAACGCTAAAGCAGCATGAGATTAATCGGGATTAATCGGGATTAATCGCGAAAAACGGAGCCGTCAGCCGGCCGAGAGAGTGATAAATGTGCGGAAGAAACGAGGGGTTTCTACTGTTTACTACCTGTCAGAGCGATATCGGTCGACCGGTAGCCGGGCGAAGTGAGACAAAGTGGGAAGATAAAGCGAGTCCAGCTGACAAGGGGAAAGAGTGAGAGTGAGGAAGAGAATGAGAGGAAGGGAGAGCCGCCAGGCAAGGGAGGAAAGTGTCGGTAGTGGCGGTGAGTACGGTGAGTAGGCGGTCACACGAATGGGTGAAGATCGAGCGGCGGTAGCAGTAGCAACGATAGAAGCGGTAGTAGTTATATAGTACGGTGCTGATGAACCACGTTTCTCTTTCTCTTCTCTCCCTTTTGCTTTCATCGCACGCGACACTGCTGACAGTCGAACTGTCAGTCAAACGCTCGATAACCAATGTGGAGGATCCCTACCACTAGTCACTGCGGAAGAATCATTCTCATGGGAAGAGGGCGTAGCAAAAAGTACCAGGAGAGTTTACCACTGCTAACCCGACAGCGTCGATGCTGCTGCTGCTGCTGCTTCTGCTTCTCTCTTTCTTTCGATTTCGTCCTCTCTTGTTCCTCTTTATCCGTATACTAACCCCACCAAACCTTTCCCAAGTTCGCCCTCAAGAAGATTCTCTCACTCTTTCCCTCACACATAACTACCTCTCTCTCTCTCTCTCTCTTTTACTTTTGCCCTCTCTCGTTTCACCCCCGACTGCTCTGCTCGAAGCAGCCACTGCGCAATGCTCTCTACCCTCTACTCCCGGTTCCCAATATCTTCCTGCGGGAAATTTGACTTCGTTTTTCACTTAGATCGCTTTCCTTCAAAATACTGGATTAAGTCAATGGATTTTTATGAGATTCTTGGGTTAGCATAGATATAGCATACTGGGTGGTCAGGTTAAATAATAAAATATGAGAGTAATTTTCTTTTTCCTTAACAGAGTCACCCGATGAACAATTATTCGAAGCTCCCTTACGTAATATTTATATTATGAGCGAGTAAGTTGCGAAAGTAGCTCTCGGCCCATAAACGCGTGTTAAACCTTGGCATAAATTGTTGTCATTGATAAAATGTTGACTAACGTTCTTAAATATTACTGTCATTGTATTCGAATAACACTAGTCTCGTAAGGGAGGATTGAAATCTGTGGATTGAAATTTCTTTGTTTTATTTGACAGTTGATTGTTTAAATGGCACATTTGACTAATTGAGATTGATATCGACAAAGGTAATAGATTCGGCATGTTAGTCGATTAGTTTCAGGATAGCGTAAGTCTGGTAAGCGTATCTCAGCAAACACCTACTGACCTTGACTAATCGCTCAACGGCGTATGCATACACGATTCTCCTTGATCTTCGAGCGGCATTCGGCCGTCTAATTGGCAAGTGACTCGCGAAGGTCAATGATCGGCGGGTCCACTCATATAAATAAACCGGAACATCTTTAATGACCGGCTCACATGGGAATCTTGGACCGTTGCTGTCTGCGTGCATCGAATGACTCCGCGCTATGTGGATATCGCATGCTCAAACAGGAAGGTTCGCTTTACCGCGTGCAAACGAATGCAATTGTGGATAATTGCTCTTTGATTCGTTTCGCAAAAAAAAATGTTAAACGACAAATAGTAGCTTGACAAACTTAAAATATCTATTTAAAGATTATTTTCAGTCAATATTTTCAAATGCTAATTATGTAACTCGACGTTGAAAATATTGTGATTCAGTTTGGTTATAGAACGAACTGGACTGAGCGATAATTTTAATGATAAGGACGGCGGACTTCTGCTGCCAGAAAAATCACATGTTATTGATATCGTATAGTAATAGATTCGCGATAGAACGTTAACTGTACGATTATAAAATGTTTTTGGTTCAAGTGGTTGGTGGGATTTATTGTCACTATAAAATTTCGTAGTGTGAAACTAGTCGAAAATTAATTATGAAATCCTCTGTACACTACAGTTGGTGGTTTCTGTCGCATTCCCTTGAGAATTAAATAATCATGAAGCGAAATTTCTTCCCTGGCTGAGAGAACATTCGTAAAAGTTTCGTCTCAAAGGGAACTGTTGGTATCAAAATTCCACGATTCTACTACTTTCTCACCTTGACTATTGCTGGTTTCAATATATAAGACTCGATAAAATTGTTGGAGCACATTTTCATCGCATTATAAGTTAATAAATTAAGTTGACAATTGGAAACTCTATATATTACAATATTTACGTTGCTGATACAACTAGCAAAATGACTCATTTAGAATGTATTGCTTGCGAAATTTATGATTCGAGAATGTTGAGTTTGTTGCAAATCCGTAATACATGACAGTTGCACCGCTTACTTTCACCATGAGTTACGTATTTTAGAGAAAATAAATCACAGGAATCGATGGCTGCGGTATCGACATATCAATCTTCGATAGTAGCAAAGACCGATAAATAGTGTTCATTCGTTGACACTTTACAATCCTGTTACTTTGCTCTATCTATAATTGCGATCTACTGCTTAGGCTCGATTATTTAAACGTCCACTAGAAATAAAATAATTTGTCTTAAGTCAGTTATGCAAATCATGCTGTGTATCGCTGCAGTACGAGTTTTGCATCGAGGGTTTGCATCGGTGTGTTTACAACATGACACGGCAAAGAGAAAGAAAGAGAGAGAGAGAGAGAGGGAGAACCGGTCGACACGGTCCGAAAGAAAAAAATTGCTGAAAGAATAATAATAAAATCGGGAGATTCCATTGGAGATGTTGTTCTATCGCAATGACAAATATCTACGTATGTCACACCCTATCTCTGTCTCTGCTGCTAGATTACTCGACTCTAATCGCGTGCTTATACATATCCGAGCCACTGTGATATTGGCGTGAAATGTGACGCTTCGAAGCACCGATACCAATTTACCGTATATGTAAATACGTAAAAACAGAAGAACACAGTGTCAAATCAGCGGGACTCAACAAAAATTCAGCATGCATTGTTACTGTTTGGGAATAGTGTGACACCTTGAGTGCATATTGACGAAACGCAAAGAACACAGAGAACGCAACCCTATCCGAGGGAACGATATTCTCTCGATGATATCGTGCTATTCTGCAGGAATTTGGCAACGTGAACTTACGGACACGGGATGGAACCCTTTTACTTGAATAAAACCATTAGACAATAAGATAGCTACTAATTAAAGGATCTAACAAACTATATTCTTAAAAATGTATTAATACACTGTGAATTTGATTTTTTTAAGGGGGGAGAAAGATCGTTTGTCAAAGATTAATGAGTTTCATGGCTACTTCATAAATGCATGCAGGTAAAATCGTTGGTAACTCTGGAATAAAGCGTCTTTCGTTAAACCGATACTCGAAAACAAAACAGGGAGTGAATGAGGGAGGATAGTAAAATAGAAGAGGATTGAAAGGAAACGAATGAAAAGACTGATAGAGTCGAGGAGTGGGATCGGTCGCATGGTATCCGCCGATGTCATTCTCAAAAGCGAGAGTTCGCCGGACCCTTGACACTATCGATCGCATCAATCCGCAATTCTGTCAAGGCAGACACCGCGCGAGAAATGGGCGTTCACTAGGGGCATTGCGCACGAAACAAGTTTTTCGCTATGTATCGGCGCACAGTTCCCGTCCCACAATCTCGAATGCGCCTCGAGAAGAGCCTAACCTCACAAAATCGCAGGTGCACAACAGCCGCAAAGTATTCGCGCCGCATCTCGCGGTGTATTAATTCCCCTTCTGCGGTAAAGCTTACGTTAGATTTACCGATAATAACCTTGCAGACTTACCGGGCTAAAAATGCAGGTCGATGGTCGATGGATAACTGGGAGAAGTTTAAGCTTGCAGTTTAAGCTCCGTTCTCTTCTAAACGCTGGAGTCAAAGCCTCACGAGAGTCCTACCTCGAGCACGGGAGCAAAACAACACACACGCATGCACGTACACACACGCGCGTAGCGGGAATGAAACACAGAGTAGAGCAGAGCAGACTGTGCACTTGTTTTATTTCGCAAAGAAGATATTTCGGTCGGCGGCGCGAGCTCCTACTCACGCTCGCGCGACTCGTCCCTCGACTCCGACTCCCTTTTTCTCGAGGTCCACGTGATAACGGGCTCTGGAGGTTAAGCTTACGAGCCGCGTTTAGGAATGTATCGTGCCGCCGGTCTACGGTTCCCTCGCTCGCACCTCAACGCCACCGCCTCTGTTTACCACTGCTTACGTCCCACGATAAATTCGAGCGATCGGACATTTTTCAACGCGCTCGCCTCTCTCTCTGCCGTCCACTCCTTCCACTGACTCCTCTTTTGTGACGTCACCGATTCAATACTTTTCGCGAAGCTTTCGGGTTCTCCATTTGTTTTGAATTGCCACCGGAGGGCACCACCGTCGAGATCCAAGGGAGTTCCTTCGAAAGATAGACGACGCTTTTGTTCGGAGGCGCCGTATTTAAATTATTAGTTGATTGAACGTTCTTTTAATTTTAGATCAACCGTATATTAATGATACCGTAAGGATAAACAGTTTAGTTCTGAGAATTTAGCGATGATATATGCACTTTGTTATTACAAGCAAGAAATATTGAATGTATTAAAATATGGTATAATCCTCTATAAGAATATGTTTTTATCATTAATTTATACGATCGAGTCATGCAATTATTGTTTATTCTGTGAATTGTTGTGAATAATTGTAATGAATCATAAACGACTAATCAGTATAGCAAGAATTAAGCAAATACTGTCTTTTCCTCCTTACACACCTTTTATAATTCTTATGTGAATTTATTCAATATTCCGAATAAAGTATATGATTTTATAATATAATTCCCAAATGTGAACTGTACTAATAACGTGTACTGTAATAACTGTACTAATACGAAACTAGGTTTCTTTAAATTCCGAGAATTCAAGAGAACAAACTGAAGATAATGAACTCTATTTAATCTTAACGGGTCTTGTATTCGATGAAATCAGTTTAATCAATTCGTGACTCATCGACCTCAGAACAATGTATAAACTTATAATAGGAATACCTATGGGCTAAAGATTGATCGAAGCGCAAAGGGTTAAAGTATCTATCGCCCTAGGCGAAGCGATGAGTAACAGTGACCAACGGTATCTTATCACTATCGCGTTATCAGGGATAGGTGCGCTGATACAACAAGAGGCCAATTTCAGTACACCGTAAGAACTCTCCGGTGAGCGAACTTCGCGTGTCAGAAAAATGGATTACCGAATTTTTCTGATTATTAGTCTCCTTTGTTGGATCGTTAAGTGTGAAGAAACCTCGAATAATGTGACCACTACACAAGAAACCGAACATGCGATTCCAGAGAAAAATACGACGCTCCCTAATCTGTGTACTATCTGCAACTGTACAGGTAATACGACGTGCCGAAGAATAATATATACTTATTACATTGTTAACTGTGTCTGTGAAAACTAAACGAAACAGTAACTCCGACATTCTGTTTAAACAAATTCATATATGCGATGAGATTTCACGTAAACGAGATAAAGGTTTTTAATTCGAATAAAATAAACTTTTTTCAATAGGTGACATTATAAATTGCGAGAGCAGAGGATTGAAAAATCATTTTGAAATTTCTCAATGGCCAAACGTATCTTTGAGTGAAGTATCCTTTCTAAATAATTCATTGGTGCTCTTGAAACCCTTTCCAAAGATAGCGATTGAGAAATTGATTCTACGCCACAATCAGATCACGAAGATCGAAAACTCTGCGTTTAAACAGCTTATCAATCTCACAGAGTTAGATCTGAGCCATAATCAACTGACGTCGGAGTTATTACAACCGCATGTATTCCAGGTAAGGTATCGTTACCAGAAATAATTTAGCAAGATCGAAACCATAACGCTCAAAGTTCAACTTATTTACGGAAATCTCGAATCAGAGATTCTAATTATGGAATTGACTCACTTGTCAGTTGGGTTTCCCGGAATAAATAGTACATAGATTTTTCGCTACTTAATCAATGGCTAATAGATATTGTCTAATCTTGCATTACTCATCTGTTGCCATATCATAAAAGAATATCTTACCGGGTAAACTTACAACTGAATAAAAGTGAATTGTAGCTATACGTACATGTAGAAGCGTAGGAATGGAATAAACTTGGTATTTTTCACGATATTTCAGGGTAGATTCTCACCAGAGTCTTACGAACCATTGATAAAATTAAGAAAGTTGGATTTGGGGCATAATGTACTTCATTCGTTACATCAGAGTCTGTTTGAACATCTTTCCAACTTGAAAGTACTAAGTCTGGCAGGGAATCCATTCGAAACGATCGATCTGCGCACCTCTTTCGCTATAAGCAACCTGATGTATCTCGAAGAGTTGGATATGAGCTACTGCGACTTGACAAGCATCCCGGATACACAATTCCGTACTTTGAGGTAATTTAATCTTCTAAATGAAACTTTAACACGTTCGTTGCTTCGTGAGTTCAAGATACGTTAATTCTAACTGAATTTAGTCACTTATTTTGCAAACTCTTATTGCTAATAAATCAGGATACTTTCGATCATGACTATTGTTATCGAATGACTTTGATCTTACAGGCAATTAAAAAAGTTAAATCTATCTGGCAATCGATTGAAGGTTTTACCAACGGCGTTGAATGAAGCTAAAACATTAGAGTCGCTTTACCTCGACGAGAATCCGATAACAGCAATCGACTATGTACACACAGTTTCTGGTTTATCGAATGTGAAAGAGTTGAGTTTATGTTGTATGCCTCATTTAAGAGTGATCGGCAAAGGTGCATTCTCCAGTTTCTCAGCTCTCGAAGTTTTACGAATTAAAAACTGCCCAAATTTGGAAGACATCGATGAAGATGCATTTGTACGACAGGTATATACAATTTTTTTTAGCTTCTATTCTATCATTTATTCAACTGAAATTAAAAACAATGGACTATGCTTTCTAATGTCATTTCATCGCTCGCTGATTTTAGACAGCCGAAGCTGCAGTTTGGCCACCGTTGAAGAGAGTAGATCTATCGGATAACGCTCTGCAATATTTACCAGCATTGCTCATAGGAAGGTGGGACTGGCTCGAAGAATTGGGTCTGATGAACAATAAATGGAGTTGCGATTGCGAGAATCAATATCTGGTAAGGTCTCTCAGTCACGAAATCTACATACATCCAACGAAAAACCATACTAGCAATTCGTTTATAGTTTCACTCTGTTATGCTTTACATTTTCCGAAGTATTTTTTCATTGAGCTTCTCTCTGTTCGGAATAATATACTCATAGTAGAATGGTACAAAGGTACAATAAGTTGGAGAATGCGAAATGGTTTTCTGGTACATACGAATATCGAGAGTAAAAATGTATCAAAGAAATCTGGTTTGTTTCAGATATCTTCGGTGCTTCCGAAGTATGGAAAGAAGCTCATGGGAGAGGAAGTCAATACACTAAAATGCGCAGCACCGTCAGAGCTTGAGGGTAAAAATTTGACGTCTCTCTCGTATCACAAACTTAGATGCTTGGATCTCTATGGTGCTCATCCGGAGAAAGATGCTGCAGTTCTCGTCGGTATACTCATTGGTTTGTTGCTCGCTATTCCTATTGGTTTAGCAGTCTTCCTATTTTGGAAACGTGGATTTTTCTTCTGTGGAGTTCAGGGTCCAGCTACATTTTCACGAGCATTTTATAAAAGAGCTGCCAACGATGATGATCTTTAAATTCATTGAGTTTTGATTAATGATTAATTAAGATCCAGATTCACGAGTCTAAATACAATGTTCTTGTAAATTACGCGATGAGAGTAATTTCTCGAGCAATCGACGAGTCATTGACAATTTCACATTGTTCATTATAGAATTGTGACAGTAAAAAGTAAGATATAACTTTTCTTGAAATTTCTACTTTTGTTTGCGAAGCTTCGACGTTCATTCGAGAAGATAGTTGTGTATATCAGCGGCTTTGAACGGATTAACATGGTCGCGGAGCTTTGCGAAATAACGCGTATATTGTATATGAAAACAGTATTAATTGCCACATCCCTGGCATGACTAGGACAGTGTAAACTAAGTGCGGATATTTCAAATCTGTTACTCCACTCTCATATATCCACTTTCACCTCTCCTAGCGAAACATCGATTTTTTTATCTTACGACTTATTCAAAAGTTTGTATCCAATTGGAATTAATTTGGTATGGCGTTAAATTTTTATATAAAAATAAAATATTACAAAAGAAAAATATTCTTCGAGATGTATCTCTTGGTCTGTTCTAATTTCGATGTTAGCGATTTGGTAAATGTATTTCAATAGAGAAACTTCATACGAGGCTTTGCAGGGTTTGCCTCAATGGATTTGACGTATAAAATCTGTAAAGCTGCGTTGATTTTTGGTTTAACGAGTCTCAGGAGATTTCTCTTGAGCGGAGTGCTGTCAGGATCAACCGAAGAAGAAACCGAAGGGTAGCGGCTGTAAGTACGACTAAGCTCGTGGAGGGATTTTTGGTTTTGACCGTGGAACCTAGGACCAGCAGTGAACCAACGGACACGCGTCGCTAACACAATTACCGTGACGTTAATTTACTCAATAATTGCCGGAGCAACCCCATCCAAATGCCGGCACGCGCCCGACCTACCTCTCCGTTTTACTCTTCGCCACCCTCATTTCAAACCCTGATTCTCTCTCTTATTCCCTTGTGCGAGTACCATTCTCAGCAGCCCGATTGCTGCGATATCAACAAACTCTTGACGTCTTAATCCTCCTTTCGATAGAAATCATTCTAATCGTATTTGAGAACTTATGGTTGAGAGGAACTTTTTTTTACCCTGATGTCACCTAGTAGAATACAATAATACGTCGCAGTCTATTTTTCGTTCTTCGAAAACCCCATTGAGTCATCACAGCTTTGAAGAAAATCAATATTGAAAATAATTCAGTAACTTTGGATAAAAAGGGAAAAAGCCTGATAAGAGATACGTCTGGGTGATGCGGGGTAAAGTCTACCACGGCTACTTAAAATAAACTCTGTTATGTAGAGGAAATTAGAATTCTTCATTAAAAGCCAAGAAGAATGTGTGCTTACAAGAGGAAATTGGAGGATAAACGGTTAACGTAAGCTAGAACGGAATCAGTGGAAGTTGGCCGCGATGGCCGGCCGCAGAGTCAACTCACTAGTCGAGGTGTGGAAGGTGCGAGGGAGGTTTCACCCTTCGGTATCATGTGCAAGGCGTAGAGTAGAGAATTGAAAGTGCGGAGTGCACGTTACGAAGCGGAGAATGTCCAGTGGAGAAGGCAGAACAGGAGCGAGGACGACTACTACTCGGCCTCGTACTCGGATGAGGTGCTAGGATGAGGAGGAGATGGAAGAGAACGAGGGTAACAAAGGCAACGGAGAGTGAGTCGGTGTGTCGACTGGGTGAGTTCATCGGGGGTGGTAGCATCGTGTCCATGGAAACGTAAACGCGTTTAGAGGAAATCCCGCCCCCGAGTATTGGGGGTGGCCAACCCCTGCTAGGACGTGCGTCGCGACGCCAACCAATGCCGACGCCTCTGTTCGCTTCGATATTCTACGCGAGGTTTACTCGTGCCGGCCGCTTAGCTGGCCAGGTGGGGGGCGGAGGTGATCGCGCGGGGGTTGAATCGCATTGAATCGCCTTGAATCGCACACCGATACTCCCTAAACGTCGAGCAACGACACTAGCCGCGAAAGCGAACGACTGAGCGACGGAGGAACCACCGGGGCCTTCTGCATTTTCCTTTTACCCTTTTCGCACCCCCCCGCGTAACGCATTGCTTAATTAAAATTCAACCCGAACGCGAAAATCGTCACGGAATTCTTACTCCGCTTGGAACATCCCGTCTGGCTAGTACCGTTCCTCTACTACTGCACACCACTTGGAGGTTTATCTCGTTAATACTAATCGTTCTGTGAACCTTGGAAGAAGTCAACGAAATTTACTGACGACTCAAGATTAACCTATTCTCTTCAATATGATTCTGTTGGTTGTGAATTAAGACTTTTTCCAGTGAAAATAAAGTGTCCAGGAAGACTCAAAAATGTTTGATATCACGTGTGAAAAGTGAAACTGTGGAACAGTGGCCATCAAAAGTGAGAATTGACAGTAGTGGTAGTGTTACCAGACCAAAGTCTATGCATATTCCGAGTTCTCAATCCAACTGGAGCATGGTTGTAGATTAATTACCATGGAATATCGTAAATCCTCATATTCCAAATTTCTTCACGAGACTCATCAACTCAAATTCCAACAAACATATTCAACATCCTAAAATCTCTTGTCGGTCAATTAATTCATAAAAGTCTTTTTCTATCGACATAACATTTATCTCCCGTTACCAAAAATAATAGATTTCTAACACCATCTTCGGAGAGTACAAGTTTCATATCAGTCACCGTATATTTGAGTACGATACCTTATCGTACTCATAATCCAGTTAACGCGATTTCCCAGAAAAGAAAAATCACGAAGGAAAAAATGCAATCAACGTGTCAACAACAGCAGGCCCAAGCTGGCCAAAATGGTACTTCAGCCAGCAGGACCTCCTTCCTAATTGAAGATATTCTGAGTCGCGGTAGTGTACCACATCACTCTCATCATCAGCTACACCACCAGCATATACCATCCAGCCACGGACCGCAGCAACAACAACATCATCAACAGCAGCAACATCAGCAACAGCAGCAACAGCAACAACAACAACAACAACAGCAGTACCAGCAATTTGCCAGTTTACTACCAGGTTATCCTTCGGCTGCACCGGCCGCTGCCTTCTTCCTTGGACCGTTGTTTAGCAGCGCGGGAATGGGGGTTGGTGTGGTACCAGGAGTTGGCGAGCTAGCGGCTTTGAAACACTGTCGTAGGAGGAAGGCTCGAACAGTGAGTATTTTTTCTATCCATTTTCACTCGAATCCATAACAAGATTATCATCCTATCATCTTGCCTAGCAACAAACTCGATTCTCTTTGAATCCCACGTTACTGTTCCCTTAACGTTGAACAAGGCAAATTGTTACTCTGCTCGAATAAGGGATGATTTGGACGATTGGCAGGTGTTCAGCGATCAGCAATTAGCTGGGCTAGAAGCAAGATTCAAGGAACAGAGGTATTTGAGTACACCGGAGAGGGTGGGGCTAGCCGCTACTCTCCACCTCTCGGAGACACAAGTTAAAACGTGGTTTCAAAATCGGCGAATGAAACAAAAGAAACAGGAGAGAAAACTGAATAGCAATTCCAGCAGTGGTACGAGTCAAAGTTCTGGCCAATCGTGCAGTGGTCAAGGAATCTCAGCAACTTCACCATCTGGTAAGTTAATGTTTATAGTTAAATGTTAAAGTTAAGTGGGATTTGGTAATATTTTCATCGTGTTTGATGACTAATTTTGACAAGAGACGTACGTGTGAAATGATAACTGGAAGGACGCTTCCCGTTACAAACGTGATAACGCTTAAAAGGCCGTCGCATCTCGTTCCTGATGTGAGGTAGTTTAATTGCGATCGCAAAATCCGTGCAATTTGGTATCAGCGTCACAATGCGTAATTACCGCTAAACACGTGTATCGACTTTCTGATAAACAGTAGGCAGACGCGAGCGCACTAACGGTCCCGCGTTGTTCCCCGCTAATTAACTTGGATTAGCAATACGGACGTCCTATATCGGTAGTTGTTCATAAATCATACTAATGTCAAGGAAAATATTTCGAAAAACATGTCACAGTTCGCATACAGTATTTTCTGCAATTCAATTATTTTTATCACGATCTGAAAGTCATTATATTAGACTTTTCATTCGTTGAAAATGAAATATATATATTTCATTTATTTCGCCAATATTATCCTCTATCGTTTTAAATGGGATATTCGTGCAAAATTGGTGGAAAGTCATTAATGAAAAAGTTGAACTTCAAAGGATAGAGAAAATGTTCAGTAAAATCGAACAAATGATTTTCACAATTGTTAAAATAGTTGAGAGAATGGGATACGAATGGTATAAGTATCCAAAGTACTAGGAGATTAGTGAAAAGAATATATACTTTAGAAGAAAAATTCGTAGGTTTATCGCGATGAATTCGAAAATCTGTCACGAGTAAAAGCGTTATTAACATAAAGTTTATAGAAGCGCTTATGAATTTGCCGGTTACGTGAACTCAGGTCCGAACCGAAGGGATGTCCCGCGGATTGCGGGGTCAAAGCGTCGAGCTGTTGTTGGCGTCGACGTTGGAATTTCTGTCTACGTCAAATAGTTCCCCTGTTATCATGCTAATGGACCATATAATGCAACCAAAATTCCGCTGACAATAAATTACACAACTTTAGTTAACTAACCATACCATAACCGTGGCCGCGCGAACTGTAATCATTAGCTACCAGTGCCAGGATAATGATCGCTTTCTGCCGTAGAATTTCCCACAATTCGCGTACCCTTAACTCCATTACTGTTTACAAATTCTATTAGAAGCCTCGCCGATCGACTCACTAAATTATACCCGAACTCTAGCTGCCTGCCACTATTCAATAACCCAGTAAATTCTAGCGACAGTGGTTGCATCACTTATTACATCCAGCAAAGACCAACTTCCATCGAAACCAAAACGAGTATGTTATCTGCCTTGAATACTAGACTGGAGTAGGGGGATAAAGTTGCACCAATGACAAGATGAAAGCTATGCTGTGGATGGTAGAACTTGAGAGTAGATCGGTATTAATGTTACGAAAGTGGATGTAATATACAGTGAACAAGGTACAAAGGTAGCTAATATACCGTTGGGTAGATTCGTAGCGTAGACGAAGCAGTAATTGTAGATAACTGCATCGTTTAACAGAAGTTGTAAGGAGAAATTTACAGAGTTCGATCCAAAACAAATTACATCCTTACTATTATAGACTTATTGAAAACCAACAATCGAAGTGATGGAAATCACGAGATATTGTTTTAAATATAATTTCCAAAAGAAGGATTTCTATAGAATCTTTTATTAATTTGCAATTAATTGTGAAGGACTCGGTTAGTTGGTTGAGAATCTATTGTCAGTCAGTCGGTTAGTATCGGTAACCAAATAATCTTTGAGATATATGTATAGATAGAGAGGGAAAGAGGAGAAGGAAAGGGAGTACTACATTGGAACGGCATCTTTAGAAGGGTCAAGCTGCTACGTTAGGGGTATATCATGGCAAGGGAGGTCGTCTTGGTGGATGCTCGTAACCCCCCTCAAGATTCTCATCTCACATTCTGTCTTCTCCCCCGAGTTTCCAACATCTTGTGTTCGCCCTCCTCGTTTCCCTCGTTCTATCGTTTCTCCTTGGCTCGCCAACCAAGATGGCTCCGTTCGGTAGGAAGGGCTAACGAAGTTAGGCAGACATCTCCTTGGCAGCCAAGCCAAGAAGGAACCCCGCGAGTAGTAGAGAACACGTATAAGATGAGAGACCGCCTCACTGTCTCGAGACTTGCCAACGGATACCATCTAAGGAGTACGGTTCCACCCTTTTCTCCTTCCTCCAACTACCCCTGGACTCCCTCGACACCCTCGCGAACCCTCTCCATCATATTCTTCCCATCTTGAGGTCCGACTTCCTCAGTTTCCTCCTTACTACCATCGTCTTTCTTGGCACCCCCGCGCCAACCGTCTCGCCTGCTCGGTTCGGTCTTCGAGAAAATTAGTCAATTATCGGCTAAGTGCTCGACCAGACCTACATTCCCGATTGTTCGCCGCGAAGGCCCGCGAAAGCCCATCGACGTTGTATACCGCTGCATACCTGACCCAATTTCATTAAACGAAGACCAATATTATAGGAAAAACGTGGTACTACTGTCATCGGGTTACAAGTAGGATGAATATGTGGAAAATATTTCCTTCATCAAGTTAGTTTGATCAGGAGATATTACAATCTTTTACAAGGTGTAATTGGTATTATTAATTTATTCTTCTTATTTCTATAGTCTTTTTAATCACAGGAATACATCTTAAACAGTTCTTCGCGTCAGATTCATTAGTTTCAATTAATAACATACTCACTATACTCATGGTGGCCCTTTTATTAATGTAAGTCGTTTCATAAACACAGCAATCTTTCTTCCTTAATTGTGGATAGTTTTGGCCCTTTATAAGAATCAATGAAGATTCGATTTACTTGTGGGATGGCTTAATAATTCTAAGTATAATTCTAAAATTATATAAACGAAGTACGAAACAAAAGTATTGTTGCTAGAACGACCGGTGGACTTCTCTTTAACTGGTGGCCGAGAATCACGGGGAAGCAGCGACGCACCGTTGGATTCCGAAGATGAGGATGAGATCGACGTGATCGGTGATGAAACTCCACCAACACCTACATCAACACCAACACCCGCAACGAGTCCAGTACCGACGACAATTACGCGGATGACAGAGAGCTCGACGCCGACGGGTAACGTTGCTAGGTCTAGTGGCAACAGTCTACACGTGTCAAGGCGCACTTCGCCTAGTGGATTTCATCAGATTGTACACCCGCATCCGGTCACCTTATCCCATCAATCTCACCATGGGCAAACTCTTCAGCGACAGCATCGCTGAGACGAAAGGAACATTGCAATATCTTACGCTTCGGGGTAAATGTCTTTCTCGATGAAGAATATGATAATGTCCGAAAGATTTGTGAATAGAAAGAAAGGAGAGGAAAGTATAGGGAATGGACGATCTAACTCGGGTCAAGTGGAATATTCGAATACCTAATGGTTGATGAAAACAGGAAGGTAGGAAAACCGAATTTCTACTGTGACCATAAAAAAAAAGCTCATCTGTGAATTCTTCGTGCAAAGAGAATCGTTTTTGCGAATTTCTCGTAATGATGGGAAAAATACAGTTAACTACGTGTTCATATTCGGCATGAAACTGAATTGCATCGTAGAGGTCCTTGACCCTTGAAAGACTAGACAGTTAACACCGAACAGTGTATCTTCTCCTTTCGCGACTTCAGAGTTTAGTGACACGATTGATCGTTGAAATTTCACACATGTGCCAAAAGTGAATTGTCAGTAACGCAAGAGTCGAGCCCTGGGTAATTCGGAGCCTTAGGCTGTGAGAGTATTCGTTGGAAAACTTGTCTCATTGTGCAACGTGGTCTGCATAATTTGGTGAAACTGCGAAAACTGACAAATTTAATCACGACACTAGTGACTAAATGCACTCGTCGTTATACATAGTAAAGAAACTAGGGATGATAACTATGTTGAATTTCCCGGACTTGCACTTGACAAAATGGACCATGACAAATGCATAGAACGCGGCGTGCAAATTAGTCTAAAACACTTACCAGCGTGAAAATCATAGAAAGTGTAAGCGTGTAAATGACTTTACAAATAACACCCGCGACAATTTTTATAGCGAAACACAGTAATTAAGCTAGTCTGTTTCGTGTCACTTTTTATAGAACAGTAGCAAGTTAGTCTGTAGCACAAGTTCAGATTAAAATGTCACAATGTAATGCGGTTGTCTTGAATTTTTTCCGGTTCTCCTCGACCACTTTTAATTCGTTTCAGCCGACCTGGCCTGCAAGGAAATATCTTAATTGGCCAAATTGGAAATATATGAAAATACAGAAAATGCCAATGGTATTCTAGTAATAATAAGCCCAGCTTACAATCGAATGTTTCATTGGGATTGATATTTTTAATTATACAGAGAATGCACTTAATTCTCACAATGCAAGCAGAGCTCCTACCCTATTCTCATCCACGGTCCGAAAGCACCGTGTTTGACATTTCCTATCGTTTCGGGTCAAAAGCTACGAGGTAAGGGCGTTATCATTCTACTAATTAGCGGCTTGACATTTTCTACCCATCATTCCGGACATTTTGAAGGCTTAACGAAGTTCACGAGTACTTGGAATGGCCACTCGCCAATTAACTTCTGCATCCCCTGTGATGCTCATAAGCAACACCCTCGATGCTGCCTATAAAGCTACCTCGCGTAACTTAATATGTAACCCTAATCATAATTATGCAATCTCGTTGCTGCAACGTTAAGAGACTCGAATTCGAACCACAAGATAAAATCATATTTAAAAATCTTCTTTGCCAAAAACAACAACTATCCTCTTGTCAGACTTTTCCTCCAACCTGTTGCAAAAACCAAAGAAATCGCGGAATCTTGGAATCACAAAGGGGAATCGAATTACAAGTTGAAGTCATATCGCGTGGATAAAGAAAGTTCAGTGTCAACTGGTAACAACAACTATCCACAGAGAGAGAAAGAGAGGGAGGAAAGAGAAGAGAGATAGAAATCAGGAAGTGATGCCTCTTTGGTTTTCGCGAGTACTCGAGAAAATAGCAGGCGAGCGAAAGGCAAAGAGAAAGAGAGCAAGGGTAGTACGTGATAGGCGGAGCCTGCGGAACACGTCGTGCTTCCAGTTGGGGTGAATCCTAATACCCAGATAATGGGAAGTAATTGCGAGGGATCAGAGCGAGCGGAGCTACTCTGTGTCGGTTCTGGAGCGGATAGGGCGAAGAGACGAGGAGAGTGCGAGATAGAGGCTGGTAGAGGCAGGGTGAGGTGTTGGCTCTCTGCGACCCCTCGCGTGCACCGGAGATTCGTCGGGGCTCGATGAAAAGGACGAGCCGAGCTACGGTACCCCTAGGGAGAGCGAGAGAGCGATCCAGAACGACCCAGAGCTGACAGAGAGAAAAGGGAGACGAGTAATCGTGTTATCGGGATGAAATCACGACGCACATTCTCAAATACATGCCGTATAATAGTGTTTTGCGTGGAGGAACACGTAGAGCCGTAGTACCGGCCTGAGATATCCGATCGGCGCCTATCGAATTAATCGCTTGGCTCTACCTCGAATTATTCCTCGTCCGCTCACTTTGTCTCTTGGTCGCGGTGGATTAAAGAGTTAGCTTCCCGTCTAAGTAAAAATATTTAATCCAAAAGATCTAGAAGTCAATTTTACTCATAAATAATTAATAAATAAATCCTACGGATCTAAACTCATATCTTGAATATTGGGTTTATCATTTTTCTCAATCTTCCTTTGTACGTTGTATTAATAGTTTATGGAAAAATAACTGACAGAAGGTCTGTATCAAAGGATTTGACGAATGTACTAAGCAATTGTTCGCAATTAATCTTAAAAGCGGGGCGGTGAAGCAAGTAAAATGTTTTCTTTGATGTCTGCTGAAAGATAGAATCTCGCTGTTACCAGGGCACGCGGCGGTGAACGGGAACCCTGGCAGGTATCCAGTGAAGTAATGAGATCATGGAAGGCCATTTATGACATTTATTAGATTCGGCTAAGACGTCTGTTATTACGGGACGTAAATAAAGGGGGTAAATTCGCACCCCTTGACAAGCGAGTGGAACCGGAATGTGGCGAAAATAATGAAATAAAGAACAATGAAGTGGCAGATACAATAGCCAATAGAAACCAGAATGAATGAGGATGAACAAGGCGTCGACAGAGGGATAGCAGGTACAGAGGACAGCTTCGAGCGACGGGGGTTCAAATCAACAAGGGTAGTCGTGTTCACTATACTAAATACAGTGGGCGTGTTCCCAGTTCTTTCATTATATTCCGCTGCAGGGGTCGGATACCGATATGCGCTCTTTTATACGTCGCGTTGCCTTTCCTTTTTCTTTCTGCTACTCGCGCTCTTTTAAGTTATGCTTACCTTTCGACACTCAAGTTCTCCTCAACGCGACGTCCTTGTTTGGTCATGATGCTTTACTCAAAAGTGTTATGACACTGATTTACAGTTAAGGCGGTTATTCCCCTTTCTTCGCCCGTTTTAATTGAGGTTTTTCGGAATTTTTAACAATAATTCAGGAACACCTGTCGGGTTAAAAATAGAGTAGGTATATTTGTGTATTCATACACAACGTTTCTGATTTCTTTTAGGCTATTTCATGTTGCAACTATGGCCTGACGGGGGACGGAATTTTCGGATCGTCCCGCATGGTATGCACGATGTCTTCCAGTAAATTCATTGGAAACTAAAAACTCACAGTTATTAATGATCAGTATGATTGTGGCTATCGCGTGAACCACGGAAAAACAAATACGACGTGTTTTGACAAAAGGGTACTACGTTAAAGATAAAAAATGAATTTTCGGTAAATATTTCGCACTTTAAATTGCTCCCAAAATTGTAAAATAGTAGATATTTATTTTCTTTTGGTTCAGGCGAGAACTGTACATGTACAGAACGTGTCTTCCAAATTTCAAGTTAATTGACTGAGCCGTTCGGGAGATATCATGCACACTCCCACGAAAAATGATGTTTTGAGAAAAACGCGTTTAAAGTTTTCGTTAAGGTAACCGTGACTAACCTTCAGTCTGCAACAACGGATTGTTTGAAGTGATTGTTTGAAGTTTGAAGTGTTAGTTTTCATTCAATTGACTTGAAAATTTCAGGAAACATTCTCCAAGCAGCATAGATTATGAAAGGCAAACAAAAATACCCTCGAGTAAACAGACAAAAACATCCTCCATACCGATCTTATCACGATAATAATACATTTCTTAACAATTCGAAATAAAACTAATATTCAGTAGCGCGTAATTTTATATAAAATACAAAACCAATATTCTTTGACTCTCTCATCCATAGAGTCATTGCAAAAAGAAAACTGCACCGCAGCTCCGATAGTAACTGATTCCGTCTTACTCTAAGTCTCTTGGGAAACCAGTATCGCGGCAAGGAGAACAATCGTTAATAGCGAGAGTAAAGTAGTCGGACTAAAGGCCGATAAAGAGGCTCTACGGCGGGGTACACAATGAACGGTACTGAACCGTTAGCCTAACAAGCTGTCAAGACGTCGCCGCGTGTCAATCCGTGGCTCTCCACGAACCCTTCGCGCAAATCTACCCGAACCTGTCACGCGAACGTACCCTTCCCACTCACTGCACTGACTTAAACGTCGCTTAATCAGTCCATCCGTACCACCACGTTTGCAAACAGTTAACAGTCTACTATCTTTAAGCCTCAAACTACGCGATACCTGCGTTAATGTACACTAGCTTTGGTCAAATTTCTCTCAACATTGACAACGTTGATACTAAGAGTCAACACAGAATCATGTAGACGACAGTTTTGCGATTAAACTTTTCCAAATCTAGTACTGCTAAAGAGTACGGGAGAAAAAGATGACGAGGAAGCTGTGCTTCTGATTCTAAAGATGAGGGTAGAGGGTAAGAGCTATAGTGATGTCAGCAGTGGTACCGACGACGACGGCATTACTGCCCACGTGCCGTTTAACTCGATCACCAGGGGCAATCTGGTCTCGTTTCAAGCTCCGCTTAGTACAACGCTTCCGCTAACAAATAACATTGTCGAGGAGGCTGCGGGGGCGTTCTGATTCGATTTGCACGGGGTGGAAGTGCGTTGGAGGGGAAGAGCGAACAGGGTTGCGATCCTAGTGAAGAGACGTTGCGGCCCACGGGTCAACAGGATCGTGACGGACGATAAGGAACAACTATGTGTATGTCTACGCGTGTGGAGGATTATCTAAGATAATACAAGAAATAAAAAAAGAAAAAGAAAAAGGCAAACCAATTCCAACGATGGATAAAAGTTAACCAGCTACTTTTGCAAACAATTAATGGCCGCTTAAATTCATTTGTATATATATTCAATGTTTCTTGTCATGATTGTCAGCTATTATATAAGTTAGTGGAAAAAAGGCGAGCGAACTACACGATATAACGTTACACAGCATTTTTATTCTTTACCAAAGCGTAAGTTCCATTGTAAGCACTTATCCTTTTGTCTGAATTATGTATAGTAGTTCCTTTTAATCACCTTTGATGTAACATTTTGTATAGATCTGAAATTTATTTCAAATATAACAAGTTCTGAAAAGGGCTCCAAACTTGGAGTCGAAACGTACACTAGAAAAAATACTACGTCTTCATCTCAGTATTACGGATTGCGACAATGGCTTGAGATCCTCACAGAAAAAGAAAAAGTCAACAACTTCCTTCTTAAAATTTGATTCAACATGTTTGACTGTCGAATAGTGAATTTGATGATGAGAGATGACGAACGGAAATAGCAGGTTAGCAAGAATTGTCTTCGTGAGAGAAGAAACACGTGGATACGTGGAGAAATAATTATCCACGCGATAGTGGCACAGCAACGTGCCGAAAAGCTCGGCGAACGCCTAATTAGTCCGGTTATTTAGTTAGGGTGCAGAGATGCGACGAGTTTACGGGGTTGTTCGGTGCTAGAACCACTAAGATTCGTATCTCCAGGACGTGTTTAAAAATAATTACCGTAGAAGATTCGACGATAGTCACGGAGTCGCCCTCGGTTCTATGCTTCCTGGCCTTTCGAGTGGTCCTCCTTCTCCGAGGTATACGAAGGCATAAAGCCGCTCTAGAGTCTACTCCCCAGCATCCTCCTTTCTCCTCTTTTCCTCTCTCTTCCGGCACCACTCGAGTGCTCCTCACCTTTCAACCACTCTATCACCGCGTTTAAAGAACTAAAGACCAAAGGTCCTTTACAGTTTTAAGGGGTTGTACCGCTCGAAAGAAGTTTATTCTAGATGACAATGTGACGCCCCTACCCAAAGACTCTTGTACTGCCCCCTAAATTGCCGCGATACGTGCCCGCACCCCCTTTTTTTCACTTCTTCTTTATCCCTCTATGGTACAATATGCTCGATTTCAAAGTTACACGAGATTTTTGTGCCGTCTAATTGCTCTAGGAATTATGGTATTAAATTACTAACTACTTATCTCAGTAATCTGATTATTATCAAGTATTACCGACAAACACAATCTTCTTACCAATCCGGAACGAGCAAGTTAGATTTAGTGGAATAAGTGAACCGAAGAGGAATCTTAACAGGAAAGGGTATTTCTTGAATTATGTATTGTCAAAGGGAAGAGAAAAAAACACCCTTGAAACCATTTGAATCGCATTTATAATATTTATATTTGTTTACATATAATTTTCATATATTATAATCGTAATCGTAGTAGGCAAAACAGTATCGTTTAGTAACAGAACAGTCGTACGATAAAAATAGGATCGAAATTAGTGGCAAATGCGAAGTATTGTGAAAGGAGGAGAAGAGTGAGGATCAAGAGTGAATCGTGAGAAATGAGAGGCAGGATAAGAGGAGAAAGAGAAAGAGAGAGAGAGAAAGAGAGGTAGATAAATAGAGAGGGAAGAAGAAAAGGGGGCGAAAAGTCGTCCAGGCTGAAAAACGGTGGGCCTTCGACGCTCAAAAACCAAGATTACTATTAGTCCTTACGTAACTTTGAGGGATTAGTCTTTGCATGGTCAGATAGGAAATGTTGTCTCTAATTTAGGCTCTCTGATATTTTCAGCCCTTCCCGCTCGGGATCCTATTTCTATTATCTACATATTTCATATAATCGCAAGAATTTCAAATTATTAAAAATATACATCCTACGGATGTATGTATTCGGTATATTGCGCATTATATTGTGCAGAAATACTCATAAATAGTTATCTTGAAATTTGTAAGTGTTACCGTTTAAATACCGCTAGCTAGGCCTTTTCTATTTAATGGTAAGTGGTATCCAGGAAAGCAACTATCCTTAGAAACCATTCCGGTTATAGTTGTTCGCATCTCTAACGGCCTTTCGTGCTAGTAGAATGGGTCCGCTACTTGTGCATGCAGTACCATTTAAACGGTTAAACGTGTTCGCGAATTCTTTTTTTACGACTGAACCATCACCTTACACCTTCTTTTCGATTCCGCGGATTCATTTTCGATAGAAGAGATTCATTTTCAGCACACTGCCAATGTTCACGAGGGAAGACTAATGGTAGCATGACAATGAAGGGGAAGACAAGACAATGAATCACAATGGCATTTTGAGTCGCAGGAAATTGTTATGTAAATTTCAATTAATATTCTGAATTAACAAATTTCATATTGATAGAAGACTCTTATTGTCATTGTTCCAACATAGCTAATATATCAATAATGAATTTTATTTTCCAATTTTTCAGTCAATAAAAATCGTCGAAACATTACAGATTCGTATTACGATTCGATTGAACGTTATCAAGATCATTCGTAAAAATGGAAGATCGATTATAGCATTTGATTCTTTGGGTTTGTCGATTGATTTGAGAAATTGAGTTCAGTGAAACTGAAAGAGTAAATAAAAAATTGTCTTTTCAATTGGGAATTAATTTATCGAGAAACATTCACAAATTTCCTGATGTGACATCGATCACGGTGTATGGTGCAGACTTTCAGTCGTTCGCGAACGCGTTAACTAGAAGAACGCAAACTATTTTTTACTGCTCGAACGAGAAAAGCGTTCGTTAGCAAAAATGGCTCTTATCCGATGATGGCTAATGGAACGTTTCGAAAACCCGCACCGTCCAGTAACCCTCGTCCAACAGACTGATCGAAGATGCGCAGAGTGTATTCAGTTGAACTTTGCACCGATACGCATTGCACATCCCAAAAATGTTATCGTTACGCGACTATAAACGTATTCGTAAAAAAATTTCTCTACCACTACACTTGGATTGTTGTAGGATTGGAAAATTGATCGGGAAAATTCGATCGGTCGACTCGAAGGCAATACTTTTAAAAATGTAAAACAATCGACCACGGGGTTTCTTCTTGGAACGAAGCCCAAAATTCTTTTTGCGTTACCCACGCGTTACTTTTCTTGAGTGTGGCAAAACTGTCAGAGGAAATCTGTTCGTTCGCAATCTTATTATTCAAGTGTACAGAAGCTTCCGTAAATGTGTTCGTATTCATAAAAAATTGCATTGAATAAAGAGTATTCTTATTGTTCGTTCACCTTACAAAAAGTATTCCTTTGTCACAGCATTGGAAAAAGAAGAAAAAAAAAAAACTGCAAGCGTGACACGACATCGTATAATATAATAAATGCTTCGAGAATTCAATTCCGGTGGTGAATGCTTCATGAATCAGAGAAATTCTAATTTAAAGCGATTCGTAGATTTGTAGCTTGAGAGATATATTCTAATGATAATCAATTTGCAAAGGGTTTTTTAACATTGTCAATATTATAACTAGATAATTCATTTAAATTCATCTCTACGGATTCTTCTGGAATCAACCTCTGTCTAATTTTCTGTGAATACTTCCTGTTGACTTATAGTCAGTCATAACATTATCCATTAGTTCCTGATGAAGCAGAAACAATCAGTTTCGTTTTACAGTATAGTTGATTTTAAAAAATCATTTACTCCTCTTTTCATTTTGATTATTCGTTAGAAACTCGTAAAAATGATGCGCGGTACAGTGATCGAGAGGATTCTATTACTCTGCAGGTAAATATCCTTTCCAGTAAGTTTTGTCATTGTACAAGTTTGTACGACACGTACAATTGTTACAGTCGACAACTTTCGAGTGGATCAACGAATGCAACGAATAATAATGATAAAGGTGGCTTTAAAGTAATGTAATAACAAAATACATAAATGCAGACTGAAACGACAATTAAAATCGTTTTGTCATTTGGCAGTAATAAAGTAATTTAATCAAAATCGTCGATCTTTTACTAAAGAATCTCATCTGACCGGAAATTTATGAACTTTTTCGTCAAAAACTCATCGTCAAGCAATAGCTGGCTCTGATAGTAATCTTGACTTTAAGCAATGCTCTCTCTCTCTCTCTCTCTCTCTCTTATTACATCGATAACCGAGAACTAGAATATAAATTATTACTTTACATATCGACTAAATAATATTGATAATAGAATAATATTAATAATACATAATAGTAATGACAATAGAAGGCATATACAAAAGACATGCGTATACACCACCATGGACCTGTCCACGATGGATAAATGAAAATATCGACACGCGTATCAAAGATTTTAGTTCAATACGTGAAATTGTTGATATCGTGTAAAAAATTTCTGCAGAGTTCGAAAAAAGTGATTTATGGGAGTGCGAAACTCGAATAAAAATTCCCGACAATAAACCTCCAGAGCCCTTTCGAAGAAAGTTGGGCACGAAACTAACGAGTATTTTAAAGTCCCAATATTTTTAAAGGCTAACAGTATAACACAGTTAAAATTTATAGCTGCATGTTATCATAGCTGACAAGCTGCCGATTTGAAAACACTCGAGCAAAACGTAAAACTAACAATATGTATACGAAACTTTAATCGATCGAACGGCGCAGAGGAAACTAAACACAATTGAGAAATCTCGATAGAAGAACAACCAATTTTCTCCGTCACCATTCGATGTCGCCTTCTCTTATACGTATAAAAATATACCGTTCAATGAGCAACAACAAAATTTACAGAAAGAGAAGAAAAAGCGAGTTAAAGTCTTAACACAATTGCAGTCAGAACGCGAAGACATAGATTGGCGAGTCCCACGAGAAACCCTTTATACGCGACAGCGAGCCAAATTCTGAGCCAACATTCTATGTTTCCCTTTTTTTTCTTTGCTTACCAACTTTCCTAATATTCTCTTCTAACAAATCATCAATTACTACTCACTCTGATCCCTTGGTTTCACCTTAAAAGACATCCTTTGTATAAAAAAAAGAAGAAAAAAAAACGCTTAAAGCACGTGGTAACTGTCGAAAGGCCGTTCAAATTGATCGCGAGCGCAAAGGGTTAAATACGAAACCGAGGATAACTCAGTGAATTCGATTCCGATACTATCTCAAATAACTTTAAACCTATGGACGAAACGGCGCCTCAAAAACGTGCTTAGTGAAATCTTTGGGAACAACAACAGTAAAAGCAAGATTGCCCTCCAGTTTGGCAATTGTAATAACGAAAATACATCAATTATGCAATAAATTAAAATGTATTGGCAATTCTCCTCGCGCCGCTTCATCAAGAACGACGGTAAACACAAATCGCGCGTATATGTATTATATATATATGCCAAGTGAGTTAGCCGGTTAAGATCGATGTTAATACAGCCAGTTAGAAATTCTTGAAACTTGGATAAAAAGCGCGAGAAATGCCTGCCTGCCTCCCTCTTTTTTTGGAATTAGGCGCGTTTTAAAGCTCTCTTACGAGAGACAGGAATTAAAGAGCTCATCAGAGTCGTCTGTACGTCAATGAAGAGATGGTCTAGACGCCCTCTGTTTTAACCTAGTCAAGAGAGCCTGATCACTTTCATTCTCTGCTTTCGATAACATACCACGAAAGCTTTCTGACCTATACTTATCCCTCAAGAAAGTCCTTCTTTCTTCTTTGTACTTTTCGATTCTTTCTCTGCATTGAGGATCACCAAGATCCAAGCCACCCAAATTCTTCAAATGAACTTTCTCAGTAGAACTGCTCGAGCTATTTAATCCAGTGCCAACATTTGGCGTCGAACCATGCTGTTGATCTTCGGAAGATTGTTTAGGTGGTAGTGACGATGTTCCAGTCATTTTATTAAATTTAGCCTCATCGAGAGAACGACTTAAGGAAGCACGGCTTGCTCTAGCGTGACGTGCTCTTAAGCAAGGTGGAAGATGCTCGCTTGCATTCACTGCTGCTTCTTCCGATTTTCCTCTCGCGCAATCCAATTCTTGCTTCATCCTCCGTTCTCGTACTATTTCTCTTCCAATTTCGGAGTCGAAGCTTCTTCGATCTCTTGCACTCTCTAACTCAAACCTCTTCCTTCCTCCTGCCGACAAATCACCAACAATACCACCAGATAATCGTTGAAGCGCCAGTTCTTGAAGAATCGCCGCTGTGTCTCGAAAGACTATAGTCTCTTCCAAAGGAGAAGAAGCATTAGAAAATGCAATGGAAGAATTCAATGATGACGGTTCGGAAGCACCCTCTGGTGCCTGTGCTACATCATCCGGTTCAGTTGCATTTTCTGACGGAATTACCACATCTTCTGGTTTTTCCGATACCCGCATGCCACTTCCTTTTTCCATTTTTGATTTCTCTTCTTGGCGTTTTGGAAAGTCTTCCCGCTGTCGAGTATCACGGATCGTTTCCTTTGTCGGCGTGTATTCGAAAATTTGGCACTTTTCTGACTTGAATGCGTGACTTCGGCGCACTGTAGGTTCGTGTGTGGTTAAATCGGAATTTTGAGATCTTTCAAATGGAGCTGATAAGGGGCGTCGATCAGTTATGGGAAACTGTGTTCGATTCTGTGAGGATCGTTTGATTTCTTCGCGTTGGAAGTTTTGACTCCTCCTGATTTCGGTGGATTTAGTAATGTTCTCAGTTTTTCGATTTTCCTCCCTAGAATCATTCTGGTCTCTGTTAAAGGCATTTGCATTGTTATCCATCGTGGAATAACTTGTGTTCGCATCATGGTCCATTCGACAGCCTGCTCTATTATTATGGATCTCAGAAACAGAAATCGCAATTTCTTGATTAGCCCTCTCGTGTAGTGAACTTCGAGCAACATTCGTAAAATTAGTTGTCGTTGTTGTGTCAATCTGTACCGAAGTCGATTGTGGCTCGAATATATCATTAATCTGTCCGTCATTACCTACATTCTGCGCAACTTTGTCCTTATACTCATTCTTTGCTTCGGCCACGTCAAATGACATATCCGAAGGTTCCTGTGGAAGCACTGGACTTTCGGTCAGATCACTGACTCCGATACAAGAGGTGTCCGTATCAGCAATCGATCCCATGGTAAGATCGAGCGATGTCCTCGAAACATTTTCCGAGGCTGACCTCAATTGAGGTGGTTCGGTAGCAATTGCTGGATTCATGGTTCCATCCAGTGGATCTTTCGGACTAGATTCACTGCTAGGTGTTGTCACCGATCCCGTTGTTCTCTCGACAATCACCCATTCCCCTGAATCGTTCGTATTTGTAGCAATTTGACCAGTTTCGGTATTGGTGAAAATTTTGTCCGAACTATCGCAAATCACAAACCCAGAATCTGGAAGATCTTCTATAGTCTGTTCATAAGACATGGGAGAATCAAGATCCGTAGCACTCGATTGTAATAATCCTGACAATTCATTTCTTTGCGCGTTAGAATTTTCTCCTGTTGTATCATCGGTGTGAGAAATGGGAGATTTTCGACTCGGTAATTCATGTTTCCGCGGAAGTAATACGTCCTTGCTATCACTGAGAGATTTACCCTCCTCTATGGAATAACTGCACGATGCACCTCCCACTTCTTTGCAGGTAGGCGTTGCATTGTTGGTCGGTTGCTCGGTTGATTGTGGTACTAACCTGTCACAAGGTGTCATTTCTTGATCAACCACGCCTGAAATTACTACACTGGGTTCCTTGGAAGCACTTCGTGCTTTGGCAGCCTCTGCAATTTTGCTCTCATATAATTCTACTCTTCTGTCGTAGGTCATTCTCTCACAAGACCTGGAGTTATGTCGAGTGTCTAAATTTATCGATAATCTATGACTAGGGTCAGATGATTTGTCGGAAGACACGCTAGTTCTGTTTAATTTATTGGTGGTGCTCTCTTCATCGTCGAGTTCTATTGGTAAAGTGAAACTTCGGAAACTTATCCTAGGACTGCTTGCTGGTATCGGTGAGGTGGAGTGTGAAGTTCCAGGTAACGTTGCCGGGGTTAAGGGTGTGGAAGCTTCAGATATCAGTGGTATGTATCCAGGTGTAGCTAGTGGAGACGGTGTCTCTAAACTATGAACGTCGGCAGATACCATTACCTACAATTATGTTTCAAGTTACGTATTGTACATATTGAAAAATGCTACTTATGAAACATCGTAAAAATTACCTGGTCCGGACTTTGGCTATCGATGAAACGTAATTCTACGTCACACTGTAGTCTCTCCTCGAGACGAGATCTTTTCCGCTTGGAACCACCAGTGGTAGGTGCAGTCTGTACTGCGTCAGTTCGCTGCCGACGTGGAGAAGCTTCTACGGAAGCTACACCGCCACTCTCCTCTTCGGAGAACATCCTCATCTCCCGTTCTTCGAGATCAAAATTGAGCTGTATCTCGGAAAGATCAAGAGGCGATGTAGCGCTCGGTGCATCGGCCAAGTGGTCAAAGTAAGAATCGTGCGAGACGGATCGACTGTGTCCACAGGGTCTAGCAGGTGGCGGACCCAAAAGAGGTCCTAAACTGTCTTCCCCATCCAGACTGTCTGCACTCTTGACGGGCCTTAACCGTCTCAAGGAGTTTAAGGAACTTGGCACCGTTTCTGTTTGTGGTGGCGTGCCAACTTGTCTGGCTTTTCCTCTGGCACCCAAACCACCTCTGCCGAACAACGCCCTCCAATTCAACGACGGAGACCGTTTCGAACCATTTCTCTTTCGCGGTAATTCTATTACAGTATGGTACTGCAGAGGTAATCCTGCTGGACCAGCGCCCACTTCTATGTAGTCAGGCTCGTTCCTGAGATTCCTATTTCGCGCCTCCTTTAAGCTCAATAGTCTTGGCGGTGGCGTAATAGCCAACGACTTCGGTCTGCCGACTGGGCCATCTCCAAAGATCAAGTCAGCATAACAGACTAGAAACTCGGTGACGACTGCTTGCACGCCAACACCTTGTAATGCAGCAACACCACCAACTTCTAGTTCCTTGCATCTTAGGAGATTTGGTGCCCAAACGATTGCAACGTTTCTGGCGGTCATGCCTGTCTCTGCTCCTCGTGCAGCTACCCTCGCCAGGTGACGAATCAAGTATTCTAACGTTCTGTACAAAATAACAAGTATTAATAGTCGATGAAATTAGATCAAGTAAGTTACTAGCACTAAAAGAAATATTCTACGTCTATACCTATAATGTGGCGGTGGTAATTTTCTAACAACGTCCCTCATTCGCCTGAACCTCTCGGCGTCACTGTTCGCTTGCACTGCACTAACAAAGGATGCGTACAGTTGGTAGGTACAAAGCGGATTCGGCAGCTCTCGAAAGTACATTTTTAATAGCGACGCTACTGAATGGATATCTTGCAGGATACTCTCGTCGGAATGCAATGCAGGAACACGATCTTCGTCAAACGCATTTCTCAATCGTTGAATGTTTGACGTTACGCCACTAAGGCGGTATATGCCATCCACCAAGCCGTGATTCTCAATGAATTCGGCGCAGCAAGTTAAGACGGTGGGCACTGGAAATATGATAGAACATCGGTAAAAGAACTTGTAATAGAATTTCGTATGCTTATACCAATTTGTCACGTTGACTACCGTAAGAATCGAGAGGTAGAACATATAGGAATAATTCGAAATTAGAAAAATGTCTAAAATCAATGATTAAACAGATCTGTTTGGCAGTCAACGTGGTAAAATAAAACATGTGGCTGTACCATCCTGTCCAGAATTTAAGAGATGTTCTCCCAAGTCACAACCAAATACGCGCTCCTTCAGTATACCCGACTGCTTAAGCCGCCTTCTGGAAGGTCGATTCAATATGAACGACCTGAAGAAGGCGATCAATTTCCCGTGTTTCCTGAGTACAGGCTTCACCGGTAATTTCGATCTGACTGTCGTTGAAACGGTCAGATGCCGTGGAACTTTATCGCCAATGACGGCTACGCATTCTGCCGGAAAGAAACCAACAGCAAACCCATGCTTCCCCCGCCACCATGTACTCTCTCCCGGAGGTGGCATGTCTATCACTGAAATCATGTCTCCGACCTGAAACCCATTGTTTCTTTCACTTTAGTGACCTGCTCTACAATTTTCGCCGTCGTTACTTTCCGGTCTTTCGAGCGAAGGCACTCGAGCGTGTTTTAGTCATCGCCATTCTCGGTAGCGCGACTTTCGTCCACTGGACAAAAAAGGCGAGACGAGAATTGCGGCTGCATGCGAAACGAAGATATAGCGTTGCGAATGCCACAGCTTGTGTTCAGCAATCGCGTTGTCTCCGGGAGGTAACGACAGCAATACTCGTAAGGCTACTGAATGTCGAGAGAGAGAGAAAGATAGGAGGAGAATAAGCGAGAGACTGACTTACTTGAAAGGAGATTTCATCTTGTGCTTGCGCCGCGTACGGCCGAACTGCGTAAGCCGCAGCAACCGCAGGAGTATTAATGGGGCACGAATCTGACTCCGGCACGAGAATCCTCCTCCCTCTGTTGTCTAGCTGCAACCAATTCAAGACGGGTCCACAGTTCAGACCCTCATGATTCAGCTGGGAGAACCTGTTCAAGTAGTCCCTCAATATATCACAGCTGTTTTTTGGCCGAGTCTCCGGAAGTTTGGTCAATGAAGAGAACTTCCGATCGAATATGCAGCGATGCAGTTGCTTGTCGAACATTAGAAAATTGTCATAAGACCGCTGCAGTGTCCAGCATGCATCACCAGATGTTACCCTCACAGCATAGCTTTCCGAGTCATTGCTGCCTTCGCTAAGTGACACCTAAAGTAAAAGGATCAACACTGCATACTCATGAACAACAATACAATATTTTCTTTCACTCTTCGCTTCATTAAACTCTCAACTTTTGGTGAAAATACTTCTTTGTCCTGATTATTCTTTAAATCTCTTACCTCCAACGATCCAAGTTCAACGTGTTCGTAATGAAAGTGGGCACACTCGTCAAGTTTTGGAAACCGTGCGATGCTGCCCATGTTGCTTCCAGAGCTGACTGGCGTACTGAAATCGTCCGTTCGATTACATCCCAATCCCTGTGTTAAATAATAATTTCACAGTCTTTGTGAGTATACGGAAGTCTTTAATCGTTTGGCACACCGAAGTCTGACGATATTACAACTTGTAAAAAATTAAAACTTTCGTTAACTTTTTCCATCAACATATTCGATTTGAAATCGTGTCCGATGAGTCAACTTCGGTGTGCCAGTGTTGGTTTTGTTAAGTGATCTTTTTCGGAGGATGTCGAGAAATCGATGAAAATTTAAGTGAAAGTCGTGAATCGTACTGAAAGGATGAACACGGTTTAACAGTAGTAGGGAATCGGAGACAGTCTACAGTGGTAATTGAAGGAAGTCGGCCAAGATGAATCATCTGACGTAGAGGGTTTAAGTAAGTAGCAAGCTTACTCATTGATCTTGTCACTCTTGAGAATAGCGTATCATCTTCAGAGGGAAGAAAGTCATAGAATTACCCTAGATAGCTTGTTTCTCATACGCTCTTATCGGGTATATTACTCTGACCTAGAATTCACCTAGTTCGAGAGAAGCATCCCTTACCAGCTGTTCGTCAAACTCTGCTGTTGCTTGTCTCTATTAGCACACTAGCGAACTTTACGTAATTCCGAAGGAAATTAGTTCAACAAGAGTCTATGTAAGTACATTTCCAAGCGTCGATAGTTTTAGGAGTGTTCACCTGACCACTTGTCATCGGCTTTGACGAGCAATGTAGGAAACTAAAACGGGTTCTCGTGGTTCAGTGTTGGTAGTTGTATCAAAAAAAATATATATAATCGAGTTCGACCAGTCATTCGTTAGAACCCACTAGCAACTTCCTCTTTAACCAGTCAGTGCTAGAAATGCCAGAGTGGACTTTCAATTCTACGAGCCCTATCAATTATCTCATTTGTCCAACAACTCGTACGAGCTATTATCCCTGACCTACGAGTCTATCAGTGAAAGCAATACGTTTTTTCGACACTCTCCCAACTGTTACTTCGGATGAGTCAAGATACATTACTTTTTATCGTTACTATTCACTTGGCAAGACCCAACAGTTTTAAGCCGATTTAATATTTCGTTGCTAAGATTAAATCAAGGGAAACTCGGTCGTCAGCTGGAAGAAGAGTACACTATACTATACTCTGGAAGGCATTAACAGGAATTTCCTCTCGCAAAGAAGTCGTTACTCAAACACTGCTTTGTGCTAAAGTTTGCGAAGCATAAAAACAGGAACGGAAGAAAAATGGTAGGAAGGTTGGTGTGCCGAATATTGACGGTCGAGTACAATTTATACTCTTATTTGGGTCATTGTATTTTTTGGCAACTCATCGAGGCAAACGTCTGTTTCTACGCGTCCTCTGAATACCAAAATGTATGTGTGTGTGTGTGTGTGTGTAAGCATCTCTCTGTATTTGGGTACAACAGTGGAAACTCTCGAGGTCTCTGTGTTGTCCCTCGTCGAATCTGGCGGATCCGTTTCTCTTCTCTTCGAAAACGATCCACCAGTCTGCACCCTCCACAACATTTTCCGCTTGTTTAAGTTCGTCCCCTACCCTTTATCATACTACAAGCCACGATTTATTCGCAAACTTGTGCACTGCTGGCTTTCTAGCCACGCTATCAACTTTGCATAAGACGGCGACGTGCATTACGCGTTTTCTTCTCTAAAAGAGCCTTGAGCCTCTGTTCTTGCATAACAATAAGGTCAACTAAATTATTCTCCAGTGATATTATCATCGAGGTGCTAGTATACTTCATAGGAAGTTTATTCTGACGAATTACCGGTTTCCCGCTGTTGTTGTATAGCGTTACGATTTATTAAATCGTTCGGAAAGTTGTTTCGTTTTTTTTTTTCATGAAAATGAATGATGATTTTTTTATAGCAATTAAATATTTTATTGAATTATTCATTGTTCATTCTGGTGCAATACCTATTGCCATCTTTCTGGCAGTAGCACAATTTCACGCTGTTAAAGTGTTTGGTTTTTACTGGCAAAAAACTGATCCAGGTGATTTTTAACCTTCTCATTTGAAGTAAAAATTTTATCGTCTAAAAAATTTTGTAGAAACCGGAACAAGTAATAATCAGAAGGTGCGAGATCTGGAGAATATGGTGTTCTCTTCGGTTTAAGTGAATCATTCATTTTGTCCAGTTGGTGGCAGTGCACTTCAGAATTGATCGTTTTGTTGTCCGGAAAAATCGCAAAAAAAAGATTGCTTTTAATCTTTGGCGTTTCAACCGATCATGAACGGTCGATTTTGATAAATTAAATCACTCAGCGATTACACGGGTTGTTATTCGACGACTTGTATCAATCAATACCTGTATTGTGTTTTCATCAACTTTAGTGGCCTTCCAGAACGTGGTGCATCTTCGAGGTCAAAATTGCCGGACCGAAATTTTGCAAACCAATTTTGGTACTGGCGTTCTGTCAATACGTCTTCTCCATATACATTGGATAATTTTTTTTCTTGCTTGAACAGCATTTTCATCTTTTCAATAGTGAAAAAGTAAAATATGTCGAAAATACCCCTTTTCACTTTCCATATTGGAAAAGGTACCAACCAAAAACTGTTGCGTAGAATTAATCAAACTTTTTCACAAGCAAACCTTGTTAGATCAGCTGCCAAAGTATATAATAATTTTGCGGCTTATATTTGAATTTGGTTGCGAAAAAATACATTCAAGTCTTCTGTCGGGAAAAACGAAACAACTTTCCAAACAACCCAAGAACATTGAAACGTGCACAATATTTAAGCCATTACTTCTATTAAATACTCTGATATTCGTAGTCTGCGATAAACCCGGGATAAACCCTTCACCTGGATCTGTATGAACAAGGACGATAGTCGAGGAATTAATTCCGTTAAAAATTCTGAGTGAAACACAGTTCGATATTGGAGTAAACGTCAATAAATCGGACTGAAATCTCCGGAGGAAATATTTGAGCAAGACCAACGGCTAGAACAGCTGCGAGTTCTCCCGTTTTGTGGGTCAACGAACTTTTTGGCAAAGCTAAGCAAACAGTACTGGCAGCGCGCTTATTCTACTCCCATGAACTCCCCTCCACGTTTATGCTGCCCGATAAATTACGGAAGAAACACGACGAAAGATTTTCCTTCTTCCGTTCGTTTGCTTCGATGATACGGAGCAACTATAGCTATCCCCTCGCCAATACCGTTCGATTCTACGAGATATCCGTTCTCCTTCAATCTAAATTTATCCTGACATTAGTTTAGTACGCTACGTTGCTTTTACGAATCGTACCGGTAGCGTTTTCCTTACCTCGGACAACCGTATCATTGTTTATCCCACTGGCGCCTATAGACGAGCTTACAAAGCCGTAGAACTCAATATTGAAACTGCCGGGGTAATAAGAATGCACAGGAGAATAGATTGCTGGTCTACGGCTCTGCTGTGTTAGGGTTTTTACGAGAGAAAGACAGAAATCGGATGGATACGGATGCTACATTGCGACGGGTTCTATCTACTATTTGAAATCACGCCAAGCAAGTTGGGAAACTACTGCTTCAGCTCGATCTACGGGAATACGGCTATATGGCGAGGCGAATACTGCTTATATGGAGTAGCATTAAAACCCGAAGTCACTGCGGGTTTCTGGAAGTTTTCACTCTAAATGTTTCGGGCCTCGCGATAATGGTGATTTCAACTTTTGATTAGATACTCGCGTTCCCCACTTAAGGTAGCCCTTATTGAACAGTAAGATTTAAGTAAAAGCTTACGAGTATGATTGAAATCGAGTGGTATAACTTTTGAAACGAGTCCTTAAGCTTTAACGAAGAACGACTAACTAGGAACAAAGGTATAAGAGCAGTTCAAAAACAGTTTTGTTCCTAAAACTCATTGGAGGGGATGGGATCGATACCGAGCCAAAATTTGTAGGCTCGCCAATTTTGCCAAACTCGCAGAAACTCTCCAAATCCAATGTACACAAAAGAGAAAAGTAATTTCTCTATCTCTTGTGTGTCAGCATTCCAAAGACTAATCGACAAGCGCTTTGACTCAACGTAGTAAACACAATCTACCAAGTAAACAAAAACATAGAAATGAACTCACGCGCTGAAACTCCCTGGTTAGTGGTTACTATGCAGGATATTACTTCAAGCAACGACATATCACTAATCGCTATAGTTACTAATACACACTCCTATCCGTTGAAAACATAAAAGATATCGGATCCCTTAAAACCTTCATACGTGACGTATGATCGTGGAGGATCAATTCCTCAAGTATCCAAGACCACAATACACGAGTGGCCTGAAAAGTGGTATCGGTAGCATGGCACAAAATCAACAATGGATCTTTGTAGCATCCCACAGGATCTTGGCGAGGGACCAGCAGACGAGGATTGGGCAGGGAGGTGCGCAAACGCGAATAAACTCGACTGTCAGAAGTGGGTTCCATATCGGGTGGATCGAAGACTCGGAAGGATCTACCTCTAGATGCGTGGAGCACCCGGCACAGCCCGCGAGCACTCGTCGTACAGCATCGCGAGGCAATCCAAAGGTTGCTCGCCTCACGAGCGACAGGAACGAACAGGTTGACGCAGAGCGTCTAGGCGACGAGCTACCACCAGCAACAGCATCGTCACCAGATGAATCAGCAACGATAATCGTAGGACCAGCCACTGTTGTTCCAGTGGCTGTCGAATCTGAGCCGCGAGGACTCATGAGCACTGACAACTCGCGCTAATGACGGAATCCTCCGAAGGGCTGCTGCACCCGCGGCAAGCTGTCTCGATTCCATCTTCGGTTGCGAATCCGCGCTACCACCGCTTGCACCAACCAGCACTACCGCCACCACTACCGCTGAAGAAAACTAGGTCACCGAGAGAGCGAGCCGCCGCTATCCTGTACCTCGTTTCTCCTCTCTCTCTTTCTCTCTCTCTCTCTCCATCATATCTCTCCTCTACGCGTCTCACTTCATTTCGCTTCTTCTTCCCGATTCGCTTGGTCTCCCTCCTCCATGCTTTTCCACTCTCGGCGCCGCTTTTCTTCTTTCATCCCCTCGCGCCTGCTCAGCCCCCGTCACTCAATCTCTTGTCTCGCTCACCCCGCTTGTCCTACCCTAGTAGAGACTTTTTTAGGTCTGTTTCGTCTCTCCTTGTCTCGCGTGGTTGACACTCCAACCACCGTCCTTGGCACAACCACTTGTAATTGATGGCCAATGTCATTCGGTAGTTTTTTTTTTTCTTCTTCTTCTTTGTGACTGATAGCTTTGGTGATTTGAAGGAACGCTTCAACCTTGATCATCGTAGACAATCTATTTCCCACGTTTGATTGACAGTAGAATTCTATTAATGCGAGGATAATCAGTGGAGAAATGGATTCGTGAATACTTCGATTTCGTTTGCCTCTATTCCCATTTATTCGCTGTTTAGCAACTATCCATCATCCCTAGCCAGTCACTGGAATCGAAACCTTTTTGGACGGTTCATGAAAAATGGGGCTGTTGATACAATTATCGCGCTTCTTCCGCACAGCCGTTTTTCGAACTCGATTATTGAGCTGTCGTGAAATGAAATTCCGAATAAGCCCTCTCTCTCTCTCTCTCTCCAATCCCATTCTTCGGGGTCTCGGTAGAATTGGAAATATCGATTTGCCTTGCCGCCTATTTAATAGAAGCCGTACGTGCCTCTCGCGATAATGGTAGAGAGGGTTAACCGATGATACCAATATTGGCGTGATACATGATTATTTCCAATCGCCAAATGTCACCAACAATTACATAAAATCATTATTCACTGTTAACAGGTGTAAATATATCGATCCTACAATATTAATTCTCTAATTTCCATAATTTGTTGTTCCATTATTATGTACACGAATGGTATTAGTTGTCGATTGGTCGATTTAGGCCAAGAGCGCAATACTGTTTCCCGATGGGAGGAATAAAAAGCTCGTGACTTTGAAAGGTTTAGTATGAAGGGATTAGTATCGCGAGTAGAAACAAAAGAAGCAAGAGAACAAACAGCCCGAGAGCGGAAGGCACGTCGACGCGTCCGCTCCGAGTGGCGAGGGTAAGCATCCTCAGCCTGTATTTCAAGAGAAGATGGCACAATAGCATCTAATGGGAATAATAGTTTTGAGGAAAAAGTGGGTCATTCGGGTAACGTGCCCGATCACGTAATAATAATGGCAACCTTGGGGGAGAAACTGGGGCAGAGCTGGAGCAAGAGCTACAGGCAGTCACCCGAATAGCTGAGTAACTGAGCAATCAAGCAACTAACCCACCAACTGCCCAAATCAACACTCGAAATTTGGGAGAATCCGAATCATATACAATATTCCTATTGATATGCGAAATCTGGAATGAAAGCTTCGAGTTCCATCATCGTCTATAATACTGATGAGTCTAACGCTCGAAATGACCAAGTCAAAGAAAATCAAGAAATCCAAAATCAAATGAAATATTGCTCCGATAAATATGGAAATGGCTAAAGACAAAAATCCTTCTTTGGTTTTAGATTTTTTTTTTCATCTAAATGAATACAATCTAAAATAAATTGCAAACTAGTGTTTTCCAATTTTTGTAATTTCCAACTTTCTCTATAATTCTCCATAATACCATATAATAAATTTGGAGTTATATCTTGCTAAAGAGAATATTGAGTTAGCGAGGATTAAGATGCCTTTAGAAAACTGCTCGATACACGGGGCTTGTTTATTTGCGAGACTCGGCTGAGAGCAAGGGGAAGCAGAAAGAGAAGTTCTCTTCACGGAATAACGTAGCAGCACTATATTCGAACAAAACGGTATGTGGTTTGGTTTCAGAGTTGCGGACAGCGAGAAGCATTTCTCAGAGCTGCCGCAAAAGAGAGTCTCGACTTCGTGAGTCATACTCTTAAGTGCTCGGAGATCCAATCCGCGAAGATGCGTAGAAATGTACTCCTCCAACCGCGCCCATCACAAACGAGGATCACCCTTCGAATCAGAAGGGGGCAAAAAAAAAAAAAAACATTATGACGACGCTGCTACGCGCTTCCCCTTTTTTAACGCTAGACACTCAAATCGATAAAGCTAAAGGCAAGTCGTCCTTTCCTACGCTTCTTCATCCTGCGCTCATTATGACCTTACCTCTCACTCTTTCACCTCGACCTTACTCTCCCCTCATTTTATCGACCATAGTCAAACGGTCTTTCGCTAATGACGTTATTTCATTCAGTGTCGTCTTCGCAGTTAAAAGATGCTTTATCGCACAATTTGTTTCCTAAGGTCGATGTCTATCGAACAATAGAGCAACGCGTGTCTACTATGACTTTAATCAACTTGAACTTAACGTCATGATCTCTTCTCCAGATGCGTTTGGTGCAATGTGTACTTGGTGACAAAAAGTCAAATGGTATTGTAATGTTCCATAGTGTGCGGTTTCCTCGCGTTTAGATACTAATGGATGAATGCCTGAGAAATAGGCGAGATCTTTCGACCCACCGTTCATTGTTCTAACGAAGTAAGCTAATTGCTCGAAGCATTGCAACGCGTGAAAGAAAATTCTTCTGCGTTTCGCTACTCCCACACGACGCGCATCACCGTTGGTGTAACCCAGCAAGAACACATTACATCATACGCGTGTTAAGAATAGCCAATAACGGTCTTACTGTGATGTAAATTCGCGTGTGAATTGGATGATATATCTCATTGCGCGAACTGACTCGTAATATCATTGTGTATGATACTTTTGAAAACAGTCGAGAAAACGCGATTGCTGATACAATTTCTGAGAATCTTGTTCGACTCTCTTGGGATATTAGACCGAAACACTTGGTCGAGAATACGGAAAGATAAAGAATAAGGGGGGAAAAAGCCACCTGTGTTCGTAATTCTACCAACGTCATCACAGTGGCGAAAATCGTGAAAAACCTGGGAATAATTCAAAATTTCGAAGAATTGTAATTTTATAAACTAATACATCTCGATTGTTCTTCAGTAAATACAGCGTATAATTATTCATGGATCGATTTTTTAATCCCATTTAAAGCATTGATATAACAGGTTGTACTTTACGGAGAATTAATGGTCTTAAAATATTCCATAGTTGTTGTTGCTCAGAGTTAATGCCTAGAACTTCGTGCACTATTATTACCAATTTACTTACGTAAAATAAAGACCAGAGGGTCCAAAATTGCTAGTAGCTTCCATCTTTCAACAAGTTTAACTGAATCGCTCTCGTTTACAAGAGAAATATTTAATGCTAAAAGAAATAGTAAATTAAAATCGTGCGATGTGGTGCGAAGCAACGCATCCAGCGGCATTCAATAGTGGAAAGTATACCAAATAAGAGGAAAACAAATTGCCGATACTTTCCCGAATCCGAGATATTTAAAGAATTGTTGAATTATTCATTATATTGAGTATAATGCAACGAGAAAAACAATAGACTGCCTTGCTCCATTCTAACAACGTCACCGGGGAGGATAGTTAAGAGAAACATTTTTCCAACCCTGAAAAATATTGTTACTCGTACCACATTTTTTTCCATCTGCAGGTTAACCCAGATTGTGGAAGAAAATCAAAGCTAGCAATTAAAATCGTAAGAGAAGCGAGTAACTTTTTTCTGGGATCCAATAAGCAACCAAGTTCCTGCTGACTCCTGCCCAATATTCCGAGCTGTTGAGCTTTAGCTTGACTTTGTGCTTATGCCTCGAAGAATACCGTAGCAGGATTTCCTGCAGCCCAGCTATTAACACTAGATTTATCAAAGAGATTTGTGACTCGTTCGCTGTTCTTAATTTGCAGTTTTGCAAATTTCATCAAAAAGTTCTGCACTGAGGAAAGTTGGTCATTTTATTGTGACAACCACTTCATTGTTCCTATGTAAAATATTCTTTGTCATTTCTCTTCTTCAGTAGGTAGGTAATAAAAGATGCAATGGAACTTAAAAATGTAAATACACATATAGATATATCTGACTTCAAAGTTATATGCAGTTATAAAGAGTTAAGAGTATTACACTCGACCCAGATTGACTCTAATTACAACGAACTAAATACAAATAACTGCTTTGTTCCTTTTGCAATATTGTTGGGCAACGAATGATTTCAATTGTCAGTAGAGATGAATATACAATGTACACAGATGCGCTAAAAATGTCGTCGAAATCGAACAACGGTATAATGTGTTATGATAAATCAAAACAGAAATCATTTTTCGTCAGAAATCATGAAAATCGATCATTTTAGATTTCTTTGATTAATCATAACTTATTACCCCGTGAATCGATCTTGATGATACTTTTAGGACACATATAACTTAGTCCGATCGATTAAACCTATGTATTAAAATTTCAAAAAATATTGAGATATAAAAGTTAAAAATCTGCCATTTCTTGTTTTCCTTATAATTAGTAAAAAATAAACATTTCACAAAATTTATGAAAGACATCACGAAGAAGACCTTTTGTTCTAAGCTCATAAGCAGTTTTGAGTCATTTAGATTATCACCAAAAAAAATTACGCGACTTCGAAGAGTGTCCGAATCGATTGAAGAATCGATCATCTAAATTTCTATTGGACGATGTGATGTTAAACAGACCGCCAAAGCCTGACATTTAACATTTAATCATATGCACTACAAGAGACATTACTTATACAGTTAATTTCACTCGCTTAGTAAAGTCAGGAAAATAAGATCAAACCTGTCCAAGCGGAAGAAAAAATCTTTTTCGAGTTCCAGACATAAACTTTCCTATTTTCTAGTCGCACGCGGCTGCCTTGGTCACTGGTGAAAACGGGTTCTATTCGCGGTGCGAACATAAATTTCACAGACCATTATTTACGTCTACTCTCCTCCGCGGATCACCAGGCGGTTGGATGATTGCAGGATCCTGTTGAGCGTAAAAACTCATCCTACGATATTCCGGCTGTCGGCAATAACCGCGGATAAAATAAACTTTGTTAGACGAGAAGAGTATTATCCCGCTCGCTCATGCCCGAAAACTAAATCATCGCCAGTGTTGATCACTCTATTGCGCGTGAAGCTCAAATCATAGCAGGATGCATGAAAAAAACTCCTGCTCATTAAATTAATCGATGTTGCATGAAGTACATAATACTGAAATTACCACGGATCATCGCGTCTACTTTTACAGCATTCATAAAAATGATTGAGCTTTGAGAAAATATCTGGTTCAGAGAAATAATGTTCATCTGGGTCGTTTACCTGAATTTACTGTCGGCGATCTAGATGTACATGTTCTGCAAATACACAATAGTTAACCAGTCTATTTAACAGTCCCGATAGATTCAATGATAATAAAGACGGGAGACTAAATAACTTGTCCAGTAGATGAGTTAAATCTTAAATCAATCATTCAATGTCTAGACTCATCAAATAGAACGGTTTATCAAGAACAAAGCAACTTACACCATGACTCAAGAGAAAATGAGGTATCGGAAAAGATTAAGTTGGACCAAAAAGAGCTAACGTAGAAGGTGATTCCCGTGATTTGCGAGCTTCGTTCGTATTTATTTGAAAGATTACATGTTAGCGAACGATGAGGGCCTAATAGGATTCCCGGTGGTTTAAGCGGCAAGCGGAAGGCTGATAGGAGGAGAGCAGGCAGACTGAGGGAAGCGTCGCGAAGGGTTGCTATTGAAGGGAGGGTGACGAAAGGGTCGCGACGACGTCGAAGGCTTCGCCAACAAGTCGAAGCAGCTCTTTCCTCGTTTAACCGAGGATGTTGATGCCCAGCTGGCATGGGCATGCTTCTCGATGTATGTATATGTATAATAATATACATAGGCATGTAGTTACCATGTGTGTACGTGGCTTCCGTGCGTTTACGGTGGTGGCGTGTGCCGGGTGAGCCTATCGATTTGCTCTCGGCCTAGCGAGATGGACGAACCGGCCTAGAGCAAAATAGAACCGACTTCCGCATTCTTCGTTCGAGCAGGTTTACGAGCGCCTCCGAAAACCGCCCGCGAATCCCTCAGGACAGACACTGCTCGTGTCAAGAGAATTGTCTTCGAGGAACAAGAATAAATTGTAGCCACGCTCCATTGCGCATCGTTCCTCTATTAGTTCCTGACCCCGACAAGAAGATCACCACTACTTTTCTCTAACACGAGCATACTCGATTAAACGATAACGAAAGATACGAACGCCCCCGAATTGGGCCACTGGACAAAACCGGGTTAACGTTGCCTTTGAGCTAGCACGAGAGAAACATGTTTCGAACACTATCGCTGGAATCGATCCCAAACAGGAGCAGTGGAAAGAGCAAATGGAGAGAGAGAGAGAGAGAGAGAGAGAGAGAGGAAGAAGGAGAGGGAGCGAGAGGCAGGATAGCAAAGGAAGAGTCTTGGACTTGGACATTACGCTCCGGAAACTCCAGCAAGCGTAAATAGACTAACAAAAAAAAATCAGTCTCGACTAACCCAGCAGAAACACGAGAACACGTGAAGAGTAAGCAGGACCAAAATGAAACTGATGCTATGTACTTTGTCTCACTCCCTATCTAGACGCATCGACTAAGATAAATTTCACCGGTTAATAAACTGTAGGATGTGCTCTCTTGAAAAGACAGAGGCGATCGGAGATTTCGAGAGGCCGATGCCAATTGGTATCAAGCTTCAACGATGCAAATGCATATACACACATATGTATATGTATACATTCTAACACACCGTGAGAATTAAAAATCTGAGAGCATGTAATTAGTCATCAATTATCGTGCGTTCCTTGCCAATGATGCATGCATATATCGTAGCAGACATCCGATAGTGAAGTGGTGTGGGTCTCCCCAGCTTGAGCTGCTCCCAGACTGTCAGCTGCATCGCGGAACTAGCATGAATTGACTGACTGCGCTCTCCACAGTATGTAGAGATATGTACAGATATGTATACATATATGTATACATATATATACGCATTATCCACCGCTACATGCTTTTCAAGTTTCAAAGTATCTCTGAAGTAGTTGATACTCAACATGTTTATTTGAGATATCAACACATTTTCCAGTCAATATATGGATGCTGAGATACACCAAAAGGATTAAATTGAAATACATATAAGACTTTTTGTCGACTCAGCAGGTTTCTTGGATGGGTATACGTAGTATAAAATGTGTTGAAACTTGCGTGCTCGACTTGATGAGCGAGATACGACGCGAGAAATGAGAGAAGAGCAACGATGAATTATAAATTTACCTTCGCTGTTTGAGGCTCGATGTCGGTGAGCCGCTGGGCACGAGGCCTCTCATGGCTAGGTCCTGGCATCCTTTGCAACCTCTCGGTGCAGGAGGACGTTGAGGACAACGAGGAGGATGATCCAGGCCTTTGGCCTGGTTTGTCACGCGCCAGGCTGACGGCTCGCATCTACTTGCCACTCGATTCGACCATCTTTCTTCTCGCACGTCTTTCTCTGTAAACAAGGAGCTGCGTTATTCTCGACTAGCGTCGATTGCACCCACTTCTTCGCTTTTACGCTCGCAAAAGACGCAACGCAATTATTCCCCTTCGTATAAAACAAGATTCAATATTATTATTATTACTGTGTTCGCTAAGCATTTCTTCAAAATTCATATATATTATTTATTACTTCTCCAATTAAAATATTTTTGTTGATTTACATTGTTTTTTACGCCGTTGGTAAAAATAGATACATGTCGGTTGTTATGGTGTTAAAGTACAGATCGAGAAAGTAGTATTTCGAACTCATAAATTTACGCAAAGAATTTCAATAAAAACCATCCATCCCTCGTGGTACGCGAATGTTCGAGTCTCTGGACCGTTGAAAAGTGAAACTACTCGAGGAAATTCATATTTTACGGATGCCACGCATCTTATCCTCCGCGAGAATCGAGAACACCATCGGATGAAAGTTTCGAGCAACGTAGCTCCAATCGAAACGCAGTGAGATATTATATTATTCAGAGTCACCGTTCAGTCGAGAGACTGTTGTGAATGTCGACGGTGCTCAGGTGGATTGACTGTTTTAAATCGAACGACCTTGCGCGGCCTACGAATGCACGTAGGTATAACGATCTCTCTGACCTTTGCGCGGGATCGTATGGCTCCTTACACCGCGATCCCACCAACAATGGGACTTTCGTCCTCGCCCGATTACGCCCTGAATACCTTACGTTCGTCGTTGTCTTTGTCCCACGAGCCTCGCAGACTTGACACAAAACGCCGCTTTTCGAAAGAATGCATTTGCCGTCAGTCGAGAAAGACATTGTTAAAGAGATGGAAGAAGCAAAAGTAGGTAAAACTGCCTTCAATATCACCGAAATAGATTACTTAGGGTGTGTGTAAGTAGAACCTCAACGCTTCTCAGCTTTCAAGTTAAGAATTCATACCGAAAGGTACATAATCGGTCTGTCACGTTAAATCGGACGCGCATCACTAAAAATTTCACGTAAACGAGCTGTGACTAAAAGCAGTTAGTTCCACTCTCCGATTTTACCGAGGTGGATTGCTGTGATTTAGGTAGAAGAATACATTGAGTAGAAAATGAGAGAATACTTATAAAAGAGACATTTAGTTCATGCTAAAACTACCGGTACCATTAAACGGATGAGTTGATAGGTTATGTTTCAAATATATACATATACGCACCGTGATATGATAATGAGCCTTGATTTGGGACCCTTCTTAGCATTGGGCCCAGAAACTGAATACTCCATTCAAAACAACGGAAAAATTATCAAAGAAACCGTAGTAAGGTTCAATAAACTTAAACGATTTCAGAAAGCCCGTAATTTTCAATGTTTCGGGCCCATTTTCAGGCCCAAAAATTAAATATTTTAATATTAAAAAACATCATATTCGGACGTAAAATTTCCCGTAGAATTCAAATCTGCAATAAAAAGTAGGGGTTTCTATTTAAAATTTGCAAGTTGTGTCCGATTTGGGACCCTTCTTAGCATTTGGCCCACAAACTCAGTGTACTCCATTCAAAAGAACAGAAAAAATTACAAAGGAAACCATATTGAAGCTTACAAAACTTTACTTTCCTCAGAAGATCTTCAGGTGTTTCCATCTTTTTCCCCCAATCCTGTATGTCTCAACATATTCCAGAAGATTCGAATTAATAAACTATAAAAGGAATTAACATAAGTACTAGAAAATTTCTTCGAACGCCAACACCATTAGTAGAGTACGTAAAACAATCCTAATGAAATTCTAAGCTATCGTCTACGAAGAAAAAGGAAAGTCGCGCGAAGAAAACATGCGATGCATTAGGATCGTATTGTGCATCGAATTGCGAAAACATTGAGGATTACTTTCGTTACCATTGGTACGCGTGTAAGCATGTTTACGTACCGTGAAAAGAACGTACAATCATTATTAGTGAAGAGCCAGTACACAAGCTAGTGGTCTTTTCGTCTGTATGCTCGTTAACAAACGTTCTTTCACGATCAAATGTTTTTTCATGATGAGGAGAACATCCGGCTGCCACGGCATTCGCCAGCGAAACTGACGGCTCTTTTTTCTTATGGATTTACCAGCCGTGGAGCAAAAGCGTGCATACCACCAGAACTACGGCCGAGAAACGACGAAAATAAAAGTGTAACAAAGCACCGAACAAAAAGCCTTTACCACATCCGCTGTTGCAGATCGTGCGATCTTAAATATTCACGCAACGAGTTCATATCGAACTAATTAACCGTCATCCGGAAAATAATAATCAAGAAATATACTAAACTGCGACGAAGAAACTTAGTATTTGAATTGAGCCATTTTACAATACTATAGAGAATGTTTATTGAAGTCGCTTTCGGTTTTATCATGAAAATACCGATAATTTACAAATCAACTGTTATACCGTAATTGTAACAACAATTGTAAGAGATTTCGTTCAAAGGGGCCACCGCCACTTTAGTATTATATTTTACACTTGAATTTCAAAGTGAATTGTATCTCGGAATGTTTAGTCTTCACTGGCATATCGATCACAGCAATAAAGACAACCACTCACGTAGAAAAGAGAGACAGAATTAAACCGTCGAAAGTAGCGAATAAATTCCATCCACCAGCGCAGAAGAATCTTTTGCGCATCTATTCGGGTGGTAGGAGGCAGTCGCATAATGGATCGCCTGATCGAATTGCCCGGTTACCTAAATACTTCACGAAGTCATTGACATAGCTCGATAAAGCTTAACGAGCTTAATAGGGAAGTCAAGGTAGTAGTTTTTCAATAGGGAGAGGCGTGTACTCTTCCGATAACTTTGCCAAGGTTACAATCTCGTCTCGACTCTCTAACGAGCATGAAAAAAAGTGGGAGTCGTACATTGCTGCTTCGTTCAATGATTTCTTCCAACGAATCAATACCACAACAACAAGGTACCGGTAATAACCGTTCGTAGGGAGTTCTGCTACCTTGGATCTACTCGAGACTTTGTTTGTTCGAATTTCAAGCAATCGCTGTATGTACATATTTGGTGCAATACCCCAGAACAGACGTAGCGCACTTGAAAATGAAATTCTGCGTGCACATGTATGAGATAAGAACGAGCAAAGGCAAATATGTGCATTAAACGCAACTGTCACATGACTCTCGCGAATAGAGAGCCAGTGGTTGCCTCTTTAGCGAAGTAGGCATCATACCATCAGTTTAGCGTAACCCTTTTACATCGTCATTTCCGTGAAGCTTATTCCAGCGTGCAGTCCACCACCATTGTTTAATTACAACGCGAGTGCAGATTGTTTTTCACTATTCCGGTTATGCAACGCGAACAATGAGAAACGTAATTAAGCGTCGTGCATGCACTAGGACCTCCCCATATCACGTTATGCGCACTTGAGAATCTGAATCGTAACTCTAGATTTTGTGGTGAGCGTCCGCGCGCGCGCGCGTTCTCTGAGTATTCGCTTTTTTTCAACGCTCGCCCATTGATAAAGCGGAAGTTTTCATTAACTTGGACGTTGAAAGCTGGAACGCTAGCATTCCATCCTCCTACCCTGATGAGTTGACACGACCGTAAATAATACGTGGAACATCGTTTAACTACAACAAGGAATATATCATCCAATCCAGACTAGAGTATCTCGGGTGACAAGTATAATCCGAGGGTTTTGGAGTTTTCATTACTACACGTGACTAAGCAACAAAACGAAATCTAAGCATTGTGGATACATATATCTCAGTATCGCGACTTGAAAGTTCGAGAAGATTGTAGAAGATTAATTATAGTGAATCTATCTGAAGGAAGATACTGGAAAATGACTATTCTATGTTACTGTGACGTGTAAGAATGAATATCGTGTAATTAACTGACAGTGATTTGAAGTACTGTTCTCCAGTAACTAGAATAGAGTGCAAGAACCGCTAATACATAAACAGTTACATCAAATAACTTTAATTGCATGACAAATTAAGTAAGAACGATCACGGAGGTTTTGTGTGTCAAGTTAAAACAGTGGGGATCTCGTGATCGCGGCCTGCAAGTGTCGACGCAATATAATTCTCGTAAGTATGCCTGACAAAGAGAGCCCATAAGGCAGGTTTTATTCTATAAGCAAGGATAGTAACGATAAAACAGGGCAAGCGGTAAATTCTGCGAACGTGGAATCGACAGTGGATACGATAAATGTTTAGAGCGTAGGCTCGACTCCAAACCCATAAAGCGAACTTTTAACGTGTGCCAAACTTCGACATCAGTATCGTAAATATAACAGGTGCAGTCGTACGTAAGTCGTAAATGCAATGGGTTCCGCCATGATCCAAAATCTTAGGATCAAGCCCTGTTCTGTTATTTTGTTCTAACGTCTTCTAACTTCCTTTGAGCAGAAACGTATTTATCCATTCGGTGAAAATCTCGTAATTTAAAAGAGTGGCTGCAAGAAAGTTAGCATTTCCGGGCTTGGAACCAAGAATAACATAATGGATTCTGAGAGGTTATATAGCGGAGGGCAGTAGCGAAGGTGAAAAGGCTTTCGATGGCTCGTTCCGTACCGTACCGTGCAACATGCAGCAAAGAGCAATGAACTTCTCGTACAAAATTGCACCGCGGTAATCGGTTAAATACTTAACGCATCTACTCGTTGTGTAGATGTCAGTCGATAGCACTACCAGAAATATCGAGCGCAAAACGACGAATAGCTGTATTATACAGAGAGCTCTCTCTCTCTCTCTCTCTCTCTCTCTCACCTGGAGCTCGAGAACGGAACGAACTAACAGCAGCAGTGGTTATGTCATTCAAACGACAACACTGATAATACGCGGCGAGTGCGCCGCAACCAGGAAAGCCCTTTTTCGCACTCCGCCATTTACAGTAATTCTAGCTTCACGTGCACACACACACTTTGACACAGGATATCAAGGTAAACGCGATGATATCCGGAGAAGCGTAAATGTGTATAGAATACTGGATGATCCCCAGTGGGGGGGCACTGATGGACGAAGCCTTCGTGTAATCGACACAACAGACACACGAAAGTAAGGGTGGCGACAACAAGAGGATGTTTCGATTTAGATCGATTTAGAGACTAAATCTATGTGAAAAAATTCATCGTAGAAAAGATCGTTCTATTTCACGGTGATTTCGCAGGGCGACCGTACGCGAGTGCAAATAAGGCCACGTAAGGTGAACCGAAACGACAGTCGCATACTAACGAGAGGAGCGGGAACCTCCTCTTGTCCGATGCGTATATTAATATACGTAAGCTATATAATGCAGTACAATGCGTATACATTCAACGATTCCGATAAATTCATCGTAGAAACAAGGGAAAAAGCATCTAACCAGTTTTCACTCACTGCCCTCGGTATGATACTATCGCGCGCATCGTGAAACCTATTAGTTCACTACAAAAACAACAAGGGAGAGTGCTAAATGAGAGCAAGCCTTTTCTGGCTCTCATACTGAGTTTGGCGTCGGAATCGTTCAAGCCGGCTGTGCAACCTAGGAGATTCATGTTTGTTGCGTACGTATGTGTATTTGTGTAAGTGTCACTTACCCGCACGAAGTTAACACACTACCACTCCCGAAGTTGAGAACCGCTGACCGTCAGGGAGAGAGAAGTTCACGAGGAGGAAAAACACAGGTTCGCCGCGGCCGGAACGCGAGCCATGTTTGTTCTCCGATGGTTTACCGCCGAACGTCCAGGATAATTAATAGACCCTGTTGGGGTTCCTTTTTTCGCATTGCCCTGGTGCACTTACTCGCGTATATCACTCGCGCCGTAACCGAGTTAACCTTCATTGACGAACTGCGATTGGATGCTGTTTTCCAGCAGCCTCAGTCGAAAGTGCGTATCTAACCTACTGTACTCTCGCGCACTCGCGTCTCAACTGCGCTGAACTGCGCTAGAAGCCGCCGCCGATGCTCTACGGAGTACTGCGCAGTTAGGCACGCGCAACTTAACCCCCCTCCCTACCCATCTAAAGGAAACTCATGCTTCGTAAAAGCAACGTACGACTGTGCTGCGGTTAACGGACAATTGCTGAATTAACGTATTTCGTGACAAAAATTGTACTTCCTAAAATGATTTTTAATCTACACGGATTTGGTTCGTATGATCAATTACAAAGTTATTTATTAGGAGAAAATTCTCAAAAGGTAAATTAGATTTTCTTTATAACACAGCAAAGACAACTTACAATTAGTATAAAATATTCAAGATTCAAGTTGAATTAATTACATATTTGGTGCTAATATCTATGGAAGATTTGAAAAGAATTATAAGGATAATATCGTGGTTTTCTTTAGTTTTTACAATCTGTTTCCAACACTTGACTCGCTACACATTGTTTCTTTTGTACTATCATTATCTGTTGGCGGAGTTTCAGAAAATGTATAATTCGAATGTATCAATGGCAATAGTTTAGTCATTATGACAGTTTCTGCTTGGTAAGAATTTGTTATGTTGAGTGTTGTAAAACACTGTTCAGTAAAATCCTTGTTAAAGCTGTGTTGTATAACATTAACGAACGCAGAACTTAGAGCTTCGCACGACTTAATGTCATCGTCAAGTGGAATATAACTATTATACAATAAATCCTGATTGCAGTGATACGTAAATTTAGTAGTCACATTATTTGATTGCAAACGATCCAATTCTTCTTGTATCAAACGATTGAAACTTTGTAATTCGTTAGCACGGAATTGACCCTAGGAATCTTATGATGAAACACATTTAAAGAATATCGATTAATTTTCCCTTATATCGCATTGAGACGACGTTGAAGTTTACCTACCTTTAATTTTATGGATAAATATTCCTTATAATGCGAAAAGTCACTCAAGTTTTCTGATGTCGTTAAGCGAGTTAAAGATAAGCGCTTATTTCTCAATTTTAAATCGAATGCCATCTCACGGTTGTCGATAGCACTTTTCGCGTGAATCGTTGCAAGCTTCATATCCCGAGTCGGAGTTCCGCTCGAAATGAATTTCCGTGTGAATATTCTGTGTGAAAACCTTCGAATATCTCGCAGATGAGACCCGTATTTCGTCACTCGAATCAGATAATAATGACCCTCCTGCTTCGACAAGGTAATATCTATATGATTGTACTTTTCATTTTTATGTGACGCACAAGAGTTCCAGTCCTGAATGTAACAGTGCAAGATCTGATAAAGAAAATCGATTAAATCATTAGACTTAAAGCATGAAAATAATATTTCATATTCAAGAAACAACGTTTATTTATTCAAGATTGATTTTTTTCTGTACCTTCTTAACTATATCTTCCAAACCACTATCATCAAGAATATACTCCTCCATTGTATGAACTTTGTAAGATATAACGAGACCCTGCTGATGCAGCTCAAATATTTTCCTTTTTTTTCAATTCGAGAAACGAGTTTAGTATTTGCACACAATCTTTTTGTATGCAGGAGATTCTTGGATGTAGGAAAACTGTTTTTATTGTAATACAATTTGAGCAATTTTTTTTAAAAAAAAATGGCGTGCGTATTAGGGCGACCCCTAGGTATGGAAAATGATACTGGAAAATAGGTGTATCTCAACCGATAAACGAACGATCACGCGACTACTGCAGGATCTGTATACTTGGCGCAGGGTCAACGGGGCAACCGAGGTGTGTCGGTATACAAATTTCGTGCAAAGCGTTGCTGGGAACCTGTTTGAGTGTAAAAGATCCATGTTCATACGGTGACAGCGCGTAGAATTCGTCCGATCGTTTGGTGTCGATCAAACCAAACCAATATCTGGGCACGACAGGTGCCAATTGATCTTATTTCTCTGGCAATAGTTCGTGCAAGCATATCGAATGACAGAACACGAACGAAAGGACGAACCTAACCTCAAGGAGGAGCGTGCGACTCCGCCGCGCAAGATTCGTCACCGGTGAGTTTCTCTATCTGTATTTCAATTAAAGTATTATTTCAGCCAAATTGAATGGCATTCTGAAAATTGTTCATCCGGCATCTTTCCCGCTTTTGTTTAGCAAGCGTATTAGCATCGCGTTCAGCACACATCACTTGCTGACGCGTGCTCCTTGGAAACACGCGAGATAATAACCAATTGGGAGCGTTCTTGTGTCGCCTGACCCGGCATTTAGCCAATCGGAACGTTCTGTCAATTTTTTGATTGCCTCGCCTGAAAATCTATAAACTTCGCGGTTGATGAAATCGGCATCCAAACAGTAGTAGTACATAGTTTTTACATCAGAATACCTTTTGTTTCTTTCACAAGTCGTCCAAAGGTACCGGGTTAATTTTTTTTTATCTTCAACGCGTATATATTGTCGAGTGTTGCTTCATACAATTTTCTTTAGTGCACTTGAATATGAATGAAAAATGCATTTCATACCAACATGACGTAGGTATACTCTGTATTATGAACGTGCAATTAGTTTTAGCAATTCATGAAACGTATTTTTTTAACAAGCTTTATTTATATTACTTTTCTAAAATCATCGCTTGAAACATTATACAGTCGAAGTTACCAGACGTAATAAATTTATCGCATATGTCGAAAACACGTTTAGATCGATTTAGGCTTGATAAATATGTACCATACATATACAAGATGTGTGTGATACTGAAACACTAGTGTACTCGTGTTGATTTAACACTCGAGTACAAATCTTATGTCGACAGTTATAAGTCTGTATTATGCAATGTACAATAAGTATATTGATATTTGATTCGAGGCATATTTTTTCCTCATATGTCTATAAAAACTTTATTGCATACTAGCTATATAAGGTTCAATACTCTTTATTGGTCTGGCACTCACTCAAAATTTCAAATAATGACATAACCAATAACATAAGAATACCAGCACTGATTTTTGACAATCCCAACCTGTCCCGGAAGTTTGCATGCAATTGGTATCAGAAATAATTATTTCAAATTAGTGGTTCATTGATAACGATGAACGGAATGTTGTCGGAGCAAGACGATATTATTCGAACGATACTGCTCGATTACTGAGCGTATACTCATCGACCATTGTGCCTTGAGCATGGCTTCATGGTTTGCGTACATCTATTATCTAACATGAAAATTTTCATGCAAAACTTGTAAATAATCAGCACGATTATCAAATTTGAACGGGGGAAACGGTAAATCTTTGTTGAAAAGAATGAATGTCGATATCGAGCAACGAAACATTATAATGAAATATATTTTAATTCAAGTTCAATCATTACAATTATAATTCAAGTACAAAATATCAATAGCCTGTCTTATCAGTAATAAAGTAGTGATATTGATTAAGCAATTGTGATTTCTCAGCTATTACGATTCGTGGTTCGATATCATGCGACTGTCCACAGAAAGCACGACTGGTGTGTACATGCTGTTGTTTTGGCATTGGTGATTTTTCGATCACGGTTAACAGTCCCATTATCTTTCCGTCTAATGTATCATTCGTTAATAATTCTACGTCTATACAATCCGACCATCGCCACATGAAATTTACACTTTATTATAAAAACGAATAAGGAGATAGACACGTGTGTTTAAAATTGCATTCGCCTACTTCATGAATTACGCAACACTTTACATTCCCGTGACCGATACTGTATTTCAGTATAATCAATCACTCGAAAACATCAGCCGATTTCGATTGTATCGGTAAAAGAAGGATATAGAAAATATTTATTTCGGATACGCTTCGTGCCGAATACGATGATAGAAGAAATGAGGAAGTTATTATTTAACGATTTGTATATTGAAACATTATCACCTGTTAGAATTCCATACTCTGCGACTACATAGTGTACTTATTAGCAATACGTATGTATTATCACTTCTTATCTATTTTCCACATTCGCTTTATACAACCTTCGTACTGTCTAACAATGTACAATGTACATATATGGTATTATATTATTAACTCTTTTTTTTTTTTATCATCTATCAGAAATGAAACATTGCTACTAAAGTGAAATACTTATTTTATGACGAAAGAGCAGAATACATAAAACCTTGGATGAGTAGGGAAGTATATAATATTCAACCGAAGTTGTATGTAATAATTGAAGGACGCGTAAACGATAGTCGACGAAATCAATCGCGTCAGGTCGCGCACAAAGCGCGAAAAAAGTGGAATCGGCGAACAGTAATGGCGACCCTTGAACTCTGTCGTCCGGTCTTTAAGGTCTCCCGTATCGTGTTAGCGCGGACTCCTCCGTCATACTCGAAGCAACTTCCTCTCCGTTCCACGCGACTCTACGAAGTCGTACGACAACCACACGCACCACGGGAGCCGGCAGTAACTCTTTACACCTCCTTCAGTGTTGTTCGTCGTTCTTCGTTCTCAGAGAGGAGCGCGACGATGATGGGAACTTACGTTACGTCGTCGTCTATTTAAACGATCGCGATAAGTCGCGATTCTGTGATACAAATACTTAAGTGATAAACGAGTAAAACTGAGAATTTACGAGTTTCTCTTCTATTAATTAGAGTTGAGGAATTTTTGAAAGGCTTCTTCTCTAGGTGAAGACTCAAACCAGACACGAAGACGAAGTTCTAGAAATATAGTTTCTTCATCCCTGAAGAATCTACGGAGTCCAACTGTACTTGGTAATGCTTCGGGCTCTTCTCGGCACGTTATTCGGTACATTCAGATTTTCCATGCCCCGGGTATTAACAGGAACACAATGCTTTGCAATGTGGGTTAAAAGTCTATCTAAGTCTAATCGTAACTCACTCCAATACAGATCTTACAAAATTGAAATCTTCAATCGCTCGTTTCTTTATGCTTTAATGAATTCTATCGATAAGAGATAATTACAATCGAATCGTTTTACTACGGTTACTATAGAAGATAAAAGAGTTATGCTTTTGGAAATTTCGTAAGACTTCTGGCCCACTCTAAATGGTGATTGTATCAGTGAAGCTTATTGTTAAATTGAAATGGAGACTGTAAGACTGTCTCACAATCAAATGCATTATGATCTATATTGATCCTTATCAATTTTCATGTTGCTTTATATATTTATTGCTTTTTAATTTGCGTAAAAACTGCTTTTGCTTTACGTTTGGAAATTTCATTGATTTTGTCATTATATCATTGCCTAATTTTGTTTGTTCATTGATATAAAATGAAATCCTTAATTTTATTTAATATAGTTTAATAACATGCTTTTGGATACGTGGTTTTGTTGAAATCTTCTTTAGAGCCGCGCAAAGTGTTAATAAGTTCTAACACTGTTAAGTTTGAATAAGAAAACTTTCAAAGTAGAATTCAAGAAACAATGACACATTAGTAGAAAATATTCTCTAAAGTCAACGCTTGAAAAATCAGGTAATTGTCAATTCATCGTTTTATCTAGTTCGATAGCTCGAATGTTATACTACAACGTCAAGCTATATCTCGTGCAAAATTACGTTAGCGCATTTAAATACTTTACTTAAACATTATGAGCCTATTTTCGAAAACGAATATTAGCTATGTCTGATTAGCATAGTATATTGTAGCGACAAGGATTTCTCACGACAGCTAATGTTTACTCGATGCTCAAAGTTCAGTACATAGCTAAACATAACATTGGAACGACTTTGGGGCACAAGACAGCGAGCAGCACTTGACTCTGAAATGACGTTTTTAACATTAACTTATGTGTATCGTAACATGAATTCATACGAATTAATCGAAATACTTCTAATTCGTATTGTTATTCGCGCTAAGTTAAATGGACGTAGTCCTATATAATTGATATGTATAGTATATGTATGCCGTTGAACTCAACGCAATGAGCTAATTGTTTAATTTTTAAAATTCATACGCGTCAACTTTTGTCGTTTCACAGATATTTGCATGAAATCTAGTTACGTGATTATCATTACGCATTCTTCGCTTAATTTATTCCTGACCCAAATAACGAACTTCCGCTTTTGTAAACACATATGAAATTCAAGGTTCACCGATTCCTCGAGAAGTAGAATTTCATAGTAAAATAATACCCCGCTGCTTATCTTTAGAATAATGAAGATAGAGAATTTGACTAGATAGGAAAATGTGAAAGAAAAACTCAAGTGTCTTTTGCGTATCATTTGCGCGTGGTCGCTGATACCAGTCATTTTTAAAATTCAAATATATATATATATATATATATATACTTTTTACATTTCCTTTCTCCGTATAAACTTGGAGAAATTCTGATCGATAACTAACACGAATATTTAACTCAATAACGTTCCCATATTCTTAATGAATATTCGTCACATATCACTTGGTTAAACACATCAATTCGTAAACTTTAAAACAGCGGAATCTTACATTACCATTCCTGCTTGGAGACGTACCTTATTGCACTCATTTAAAGAGCACAACAGTTGAAGGTGACCATGGTATACCGTAACTGTCGGGAGTTGAAGCTTTATCTAGGACCAGTAAACATGAGTTGAATTGCACTTGCATGTAGATAAATACACGTGTATACATGTGTCTTGGACGGTTGGTGCTTGGTGGCAACGCGCGAGACCCCTTGGCAATTTACTACCGGTACGGGAACACTGATATAGATATAGTAACACATTGACATACACCGGGTTTTGTCATTCGTGGGAGAGTCAGGACGATGCATGACGCTTATTCGGCATGAGTCACAATGGACGTACTACAGTAGGAATTGTTTGTAAGTTTGATTCTTCCGGTCCGTTTCGAAGAAACTAGATTACGATAGTGAGAAAATTAACAAGTCAATTCAAAAGATGTTTCCTTGACACGTTCTTCTTCTACTTGTCCATGAGAAAAAGAAAGAAGAACCTTTTATGATTGATACTTATATCGATAACTTATATTAATCGATATCAAGACTCTTTGGTATAACGCACAACACATTTACCAATCACAAAATCTGTTCTTTATTTAATTAATTTAATATCCAAGGTGTCTAATATTCTATAAATACTAAATTGGAGGAACGTCCTTTGGGCAGGCTCTGTTATAAGAACATACATACATATATGTGTATATTGAATGTGGAAAAAAGTCTAAGGGAATCAAGATTGAGTGGTGGAATCTTCATTGTGCACATTGGTGTCGGTACAGGATGCAAATGTCATGTACATTCGGAAGTCTAACGACGAAGATAGTGTAGCACGCGCGAATGAATTTTTTTGAAGGTAGCACCAGGGATACCGAATACGAAGACCTAGACCTAGAGGATCAAATTGTTGAGGAGACAGAAAACGGAGAGGATACAGAATTTTTGGATAGCGATAAGAGCGAGGAATTAAGAAAAAAGATTACAGAGAGAGAGTTAATCGATTTAAGGAAGAAAAGTTGTGGAAAGATGGAAAGTCCTGTGAGCTTCGTCGTCGGGGAACCCGAAAATGAAACGGATCCTAATGAACAATCCGAAGTGGAAGACAGCTTTCCAAGCGAAGCACAGGACAGCAATTTGCTTCAGGTTCAACAAAGTACTATGCCAGGAGCAGGCGAGCGTCGGAAGAGGCTCAGGTGAATTTTTTTAGTTTCTTCTTCCACCTTGTGATTTTCATTATCATAGTGCAGTCATCAATATTTTCATTCAATTTGGCAGAATCCTCTTTGGACCACTAATTATTGTAAGTTCCTTTCACACAACCGGTCGTAATGTCCTTCGAGAACATCGATCGGAGTGGTTTTTGAATTCCTTGGATAAACTGATATTATGCTAATATCTCTGACATCTTCGATACTTACCTCACGCACTCTTGCGTAATACACTGATACTTATTATGAGTGGTATTTGTATTTGATAAAGCACTACGCGTCAATAGCGAGTATATACAGGGTGAGTCAGTGATTCGTGGACAAATTTTAACCACGTATTCTACTTGCCAAACTAAGTAGTAAAGTCCTTTATAAAAATACCGAAATCTCAACCCTTTCGCGGATATCAGCCCCTAAAAATTTAACGTTTAAAATTCATATCTCGCGATAGGATAATGCTAGAGACCCGGGGTTTTTTTCAGAAGATTCGGAAGGACGGTAGCTATTTGAAAAAAAATAGAAACGATATGAAAATTATTATTAACACACATTATTATTCATTTTTCTGCATTTTTATGCAATTTCAAGGTGAAGTTTTATATGAGATCATACCTGAAAAAAATCACAGACATTCCTTGATGTACCATATTAAACATGCAATCGTTAGAAGTTAAATTTTGGTATTAAATTTCGGCGTGAAAAATTATCAAAGATTACGCTGCACTGTAGCTCACAACCAGTTTTATGGTCTGCTGTTGTAGAGTTCGTCAACCTTATCTTTCTGTCTCTTTATACTTCGTAATACTTCGTAAGCGAAATATTTTAGTTAGCGGAATCAATTGTTTCCAAGAATTTCCAACATTTTAATGATGCATCCTTTCAACTTCATATGGTATTTCTGAAACATGTTTCGTTTCAGTCTGACGTTATTCAAGACGTTTCAAAATGCATCTCTTATACCGAAGCTCCCGTATTACGAGTAACCATGAACAATATTCATTTCCGTGGTCACGTAACCCTTGACTATAATGAACTTTGATAAATATTCACGAGTGAGTTTCAACCGAGAGGTAACTAATGCCTATGCAGAAATGTAGACTCTGCAACCTGCGCAGATCTCCACTTAGTCGTAATAATGGAATAGCAATTTGGAGAGTAAATAGAGATTGTTTGAAATTATAATTCGCAAAAAAACAAAAAAATTAGCTGTTGAGTGTTATTTCCATAACTTTAGATTTTATATCTTACGTGTAGCTTCTAGAAGTGGAAACAATAATTGACTTATCGCTATAATTTCTCTGATTTCACATATTTCCAATAGAGTTACATAACTTTATAATTATGAAGCGAATAACTTGTAATTGTAAATGCACATCGATCGATAGTTATATGTACATAAAAAGTAGTTGACTTGGAAACTAAGCTATGACTACACTCTTAACTTCTATCGTAAAGAAGTTCGAATAAGATCGAATCTGATAATTATAACTCCAAATGAATGTGGAAGATCGTGTTATGTTTGTATACAGAGATCAAAACCATATCTCGAGTGGAACAGTCTATAAGAACGATAACTGACATAATAACTGATTCCAAAATTAGCACAGAAACCAATTGGGAACTCAAATTAAATTAGGTTTCTACGAAATAAAACAATCACTTTGAACTCGGTTGTTCCGGTAGTGAATTATGCAGATAGGAATACAACAGATTATATTTCACAGGATTAGACACAGTGTTGACTTTATAGTGTTCCTTATCGCTGTACATATTATCTAGGTTTCGTAATTAACTTCGAAATGCACTAGTTTTATGTAGCGCGTATACTTGACAGAGAGTTTGGATCAATGTCAACGCATACTCACGCATTCGTGAGTGGAATATAGACGAACGAGTGCACCTGCTCCGAGCAATGAGCATTCTCTCACTCGAAAGAGACTTGCCCCTTCCAATCGGAAGAATTACTTTCAAGCCTTCCGCAAACCACGTGTAGCCTTCTCACAATTATCTGTTTTACGACCAAAAGCAGCGCGAGCCTAACTTATCCGGTTCTACATCTTGAAATCACGTTTCTGGAACCACGTGCAGTGTTCTTTTCTATCATCAGCACTACATACATACGTACTCATCTTCTTCTTTGATCTGTGACGGACCATAAAAATCTTTTCTTATATTTAAAATTAATATGAGCGTCTCAAAGAACTATTTCTAATCATCGATTAAAATCAACTTGTTGATTAATAATCAACATCGAAATGACAGGTGTCAATAAATTAATTATAACTAGACCCCGGATTTTTATGCAAAATGGCCAGAATTTGATGTTACGATTCTCTACAAATTACAAATAATTATTGAAAACACAATTTAAAATGTTTCTTGCAGTGTATAAATTTTAGAATGGTGGATAACACGTTTTAAGAACAACTTCATACAATTTTCTATCAATAATGAAATTCATTTTTGACTATGATATGACTATAGTTCCAATAATAATTTACGTGATCTATTGTAAGTTACTGTTAAGTAACTCAATAGTTCGAATATACATGTATTCGATCGATTATCGTAAGATGTTGCAATTAATAATCATAACAACCTGAATGAAATGATACTTAAGGTTTTACTAGATTTTCTTATGATACTACGTGTGTCATTGAGTAAAGCTAAACTTCCTTGAAGTTTGTTTTCATTTATACGTGCACGCGAGTGCATCCGAAGGTTTTTGTTCTAACTGCGTTCCACAATTTTATTCATAATGCGATTTACAAACACAAGTTGAGTGAAAATTCTGCGAATTATGCTGTCGCAAAGAATAAATTTCCTTGTTGATTCGCAACGTACTCCAGTGGTTCCAGGATTAAAATAGGATCGCACTACTTCTTCGTTAAGACAAAAAGAGATGAGTGAGGTAGGGGAACGCGTGATGGAAAGTATCCTCCACCTTGCAGGAACTTCCTCAGTGTCTCTCGGTCTCTAGAGAACGATACATCACGATTTACTACGTTTCCGGGCTCTGTTACGAGTTTAGTGTCGAAATTGCAGTGTCATCAGTATTTTTCTCTTGTCGACACATATTTCTACTCTTCGCGGGACAATTACTTCTCCACTAGATACTCCAATGTGTCTCTCCTTCACGGCAAATCATCTTTTACCAGTGTAAACATAATCTCTACATGTATCGAAGAAACACGTGAAGTGAAAGATGTGTAGATTCTACGCAGCATATGTATTTCTAAATTGAAGCAATTAGACACCCAATAAATCGATGTCATCAACGTCACAAGGGATTAACGAAAATTGCCAATGAGCCTATTTAGAAAGATATCTCCGGATGAACTGTTATTTCGTCGATCTGGAGGCACGTATGAAGCGAGAGAAAAATTCTATTTGTCAAAGAATATCTACACAAAAGTTTCCTTACGGTCTAATAACAGTAACGGTGACAGGAGTTTTTCGCGACGAGTGTAATTATGCGAGTACAAAAGAAGATAGTTGAAGAACGAATTTACATCTGCTCGAATGAATTTAAAAACGTGAATGTAAACCGTTGAATTGGAAGTTTGTCGAAATTTGAGGTCGACGTCCATTAGAAAGAAAGAGGAGGATCGATACTAGTGGGCTCAAGACACATATTTTTCGAAGAAGATACCGTTAAAATCGAGGAGGGAGTCGACTTGTGCGTGCAATAGAACGACCAGTCCGGCAGGTTCAAATTTCTACTTGGAAAAACATTGACCTATGATCAGCAATTAACTACTGGTCTCTCTGTATCCCATTTCTTAAAAGAGAATCTTGGACGGAGGACCAATAGTGAAAGGATCAACTGCATCAACCAAAAATAGTGGATCAAAACATTCTATTTATACTGATTGAACCAAGAGAATCATAGTTGAGCTTCCCGTATTTACATCGCGGGATGAAACGCATGAAAAGATTCGTTTTAGCACAAAGAACCGAAAAGGATCCGATTTGGAAAAGTTCTGATAATTTGTTCGCGAATAACAAGATGAATTACGAGAACTCTGAAGAAGCAAATAGCGAGGAAAATGATCGAATGGAAATGCCAGCGACAAATTCAGGGCTAACGTAATGCTTCTTTTATTTTCAAATGTATCTAGAAATTGTAAGAGAATATTTCACATCGTTAGTGTATAATAATAATAATAATAATAATAATAATAATAGGAGTATGACATAATTTTAAACAAGTTTCACGTGTATGCTTGAAAGTCAAATGCATTAGTGAGCGGCTAAAAACTTTGCATATATGCAATGCGTACCAAATATTTCTAGCGCGCTACAACTTATAGGACTGGCATCGCGTGAGCTGCCTAAATTAACGGTCGGTACACTTTCTCTGCTGTCATTCATGTCTTCTTCACCAATGCACTATAGAAATCCCCTTATAGCATAGGAAAAATCCTTAATTTACATTCTCTTGCAATCTGGACACCTGTATCAAAATCAGTTGTACAAGAATCCTAGAAAAATACTCGTGATCTGTGGACAGTATCATATTTCGAACATATAATTTTGTAAGTTTCTCTCCGTTGAGTTGTGTTAGATTAGCTTTTGATACGTATTATTATAGCCAATAAGTATAATTATAAACAGGATTAAAATTTCATTATTTTCTCTTGTAATCCGATCGAAATGTGCCACAAAACTGATACGATTATATTCGTTTCTTTAGGCCTAGTATGTCACAAGGGACGGTGATGATTCTAACGCAAAATCGGCTTCAAGAAAAAGACTTCACTGTTGCCACACCGGAAGAATTTGTTCATCGTTTCGGCGGTACAAGAGTCATCAATAAAGTAAGAGACAATTTTCATTCAAACCTTTCCATATGTCGTGAACTTTCTTTATTAAAAGAATCAATGAACTCATGTTTTGGTCAAACGTTTGTCTCGCGTACATTCTTACGCAAGACGTTTCCGAGAAGGTCTCGTTAAACGCATATTTTTTACCTGACATCGTCATGGAAAGTTCTGATCATCTTGGGAGGTTTATTTATTTCCGAGGATTCTATGGATATTAGCAAAAGGAAGGAGAATTTTACAAAGGTAAACGGACTGGTCTCTGACGTAAAGCAGTATTCTGGAGACGAGACAAGGTCGGTTTCCACCTGAACATTGTACTCTTACCTCTTGAAAATTGTACTTTGTACCTTCATTTCCATTCGGATCTTACAGTTCTTTCATCTCGTACTCGTTCAAACCCAATACAAGTAAAAAAGACGGTAATAAGTCATATAAATATAGTATCATCATATTATACATATGATCTACTCTATGTTGAAAGGGACGAGAATTGAAAGAGAAGAACGTCGAATAATAGCTAGTTCTTTTAAATTGTTTAGTGCACTTGTAAATAATTGATTCGGTATGTGTTATATAGGTACTCATAGGAAACAACGGTATAGCTGCTGTGAAATGTATGCGCTCAATACGAAGATGGTCTTACGAGATGTTCAAGAACGAACGAGCAGTGAGATTCGTTGTAATGGTCACCCCGGAAGATTTGAAAGCGAACGCGGAATATATAAAAATGGCAGATCAGTACGTGCCAGTACCGGGCGGAACAAACAACAACAATTACGCGAACGTCGAGCTGATCGTCGATATCGCTATTCGCACGCAAGTCCAAGCTGTTTGGGCTGGATGGGGTCATGCTTCCGAGAATCCAAAGCTTCCGGAGTTGCTACATAAAAATAACATTTGCTTCATTGGTACGTGTCACTTTCCAATTTTCTTCTCTTGTCAACTTTTTAATTATCAACAATATCGTTGTGAACTGGCACAGTAGATAATAATCGGTTCCGGAAAGAATTTGAATGAGACGAATGATTTGAATTACAATATATATTGTTATATAGGACCATCCGAAAGAGCTATGTGGGCATTGGGAGATAAAATTGCTTCGAGCATAGTCGCTCAAACCGCGGATGTACCAACGCTTCCGTGGTCCGGTTCCGAATTGAAGGCACAATACAGTGGAAAGAAGATTAAAATATCGTCAGAACTGTTCAAGAAAGGCTGTGTATCGACTATTGAAGAATGCCTCGCGGCAGCTAATAAAATAGGTTTTCCTGTAATGGTGAAAGCTAGTGAGGGTGGTGGTGGAAAGGGTATTCGAAAAGTCGAAAATGCAGAGGAACTACCGACGCTTTTTAGGTGAATATAAATCTTATTGTTTCTTGAAAAAGAAAAATAATATCGAAATACGCTATTTTTTAAATCTACAAATCTATCATCCTTTTAGACAAGTACAAGCAGAAATTCCGGGTTCTCCGATATTCATTATGAAACTTGCTAAATGCGCTCGGCACTTGGAAGTTCAGTTACTCGCGGATAACTATGGCAATGCTATATCTTTATTTGGTCGCGATTGCTCAATCCAAAGAAGACATCAAAAGATCATTGAAGAAGCACCAGCCGTGATTGCTAAGTCAGAGGTTTTCGAAGAGATGGAAAAAGTAAGAAAAATAATCTATATCGATTTTTCTATATATTTAATCGCGTAAATCCTAGATCGAATTATAGTATTTGATTTTCACAATAGGCTGCGGTGCGACTTGCCAAAATGGTTGGTTACGTAAGCGCGGGAACAGTAGAATATCTTTACGATCCTTCTGGTCGATATTATTTCCTTGAATTAAATCCTCGATTACAAGTGGAGCATCCGTGTACCGAAATGGTGTCGGATGTGAATTTACCCGCTGCACAGCTTCAAATTGCCATGGGTTTACCTTTGCATCATATCAAAGATGTACGGCTTCTTTACGGTGAGAGTCCTTGGGGTGATAGTGCCATTGATTTCGATCAACCACGACATAAACCTCAACCTTGGGGTCACGTTATTGCTGCTAGAATTACCAGTGAAAATCCAGATGAAGGTATGTCAGTTGTATAATCAAATAAATTCTTAAGAGTTTACTCTCAATTTAGAAAACAATATTAACTCTGACAATTTTCCAATATACAGGTTTCAAACCTAGTTCCGGTACGGTTCAGGAACTAAACTTCCGTTCGTCGAAGAACGTGTGGGGTTACTTTTCAGTGGGGGCTTCCGGAGGACTTCACGAATTTGCAGATTCGCAATTTGGACATTGTTTCTCATGGGGCGAAGATCGTAATCAAGCTCGAGAGAATTTAGTTGTCGCTTTGAAGGAATTGAGTATTAGGGGTGATTTTAGAACAACAGTGGAATACTTGATTACACTCCTAGAAACGGAATCGTTCCAACAAAACAATATCGATACAGCTTGGTTGGATTTGTTAATTTCTGAACGTGTTAGGAGCGATAAACCGGATGTGCTCTTGGCCGTGACGAGTGGTGCACTGCATATCGCTGATAGAACTATCACTGCCGCTTTCACCGGATTCCAAACGGCCTTGGAAAAAGGACAGATTCAAGCCAGTAACGATTTAGATAATGTTGTTGATGTAAGTTTTTCCTCCTATCGGGTGACAGCTGAGGAATGTTATAAGTCGAACAAGAGTAAAGAAAGATATATATGTATATGGAAAAAATGATAATTCTTGTTTCAGGTTGAACTCATCAATGATGGTTTTAAGTACAAAGTGCAAGCAGCAAAATCAGGTCCTAATAGTTATTTCCTTATTATGAATGGTTCCTATAAAGAAATTGAAGTACATCGACTTTCGGATGGAGGCCTTCTTCTGTCTCTAGACGGAGCTAGTTTCACTACGTATATGAGAGAAGAAGTCGATCGATATAGAATTGTTATAGGAAATCAAACCTGTGTGTTCGACAAAGATAATGATCCATCGTTACTGCGATCCCCTTCAGCGGGCAAGTTGATTAATTTTTTGGTCGAAGATGGAGGTCACGTAGGTCTAGGACAAGCATACGCAGAAATTGAAGTAATGAAAATGGTAATGACCGTAACTGCAAGCGAAGCCGGTAGTGTTTTCTACGTTAAACGTCCAGGAGCTATTCTCGAAGCTGGTACCTTAATAGCACATTTAGAGCTAGACGATCCAAGCTTGGTAACAAAAGCACAAGAATATACTGGCCAATTTCCGGAAACGCAAGTATCTACAGTTTCTGAAAAGCTAAATCATTTGCACGCAAAGTATCGTACGGCTCTCGAAAATACATTGGGAGGATATTGTTTGCCTGATCCATATCATTTACCCCGACTTCGGGAGTTGATAGAAAAATTCATGATTTCCTTGCGAGATCCAAGTTTACCACTGCTTGAACTACAGGAAGTAATTGCTACTATATCAGGAAGAATACCAATTTCAGTGGAAAAGAAAATAAGAAAATTAATGTCGCTTTATGAGCGAAATATAACTTCTGTTTTGGCACAATTTCCAAGTCAACAAATTGCTGCTGTGATCGACGGACATGCAGCAACTCTTTTAAAAAGATCCGATAGAGACGTGTTCTTCTTAACGACACAAGCTATCGTGCAATTAGTGCAAAGATATCGAAATGGAATCAGAGGCAGAATGAAAACTGCTGTTCATGAGCTACTTCGACAATATTACACTGTTGAAAGTCAATTTCAACAAGGACATTATGATAAATGTGTTTCTGCTCTAATCGAGCAATACAAAGACGATGTTACCACGGTAACCGCTATGATTTTTAGTCACAGTCAAGTTACAAAGAAAAATGTCTTAGTTACCATGTTAATAGATCATCTCTGGGCCAATGAACCAGGTCTCACGGATGAATTATCGAGTACGTTAACTGAGCTAACGAGCCTAAATCGTACAGAGCACAGTCGTGTTGCATTGCGTGCTCGTCAAGTGTTAATTGCTGCTCATCAACCAGCATACGAGTTACGTCACAATCAGATGGAATCCATTTTCCTTTCAGCCGTAGATATGTATGGACATGATTTTCATCCAGAGAATTTACAAAAGCTCATTCTCTCAGAGACTTCTATTTTCGATATTCTCCACGATTTCTTCTATCACACAAATCGTGCAGTTTGCAATGCCGCTTTGGAAGTATATGTTCGTAGAGCATATATCAGTTATGACTTAACTTGTCTTCAGCATTTGGAATTGTCAGGTGAAATTCCATTAGTGCACTTCCAATTTTTACTACCCAACAATCATCCCAACCGACAAAATCAATCCATGGTTAATCACCGAATTGGAGCAATGGCAGCGTTTCAAGATTTAGAACAATTTGTTCATTATTCCGATGAGGTTCTTGATCTACTGGAAGATTTATCATCACCGGGTTCAGTGTCCGCGAAAGTTCTTGAGGCTGTGGATGCAGTTGGAAGTGAATCAAGACACAGTACTTCGATAAATGTATCAATTAGTGCAGCAGAAGCGGGAGGCCCAGTCGAGCTAGGAGGTGATAGGCCGGTCGAACCAGTTCATATACTATGCATCGCTATACAAGAAAATGGAAATCACGATGATGCGACGATGTCTAGAAAATTTGGTGATTGGTGTGCCTCGAGTAAAGAGGAATTGATTTCTAGAGGAATTCGAAGAGTTACATTTGCTGCGTTAAAACGTAGACAATTTCCAAAATTCTTTACTTTCCGTTCGAGAGATGGTTTTGTGGAAGACAGAATATATAGACATCTCGAACCAGGCTGTGCCTTCCAATTAGAGCTTAATAGAATGCGAACCTACGACTTAGAAGCATTACCAACTTCCAATCAAAAAATGCATCTCTATCTCGGCCAAGCTAAAGTTGCAAAAGGACAACAAGTTACGGATTATCGTTTCTTCATACGATCGATCATAAGACATTCTGATCTAATAACTAAAGAAGCAAGTTTCGATTATTTGCATAACGAAGGCGAACGTGTTCTGCTTGAAGCAATGGACGAATTAGAAGTTGCCTTTTCTCATCCACTAGCCAAACGTACTGAGTGCAATCATATCTTCCTAAACTTTGTCCCGACTGTTATCATGGATCCCGCGAGGATAGAAGAAAGTGTAACTAGTATGGTACTCAGATATGGCCCAAGATTATGGAAACTTCGAGTACGCCAAGCTGAAATTAAAATGACAATACGTCCAGCACCGGGTAAACCCACTTCAAATGTCCGCTTATGCATTGCAAATGATAGTGGATATAGCATTGATTTACATCTTTACACGGAATTAACGGATCCTAAAACAGGAATAATTCGATTCGAATCTTATGCACCGTCTATTGGAAATACTGTCAATTGGAGACCAGGACCTATGCATGGTTTGCCAATATCTACGCCTTATTTAACGAAAGATTACTTACAAGCTAAAAGATTCCAAGCACAGAGTGCTGGAACAACATACGTTTATGACCTGCCAGATATGTTTCGACAACAGGTCGAAAGATCTTGGGTCAAATTCATGGAAGAAAGACCCAATTGTCATATTACTGTACCCAATCCAACGATGGATTATGTCGAGCTAGTTTTAGAGGGTGAGAATCTCGTTGAGCAAAAACGTCTTCCTGGAGAAAATGATATTGGCATGGTAGCTTGGAGGCTAAGTCTTTATACTCCTGAATATCCATCTGGTCGAGATATTATTCTTATCGCGAATGATGTTACACATTTGATGGGTTCGTTTGGTCCAAAAGAAGATTTAGTCTTCTTCAGAGCGTCCGAAAGAGCCAGACAGCTTGGAATTCCACGGATATACTTTTCAACGAATTCTGGTGCAAGAATTGGTTTAGCAGAGGAAGTGAAAGCTCTCTTTAAAATTGCTTGGGAATCTGATTTCGAGCCGGAAAAAGGATTTAAATATATATACCTAACGCCAGACGATTATGCGCGTCTTACATCCTTTAATTCGGTAAAAGCTCAGTTAATAGAAGACAAAGGAGAACCACGTTATAAAATTACGGACATTATAGGTAAAGATGACGGAATAGGAGTAGAAAATTTGAAGTTTGCCGGTATGATTGCCTCGGAAACATCAAGAGCTTACGACGAAGTGATCACAATTTCCATTGTGTCATGTCGAGCTATCGGTATTGGCGCTTATCTGGTTCGATTGGGTCAAAGAGTTATTCAAATAGAAAACTCTCATATTATTTTAACTGGATACAGAGCATTGAATACTGTATTAGGTCGTGAAGTATATGCTAGTAATAATCAATTGGGTGGTATTCAAATTATGCACAATAACGGTGTATCACACGCTACGGATCCTAGAGATTTGGATGGAGTAGCAACTGCTCTAAAATGGTTGAGTTATTGTCCGAAACATAAAGGTGCATCTTTACCAATTCTTCCCGAACCGCTTCCTGATCCATATGATCGAGATATCACTTATGTTCCTACAAAAACTGCTTACGATCCACGCTGGATGCTCGATGGCAGATATTCACAGACGGATTCAATGAGTTGGGAAAGTGGTTTCTTTGATCGTGGTTCTTGGCAGGTACGATTCATCATATTAATAATTAATTAGTAAAGTTAGTACTTCGATAATTGTTTGATACACGTGGAAATTCTGTGGGTTTATTTATAGGAAATTATGAGGCCTTGGGCGCAAACTGTGGTCACTGGTAGGGCTCGACTTGGTGGTATTCCATGTGGTGTAATAGCAGTAGAAACAAGAACGGTTGAATTACACTTACCAGCAGATCCTGCTAACTTTGATTCGGAAGCCAAAACAATATCTCAAGCAGGACAAGTATGGTTCCCCGATAGTGCATACAAAACTTCACAAGCAATTAAAGATTTTTCAAAAGAAGAGTTACCCTTGTTCATTTTTGCTAATTGGCGTGGGTTTTCTGGTGGTATGAAAGGTCTGTATTTATGATACTGTTTTATGCAAAAAGCAAAAATTTCAACATAAGTTATTTTAAACTCAAAACTGTATATGATTTTTGCCTTTGTTATAGATATGTACGAACAAATTGTGAAATTTGGTGCGTATATCGTGGATGGATTACGGGAGTACACTAGGCCAGTATTTGTATATATTCCTCCTAATGGAGAATTAAGAGGCGGAGCCTGGGCAGTAGTCGATCCGACAATTAACCCTCGCCACATGGAAATGTTTGCAGACAATACAAGTAGGGCTGGAATTCTTGAACCTGATGGAGTGGTCGAGATAAAGTTCCGAAATAAGGATTTAATTAAAACTATGCACAGAGTCGATGGAATCATCCAAAAGCTAAAAGTATATATTATACTTTAATTATGGATTACATTATTGATTAATCTATCTTTAACGAGATTTATTCTTTACAGGACAAATTATCAATTACCACATCGATAGAAGAGCGAACAGAAATTGAAGCACAAATTCGTAAGAGAGAACAAACTTTAGAGCCAATGTATCGTCAAGTAGCTGTTCATTTCGCAGAGCTTCACGATACTCCAGAAAGAATGTTCGAAAAGAGTGCAATCCATGACATTATACCGTGGGTAAAAGCGCGACGGTTATTATATTGGCGATTAAGACGAAGGTTACTGGAAGATGCAGTTGGATCTGAAATTTTGTCTACGCAACCAAGTATTGATGTTAGACAAGTAGGTGCAATGCTTCGTCGGTGGTTCATCGAGGATAAAGGTCCAACCGAATCATATCTTTGGGATCAAGATGAGATAGCAACCCATTGGCTCGAAAGCCAGCGACTGACCGAAGACAGTGTAGTTTCCCGTAATCTTACCTGTGTAAAACGCGATGCTGTTGTGACTCGTATCAAAGAAGCACTCGAAGCATGTCCAGAAGTTAGATTAACTGCCGTTTTGGAAATTGCTCATAGGCTTCATCCAACCGAACGAACCGAATTATTAAGAACATTGTCTCAGTTAGAAACTACAGCACAAGAGCATCATAACGATTCTAGTGCCTCCTCCTAAATCGTTCAATTTTTATCACGTGTTATGACAACATTTCAACTTTTGGTCTCTCTTTCTCTCCTATTTACATTCACATACCTGGTGTATGTGAGTTTTTGTAGCATTATCTCAGGCCACAGTTAACGTTGCACTTTTACGGCGATTAGAATTTTTTCAATGCTAACTATTTGAAAATAGTATAATGTTTGACAGGGCAGGTAAATGCGTTAGGTTGAAATTAGTGTCGATGATACTGTCAAAGAGAGAGAGGATGTTACTGCCGTACCGCGACCGCGTTCGCGACTGTGCCAGATCGTATGTTAATATCGAACTATCGCAATTGTATTCAAGAATATTAAAGAGATTATATATTTATTTTTAGAGGAGGTGCGCTCGTTCAACATTTCATTTTTCCCGGGCACTTCGTTACAGTAACGTATTTGATCGTACCATACAGCAAAATTATCAACTGGTAAGTTCAAAGGTATTAAACGCTGCTGTTAAATAGTGTAAATTTTAATAATAACAAAAATTGTACTCGCCAAAAAACAAACTTTAATACAATATGCGAGGACTATCAATTTGATCTCAGTTGTCACGATATGCTATCATACAAATGTATGTGGCTTTCGCGAAGCGTTTAATACCAAAAAAAAGAAAGAAAAAGAAAAAGAAAATAAAATCATCGCTACAACTATATGTTAGTATACACATATGTATATTTTATACTATTTTTAATCATTAATACGATCAATATTGTACATTATGTACAGTCACATCTTATAAAAAGTTAAAAAAGTATTTAATGATTTCTTCATGCACAAGATCCCTAAAACACTGGAATTTGACTTCGATGTACATCCACCAAATCGTCGTCTAACGTAAGTAGTACCATAAAGGAGAAGAACATGGCTAATGCGGACAAAAAATGCCAAATATCGTGACTATCGAAAAAATTTAAGAGAACACACGGCCTGTTGTAAAGTCGAGACTGAGCTGGTGTAAGAGCCCAAGAAATAGTCCGATTGACAAAAAAGTATAAAGATGAAGCCCAAAAGAAAATTGACAAAATAATATAGACTAAGGGCTGCAATAGAATTCTCTCTCTATTACACAGCTGAAAAAGAAACATTAATTGGATATATAACATTATGAAATTCCTAGTTGAAGTTTTAATTACACTTACCTTCATAACTATGTAGAAAAGAGTGTAGAGAATTAAATTCGACATCAATATTGCTAACAAAAACGTAGCAAAATTTTTCTCATGTGTTATATTACCAAAAACAGAAAGGCCAATGTTACACAAGTTTGCTAATATAAGCATCACGAATCTTCCTGGATACAAAGGTCGAAGCAAATTTTTTATACCCGATTGAGCATCATGTTTGTATACCTATAGGAAAAGAATTTATGTTACGTAGCAAGTAAATGGTATACAAATCAAAGAATCACGTCAATTATGACTTACTTGTATCATTCTTTTAACGCAACCTCGATTGAATTTCCATCTACCCATATAATAAATCTGAGCAGTTAGCACTAAACACACTGTTAAGTGCGCAATACTGAATAGCACCCAGAAGAGTGTTGAACCATTTAGAACACCCATCAGTCCAACGAATATAATAAATGCCAATACAGCAAAGGTAATTGGTGCACTAGCATTTATGTCAGGATGGCGAGTTTGATAAATTTTTATCATACAGAGAACTGCTATGATGTACATAAAACTAGTATCTAAAAAATTAAATGATGAATTTTTCATGATAATTGAAAAGGTGTTTACAAAAAAGATTTTTTTTAGCTTACCGAATTGAAAATTGCTACGACTAGGACAGACGTGATAACTTCCAGACAAAATACCTTCCATTATGAGTGCACTACCCATGGCATAAAATAATCCATAATGCTGAGGTATTCCATAACATACATTTGACTCCTTGTTTGAGTCATATTCTCGCGAATAGGTGAGAAATATGAAAAGCAATCCAAGCAATATGTAGCCAATATTTGAGAATACATGATTAAAGTCGGATAACAATCCAAGAGGATGAGCACAAAGAAAATTGTAGTAACACATATCCTGATTTCCCGTAACGTGTAAAACATTTTGATATGTTATTACCAGTTGTATTACTGGTAAGGTATAGAAGATTGCTACTGTACCCAAATAATATAAATATAACCGAGATTTATGTCGAAGGATCCTAGGATCTTTTCGCGCTAGATCACAGACTGACAATACTCGTTTTGTTCGTATTACATCCTTATCCGATAAAGCATCTTCCAGTAAGTCAATGTCATCTTCGTCTAAAGATGAATCCCTGTCAAGCGATGTTTGACTTATTCCCACCTGAATAAAAGATTAGTTCGCTTAAAACAGGAACTAAGAATAAACAGTTATGTGATATAACAACAGTATGTAGACTTAATACCTCATCCATAGTCGATGGACTGGGTAATCCCTCAACATCACAATTCTGATCGTTTATAGTGTCTTCCTGCACTGATCGACTTTCCTTAATTTTAAAAATTAGTACGCCAACAATATATGTTATGCAAAAACCCAAAATTGTGGAGAAGGCTAATCCTGATGCAAGAATATAATCGTGCTTCGTAACACTGGAATTTATAGTTACTGTCACGACTTTGGATCGTGATATACTGGTACTTGGCCTTCCAACACAATCTGTATCGTCTCCTTTAACAACTAATATCACAAAAAAACCCAACGGATATGTTTCTCTCTGAAAATAGTAATAAATTAAGTGAAAAGCGTTAAAATGGAATATTCAAGCGTAAGAAGAAATACTGACTGCTACGGTAATACCGGCTTGCCTACTGACTGTTTGCCAGTATCCTATGAATTCAACATTTCTCTCCAAATCGAATACAGGACACTAAAAAAAATAACGGTATAATTATACTAAACAGTTTCAGTTACTCGATATCTATATAGTAATTTATCTATGTAGAGAATGGATTAAATTACCGAAGTGTTTTGTATGGAAACTGTCATACAAACATCGTTGTCCGACTCAACATGGACAACTACAGAAGTACTTTCGGACTCTTTTTGAAACGTATAGCCATAATAGATCGGTTCCGATGGAGATATCGTAACAGTTCTAGAACTCCCTGTACTAAAAAGTATGAAAACCACAATAGTAGCACTTTGATCTTGCAAATTTTAGTATTAAAAACATACCTTAAATAAAAATCTTCTTGTTCGGTAACGTTCAACTTAAAAAGAATATTCATAGGATTCGAAGTAGACACAGTAACTGTGACAAATTCTTCTGGAAGTTCCGGCTGCTCACGGAAATATTTTGGTGCGCACAGTATTCTACTTGTCTTGTTGAACGTCCGTGTATCAAAATACATACTATCGACCATCAAAGGAATTTGCCAGGACAATATTCCTTTAATTTGGCTGACAACTACTAATAGAGGTAACGAATGACTAGCGTTACTTTCAACCTGTAATCTCGCTGTTTCGAACGTTACCTAAAACAAATCAATTATTTTGATGGAATATTGTGAAAAATTTGTAAGCCTATTTATTATTCTCTAGTAATACGTACGTTGGTAGTAGAGTAGAGGAAGACATATTCGATACTAGAATTTATACTTTTAACGTAATTCTCCTTATAATTTGCTAGAATAACTATTGGATAGTATGGTTGCGACGTTGCATTTGTTGTTGCTGTTATCGCCATTGGGTGAAAAAATTCAATAAACAGGAACAGAAAGATGGCTTTGATTGTATTGCACATCTTGTAATATGTATCTCTTAAATAAAAATCAAATGTTTTTATAAAAAAATATAACTTCTAAATCTATAAGCTAAATGAGTACAGTAGAAAAATGTGTATACTTTACATGTGAAGGATGCAAAAAACTTAGTTTTGAAATTTTCTTCTCCTGCGACACATTACTGACTCCATAAGCGCGAAATTCGCTAAATTAAAATGATTTCATTGGTAACACTTTAAACAGTCCTTGATTCTCTAATAAACAACACCGACACCTAACTATGGGTTAATCGTAACATTATATATTCATTGTTTATACTTTTAGGGAGCACAAAATCATACGAAATCAGCTTCTTACGTTACTGTGCGTTAATGTTTGTTATATGTTGTTATACTTGGTATTCCTTGCCTAGTATAAACTCAGCTGACAATTGTAACATTCGATTGTTTCGACTGCAACGCCGTCTGTTGTAAAGCAAGAATTATTTTTAACAGGTTCATTACTGAATACAAAATGTACCCTCATCAGATATAACAAATTTCTGTTATTATATTTTTTTAGCAGCAAGCAATTCTCTTGCAATAAATTATAATACATTAATAATTGCGAAAATCACAGATACTACTGTATAAACGAATATTTCAGTGTCAGATAATTATTGTGAAACGACAAATTTTGAAAAATACAAAACATTTACGTAGCCTCAGGATAACTGCTGCGTTTATGGGAACTATTTTTACATTAGTCGCTTGTGATTTTGACATTATTGTAGAAAAGCGCCTCAATATACTTCTAACCAAATTGTATTAAAGAAGCATAAAGTGACGAATAATTTGAGCATTGTAAGATATTCGAGCATTTTAAAAGTCGTGATATATTTATTATAATTTAACGAGTTGCCCCTCGTTGCTCCTCGTTGCCCCCTTGTGTGAATACAAGTCATTGTTGTGAAAGATGGCGACGACCGTGGCTTCGAAGGATGTTAATACGTATTTAAGTGAAAAACAAAATGTTGCGGATAAGGAATTGGCTGCCGAATGGGCTCAGCTAGAAGAGCTTTATAACAAGAGGTATGAGAATAATAAATACAGCTTGATCCGAAATTATATTATAAGAAAATGTCTATACTGATCACTGTTCATCCGGTGACTTGCAGGCTTTGGCACGGCTTAACATTGAAATTAGAAACATTCATCAAACACCCATCACTCCAAACGGGCGATAATCTTGTACAATTATATCTAAACTTTTTGTCGACTTTCGAAAATAAGTAAGTATGAAAAGAGATTTATTTTAACGAAGAGGCTTAACCTTAACATCTTCATTTTAACATACTATGCAGATGTACCACATCTTATACAGTCATTTTTATGTATTACATTAATATTACGATGATCATAATAACGAATCTTTTATAATTTGTAGAATAAATCCATTGTCACTGGTCGAAATATTGGCCCACGTGATACAACAGTTCGAAGATAAAGAGGAAGCAGTAAAGTTTTTGGAAAAAACCGAAGCTAAAGTAAAGACGAGCAATGAAGCAGTTTCGTTATGCAAAGTCCTCGCAGGACAAATTTGGCTCGATAAACTCAATAACCAGGAACAAACGAAGAAAGTCATAGAAGAAATAGAGGCAATGTTGGATAATGCGGATGGTGTTACGTCCGTTCATGGTAGATTCTATTTACTAGCAAGCAGGCTTTATAGACTACAAGGAAAACATGCTGAATATTATCGTACTGCACTAAGGTATAATGAAAACAATTCGTATATGGTAATATATATTTGAAGCGTAAGTTACAATTTATACAATAACAATATTTTAGATATTTAGGATGCATCGATTTAAATACTCTAAGCAAACAAGAGCAAGAACAACACGCATTCTTCCTTGGCCTTGCTGCTCTTTTGGGTGAAGGCGTTTACAATCTTGGCGAATTATTGGCTCATCCTGTTCTGCAATCTTTGAAAGGCACGCCGAACTCTTGGCTAGTTGATTTACTCCAGGCATTCAATGCTGGTGATATAGTTGCTCTAGAAAGACTGAAACCGCAATGGAGTAAAGTTGCAGATTTAGCTGCGCAAGAACTTAAACTGAGACAAAAAATCTCACTCTTATGTCTCATGGAAATGACTTTTAAACGTCAAGCTAATAACAGGCATGTCTCAATTTCTCACCCAATGAAATGTGATTTTCTTTTGTCGTGTTTCAAACAATGTGTATTTCATTGCAGGCAACTCACATTTGCGGAAATTTCGCAAGAAACGCGTCTTCCGCTGGGCGAAGTTGAGCTATTAGTAATGAAAGCTTTGGCTCAAGGTTTGGTGCGTGGAGCTATCGATCAAGTAGCAGGAACAGTCAATATGACATGGGTTCAACCTCGTGTATTAGATCGTGGTCAAATTGCTGGCATGGTTCAACGATTGGATGGATGGTGTAAAGACGTTAGTTCAATGGAACGTCTTCTTGAATCCCGAGCTACTGAAATTCTAACACTTTAAACGTTTTCTTATAAAAAAAAAAAGAGATCTTTGATTGATTCATTTGTAAGTTGTACCTTCACACTCCTATTTCCTTTGTTTGCTTATTGTTTTAGCAGTAAAGGTTGTCTGTAAAATCTCATGACACAATTTTCATAGTTCCTTGCATTTAACAAATCAGGGAATTTACGTCAGGGGAACATGAAAGTCTTTGACAGATACAATATATTACTACTTACAAGTGAACACGCAAAGAGATACAAATTACATTTTATTCGAGATTGAATAAATTTTTGAACACACTTTTTAACTTCTTTCCTGCGTTGGCATTTTTTGTGTTAACAGACTTTGTACAATGAAGTATTAATAATAACTATATTCATAGTAATTAATTTACTATATTCTGGTTTCAATTTTGTTTTTTTTATATATATATATTACTGCAATTTGTTGCAAAAACAAAATTTCTTGCTTTATCCTGCAAAGTTTTAATTTCAAATCATTATTACGGTAAATTGAGTTAAGTCAGTTGTGATTGGTTGTGATTGCGCAAGCTCAGTCACAGGCACAAAATTCAAATCATTCAAACGCATTTAAATCTCCGTCCAGATGTGACATATCTGGACAAAACTGACGTAAAAACAACTTTTTAAGGTATTATATTCAGCGATTGATCAAGAATTATCTATTTCACAAAATATAATTTTTAGAAGTACGAAATATATATACTAAATATGAAAGGTATATGAATACTAATTATAGTCGCAGTCGGCAAGCGAAACATAACCGGGTAACCTCTGTACAGCGAATTGCAATGCGAAACAGTTATCTAAACAGAAATTTTGTACTGTCTTATATTGTGAAATATATTGTGAATTTATGTTGTGAAAACTATATTGTGAAAACTATAAAATATGGATAATTCGGCTCTGCTGAAACGCCCAAAACCCACTGACAGTGAGGAAGAATTATTTCATATGCAAGAGGAATTTTTGCGATGTAAACAAAGTCCATCTGCCAAAGTAATTAATTTACGTGGATCGAGAAATTATCAGAATCAATCGAGTTCAGGATTGCAGACCAATGCTGCTGGAATTAAATTAGAATCTAATACTGGACGAGTGAAATCAAGATTCGCTGAGTCAAAAAAGATCAAGACGCAAGATTGTGTTTCCACGTCTCGGACAGATGGAAATATTGTTAATCCAGCATTGCTGGGGAAACAGATACAAGACACAAATAAAACAAGGGAAGATATGGTTTATAATACTCCGTTAGCACCTTCTAATATAATATTGGGTAATATTGTTGAGAAAAAATATGATGCTAGTACGTACGAATTCAAGATTTCAGAGTCTCTTAAAAACAATGTAGAAGCAGGATTTCCAAAACCTTTCGTGATAGATCAAACGGTATTTATGTGTTTCACATTCAATGTTTTATTTTGCTATTATCTAATTTATATATTTTCATTGTCCAATTGAATCTTTTAGAAGAGAGACGGTGAGCATAGTCTTTTTTGGAGTCATGTGTCACGCAATGTGCTTGCAAACTCCGAGGATGTTAAAGAGCCAGATGCAACCAATAGTGCTATGGTACAAAGTTCGTGGGCTACAGAAATTCATGAAGAGAACTTGAAAAAATTAAGCGAAATGCGTGAAGAGGAAATATTAGAAGAGAAGAAAAAGCTAGAAATGACTTTGACTCCTGAAATAATTGAGTTTTTAAAGAAAAAGAGGAATAATCGACAGATTACGAAGGATGTAAGGGATTCTGATAAATCTAATACCTTAGCTACAGCCTCATATACAAATAAGAAAACGACAAAAGTAGACAGTCATAACGTAAAGCAAAAAGATGAAGCAACAGCAAATCAGGCTACAGCTATGGATATTGATGAGGATAAAGAATTGGTACCTAAACCACCTTTAGAAATAATGCAAAAGGCGAAAGAAGCAGGTTGGGTTCATATGGATAAATTGGAACCAGAAAAATTAAAATGGATGAAGGATTTACCAACAGATTCTGAAAGCAAGCAACCGCCGGATGAACCTTATAACGCTCGTTTTGATTTTAATGGTAAATTAGAATTAGCAAGAAAATTTTTGTTCAGTCTAATAGTTAGATATATTTAATTTTTCGGTAGGTTTATTATTGCCATATAAAGATGAAACTGTACCAGTAGACAAAGGTCTCCATCACCATGGAGAAGAACCCGAAAGGCCAGGATATTCTCTTCATGAGTTATTACAATTTACACGGTCTGCTACGCAACAACAACGTTGTACAGCATTAACGACACTGGCAAATATAATTGAAAAAAGTCGAAAGGGCTGGTACGACAAAGCTTTACAACCAGCTCCACTTATTGCGTTAAGCGAAAAAAATATTCTTCTCCTACTGAGATTTTCTTTAGACGATACTTCAGTTGCCATTGTCACTGCAACGTTACAAGCTCTTCGTGCTTTTTTATACAGCGAAGCTGATGAATTGTGTTTAGATAGGTTGTGCGGCTTCGATAAATACGAAGCGCCCATTCTCATTCCTCCAAAGAATGATGTTGGTGATACGTCAGATTTAAAGGATCACGAGTTGGCTCAGTTGGATGCAATTGCTGCATTATGTAGAACTGATATTCTTCTCAGAATTAGGTACATATTAAGCGAAATGCGACCACCACCTGTTGGTGTGACGTGTGCATTGGAGATTCTAATTCGTCTGACACGACGCTCTCAACTTACCGCTCTTGATATTGCAAATATGCCCAATATGTTGGAAACAATTATTAAAAACTTCATGCCTTTGTCGACCAATTCATTAGGTAGGTTTTTTTTTCAATTACTGTTTTTAATTTCATTGCAATTGCAGAAATATACATAAATATGTCATGTATTGTTTTTACAGCTACAAATGAGAAAATCGACAATGTCTATGGTGTTCCAGTTATTGCTGCACTTAGATTTTGCCGTATTTTAACATCTTACGGTGGGAAATCTGTCGCAGAAAAGTTGAGTCAGTTTGGAGTAGTTCGCAACATCATATCGTACATAAGTTCTGATGCAGGGTAAATTTTAATTTGACCTTTCACTAATTTCAATATTTTAAACTAACGTATAAAAGCTTAATTTAATTTTCAGAAAGACTGGTACGAACTTGAGTATCGAAAGCCTACGATTATGGAAAATACTTCTAATCCATGACGTAGGCATGGATGGTCTTGCTGGAGCACAATTAATTTTGGTATCTCAAATTCAGCTCCTTCTAAGTAATCACGATATTAATCGTTCATCAGAATTGGCCTCGGAATATGCAGCTGCATTAATATCCGTTGCGTACTATCAAACCTCATTGAAAACAAACATATCCGTTTTGCTATCGAAATGGAACACCCAGTTGCCTTTAGTAAATATTCCTACGGTATGTCAATAATGTTATAGAATTTCTACAGGAATACATTATCAATGACAATACATTGAATTTGTTCATGTTCATTCTTTTATAGTGGGGCATTACCAAACTACTTGCCGAAACATTATTAGCTGTAAGCGATACACATGCAATTGAGAATTTTTCAATATCGAAGTCTCAAGTATTTTCCAAACTGTGGTAAATATGATCAATAATTATATAATATATGCTTAGTAACAATGGATCTTCATCCGATATTATTGTGTGTATTTTTGTTTACAGTTCCACATCCAATTTATTGAGTAAGTGTATACCCGCGACAGATCGCGAACCGTCTTCCCTACCTAATCTAGGTGTATTGACTCAGGAAGGTCAATTACAACCAGCAGTAGCATACGAATCTTGTATACCTTTCTTAGCTACAACATTACGTATCTTTGTTGAATCGCAAATCGTATCGGAAACGATATCGATCTTAAATCATCCAGAGTTTTGTAAGTACTTACGAAAATTGGAAACTGAAACTTGGTCTTTAGAAAGATCATGGTATACGCGTATGGAGTTAAACATGCTAGTCGCAGCGGTTTACGGAGCATCGCTTGTTTCCAACAAATTAGATAACAAAATAGCACAGACCATTTGGAAAATTAGTCTTAAATTAATATCAACCTTACCCGCGGATGATTCATGTAGCATCAAAGGTATGTTAGTGAATGCTTTGTCCAAGGAAAAGTTGAATCTCGAACTAACAACTAATAAGTTAGCTAGTATTAGTTTAGATTCAAATTCGTATGACTTGAAATTGAATATTGACTATAACGTTGTTCCATTGTACGAACAATATGTAATGTTAAATGGCGATTGGGATCAATCAGGAATGCCAAGGGATTGGCTTTACTTACCTCTTGTACATATGTACACAAAGTGTAAAAATGGCCTTAAGTGCGATGATAGCGATAAAGATGCCATTCTAACGTTACTTAGCTTAGAGCTATGTATGCCAGATTTAGTCGCACAATTATCCGATACTTTACGATTCAGTAGATTGATATTGGTATATCTATGCGACACGATATACTTGAATAGCGATATATCCACTTTACTCAAAGCGGTTATTTCTCGTTTGGTAAAGAAACATTTTAGGAAATTGAATTTCACGGCCAATTTACCTGGATTAAATTCTTTCACCGATTTGTTCACAGCGATGTGTGAACATTTTTGTTCTACTTCTTATGGTGATTATGGATTTGCAATGGCTTTGATCGTTCCAATAGCACAACGACACGATGCGCATTATCGTAAACTCTTATGGTCCGAGCATGCTGGATTGCTTAGATACCTCAGACTTCCAATAGAGGAACTAATTATTCCTTTTAAAGAGTATCTCTATCCTATCGAAGAAGATACGTCTCTGATAGAAAGTTATTTAACGGCTCTCGTTCGTGAAATTATACGGCCAGAGTGGTGTCCAATTCCATATCGAATTGCGTTACACCATTCCGCTATGTACTTGAAACAATCAACTAAATTAGCTATACGTATGCGAACGCAAATTGAAAAATTACCGAATAAGAATTTATCGGGACTGTTATTGAATTATGATCCCGCAACGATTTAATCTTGAAAAATTGCGAATTTGTATGTATGTTGCATGACAAGTTTAAATAGGTAAAAATTGCATCGTTTTTTACATTTTTAAACATATAAATATAACAATAACCATAGTACAGTGAGCTAGATAAAAATTGGCTTTGAACGAAAAATAATTGAAATCCCTTTTTGAGGAAGTTATTAAATTATTTAGAGGGATGAAGAATTTATTTCAGTCGGGTACGAATACAGACACCAGTATTGTTAAATGCATAATTAATTACACAATTAAAGAATAGGAACAAGTTGTGTTTACTCATGTAAAGCGTAGAGGCACTGTTTGGTCGTCTTCGGTGATTGCCAAAGTTTTCGACGAATCATCGTGCTAAGGACTAGTCGGAGCGGTGGTCCAAGATGTGCTGTGTGTACAGAATACATTATACATATATATATTTATATATATATAAAGAATGTGTATATACAATACGTGACATTTTTCATGGAGAATTATGAGATACATTTTATGTATACTCAAATGATTAATTGTATATCGAGTGATATTTTGTTTATGGGTCCCATGATAGTAAATCCCATGTTTCTCGATTGGATCTTGGATATAAAACGCCCGTGTGCAGGTTTGCTTCATAGCGATAAGTGAAGAATACGTATACAGCAATGCGTAGTATTATAATCTTCGAAATTAAAGACGACCATTTGTCGTAGATGGCAATAGTGAGATAAATTCTACGCGACAAAAATTCACAAATCACAACGAACTACAATTCGATAGCCCGATGCCTAGTTCGAAAGAATATATTTTGCATTAGAATAGAGGACTTTAGCAAAGTTTCAACGTCGATGCATTCACACCACGAAGGGAAACCCATTCAGTTTTCGGGGCGATTAAGGTACGAAGCGCAAATTCTCTGCATCGATATTTAAATGGGTCTCTGATACAATACAAAAGCTTGCCCTAGAAATGCAGCTGATATGTAATACGGAAGATAGAGATATAGAGATATATGCTATATCTATTGTGTAAGACAAATATGTTATTCATACTCTTTAATCTTTCTCTTGTTTCCAACAGTTAATCACTGTGATTCGCATCGTTTCGAACGGCGCGATTCGTACTAATCTGTTGGAATCCCATTTCACGAATTTGTATTTGTCGAAGTTAAATCTTTTCAGGCTGTCTTTACATTTGTTATTCGTAGTCGTGACACAACTATTGGTTCTTGACAGCTGAGCTAGTATAAAAACTGCTTAATCTTATCTACAGACGCGAAGCAACCGATCTACATGTATATATATATATGTAATCGCATTAGCAAGTATCGCGGTGCTTTCGCTCGGACCGATTATCCTTATTCTATTACAGTTAGTGAGATATATCGGTAGCATCAATCCCCGATTATTCGATTTAAACTAGATTGTTGAATTATTTCATTATCCGATAATTGCACCATGGATAAAGATTACTTAAATCCTTTACTTTCGACTTTACCATTTCTAAATTAGAAGCAATTGTTTTTTGTTTTTAATTTTGTTGTTTTTTTCTAATCCAGTGGATTGATGCTAAAAATTATTCTGTATACGTACAATGCAAGTAGATACTGAGCGTATTAAAATATATATTATATACATACAAGTAATTTAACTTTCAGAGTAATTACTACATTGCAGTAATTAGTATACGTCTAATCAGCAAAAGCGACTACTCGAGAAAATCGTGTAGTACAGAGAACACTGGATTTTGTTTCTCCAAAGTGCTACATAATATTTTCTTTAGTCGAGCATATATAAATACAATAGCATTGCCGCGAAGACATAAACTCTGTTAGTTGCTTCTATATGTATAATTCTTGCGATAGTCGTACGATTACTGGGAGGCTAAGTGCGTTGTATATCGTTTTGCGGTGCGCTGTATTGTTACGTACCACGATGCAAGAGACTAGCTTGTGGTACGTACTATATAAAATATGCATAGTGCACTTAGATTCTCATAATAATACCTTATGGTTATTCGCGAGTCTGTGGATAAAAATGTATCCTGTAATTCATTGATTTTATTCTTGAGCTTCTCGATAGGTTTCTGAATTAACATAGAATTATGTCACATAACTTCTTATGCAAAGTTCTTATGCAATTAGTTGACAAAATGCTTGTATGTTTGGGTATTTGTCTACTTAATTACGCGAAGCTGTCGAACTGTTTACTACAGATACCACTAAGGACTTATGCGTATATTACAGTCAATGTGCAAGTTGCCTTGAAAATACTGGCGCTGAGACTCAAGTTACCCTTCATTGTATTCTTAATATTAGAAATTGAAATTTTTCATGCAACAAGTATGTATGTACCATCCTCTCATCTTGAGATGAACAAATACTTTTATAAGTTAGCAGAAGTCATTTTTACGATATCTCGACTTTATCAAATATTAAGTTTCTAATACTTCGTATAATCTGCTACTGCGCCAAGCAGTTATTACTACTGCAAAATTTCTTTTTTTTCTTCATTTTCCAAATTATCATTTTTCAAACGCAAATTCTATTTTTCCCTCTGAATTAGTACATACGTAACGAAATGATTACTTACAGAAAACCCACTGCAAGATGGTCGATCGTTGTACACGTAAACTCATGCAAGCTTATGCATGTACAATAGCCTGATTTATCTTTGACGCAAGATCTTTATATTAGCTTATGCCTTATAAGGGATAAATCACTAAGGGCTTATCGTAACTAAAGTAATACCCCTAATAATGGAGCTGGGTTTTGGACAAAAAATTACCTATGCCTTGGGTTAACGTGTAACGTAAGTGTTAGCCCATTTCCGTTAGATAATAGCTTTCATGACATTTGCACCGATAGACTGCTAGGATTCTATGCCAAGCTTCCTGTAAGTCTCTCGATCGACAGTTACAAGTCTACCTTCGACACTCGAACAATCGAGTTCGATGCAATGTAGCCTTGCACCCCATTCACAGTGGCTTTGATCGTCCTGCCGATAATATTTGATTTGTAGGCAGGTAGTTAGATATCCGGAACCAAGAACCCGCATAGCGATTGGTAATTCCTCCCTATGGCCTCTGGCACTTGCTGGGATACCCTTAGTACTGTGGTAAGCACTGTAAGCACACGCAGTCCCGTCCCGAGCTCGCTCGATTGCTTCAACCTGCTTCCCTCCTATGCTCAACGACCTGTAAGTAAAACATTAAATATCAGGTCAAACCCCCTTCGGTGCTTTCGCTTTCGTATCATGGATTTTCAGTAAAATATTGATAGAACTGATTCTCTTCGAGCGCTTGACGTGTACAAGACATGCTCTCAACGTTATAATGTTATTACTCTAGGTAAGAGCATTATTAAAAGAGCTTTGGCTCGAGATAGCTGTGTCGATGAAATTCAGTTCTGACTTGCGTTAGAAATGCGGTTGAGATCAGTGGCGGTAAAACTATTTCTCTTTGATAAGGACTATTGGAATACATTGGTATGGATTGTCGGCGTTCCGCCTATATCATGTTCGAGCAGTCCGTCTGTGTGTATGTGTGTCTGTGTGTGTGTTGCAGTCAGCGAGAACTATGTATGTTAGGAAAGCTGCTTTCATGATTAATACCAGAGAGCGAACTACTTCCTTTGCGATTTTGAGCTTGGAGGCACATTGCGCTCTTTAACTGAAAATTCCATATCCCTACTATTCGAATCAAGTTTTCCTCACGTGAGCGAAATCACGCTGTTTGCTTAAAATTATTTGGTCGGTTGGCCTGAGAGTTCTCCTGTTTTTCCCGCGTACTACCTTTAATGGCACTCGGCATGCAATCCATTCGTTGTCGGAATATACATATATTGTGTCGATGATTCCTTTGTTATATTTTTTCAGGAAACATAATATATATACTCAATTACTATTTTCGGAGTATTTAATAATAATATTGAGCTGTTAAGTATTTCATTTAAATGGTTTTAATAATTAAAATCCAATAATTAGTTTGCATTCCTATTTTATGTATTCAACTATAGATTAACATATTAAGGTAGATATAACATTGTAGCAACGCGTACAAATAATAGCGCATATAATTTTGCTGTTAAATTCAAATGCATCTCGGATGGTATATCAATCAATTCCACGAGTGTCAAAAACCGTGCGCTCCACACCACTGATAGGTGAATTTAACGTCGATATAGTTTTTGCAGTGGGACATTTACTTCGTTCGTCGCAAAAAAAGTGACGTGAAATGACAGATAACATCAATATTCCCTTATAAACCGCGCGCAACGTTATATTGGCCAATGCGGTATCTCGTTAGAGAAAATAATGGATGAACGAAACTTGACCTGAATTTAATCCATAATTTGCAATTACCGTGGGATCGAAATTATTTTTATTAAAGGGTTAAGCTTCTCGTTAATCAGATCAGATTAAACCCATAGTTGCCTCAATATTTGTTATATATTTGTAATTAAAATACAATGGTGCCGAAATTGTAATACGTTACAGGAAAATCAGGAAGAAATGGTAGTTGGACTGTTTTGTAATTATGTGCTACTACCAAACATGGGGGTCAATTAGACTCTTCTCGTTTCCACGAAGAAGCCTCGACTTGACATAGATAGTATACGATCCGTGGAACTTTTTCAATTCCGGCCATAGAACGTTTTCGCGTCACTGAGGTTTTTTACAATCCAACTTTTGCTGTTCATAAACATAAAAATAATAGATAGAAATTCTGATATAGGAACGATGGAAGTAATGGAATATGGAAATTATATAGAAATTATAAAAAGCATCCCATGTCTAGTTAGGAATGAATAATAAATAATACGATGTTTCAACTCTGTGGGAATTTCTATTAGAGCTGCTTACGCACCATTACCTCGGTAAAAGCTAACAAATTAATGGTAATAAATTAGAAAGGTTGTGAACAAGCGAAAAGCAACGGAATCGCAATATGCCCGACGTTCGGGAAAGCATTTATTCCATCCATAAATAAACTTTACTTTTACGACTGGCCAACGCTCCATTGGAGTAACGTGATTGAATTCATTTCCACGTAACCGGACGAACGTGTTGGTACAACTTTCAATCAATTTTACACTCATCCGTAGTGATAAAATGGAACAGACGCTGAGTACCAATATGTTCGTTTTGCTTTTGCCTTTTTTTTCTTCAGTTAATTCATGCCTGTTCACCGCCCCCCCCCCCAAATCTAAACTATAAAAGCCCAAATTTACAGTCGATCACATTGATATTCGGACATTTTTCGAAGCAGTATAATTTTTTAAGTATTAATTCAAATGACTGAAAATTGTTTATGAGCTAAGAACAAAAGATCTTCTTCATGATGACTTTCATAAATTTTGTGAAATGTTTATTTTCTACTAATTATAAGGAAAACAGAAATGATAGATTTTTAACTTTCTTTATCTCAACATTTATTTGAGATTTTAATACTAAGATTTAATAAATCGGAATAAGTTATATGTGTCCTAAAAATATCATCAATATCATGCACATATGTACCCTTTCCGTGGGCAACATCGTAAATGTCATCGTTAAACAAGATCACTGAACATGGATTAGCTATGATAGAAAGATAGATTAGATAAATTTCAGCTACTCTCGCAGACTTATACTTATGTTAGTTATCAGATTAGAAAGAAGTCAGGGTTGCAGTGTACCTCGTAATAATTCTTCTAAAAATATTCTCAAACCGCAGATTCTCGAATTTTACCGAACAATGTTTATTTCCAGCTATTTTAAAATACGATTCTTCTTAGTTCGCGTACTTTTGACAATCGGTGTTTATTCGAAAAGGAGAATATCGAGCGGCGGGAAAAAGTCGAAGAAACCCATTATCCTAATACAAGTCGCCACGTGGCACAAATCAATTGGGGCACATTTCGAGTAAAAAAAAATAGTGCAGTGTGATTAATGGTGGAAGCGATTTAGAAGGATCTCAAATACGTTGGAGATTTCGCGAGTGCTTCTATTACGACATAGGTCGTTACGTTTTTTTCCCCCGATTCTCGTTAGGGTTGCTTGGCCGTTGTACGTTACGCGTTTGGATCGAAGAGAGCACAGACCGCGCTTAGACCGAGGACGTGGATGTCTACTGTACACGAAGGAAGTATCGTACACACGCGGTATGCCACCAAATTCAATTTCCAGCGATTGTACACTGGAATAATGCTCTTGGTACACACTTAACGTATAATATTCGCATAAACTTTGACTGATTGGCATGTCAATAATGCAACCTGTATATGGCATGTATCGCAGACTATGACTTGCAATCTCCAGCTTATTTCTGGGTTAGTTTTGAAAAAGTTAACTGCTTACGTCGTTAACTAAGTTTCAACGGGAATATAATTGGAAAATATTCATAAAACTCAGCGCGAGTGCACGTGAGCTCCTTCAGCGAATTGATCGAGTGACACGGAGCTTGTAACAGTTTTCTTGACCTTTTATTCCGGTTTTACTTATCATAGAAGAATCTCTATTATTCGAACACTTGCCGTCTGAATTTTACCTACTAAACTTATAAGTTTGATCTGGTCGTTTGCAATTTAAATAGGTTGTGATTAACAACACTGTTGTTTTTTAATGTGTGAAGTTCTAAATGTAAATAGCTGAAACTTGCACTATACCTAGTGCAATTGTTTAATTCTTTGTTTTACTTATAAATTCGGGTAAAGAAGGTAATTCGAGATGGAATCAAATATCGCTCTTTAAAGTACTATCAAGTTTTTATAATCCATTTAACATTGTCCTAAGTGAAATAAAAAAACTACAAGACGTATGTTTTAATCTGAATTATACAGAACGAATCCCTGTTGCAGAGCATTAATCATAATTTTCGTGGCTTCATATTTCACTTCATTTTCGTATCACAGCATCCTGTTCTTACTGCGAGCTCCGACGATGAGTTTGCTCCATGTAAAATGAAAACCAGAAAAAAAGAAAGAGAGAAAAGTGGAGAGGAGAATTCAAAGTTATTGAAAAAAGAATAATTTATAATTTCAACTATGGAACATTAATCGGATCGCTAGAATTTTCACTGAAATCAAAAGTTCGTTCTCGTAGGTGAATGCGAATTCATCACGAATCAATAACAAATTCCCGGAACTGTGAAGCTCGTCGACCAGCCCGTAAAATTGCACCTTCGATTCATTTGCATCTTTCGCTCAAGCGCGTATATCCGAACTGCAATTTTTTCACGATCGAACGCTACGCATATAGGGCGATGGAAAAATCAAATGGATTTATTCCCGGTTCCGTGATTTCGGGTAGTCCTGTGGGAGCTTTGCAACTTGCTGCATATAGTTTCACGCATAATCTCTTCCACGGTAAATCATTCTGTCGTCTGTCATTCTCTTGCGTGGCAGTTGTGCTAGATATCCATTTGAGCAGGTTGTTCGTGGGAGCAATCCCAAAAAGTCGACTTTTTGATAGTCAATATAATATCTGTATTGAACAAGGGAACGGTGAATAAAAAACATTACATTGACAATATTACCGCAGGAATTTGTTCAAATTTCTGTATAAATTTGTCTTCAAAGTAAACAAATACCGATTGATACGATTATCTCTCTGAGTCTCCTTGGAACTTTAGTAGTATAAGACGTTCTATAAGCGTACAAGTAGTACGAGACACGTCAGAATGTGGGAAAGGATCGCGGAGCAATCGCAAGAGTTGTTGCTCGGTCGAGCCGACCCCAAAGTACATACATGTATATATAGTATATGTATATTCCCTCTTTCTAAGGGGTGAGTCTCAACGTTGGAAATTCGTCGGGTGGAAAGTGTTACTGGAATGCAAATGCTCGCTCGCCATCTGCGTGACATGTAGAGCCAGCTGTCGGTTAAACATTTATTTTTTCCCAACTCACAAAACCAACTAAACTTTAATCGAATTCGCAACCACGAACCAGGAATCTCGATTACTCGGTTGTCCGAATTTTGTTGCGGTTACGAGAATCTACATTGGTGTTTTTCCCAACGGAACGACCAACGACTGAGTAAAAACTTATCATTTAATCAACCTTCGACTTTCTAAGAAATCAATAGTTTCTATCGGTAAAAGGAAGATTACATTTCTCGATACCACCTTTCGAGTCTCTTGATCAAAGTGGATATATTTCACCCTTCGCGATCGCTCTTCGCCAAATGAAATCAACGGTTTATATCTCAAACGAATCGCGGTCACTCTTCAGTAATATTCCAAGTTCGCATCAGATTAATTCTATTAGTTCAAAATAATTTCCATGGTAAGTTAATCGAATTTTTTCATAAATATCTAACAGATACTACTTAATGAGAATATTAATAAAATATTTATCAGTGATAACGTCCGATCAACGGACAGTTTTCGTTACAAAGTCATTAATATTTATAAACAACGGAATGAAATCCATTTCGCATCCACAGAGAATTAAAAGGATTTTGATACTCGTTACAGGCGGGTGATCGTCGTTCGAACTGGGTCATGTAAATGCAAATATGGTAAGAAGGGAAAATCAGAGCTTCCATGAAGTGTCTAGGAAGGAACAGATTATTTGTAAAGCATCGTAGGTATACTTCTATCCATGCATATTCTAAAAGTATAAATTTTATACATGCAGCACAAGCCAGCATTTCCATTATGCACATACCAACGGTTTAATCAATAGACTTGATCGTTCTACTATTCTTCCAGTTCAACTCAATTTCCCAAGCGCGTTGCGCGACACTCTTTCAAATAAAGGGACATTATCGGGTCCTCGCTAATGGAATTGATTGTAGAACGAAGACACAAGTATCAGCAATCGAAAATTCGAGATGTTCAAGATACACTTCTGCACAAAATTAATGCATCACTTTCCAACAGGCAAAAAATCATCGAAGTTTGAACAGCCATAACTTTGTTAGAAAAAAATGTAGCAACGTAAATTCTTTTTCACATTAAAGAGAAAGCTTTGCGCTTTCAAATGCTGCAAACGGCGTGGCTAAAAAATATTCAGGAAAACCAATATCGTTCGATGAACTTTTGCAAATTTTTGCAAGAAAAATATGCCCTCACTTTTTATGCGCTACAAGCGCTCTGATTCGCGTAATCGAAATTCTAAGTATTGCATTCTAAATTCGAGGCTTCAAGCTTTAATTTGCACAAAAATTCATATTTTTATGATTTTTTTTTGACAAAGTTACAGCTGTTCAAACTTCGATGATTTTTCGCCTGCTACAAAGTGATGCATTAAAATTGTACAGAAGTGTGTATATCGTCATTAAAGTACTAGAAATTGTTTGGTTCCCCAGAAATACAGCCAGTACAATAAATCATCCTTATTGGATAAGCACTATAATCTCTTTGTCTCGCATACTCGACAGCTTTAATTGATCGGTTTCATTGTTTCCTCCCACTTTCCATCAGACCTAGTTTTTTTCGTTAAACGGTAAACTCTTTTGTAGGCTCGCCAAATTCGCTTCTCGTAAAAGAAATTTATTCCTTACTAACAGCGTTAATAATTGAATCTGCCCTCAAATATTCGACGTATAAAAAACTCCTATCATTCGAATCCCACCTGATGTCTCTCACGAGAAATTTAGTTTCTTATTCGCGAATCCTCAATCTATTCTCATTTTGAGCAGAAGAGAGAGAGATGAATGAGAAACGAATGTGGTTTGTTCCCGAGAGCTAAATAAAACGGTACTAAGAGCCAACGCAGCAGGATACGTCCGCATGGAACGAAATGCCAGGTGTTAAATATTAATGGTCCCCGTATGGTCTTCAACGTGGCTTGGCTTTCGTTCAAATGTGCGTATTTTTAGCTTTTTCTCTTCAGTAGCGTGTATATATGCTCTCAAATGAATCCTAGTCGCATCAATAGTAAGAACAATGCAGAAGAATATAATTCGGGAACTACTGTATTAAGAGTATAGATATTAGAAAATATGTATATATGTATAGGTAACGATAACACGATAGACTATGCGGATTATTTGGTACTATGCTAGATTCAAGCATTCTTTTGAAAGCGTCAGTTATCTATAGACACTGCGGAAAGTTATTCTTGGTCCTGTATTAACGAATAGCCAGGCTTTGAGAGTCTCCTATATATATATATGGAATTTGAAGAAGATCTCAACCAGCTCCTTTTTCCTTTGGCCTCATAATTTACCATAAAATGGGTACTTCGAGGATAAGCCTGCTTCTGACGTATACTCAACTATTCACTAGGCTTTCCCTCTCGATATCTGTCGTTCTTCTCATATGTCCTATTAACCAAATCCGCTATCATTTTCTACATTATTCCAACGTCCATATAGTAAAGCCATCGAAGCCTCGCATCACTACCAGTATTATTATTAGCAATTCTCTCTTGTACTCTAAAAACTTTCTGACATTACAATATTTTTGTTATGCGTTGCATAAAGACTGATGTTGTTCTTGGCAAGTTAAACTAACGTCAATTTCGTTCGACGTGTGTTCAATGAAAATATTTGACTACGCCAATGTTATCTTGAAAAATAGATAAAAAAATAAAAAAGATTGAATAGTGATTTGTAATTCTGTGAGATCGATTGCCCTGCAGTGATTCTGTTCAAGAGTCTGTCTCAGAGATAGTTGTTTTGTTCACTAACTAATTTGTACCAATTAAATCGGATCCGTGATTCTCTAGCCAACCCTTCATCTGCGTGGGTATTAATCGAAAATTTGATCGATCACGTGCGGATGATGGTTGCGCCATTCAATGTTACATTGCTACGGTAGAAACTGCGGTGAGATATTGCGGGTTAAAACGTTCATCGCATTGAAGCAAGTAAAGTATACTAAACTTTCTTTTAAGGCAATTAGACAGTCGGTGTAATCTGAATTAATCCCCAGCTCAATTGTCGTTTCGTTTCGATATAATAAAGGACAGATACGACAGACGTAATAGATTCAGCTTGGAAATAAGTTCAAGTCGGGAGTTAGGAGTAATGCCTAAAGCCGTACATGTCCGATCGATACACCATCGCTCTCCGTGAAAAATGTAGTATATTCTGGCTCATAACTGTTGTTGCTTATTGCGACCTCCTTTTCATTCCTTCCGTTTATTGTCTACTTCGTGCTTGATATTGATGCAATGCATACACGATCTAACATAGAACTTAAGTTTTTATAGTTGAATTTTAATTCATGAAACATCGTTGATCGTAAATGAATTTTGATTCCTTTTAAAATTGAGGTAGACGAAATTTTTTATCGGGAATTTTGTTAATTACTCGTGTTTCTCGTAAGGTTTGAAACAATTTTCTCCGTCAAGAGTGAATCTCTGTAAGTATTTTTGTGAAGTTCGTTTTTGCAGCATGATTGGATCGTGCTACAGTCTTCGAAATACGTATCGAGAGTTGGTGTGCACTTAAGCCCCTCTTAGAATTTTCAACGTCCTCTTATTGGAAGAACAGCAGGACTGCATTTCCATCCTCGTCGACAGTTCCAATAGACTTTTGTCTCTCTGAAAATGCTCGCGAAGTCAGGTGAGCCGAATTGCGGCATACTTTTCAGAGTTACCCAAGCTCAGTGCCGATCTGCCGCTTGAATTTTTCACTAAGCAAACGAAAACGAACCCACGAACTTTTACATTCGGCTGAATACTGCCGTTGTTTTCCAAGCTCTCCTAACAATTTTGTTTACTCACCTACGCGTACCACGAAAGCAAAATGCGTGACGAGATTAAATGTGGCGGATCCGTTATGGGTCTGAAGAAAAAGCTGAAATTCTTTTAGGACATTGGATGTAAACTACGTAGATAAATAATGTAGAATGTTATTTGAATAAATAAATACGAACGATGCTACTCAACGATCCTCTCAACGATTTTGAACTTCAGTGCAGTCCCTTGGATGCTTTGCAAATTAAACTTCATCAAATTGCTAGAGCGTCCTTTAATAATTTCTAATCATCTACAGTCTCTCAAACGATATCGGTTAATTGACTCTGTTAGCAATTCGTGTGTTGCATACATTCGCTAAGTAACTCAATTCTTCTCTGAGTGAGTACCTATCGACAAAGAAATCAGTTGTAAAAGAATTGGGTTTTTATCGAGTTATATCAAATGAAAAGTTACTCGGTACTATGACAAAGAACAGACTTACTGTTGAACATTTTTCTCAGTACATACTTAATCATACGAACTTTTTTTTCCCCCCTGAAATAAAAACTTTTGTCATAGGTATTGCATATGAAAATGTGAGATACAATGGATTATTGTACTATTGCTGCCATAAGCTCAAGCTTCTGCTTTCGCGTACTTTCAGAGTAGTCTACTATTGTATGAACTGTTCGCTCGATAATGCATTTGTTTCATAACTAGAAGTCACACACTGTCGCTGTTTCTCCGCTTTAGTGAAAGCCCTCTCATCTCGCTGTTGCGAATTTCATACATATTCAAACAGAGCGTACTTTAGAATTCTTTGTGCGTAGACGGAGTAAAGAATACATTAAGCTTGCATTTTTAATCTGAAAGAACCAGCTTTCAATCGATTCTAGTTCACGTTTATTATTATTTTTTTTTTTTTTTCTTTATGAAGCACAAAATAAGTTTTTTCAATTTAAAAGTCAATTCCGCAGCTTGGAACAATATTCGATTTAGAATTTTTTCCAGGAAATTATTCTACTTATATTCGTTGTACTATACACAATGTATAGTACAATATATAGTATAATATATAGTACAATATATAGTATAATGTATAGTATAATATATGTATATTGACAATTAAAGCGATAAGAATCTTAAGATGAAGATCTTTAGATTGGAGGAACGTAGTAATTTATTCAACTCAGTCGAAACCTATCCAATTTGTGAAATAAGACCACACCAACTTGCCATTTGACCTGAGCCTTTGGAAATATCTTCAACATCCTCGAAATGATCCTCTCTACTTTTGATCAAAAACCAAACAATTTTCTCTTTTCCTAAATTGCTGGAGGAAGGGTTCTTGAAAAGGCTTTACAATTTATTAGGAGTTTACTACATAACAGCAAATTGAAATTCTATAGCAAAATTTCATTTGAATAGATCGTACTTAATTTTAAGCTTTCAGTTAAAGAATCATAGAAAATTCCCACGATAAAAGAGAAAATGTTTCTTGCTTCTTTCTCTATTTTTCGCCAAACCCTTTAAGTGACTCGCAACAGCAAATTAAAGGCGAGGGTTGGAACACACGGTTAATCGAACCCCTCGCAAACGAGGTTGCGCTTTGCCTCGGATCCGCCTTTGTAATGAAGACTTGAAAATCGCTGACGTGTGCTATGTTTAATGGGCATTCTATTATGCAACCGCCTAGACCGCTTGCTACTCCAATGCGCATATTACAAGTATGAGAAATAGAGTTTGACCATTCCTAGGCAAACAATAGATAGTCAACTAAAGTTACAAAGCTCCGCTTGGTCTTGAATTCGGGTAGCTATATGCAATTCTCTTGGCTCCTCTTTATCATCCAAATACTGCAAATATGTTCCATTAGTAGGAAAAGATCTCACCATTACCCACATTCGGACATATATTTTTATTTTACCGCAATACTGACCCATTTTAGGAAAAATGTTTAAGTTAAAAAAATAGTTGAAGATCTACTATATTTAGCTTAACTCGTACATTAAAATAATATTAAGCTGTTAGCGAGAGATTTTTCCTGAAAATCTTTACTTCGTTCTAGGAAATGTACTTTTAGACAAAAAAAAAAACCACCATTTGTGTTTCCTACTATCGGCTATATCCCTATCTCGGTGATTGCTAATTCATGTAGTACGTACTTCTTGTTCGAATGGTGCATAATACAGCACTCTGAGTTGAATTTAACTTTCTCACCCAGCTTGCCCGACACAAAGCTGCGGTTTCTTCTTTCAATACGACTAGAGTTCCAATACTACTAGCCCAACTTTACGAACAGTTGCAATATGGTGAAATTTGCTTTCTCGGAAGAGAAACTACTTCCACCGATAAATATTACATATCAAACATATATTTCGTGAAGATAAAATTTCAAGCGTTTGACAAATATTCATTTTTTCTCATATACGTTTAATGGACATGGATAACTCGTGTTTTAAAATTGTTTATTCAAGTAAGCATATGCTACTTCCATCAGAAATTCTTATCTAAAACCTGACGGGTTTGCACGCAATTCCACCCTTTCTGCGTTACTGTGCACGTAAAGTTAAATGAACGAACGTTTTCCAGCTTTTTAGCTTTTTATCACAAGTTTTTAGATAAAGAATTATTACGATGATAACGTTATTATTGAATAAATTCGAGAAACTAGAAATTTAAATACCTTTTTTAGAAAATTGATAAATAAAATGTATAAATATACGAAATATACGTATAAATGATTGTTTTTAAGATTATGGGTATCGAATTAGTAAAGAGTCAAGGTTGGCAGCTTCCTCTTGTAAAAGATAAAACGAGATCGGAATATTAAAACCCTGATTAATTAAGATAGCTCCTCTGTCAGCGCGGTCGACGTAAAGGAAACTCGTAGTATAAGTGCATCGCGTGATCCAGGTTAATAAGCTCCAACCCTAAGACACTTAAAATTCTTCGCGATTTTACCGATAACATCCATAAGAGTCCGATTAAACGGTACCCATTCTACTGTAGATCTCGAGCACCGCAGTGAAGCGCGTACGCGTCAATACGACTACTATCGCAGACGTTTTATGTAGGAGACACAAAGTCCTCGTAAAATGTTCTTTAAACACTGCGGGTTCAGAGAGACATTGATCCCCATCGTAAAAAGACCAGCAGACGTAGGGAGTAAACCTATAGTGAGAGAAATATCTTTTTCTGAATTACATAGGAAGAAGCAAGAGCTTATTTCAAGGTGCCGAAGCAATAGAGTGGGAAAGTAGAAGACCGAAAGTAGATCAACCCGAGGACAAAGCGCGCGCGGACTTCTAAGTGATCAAAGTCAGACTTGTTTCACTAGAAAGCTGAGAGTTGTAGCGAAAAAAAAAAAGGAAACTCGTCGACGAATACGCTAGGTAAAAAGGGAATCGTGACAATGGATCGCACAGAAGTTTGTCGCCTTTGGAAAAACCCGACTCAAGATTAGACCAGTTGTTGTGTATATCGTCCAATACGCAATGTGTATAATAGATGGTACAATATTATACTCGTCTATCAGGCATAAGTCTGGAAATTGAACTTCCGTAGATCAATCTCAATGGCTCTTGATTTCACCAATCCTACACAACTTCCGGTGGTAGTATAATAATAGGATATCTAATATGTAATAATCGTGCAGGTTTTCTCAAACAGAAGAATGATATTCTGCACGAATTTCGTGTTGGATAATTGTAGTAGACTGAACGGAAACAATTTACAGCCTGACAGAAACGTTCGATAATTCTAAATTCTCGCGCGATTCTAGTTGGATCCAACGAAACCAAATTGGCATAACGATAATCGGGAATATCGTGGTAATAATACTGACAAAATACGTGTAGCGTTAAGTGAATGACTATTATAGATGATAAGCATTGACGTAGATAGTGTGCTTCCCAGTATTTCGTAGCCAATTATGAAATTTTACTCTCGGCAAAACTGCAGTTACGTAGCAGCGTGTCTGCGGTACTTTGCTTATCGAAATTACCGACAAGTAATTTTAGCTACCATTCGTGCTGGCCTGGCACCCGATTTTCTCTACCTCTAACAAACGCCAACCGAAATAATAACAATCGATATTTCACCAGCAAACAATTCTGATCATCATCATCATGTTCATCTTGATGTTCGTTATTCAGTTTCAGAAAATTCTCACAAAATCGTTATGGAAATTCGCTATTCTCGAAGATAATACAAAACGTAAATATATTTCCCAATAGATTGTCACTGATTTTTCTTATCGTGTTTTTACAACGTTCTTTTTTTTACCTCAGTAATATTATTACTGAGAAAAAAAAACTATATTCGTCGGCTATTGTTATCGTTCCACAGAGGTAAATAACCGGAATAGCATTCAGTTGGGAATAAGAACTTTTGGGAGTTGAGTGAGAGTAGCAATTCTTCAACGTTGAAGTTTCACTGCATACGGCGTAATATAACCAATTTGCGGTGTACTATAGGAATCAATATAACGCCTCTTGCAGTGTGTGCGGATGTACACTGGTATGCCACAGCGGATGCATACCAAATTTTCCAACCAGATTTTCGGAGTAATATTTATTTTATGAAATGCCTCCGGGAAATTTGCAAATACCGTTTGAAATATTGAGTTGAATACCAGGATATGTATACATAAACTCAGTATTCAAGTTTATCTCTGCATAATTTAACTATTCTCAATTTTAAGTGTGATCAGCAAATGCAACAGTATCAATTGATATATGGGTTCACTGCATTGTTTCGTAACTCAAAACAACACTATGCCAAGTTGTAGACAGTATACAAATGATTTGCTTTCATCTTCTACTATATAGCCTCGGTATTTTAGTTCCCTGTTGTAACTTTTTTTTACAAGGATCTTGTAGCATGAACACCTTCAATTTTTCCCACATATTTTCTTGCCCCACTTCTAACCCTTCTCGATTCGCCTCGAGTTGAAGCGGCTTTGAAAGATGGAACCACAAAAGCTACTTGAATATCGGCACTATCTAAGCTTTGCCATCAAAATAAACCAAGAAAAATAAACACATACCCACAATATCCATTTACACCTACGCTTATACGACAAAAAGTATTTGAGGAAAAATAACAGAGTTTGTGTTTAACATAATTTTAAAAAATACATGTTTATGTATAATTTGACGAGAAATGACTATTTGAAAAAAAAGAAAAAAGAGAAATTGTTATGTATAAGAACAGAAGTAGGAAAACTTGTTCTGAAAAATGATTCTAAATTACTGCACTCTGACAGTAGCTTGAATGCCACTAATTTCCAAAGCCAGCGGTAATTAGTCTCATTCTCTTTGAAGATAATAACTCAATGGTCGTCGCGCCAAGTTTTCTGCATGAAAAGCTCGCATCCAAAGACTTTAACTTTGGATGCATTTGTCAGAGTAGCGTTTATTTCCTGTATTACGACCACCCTTGGCGCTATTACTAGCACTTCCGCAGAAACGACAGACGTCGACAAGTCTGATCTGTCGCTCGTGTTAGACCTCGATAAAGGCGTTATCGGAGATTTTGTCTTTATCCCGTAACAAAGATCGTTCCATAAAGTACCCTGATACGATTGTTCGAAACGATCCTTTGCCGCCTAGACATCAAGACTACTACTATAACTGTTCATTTCTGGATTTTGAGTTAGTAGTACATTACCAATGTAATTGATAGTATTTTTAAACATTACTGTTAGCAGTCGATCAATCGATCCAACTTGACCGTACTGAATCTGTTAATGCGTTTCTGAAACCGAAGCATCAGGGGAAACCGTGCGAAAAGAACCCATTCTAGTGGTTATAGATACGGCCGTCGGGATTGTAAATCTGGAAAGATACGAAGCTAAAGGCATGCATGTGACAATGCTTCTACATCGGATTCTCTGAAAACGTAGGAAATAGTAACGTATGAAGAAGACTTTGGTGTCTCGATTGCGAACATCGTATAAAGCTTATAGATAGTTTGCGTTACGATAAGTCATTCAACCATATATAGAACCAACTATATAAAGCTATGAAAACGTATAAAGATGTAGAAATACGGTATAGTTCTTGATACTAATTTCTGCTTACAAGAAAAAATGAGATTTTAAATAATACTAAAAATGGTCAACAAAACCGCAGTGGTTTACTAGTTATGAGCCACGCGAATCTAATCGTCAGCAGAGCACGATCTTCTCTGAACTCTTGAAAAACGCGAACACGCGATTGGCGGCTTGCGTTCATCGAGTGCACGCGAAATCACGTACTCACGCGAGTCTCCCGTTCGTTAGCGCGCTCGCGAGGGTAATATGTACATGCTAGCTGAAAACCTAAGAGAGACCAGTGTGTAAGCTGAGATTAGAAGAGGTCAAAGTAAAGCTCTTTAAAATGCGACAAGAACTCGGGCATTGACTCTCTCTCTTATGAATTTTTCTTTTTTTCTAATAATTGAATTTTTATCGAAAGTGCCGGTGTATAACTACGTTCACTGTACCCACTGCAGTAGTTGCGGTGGTTTGAAGCTGATGTCCAGACGATAGGTAGCTTCGCAGCTTAGTTTAACAGTCTTGAGCTGTCGGAACCTCGCGGAAGTCTCCATCTTGCAGTACACTGGACCAGCTGCAGGTTCCTTTCTGAGGGACAGGGTCACCCGAAAATGTCCATCAGCACCCATCTAGCCCCATAATCGCTGTCTGCTTCACGCGAACCACGCGGATCCTAGACCTCCTTTTCCGTGAAGAAAAAAAACGGAATTCTACACTCACGAGCTAGACTGAAATTTTCGGCAGTGAATATAATCGTGATGCGTCAAATTCTTCACTGATAAATGATTCGCGGTAAATTCACGATTTCAAAGTATTCACTATGCGAATGCAGTGATGAGAAACCGCGCAGCGAAAACATACAACCTGCGCCGCGGGCGTCGCGACGCTCACTAAACCGGGTGGTCGTCATCCTAGTCTTTCGTAGCAGCCCTCGTAACCCTCGTGCCCCTCGCACGTATATACGTGTACTCCTGCACCCGCTGGTGATTCTACGACTAAACACAGCTGCGTCAGTATGGACGCAGTAATACTTTTACATCGACGGTAATTCCTCTTGGAGTATTTAAATTTTTATTGTATCGTCAGAATATCAGTAATTAGCTACTCTCTTGGGTGCTTCCGTTAGCAACCTAATTTTTCCCCTGCACCAATAGCTTCAGTGTAATGGCTATGAAGAATGGTTCAATTTATCCGAATTTACTTTGCGATACTCTTTTTTTTGCATAAACATTTCAAAATCGATGCCATTGGCATTTAATTGTCTAGTGTTCTTTGCTCCATTATACCGTAGCAACTGGCATACGTAATACAAGAAACCTTTGGTCTTTTATTTAGCAACGTAATACAGAAAACTCTTGGCTTCTATTCGTCTATTTTATATTCTTCGTTACTTGTATTTTCATGTATCGAGAAGAAACGCGAAGATCTATCCCTTTCTAACAATTTTCTCAGGATGAATTATGTCAAAGGATAGAAATTTTCCTGTGAAATAGTTCATTTCGGTATAAGGCCACGGATGGCTTAACAAAGATTGCGCTCGTTCCTATGATAGGATCCTTAAATTGCCCTACCACTTTTCGTTCCCACTACCACAGTTCGTATTTCAACGCTGAATAAGACTCGCTGTTTCAATAGAACTGCGTACTTAAACTCAAGAACGTCATGCGACAGTTTCAACGTAACGATTCGCTCAATCAAATCAGAAAATTATACTCGAGAAACATAACGGTACTTTCGAGCTTTTTCGAATAATGAAACAATCACGTACATCTAGCAATATTACGTTTGTTCAGCAGGATGTCAGTTGAATTAAAATACTTGTAGAACACGGTACATAACTATGCCTAGCTTTCGTGTTATCCGCATGCCGACTAAAAAATGTTACTATCAGGCAAAATCACGAACACATCCCAACTCCTCTATAGTATGTATGAGCGTGCACTGTTCCAGTATACATATTGGAAGCGGGTGTAGGAAACTACATATGTACTTCAACGCAGCGTTTCATCAGAGGACCAGTTGCGCCTAGTACTTGAACCCCTTGCTATTTTGAAATTCACCGATTACGACGAAGCTTATCCAGTAGCGCTGTTACGTTATTAAATCATACCTAACTCTGGTCAGAATGTATTTACAAAAACTCACCGATAGATTTATCCTGTAAATTTGTGAGATTTATTCTTTTCTGTTATTCCGACAGATTCAATAATTTTCTTATTCAACTGATTTTGGAATACGTTAAATGTATGTTTGAAAATATACAGATTTTTGGAAAGTACTAAATACAAAGAATGAAAGCCAAGTGGTAAAGAGATGAATGTTTATGAGCAAAGGAAATATTTCGAGGAATCGTAAAATACGAGTTCAGCCATCAAACTGAAACCAGTGCACAGGGGTTCTTACAACTAAATCATATTCGAGATACATAGTGGAACGAAGAAAATACAGTTGTACGATATTTTTTTTCAAGTCGCCATTATTTCTAAAAATAGAAATGGGGGTACACGCAAGTACGTAAATGATCTACTCATGCAAATGGATGTAATTTGTGAAGTATGATGCACGAGACTGGATAAGATGCGATAATAGCCACTACTTGCCTAGAGGACTGCTATACTTGATCCACTTCTCTCTTAAGTATTAAACACGACCATAAAAATAATGCTAAGAATTTTAAGATAGTGACCTCCATCCAATGTTTTAACATTTCACAAGGCGACACGAAAAGCTTGGCACGTTGGATCAAGTAAAACCATGCAGCGGTAGCAAAAACGCATTACATATGTAAATTAGAATGATATCAGATTTCATAATTGCGACTATAGCGCCGAATATGTTTCATCATCCAATAACTAGCAACAAGTACCTATAATCTCGGTAGGTTTCCCAGGTTGAACAGATCAATACAGGGATGAAAGTAACACCTGAACGAGACACAGGTAATTCCTCATTCACAATGACTTTATATTGGCAGTCGCGATAACGATAAGCCGAGCCAAACTACGATATATTCATCGATATACGTTCCGATACTTGATACACAACCCCGATCTCGCGAGGCTTCTAAACATCTCAAATGGCTTGCAAACACCTACCTCGAACAGAGGGAAAACTTAGACGAGCGAAGATTAAGAAAGCGAAAACTTACGATCGACTTACAACTTGTTCTTTTTGTCTTGTAGTTTTACTCTGCTCGTGGAAAATTGTTTCCTTATTGCGTATCTCTTTTTTTGTATGCAGCGAAAAGCTTCCGAAAGCAACCGATCGATCTAACTACACTACTAGGTGCATTGAGAGTTGATCAGGAATAAATAAGCATTTGCGTCATGTACGGTTTTATTTTCAAAATACTAATATAATTTTAATAATACATAAATATACACCTTTGGCGATCATTGTCTTGTGGAGTGCGAGGCAATTATTATCGTTATCACTTGATCTACGAATAATCAATAGAATCAGGCTCATTTTCAACGTTATGTAGAAAGAGTGATTCGATATAGAAAAATAATCGACGATTTTGTACATAGCACATATACATATATAAGATTTTTTGAATACAATTGTATGAACATTTACTATTATTATTCGTTAACTTTTCTCCCAAAATGGTCGTCTTTCATTTCTAATTTTAATACTGAAAATCGAAAGGAGTATCGTAGAAGACGTTTTAATCTCCTAGTTGACGGCTCTTCGTATCCACGAATATTAAGATCTTACTAATTGTCCTATTGTATTATGAGATCATGAACTTAATTAAATAGATTTTTGTCTTCAACTCCAAACGCATCTCCAGTCATTAAAAAGCTTCAGAAATAAATATCACAAAAAGTTCTTAGAGGTCTTTTCTTCGACATTAGTATCACTCAAGACCAAAGCCTGACCGACTTTGATTTGCTCGCCCGTTGCAACTGAAAATTGAAAATCTTTCGGTGCTTCGAAAAGTAATACGATTGTCGATCCCATTCTAAATTCGCCGAACAGTTCTCCTTTACGTATTTGAGCACAACCCAAATTGACATCTTTACAACACTTTGACTCGGGCCACTTTATAGTATTCGTATGTAAATCTTTGTCGCAATAAACTTTTATGGAGCCCACATTTGTAGCGCCCACAGCAGTGTAAGCCATAAAACCACCTTCCCATTTGCCAATGTATACAGCACGCTCATTTAAAGAAAATAAATCTGGCAAAAGTTTGGCTACCCTTGGATTTACGCTCAGCAATTTTCCTATAACGAATAAGTTTCCTTTATAAATCAGATATATATGTGTATTGGTTCAAATCCTGTTTTGTTTTAATACAATACCTTGAAAATGCCGACGAAATTCTATTTCCCAATCGCTGGGACTATGAAACCTGTGATAATCTCCAGGCGCTAAGTAAACACTTATTTGATAAAGTTGATTCGATGGATCTTTGAGTAACGTTCTCATGTAAGCATCATCATCCTCCTTTGAATATTTTCCTATGTCATTCGGCGCGGTTGACTTAACATCGCCAAGAAAATGTCTAAGATTATAAGTTACGCCTTTAACTTGTTCAACACGGCAAGAAGTTACTGGTCCTACGTGAAGTATTTTCCCATCTGACGGAGAAACCTGTATATTTCATTAGTATAATAAAAATTTGACGTTCTGACGAGTTTAAACTATAATAAAACAATATGTGTATACTTACTATATTCGCTATTGCATCGATAGGCCTCACATTACACTTTAATGGCCTTACAAAAAAATCAACTAAACTAGGAAATTCACATAGATCTATATCGATTTCATCCAAATTAGCGTGAAAGGTTTTCGCATAAAATCCATATAAAATCGGCCTCAAGCTAACTGGTAGTTCGACACTCGCGATCCAACCACATATTCGACTGGCTATTCTTAATGGTAAATAGTAATAAAAGTTAATCTGCGCAAGAAAATAAGTTCAATTACTTATGGTCGAAGAAACATAATTCATTTCGTTATTTCGATATTGTATAAACCGATAAGTACCATAAAGTTACTGATAGGCTTAAAAGCTTCCGTCGTTTCTCTAGGATATGGGTTTTTCCTCAAATGTCTCCACTGTAGCACAGCGAGTAACGATACGCCAACGCCTACAGGAACTGTCCACTCCCAACGTTTTATAAATGCTTGCCAAGAACTGATTTGCCTTTCCGTTGGGCTCGTGTTAGAAGAATATTTTCGTGTTGTCTTTTGTCGCAGTGAAATCTTCAGTACTTTCTTTAACGGCATGCCTACACCGGACTCACAACATCCCAATCTGAAATGCATTCGGTGATGTTCCATCTGATTGTATTTTTAAAAATAATCACAATACAAAGATACGAACCTCGTTACATAAATCAAGCCAGGTATTCTGCAGACTGCCATTGTTGAAAAAAATAAAATTTACTATAATAGGCTTGACAAAACACAATATTTATACTTCTAGTTTGAGGTTATGTTCAGAGTGATCGGAGTAATTCTTTTAACACTTTGTCGAAACGTTTTGACTTTTATCTCAAAATATATTTATCTTCCATAATACAGATTTTCGGATGGAAAATAATTATACACCTCATATATTGTTCAGATTTTTAAATCCATGTTAACTGTATGCTTTGTCAACGTGTTAAAATATTCGAAAATTTTCACATACTGGGTGTTAAATAAAAACACATTAAACAAACCTATGGTGTTACAATGCTGTGCGGTCCAAAACTTTATTTCCAATTCTCTTTTTATAATAATGACGTATTGAAATATTAGAAAAATCGGTTGACGAAAGTATCCTTTATTTCAAATATCTGTTTATCACAAGGTCTGTATGTCCTTAAAAAAAAATGATGTTTCCCTTTTTATTTGTATAACACTGTTCAGTTGCCGAAAATGGTCATTCTATTCGCCACCAACCTTTTTTTTCATTATTCTCAAATTAAACCTATTAGTTATCTACACACTGAACATGATATTAATTGTTTCAATTTTTCTATTACAAATTTTAATATTTCGAACCCGTGTATAAGATAAGACCTATTTGCACGAATTTAAATTTTGATATACACCGAGAATGCTTATACAATGTATATGAAAAGTCGCATTGCACTCATCGATGAAGAATTATTATACACACTTGTTAAATAATTCTATTTTATTTCGAATACACTCAGAGAATCAGTTACAAGATTCACTCCGAATTCTTTCCTCTCACTGTATATAAACTCTGCACGTATATATATGTATGTTGTATATACGCATGTATAGATCATACGATATACAATGTAATTTCTATTGTCTGATGTTCATACCATAGCAGCGTGTTCGTGCTTAATCGAATTAAATACCAGAAAAGCGGTCACGCATGCATCGCAAGTAAAAATTGATCGTATCAACAATATATAAAAACACCACTTCTATCAAATTTCTAATTGAGGCGAGACATGCGGAGCTTGCGAGTATAGTTGACAAGTGCGAATGTTATACTATATATATGTACATAATGGGAAAACAAAAGAGTAGCTTGAGAATGTTGTGACAAGCAAACGAGTGTCACGCCTCTGCTATTTCCTGTAAAGCGACGAAACAGCTGTTCGAACAGATGCTCGAGTCACGTCAGATTCTCCATGATAAATAACTGAGAACAATAGCAGCCTCAATAAATAAACAATAAGCCAAAACACAGAAATCAATGGCGATGAAGGTAGTCAGATTGATTCGGACACTCTGGACTTGTAATACGTAATTGTAATTGTATCTGCACTCTACGCTCGCTAGCATCTAATGCAACTTAACTAATTAACTACGATGCGATTTTCAGCACATTGAACATTGTTATAAAATTACCAAATGCAACTCTCTGACGATTATACAGTTGGGATGCGCGTCGAAGTAATCTACTTATATGTCCATTTTGGAGTGCTCGTTTTTTTTTCTCTCTTTTTTCTTCAATATATCCAATAACAAGCTGTATACAAATGCAAGAAGAATTTGCTATAGTAACTTTACTTGGAATTCAATCCAACGCTATGATCGCAGCCATCTGGAGTGCGTTGTGAACTCCTGGGACCGCGTATCCGCGTACAGTGGTGTGCAATGGTGTGGCTTTTTAGAGCGAACAGAGACCGAGCCTCTAATAACAGGTGGCTCCGCAACGCGGCAGGTGGATCAGGTTCTTTTCTTTTTGACCTCGAAGGGTGCATTAACGTTAGAAGCACGGTTGGTACAGGCCCCAATCCTCACTACCTCACTGATCCCCACTTCCGTCAATTGGGAAAGAGACTGGAAAGGCTTGGACAGCTTGGACTTCTGTTGGTAGTGTATAACAGTGTGTATAGTGTCGATCAGTGTCGATGGTGTCGGTGTGTGCGCAGCGGTTCGGAGGCTTCGGAGAATCGGAGTCCGCGTATACCTGGGTACCGTCACTCGTGGTCGCTCGTTAGTATCGCGGTTCGCCTGGGTTTGCCACCAATTTCGATTTCTCGTCTTACACTCTTCCAGTACAATGTGCAAATCTCTTTTTACAACATATTGAAAAGATTGGTGGCAGCCCAGTGCGCAAAGAAACTCGTGAGAAACTGATTGCAAGTGTATTGCATCAAACAAGTGGAGCGAAGATGAGGCCCACACAAAAACCACTGCGATAAACGCAAGCGCGATTCTCCCAATCTCCTCCACAGGTTTTTCACTCCCACTGTGTACAGGTTAAACGTATGATCAGTCGCGCACTTGACAGCTAAGACACATATACATACGGGGTGCAAGTTATAGGAGAAACACACGTGAATATTGTAGCTTGGAGTGAAGAACAGTAGTCAGTAGGAATCAGTAGTGAAGGAACGTGAGTTCATCCGTAATAGGCAGGTGGTGTTCTTTACGGCACGCATGAAAGCTCGCGGCTGTGGAAAAATAAAGAGTGAAATAATGCCGCCGTCTTCTCACACTAATTGGACGAAGCCCCTGCTTAAGGATGGACAGCAGAATATGCAAATGCAACCGAAACGAACAGCTGGCCCTCAACAAAATCCCAGTCAAAATCAAAATCAAAATCAAAATCAAATTCAAAGTGCGAACTGCGGCTCGAACGGTGACCACGGGGCTACTCCACTCGATCGAAGAATTAAAGTTGTGCTAGTTGGCGATGGTGCCGTCGGAAAGACGAGCCTTGTCGTCTCATATTCTACGAATGGATTTCCTGGGGAATATGTGCCGACAGCCTTCGATAATTATACTGGTTTGTATCATATTTCTTGATTATAATTCCTATATACTGTTTTCACCATTTTATCCTTTATCAAGATAATTTCTTTTTAATTTAGCTTTTAATATAATTTTATTTATTAAAATTGTAACAATTGTTTCGCAATAAACTTATATTTTCAATCTTATACACTGTGGAAAATTTTATTTAATTTAAGTACAATAGGAAAGTAAAAGTACATTGATCGTAGATAAGTTGAAGTAGTTTCCTAGTATTCACAGAATAGTTATCTCTGTCATTGATCAATAAGAATCTTTTAGAATTAAGAGATTAACAATCAGCAATTTATTGTTACTGTCACTTTTTTCAGTGGTAGTTAACGTGGACGGTCAGCCAGTCAACGTTCAATTATGTGATACAGCAGGCCAGGATGACTTTGATCCTTTAAGATCCTTGTGCTACCCAGAAACGGATGTCTTTTTAGTCTGTTTTAGCGTAGTTTGTCCTTCTTCTTATCACAGCGTAACTTCTAGATGGATAACCGAAGTTAGGAAATATTGTCCAGATGCCCCAGTTATTTTGGTAAGTTTTTAAATCTACGATATACGATATTACGTATCGACAGATAAAGAAGCTATAATTCTGTAAAATCTATATTACGATTTCAGGTGGGCACAAAAAGTGACTTAAGGTCAGACGTACGTCTCATGTTACAATTAGCACGCTATGGACAAGCCCCTATTACGACAAGTCAAGGTCATCAATTGGCTCAAAGATTAGGGGCAGTAAGTTACGTAGAAACTTCTGCGTTGACTCAACATGATCTTAAAGAAGCTTTTGATCAGGCAATAGTCAGTGCTCTTAGTACTAGGAGAGGAGGTGCTAGTTTAATATATCGACGTAGAAAACCACCGCCACTGTGGCGTCGATGGCTATGTTGCTGGGAACGACCGTCAAACGGTGCATAAGCGTTACTTAGTAGACTCTCTAGAATCCCTCTGTGATCAAACGCGGCTAATTCCATTGTCGGAATTTATTTACGCTCGTTGTTTTAACTTCGGTGTCTGAATCATTCGAATACATTCCGAATCGTAAAACGAACGTACCAAGCGTCTTCGTAATCTGTTATCTTTTCAGTCCACTGTAGAATCACTAGTGATCTACGGATGATTTCTATACTTCCTATATCGAATTAACAGAGATCGGATAATATGTTGAAATGAGGAATACTTTTCTCACGCGTTTAGAGCGTCTTTCAATTCTGACAATGCATTATAACGCCGGGGAAAATTCCTGAAGCCACGGTTGGCATAATTTATTATTGTAATATTATACATATTTTTGTTACTAGTATGTAATTGGCTGCTCGCCGGTTGTGATTTTTCCTTTATCTAGAGGATCATTAGTTGTAGGAGCTACAAAATTTATCGATGTTTCTTTATTACATCACATACTATACTTTGTTGACTCTATCTTGACTTTGATTCACGAAAGAAACACGATAGTAGAAATAATAATCATTTCGTATTCTCACAATATGAAAACACATTCCATTTTCAGCATGTTTACATATACGACTTCGAAATATAACATGTTATGTATGTTTATTTCGTATGTCAGCGAATACTAGCTTGCCAAAAATGTTGTAACCGATAACGTATGGCAAATAATTTAGATTTTTTTTTGGAAAAGCTGACATTTCGAAAGTAATTTTTAAACAAAACGAATCACTTATCGAGATCTTGCTTGTAAACATTACACCATATGAATAATGTTCTCCACGAAGAATCTTTATATCAATCCGCTTACTATCGTTGCAAGCGGGAATCAATGAACCTTTGAGAAATTCGAAAGTTGTTGTGATTGCGAATGCAAAAACAACGTTTCCTTCACAGTCTTGCGGAGGTAATACGACAGATCCCACGATTAGATTATCCATCTATTGCCATTTACACAGTTTTGTGTATGAGCGAAAATTCTTCCACTGCCCAATGAAATCGCACAATTGTACTTAATCGTATTTTACAATACAATCATGTGGTGGTAACATTCAATTTATATAGGAATGTGTACAGATATACAACATTTGATGTTTTAAGCTCGTATAGAAATCGATAATTGACCTGATGCTTCGAAAATTTGTCGAGATTAACTTTTGCTCAATGATTCGTATGCGCGTAAACGTTAAGTAAGTACGTTTATTTAAGAGTTATTAAGCTTATAACGAAAAAGGAAACTCCCACGTAATTTCAGTTGGATTATTTTCAACGAAGGTAATTTATTTTTTATAAGGAGTATGGATAGATTTGAAGAACGTTAGACACGTATATCCTATCTGTGATTTTTGATTGAAATATCCTGTATGAAAAACGTGTAGCACACATGCGTGAAAAGAAAAAAAAATTCGTCAGCATAATACGATCGAAATTCCTAATGATCGAAACTACTAATTGTTTCGTTCTTATTACTAGATCTAAATGTTCCTTGATGCGTTTGATATATTGATATTGTGAAACAAAATATATATATATATATAGTTCGCGAATGTTACGACTGAAATAATATTTTGCGCGCAAATAGCAAAATGATTACACGTACAGTGGATATCTATACATGTATATATTCGATTTCAATGTAGCAAGCATATTATATCGTGTACCAATCGTGTGTACTCTTTTAATATCTGTTGCTACTAACGAGAATTTACACAGTGTCTATGCATACGACTGACATTTGCATGCTGATTAGCAAGGCACATTAATTCAGCTAAGAATTACGATTTTCTAAGTAACGTCAAATCGTCGGCATTTATCAAAATCGTAATTCTTTTCGAATGTTTTCAATATCCTTCAATGGGAACTCTTAATCAAACGCCTTCTGTAGTTACAGATTATCGCGGAGCGTTCTTATAGGCATAATTTTATCACATATCTAATAAAAGGAAATTCTATTGTACTACGGACATTGTTAGTTTTGATATTATTATACATCACGTAGCATCATTAACAGTTATTCATTGTACATAGAATCATGCTATCATATCCCTCGCAACTTATATGTATATATACGATATAACGATGTGTGCGATATCGAGATAAAGCGGTTGGAAAACTAGAAAATCGCCTGAGCATTGTAATAGATAGTATTATTATGTGCTTACATGCTATAATAAAGAAAAAAAATATTTTTATAAAGACTTACATCAATTTTTACTTCGTAAAGAAATCTATTTCCAATAATTTAGCAAGATTTCTCTTATACATACGTAATACGATCATGAGTAATCGTGATTGAGAGATTTTACTAATTACACAAGAACAATTCCTTATTTAAATAAATAAACAATTCATATGGATTTTCTAGATGAAAAGAATTTTAAATTGTGAACATATGTAGCGGCGCACGCGTACCGAATGACAACTTCATTTTAAAAATAGGTTTTCAGTGCAGTAGTGTGATGATCACAAGGCCGACAAGACTAACAAGTAGTGATACAACATAGTACTTGACAAAATCCTAAGTTACGCTATACTGGTTTGGAGTATTGAGTTGCAATCATAAGATTTGTTTATCAAATCAGATAATATTGCCTCTCTCACGTGACAAATATAGAGGTGTATCTTGCCTATTGGCTCGAGTTAGCATAAGTGAAAGTACAACGCTTGACAAACAGCCAATAACCTACACTACGACATTAATTAAGATAAAGGTTACTTCTTTGATTCGCTAAGAAATCCGCGGAACGGATGTGTAATTAAAGTAGAAGGTCATTTACAAGAAAATACTGGAAATATGAAGACAGTTATCGCTGATCCATGGTGCGCAACCGACAGTTTTGTGACATCGAATAATCAACGATCCGAGTCATTTGAAGATTCTTTCGTTCAAGACCGGTCGGCACAACATAAGCTTTCGGATCACGAAGAATATCTTGAGAAGCTTTGTAAGTATTTTCGATTAGTATTTTAAATTTATCTTATTGGAGAACGATCTGCCGAGGGTTATAATAATTGAGAGGACCTTTTTACATATATGTTGTAACATATGCTTAAATTCTCATTTAAAGTAAGTTTTTAGGAATATTGGATAGTTATTTCTTCACATTCTGGCTTCGTTTAATATTTCGATCCATTATTGTTGCTAAATATATTTTTTACTTTATATATGTTGCTTCGTTACGGTATATCATTTCCTGAACCATATGCTTATGTTTTCGTATCATTATTAAGTTATAGAAACTCTTGTATGTACTACTACACTCTAACATTATTGAATAGATGATTTCTTATCATTTCCATTTTATTTTTATCCCGTATAGTATTGCTAGCTATGTCGCTGGCCTTATACCTGTTGCTTTATTCCTTTTTATAACTCAATTTTTATGCAGAAATTGCTTAGGATATTGTATAATAGGATATTATCTTCTGCAACCTCTTGTATCATTCGATATTGCTTTTCACCTACTGGAGCGTGTCGATTGTATAACTAAGTTATATGGTCATGTATGTAACAGACTCCGGTACTAAAGTTATGAAATAGATAAGAAAAATACATAGTATTGGATAATATTGATTAATGAATAATATATGTTAATCTTATATATACGCGATATTTGGTTTAAATACTTAACATTATTTATTTTAGATTCGAGACTTAAAAATCTGCAAGGTGGTACTTCCAAGAAAGATCTTGTTGCTTCGTTGTCTTCGGCAAAAGAAGATTGCATTGCTCGATTGATATCTTCCAATCGTTTAATTGAATCTGAAGACGAAGCTGAATTGGCATCAAATCCACTGATACGCCACATCGCACCCCATTTGCAAGTAAGTAAATAGATATGGAATCTTCTTAATAGCTACGCTATACTAACTTTCTGCGTTAGAACAAAAAAAGTATGTATAACATTTAAATTTACAGGCAATAACCGCCAGTGAACTAGTTTACCTTCTTAAAGCAGATGTACTTCAAGTGACAACCGAATCGCAACGAGAAGCAGATTCAGAAGTCAGCGAACACTTGGAGATACATCAAGATAAAGGAGAAAATTTATCAAAGGATAATATTCAGTAATATATATAAAATTAAATACTAACAAAATGGTTGACGCACTGTCGGGGAAAGTGTTTCTGATAGTCACCGGAGCAAGTCGTGGCATTGGAAAACAAATAGCAATCAAGTTTGGATCAATGATACACAAAGACTCCCATGTATTATTGCTAGCTACGAATTTAAATGCTTTGAAAGATACCGCAGCACAGATTCCTGCGAAAGTTGTTGATACCGTGAGCATTGATTTAAGTAAAGCACAGAAGGACGAATTGCAAGGTAAGTTGTTACCTGAATTTTGAATAAAATTTTTAAAGAATCGATATTATAATTTACATTATTATTATCTTCAGAAGTTATAAAGAATTCGCTAAAGAATCAAACACCAGCAGATTTTGATCGATTAGTAGTAGTTCATAATGTTGGCTCTATGGGTGACACTAACAAACGCACAGTCGACATGGTGGACATGGAAATGTGGCACGGTTATTACAATTTGAATCTGTTCGTGCCAGCAATATTGAATGCTGTAGTTATGAATGTATTTAAGAGTATGCCAGATTCGAAGAAAACTGTAATTAACATTTCGTCATTGCTCGGAGTTCAAGCCACAAGAATGATGGGAGCTTATTCCTCTGTAAAAGCAGCCAAAGATATGTTTTTCAAGGTAACTATGAAATTTGTTAAATTACAGGAGATATTATTGTATGGAAACGAAATAGTTAATGAGTATATCATTTGTTAATATAGGTGTTTGCTTTGGAACATCCAGAAGTGAATGTTCTCAATTATGCACCAGGTCCTGTAGATACCGATATGTTCCATGCAGTGTGCGATCAAACAACAGATAAAGAATTGAAGGCTCAATTTGTTGAACTCAGAGATAAAAAGACAGTTTTAACTTGTGAGCAAACGATTAATCGTCTGGTGACGGTACTGAAAGAACGTAAATATACTTCAGGTGACCACGTTGATTATTATGACGAATAATACCATACAATACTCTCAAATTGAATACTTTTGATCGACAACAAAAAGCATCCTTTACTGTATTTTTATGTTAGCTATAGTCACATAATATATAAAGGAAGTGGTAGTTAACATTCAAATTAAATGTATATCCAAAGTATTTCAATACCAGAAGACAATATATGAGTTACTAATAATTCTTAAACGGTTATTAAATTTGATGTACCAGCAATAAAACGTCATATAAAACAATTTATTACAGTCATTTTGAAAATTCTACAATTATTTATAAACATCTCAAATATACATTATATATTCATAAAAAGGCACATGATAAAATATTTCAAATTGCCGAAATAGATTATTGTATTTTATCGTAAAATAAATTATTATAGATATAGGCCAGTAAAGATCACATTATTTTTGAATTAGCAATTCTCTCTTATCTAATATATATATTTTACATATATGTAAAATCGCAGTATCACATTTTGGCGTACTAAGGCACCGTTCTTGTACTTACAATATAGTACTATTTCTTCATTCTCTTCGTCTTATTATTGCTTCAATTTTTGTGCGATTAAAAAATTAGTAAGATATTTATTATATCTTAATTACGTTCATCTTCGCGAATTAAAGGTGCAAAATCCAAGTTTCGAGATTTTGCATTTTGTAGTTGAATATATGTTAAAAGTAATACAATGAATGTCAAAATCCCCGCGGATACCAGCCACACGGGAGACGGATATACTGGCGGCATGTAAGAAGAATAAATCAGAGCAAACAAGGATGCCGCTCCAAAAGGTGTTAATGTTTCAATAGACGTAGTTAATGAAAACACTTTACCTGAAAAAAAAAGTTCGTGAAGTCATTGAATGCGTAATATGAAACGTTTATCATAAATATTGTTTACCGGTATCTTGAGAAGGTACAGCCTTTGATAATACTGCTCGAATTGTTGGACCGGCAACAGAGCCAAACATTCCCAAAAGTACAGCTAAATACATGTGCCATGCTTTGTACGTAAATGCACGTGTAAGAGCACCAGTAAGCGATGATAACACAGCTATGATAGCTATAGTCTCATCGGAACAACCTGCGGCGTTTAATATAATTTCTAAATTGTTACAACCATTGGCACAAACAATTACATCTGAAATACTCTAACAATGAGTCTGATCATAAATGATCATAAATACACACCTGAATATTTTTTAAAAATGGTAACTCCAGCAATAGTACCTATTATTGTTAATGTTAAACTAGTTGCCATGTAGATTGAATATGTACTAACATCCCAGCCAAGTCTAGCACCAGCAAATAAAAATCCAATCGTGGATTCTCCTTGTAAATTAGTAATAATTAAACTAAGACTAGCAATACAGCACCATACTATACATCTCTTAAACCCTTGCCTCTTTTTTGTGCATGTTTTAACCATATCTTTTACAAGATTTATGTCAAATAGAGTATTTAATGACCGCTGTAAAATTGATTCATTTATAATAGTGTCGTCGTAACTATAAGCATAATTTATAAAATAAACAATTTGAAATTGAAAAATTTCACTTACAACATTCATGTTATCGATTGTTTCTGGAACAAGCCAGTATACGTAAAATAGTGCTAATGTTGAGAAGAAAGCGGAAATGCTTAGTACAGCGGTATAGCCAAATACTTTAAATATAATAGGCCCTGTAAATATGCCTATTAAAATACCAAAACAAATTAAGCTATCCATCCAGGCTAATTGCCATGCTCTATTACGCTCATCGGTAATATCAGCAATGTAGCAGACGGATGCTAATACAATGATACAAAAACCTCCAGAAACTGCTGAAGGAATATACGCCAGTAACAAAAGCCATGGCGTAGTATCCCAAAAGGTCATAAGAGAAAGAGTTATATACGTTAACGATATGCCTGAAAAGATATAGTTTAATTATTGAATAATAAAATATACAAGTTATAAAGTCAAGTATAAAATAGTTTTCTAAATTTGAATTCCAATGATTGTGCGTACCAATATATCCGGACAGTATAAGTGGTCTTCTTCCATATTTGTCGCTCCATGGTCCCAAAAACAAAGAAAGAACGGCTGGAAGAATACTGTCCACAAAAGACTTGCACATTATGACTAAGCTTGCTTGTGGCTGTACTTGGGAATCTATTTTCAATGCTTCGTCACAACTACTATTTGTATGCAATATTGCGCATTCTGTTTGATTGATACCCATTGTAATTATACAGGTACGATATACTATTAAATCAGTTAAAATAGTTCCTGAAAAAGATAGGTGATTTACGAGTCAAGGTCAAGCGTACAATTGGAAAATGTACCACGGAAGATAATGTAGTGAGATATGAATATTTGGAAAATATGTAGTGGAACTAGTCTAATTGCTAGCAGTTATAGATATTAATTACTCGTGTACCTGACATAGATTGTGCAAGAAATAATATCATTATTGGTGGTTGTACCAACGTGTATCGTCTCCATCCTTGAAAAGAAAGTTCCATTGTTTCCAATTAATTCTGGGCTTCAAGAGAATTCTGAAACACTCTGCCAGGTTATGTCCAACGAAAATTAATGCTTTTAATGATAGTAGCGTAAAATTTGAACGCGATGTTGCGAGAGTCACAATGTAATGCAGATACGCACGATAAATATTCCGCGACTGTGTCATATCTTGAGTCAGCGATATAATTTGACTCTTTGTGTTCAACATCCTTTCGTTTCAGTCTGCATTTATATTATCCATACTTATTCAGCTTTAATTGGCAATTACGTAGTATTGTTCATTTGGCTTCTGAAAATCATATTTTAATAGAATTTCTACATCTTAGGATAACAGCATCAACTAGGATAGTTAAATTGGACGTACATTTGTAGCTAGTTATAGTTTGCTCATATTGACACTTTGTGAGTTTGACAGAAAACAGCTGATTTTTTCCCTTAATTGCACATATATGTATGTGCATGTGTGCATGCCTAATCCTACAACAGCATCTGGTACAAGATAGTGAATTCTTTCACTTTTCTTCTGATTAGAACATCTCGCGTGATACAAATGCACATTGGGAACACGAGGAGATGTTCGAAAAAAGTTAATATGCACTTTAAATGAAGTATTATATCTTAACAGTACATATTTATTATGCAAAATTAGATTATCAGAGATGCATGGGTAAACTTTTAAGATAATACAGCAGAACGTAACTATTACGAAAGCATATATAAGTTTGTCTTTATAGTATTGGAATAAAGAGAGTATGAGAAGCTAAAAATGGACTCTAACAACGAAAATGAATGCAAAAGCAATAGCGATAGCGAAAATGAAACTAATAGACCGATAACGCCAAAGGAAGAGGATTGTTGTCACAATGCTTGCGAACCATGTATTTTTGACGTGCACAAAAGTCTAGTTGAAGAGTACGAAAGAAAGATAAAGTACAAAATAAAAATAGAAAAATGCAGGAACACATTGAATCAAACTTCTCATAAACCATTTAAAGTTAGCAATATAGAGAAAATTTCGGATAATTATATTCTACTTGCTCTGGCGGATCCAGGTATGAGTAGAACATTGCACGAACAATTACAATCGAAAATTGTAAATTGTAATTGTGTAGATATTAAAAAACGTAAACTATTATGTTACAGAAAAATCATGGAACGACACGCGTATACTTATAAAACCCGGACAATATGTAATGTTACATGCATGGGGAATAACTCGACCATTCACACCAATTGAATGGACAAAGAAAAGCATAATTTTTCTGGTAAAACTTTATTTACACGGTAGATTTACTACGCTTTTGCGCGAACTAAAAATAGGCGACAAAATAAATATTCGAGGTCCATATGGCGATTTTGTATATAAACGCAATAGGTATACAATATAAAATAACGATATCAATTGAAAATTAATATTCAAATTAAGTACTAAACACTATAATATTAATCAATCATTTTAGTTTTCAACGTGTTATTATGTTTAGTATGGGATCAGGTATAGCACCGCATTACGCGATTACAACAGCAATTGTAAACGATGACTTGGAGGAAACCAAAGTTCATATAGTCGGAGGATTTCGAGAAATATCTGAAATTCCTCTGAAAAAGCAATTGCAAGCATTATCAGATTATTGGAATTGCGAGTGCACATTGCATATTTCACAGCCATTAGGTACAATAATCTTGGAAAAAGTTTTATACGAGAAACTTGAATTCCTTACCTAAAAGAGGGCATTTTTTAGGTCAGATTAACCCACCGCATGGTATCAATATAAAAGTCGGCCGGCTCGATCAAAACGGTGTTATGAAAATACTTGAGAACATTTTACCACATGTTACATTAGTTTTAATATGTGGCACTGAAGAATTCAATGAGCTTGTAGGAAAGTCGACAGCAAACGCTGGTTTTTCAAATATCTAAGTTTTCAGTTAACGTAATATAACAATAGTAAATGTTGGTATAAATTCTATAAAAGAATATATTAAAATAATTTATACTTACGTTAATATTATTATATCTTTGGCTTGCAGGTAAAATTATTTATAATAGTTAATCTATGGGACAAGATACGTCTTCCCCACAATGTGGACAAGCACCATGTATATGATTGAAAGTAATACGATTTCCAGCAGCTGCTTGTAACCATTGTAACAAACAGGATGTGTGAAAGTGTCTCATACATTTTTCATTATTGCAAATTTTGTCTGGTAAACTTTCACCATCCAAATTTGGGGACCAACAAATACAGCACTCTTCGTCCCTGACTAAAACACATTCTGAGTGTGTTGACTTTTCGGTTGTCTCTTTTATAGGAAATTCATAGATATCTAATAGCACCATTAGATTATTCAGTACGGAGGAGTCTGGATCCCAGTTCTAGGAAAGATTATCTATTAATGAGCAAGAAATCGCTTGTGTAAAATGATTTTAAATAAACTTACCTGTATATTGCTAGAAACTATATCTTTTTTCATTTCCACTTCGCTCTCGCTTCCCAGAAACTTAATTTCTGGTAAGTCTGTTGGATTGAGAGGATCGATTCTAACTAACATTGATAAGGTTGACGATAAATAAATACGCCTGTATAAATGAGAAGGTTTTGGTTTCACAGGAGCCAAGATACAGCACATTCTATAAAAAAAACAAAACAAATTATCAGTCTGGCTAACGTACAATAAATACCATATCGTTTTTATATTCATTTATACCGACTCGTCTATTTCCTGTAAATAACTCCAAGTTGTTTCCAGCATCTCCACTTGCGATTTGAATTTATTCCTGAGTACGTTTAATGTTGATAGATTTCCTCCATACGATGCAAATGCCGGTATTTCAGGCAAATCGGACGATATAAGTTTCCATAAAGAGTTATTATCTTGGCTTCTTTCTAACAATATCGATACATTCTTGTATGTGAATTGTACTGTATGTAAGTTCTCATCCGATAATAATTGAACCTCCTATACAATTACCAAGAGAAATATAAGCACCTTATATTTTTTGTATTTCTTGCACAGATAATTCAATTTTAATCCAATAAAACTTACGGATGGGACATCGAATGTATCTTTCAATTCTTCCAATATACTAATGGTTGTATTGTCAATCATGGTATTTGTTGTATCTTCAATATAATAATCTTGAATGTAGGTACCCTATTTATACACGTATTATAAACTCTTCTTTACGATCAGATTAACATAAATATACTTACTAATACTGATTGCAGATGTCGTAAAAATGTTGAAACTTTTCTTGTTGTTTCCATTAAATTGATTATCGTTTGTTTACAAGTTTGATTATTGACAAATGCCCCTTTTTTGCCAAAATAAATATCAGCTTCGTACAACGATGGATAATGAGGAACAATTAATTTTAATTTAATTCGACTACGATGTTCCAAGTTTAATGGGGAAGAAACAGTCAAAAATCCTTGCCATGTAACTGGATTTTCTGAAATTAATATCATTTCGGGATGCCATAGAATCATAGATTCGTAATCGTTAACTTCGATTACTTTCCTTTGTGATTTAAACTCCTTTTGAATACTTTGCATCGTCGTAATATTTCAATTTCGATGTAATTACAATATTTGTTATCTTGTTTCGTATTTACATTACATTGAACTTATACTGAACTGTACTGAACAGTACGCGTAATCTATTCCGTTCGAAAATACACGTCTTTCTAAATGAACAGAAGATTATTTAATAACTCGAATGTATCGTTGATTTATTTATTTAAGTAATATTTAGTTAATAGTCTTGGAAAATGTTTCAAAAAACATAATAAACCTGTATGTATATGCTAATGCTGTACAAATATGTATGTTATCTATAGTTCGTTTATGTGAATGTCACACGGGAGAGCTTTATATTTGTATATATATATACACACACACTCGCATAACGCTTTGCACATGTGTCCTCCAAAGTACGTATATATACACATTGTATCGTAGTAGTTAATCATGACAGCTACAATGGATACAAAAGACTGCACTTAAACTGTACTTGAATTGCACTTAACTGACTTAGCGCCGTGTGATTAAACTGCATTGCACAGAGAAACACGTAAGTATATGCGAATACATCAGAGTATAGTAAAGAAATTAGTCAAAACCATAAGAAACCAATATGGATACATATAGATAGTACAGCTGACAACCACGCATTTTCACATGATTTCACACACGCGAGAGTGTTTGGTCGAAGAGATAGTAAACATTCCATTTTACAAACATATTTTATAGTCTTTCACCGTAATTCGTATAAATTATTTAAGATGGAAGAAAATTAATGTAAATTTTTACGTAAGCAATAGCTCGATTTATTTATATGTATACAATATTCAATAGGATTGCCTTGTTTAATTGTAATTTTCATCTATTATCCACAGGTTATGAGTCATCATCCGGTAGTTTTATCGCATTTAGTCTCGGTTTACTTTGTGTCAGCTGGAGCAGGATGTGTCACAGTGCGCGAAGATAGTCTAAAAAATCGGCAAGGAATCGGTGTACAATACAGTACCTAATACACATCGAAGGCTACATTGAAGGACCATCGTATTAGCGCGCGCTGTGCGTTTCTATTTTTTGCAACTACCATTGAAAATATATCTATACAGACCGAACTTGGAGAGTAAAAGGTTTTCCCATGCATAGTCTAAGAAGTGGTTGTAAACAATGCGTTTGTTGATATTGTGTCTGGTTGTGTAGATAATTGTATGGTAGAAGATCATAAATTAAGAAACACCAGCACTATTAGCGCACGTGATATCTGGGAAAAACATTACTTAAACAAAAAGTAATAATAGAACGAAGGCAGTTATTATACATATCTTCGTACGTCGATCGCTAAACTGTCAAGAAAACTATTCGGAGTTACAGTCTCGTATGACTTAAAAGACCAACAATATTAAGTGCAGGAAAACTAGTACAAAGGAAAATGACTGGCCCATGGAAAGATCAGCCATGGGGCCTTCGTGTAGTAGATTCGGCGGCAACGAGATGTTGTCCACATCATCGCGTGAACCGTATGGCGTGGCATCAGGGTGGTGTTTTAGCGCTTACCTATTTAGCTTATACTTGTTACCATATGACTAGAAAACCTATATCTGTGGTTAAGAATGTTTTAAGTCTAAATTGCAGTAGCCTATCACCACCACCAAACATTATGGTGAACGATACCAATAAAGAGAGTTGGTGTGATTGGGCTCCGTTTGGTAAGTAACGACTATAATATGTATTAATTTCAATTAACTATAAGGGATTACTAAATTTTTTTTTCCTCTCATTTTAGACACACCAGATGCACCCGCATTACTGGGAATGTTAGATTCTGCGTTTCTCTTTGCGTATGCGGGAGCCATGTTCCTCAGGTGACACTTTTAAAGTGAGCTGTTGGGTAAAGCTGTATGGCAATAGTAAATTTTGATAATAATTTTTCTCTTTTTTTTCTACGCAGTGGTTTTATAGCGGAAAGAGTAAATTTACGATATTTCCTGGCCCTTGGTATGTTAACTTCCGGAATATCATGTTACCTCTTTGGCATTGCGAGGCCATACAATATCCACAGTTTGTGGTACTTTGTTCTAGTACAGGTGAATATTCAACTATTATCAGATAAATCTATCGCAAAATTGTATTTTCAGTCTAATTTTTTATAATTATCGTTCTCTTTTTCATTTAGGCACTTGGTGGTGTCTTCCAAACAACCGGTTGGCCAGGCGTTGTTACAGTTGTAGGAAATTGGTTTGGAAGGGGTAAACGGGGTTTAATTTTTGGAGTTTGGAATTCTCATACTTCTTTAGGAAACATACTGGGTAGCTTAATAGCTGCCGAATACGTCGAGTCCGACTGGGGCTTAAGTTTTATGGTACCTGGAGCGGTAATGGGTGTAGCAGGATTTCTAATATTTCTATTCTTAGCACCCAATCCAATAGATATAGGCTGCATTCCACCGTGTCCTCCGGGTTACAGAAAAATTGATGCAACCCACAGTTCGGACGAAGATAACGGTACGGGTGATATTGATGACTACCGTTCATCTTCCGAAGAAGTAAGTTAAAAATGCTCGTAACGTTAACTAAGTAGAATATTTTTGATTTCTGCTACTAGCATGTATTGTAGTGAATTGAATACAATAACAGAGAGTAAAATTCCTTGTCCACTGAATTACTTTTAAAAATGCTCTGTACCAATTACACGGTTGAAATTTCGTTACGAGCACGAATTTTCTTTTTATTTATTAATTTCGAACTGTAACAACATACTTCCTCTCTGATTGTGTGCGTTTTAACACTTGTCCTATTAGATTTGGTAGAATGATCCTGATTTATTGTAAGTCCTATACACATAATCATGTAAAATGGTATTTTTCCATGGATACTTAATCATTTCTTTATTTATTAGGAATGTCGCCCTAATTGTTTTTCACATGTTATTTGCACTTGCCATATATGCCCACTAAAGATAACGCATTTGCTGTATTTAGCATCTCATCTATCGCTGTGTCTACCGTGAGCAAGTCGCTGCGGATGTAAGTGCATGCAATTTTCCCACGTAGTTAGTATAATATAGTTAGAAGTATATTAACAACACCTATTAAACGTTTGACGCTTCAAAAAACAAAAAAATATCGAATACCAAATCCTACAGTTTCATCTATTTTTCTTAAAAGGATGCTGCAAGATCTGAAACGAGTCCAATATTGTCCGGGCACAGGCGAACGCATGATAATCAGAAAGGGAATGCAATAGGATTCCTAGGAGCTATTACTATACCTGCTGTTATAGAATATTCACTTTCTCTGTTCTTTGCCAAACTTGTCAGTTATACATTCCTCTACTGGCTGCCACTTTACATTGCCGATTCGAGTCAGTATCCTTTTTTTTTCAAATTAGGAATCATATACTGATAGTTTTGAATATTTTGTTATTGTTGAAACCTCTCATTTTTAGCCACATACAGTCCAGCGTTAAGTGCTGGTCTTTCCACTTTGTTTGACGTTGGAGGAATCGCCGGTGCGATCATAGCAGGTGTTCTTTCTGATTATAGTGGAATGAGCGCATTAACTTGTGCAGTGATGCTCGCTTTTGCCGTACCTGCAGTAAGCTTTACACAAGTTTGACATTCATAATTGATTTTCACTTAACTAACGTGTGTTTTTTCTTCTTTTTTTACAGTTATTTATATATGATTATATCGGAAGTGTAAGTCTCGGAGTTAACGTAGTATTACTACTAATAGCGGGACTATTAGTCAATGGACCATATGCTTTGATAACAACAGCCGTTTCTGCTGAATTGGGAACACATCCTAGTTTAGGAGACAATTCTAAAGCTTTGGCTACTGTTACCGCAATCATAGATGGAACGGGTAGCATCGGTGCTGCGGTTGGACCTTTGTTAGCTGGTCTTGTATCGCGTTGGGCTGGCTGGCACCATGTCTTCACTATGCTCATGATAGCAGATTTCTTGGCTCTCGTGGTAAATTTCTAATAGGCATAATTCTAAAGAATTTTAATCTCAACAATGTTACATTTATTATGTATTACTTGATTATTTCAGCTTTTGTCAAGATTGGTGTATAGGGACATAAAAATTTTCCGACAGCGGCGAAGAGTTGCGTGACTCTGTTTTTTTGACAGAAAACATCAATTATTCGATCTCCGTGAGAATAAAGATGACTTAAATATTTGAAGTATATATTGTCAATCTCAATTTTTTTAACATGTTACAAAATGTACAAAACTATCGCACTTTGCAAATATATATGCATTGTCAAGTTCTTGAAATATTTAAATCCATTGAAATAAATATACTTTTTATGGTATTGTGTGTTGTTAACAATTACGATCGTACGACTACAAATATTAAAATGTTTCCAATTAATTGTTTCCTTACGAAACCAGTGGTTTATTACGCATACAATAGTATGTGAAAGATGCTAACCGACGAATGATTATAACTTAATGAAACGTTAAGGAATTCCAGCTGGAATAATGTAACTTATAGCATCCGCGAATTCTCCCCATTCGGCCCGTTGTGTCTGGAATATAATGATCCATGCGGTAAGCGCAGCTGTCCATATAGCTGCGCCTATGGCGGAGAATATTACATCTGAAAAGAGAATTTAAATTGAGAATATAAATAGTCAAACTTAAATTATAAACTATTAGAGTAATGTAATAACGTATTAAAAACATACATTTTTTAATCTGTTTCTGTTCTTCGTAAGGAGGTACGACGAATGCTTCTCTAGCGAACCACACCGCATTTACAAGCCACAAAAATGGCAAGAACGCAAATCCACCTATTTCCAAAGTGTATCCGTCGTAAGTCATTTTTTGCACATTAGTAAAGCGACAACAGATTAATAGAAAGAAATCATACCTCTAAAGTACCACCTGCAGAGATACAATTTTTTCTCATTTGGAACTTTTGACAGATCCATGGTAATAGAGTATCTATGTGTTTGCTATGGAACTTATGCTACAAACATAACACAATGAAATTACGAAGCGTCAATAATATGGCTTTTGTCGGATTCAGGTCCTGCAATACGGAAAATTTATTAGGAAATTGAAATGTTTGTCACATTATGGTAAATAATGAAATTAGATGATTAAAATATTATACCTAACATGATGAAATGATAAATAAAAGAGACGCGAAAATGAGATATCCACCATTTCTGTCTTGCGCACATAAACACCAGCTCACACCAGCTGATATATCAGAGAGTTCTAGCCATAGCAGGCCAGCAGTTCCAGCGAACAGTGCGCGGAGCGGTGCGGAGTGGTGCGGAGCAGTGATGCACCAATACCACCCCAAGAGGTTAAAACACCAGGTGTCAGTAAAATCGGAAAAAAAGAAAGCTTTCTTGAAGTAGCAGAGAGAGAGACAGACTGGTGGTAGGAGTAGGGATACCGGTAGACCGGGATGGTGGGGAAGGAATCACATGACCGTCGGATCTTGCCGCCCCACTTGTCGCGCGAGTGCTTGTGGCCAGCCATTTTGATTAGTAACATGGCGTCAGCCGAGATTAATATGGCGTCCTCGGACATAATAACCGAAGTGGAGATTCAACCAGATATCCAAGAGGTTGAAATAGAGACGATACCGGTGGAAATACCGTGCGAGACGGTGGAAACGACGATCGAAAGCGAGGATGGCCAGCCGATGATCGCGCTTCAGCCACTTCCAGAGCCAGGACGCGAAGAAATCATCCTACAGACGCAAGAGGAAATTGTTGGCGGTGATCCTCTAAGCGTGTACGATCAAATCCCGGTGCCAGAGAACGATATTTATGTCGAGTCGAGTCCTGGCCCATCGAGAAAGGGTCCCAAGAAGGCCAGGAAGACTGGAGCATCGAGATTCCGAACCTCCGATCATACGATCTTCGGTGAGATGGGTTCCGAAACGAAAGCTAGAAAGTGGGAGCAAAAGCAAGTGCAAATTAAGACCCTCGAAGGCGAGTTCTCGGTGACAATGTGGGCATCGGGAACCGATGACGGTGAGTTCCGACTTGTACTTTATCTTTCCCATCATCCAAGATCCATCGCCTATCCATGCCGCTCATTCGTTCCTTGCCCTTTCGCATCACGATCGCATGCATCTCGGGAATGATCGACAAAGAGCTCTATTGCATCAAGAATCTCCACGTACGCTAGATGGTACGCACTTCCGGTCGAGTCGAATCAATACGGCCGTTTTTACGTTTCTTCGATAGAGAAACTAGCCGAATCGTTTGATTCTTGCCTATCGGCGATTTCGTTGACAGTCTGCGTTGTTTGTTTTGATCGAGGGAACGCCATAATGCTGCCAGGGGGCAGCCATATTTTGAAAATGGCTTCTTTTACGTGGATGTGCTTCTTTGATGGTAATGGCGGAAGGATGCCCTCACGACACCGGGCAGACCTGAGAACCAAGATCGCGTCGTCTGACCTCACTCTTTCATTTCGTTCTCTTCTTATTCTTAAATTATAATAATTCATCGCATTTTCCTTGCTATTCTTTCAGTGATTTTTCAATAAATTTATTCTTTTCCCGATCAAGTCTTCGAAATATTTTCAAATCTTTTTACTCAAGTATCCTCTGACGTCACGCGTTATAAAATTATAGCCTTCCAACCCCAAAACTGTGTTTTATTTGCCCATTTAAATTTAAGCAAAATCTTAATCATATTCTATTGAAGTACATGTATTTTTATAAATGGCACATTTATGACACTTACAATATTGTTTTCCGTAAGTACCTGATATCGGTATTTCGGTGAAACAGTATCCTTGTTAGAAAGGAGATAGAAATTTCTGTAATAAACGTTATCTATTACATTCTCGGCTATTACAATTTTCAATACCAAAATGATTCAAAGGAATAGTTATTATTTACGTATATTCATCGGATTTCAGCCTCGAACGATTCAATAAATGTAAATTAATAAATGTGCTACTAAAAAATATATACAATATTGCAGAGTATCGTCGATCAATTGTATCCGTAGTTTTCCATTTCCCATCATATACATACACATATGGATGTGTAGCGAAAAATCTAGAAAGAGATCTATAAAGAGAACTGGAATTAGATAAAGAAATTGGGTTTCGATTTACTTATCCACGGGACAAACGAAAAGTTAAATTTTATCGACGGTATTCTTCTTTGAAAATTTCATGCTATAAATTACAATTTCTTATAAAGACGAAACAGTACAACAGCTTTTGTTTGGGACTGCTTGTTGTTCTTAAAGGGAGTGTCCTATTAGCTCCTCACGTGGTGGATGTTCCAGATGAAGGCTCAAATCCAGAGCCTGATCCAGACTACACAGAATACATGACTGGCAAATCCAATGCCAAATTCAATCACTCCGGAAGCTCCGTTTCGGACGGAATGCCAGGTCTGGACCTTTCGGATCCAAAACAACTGGCAGAATTCGCCCGTCCTGGGCATAAGTTAAAAGTGCGTAAACCTCCTGTCCTGGATGGTGTAGAACGTACTATTGCCTGTCCGCATAAAGGCTGTACAAAAATGTTCCGGGATAACAGCGCGATGCGCAAACATTTACACACGCACGGTCCAAGAGTGCACGTATGTGCCGAGTGCGGGAAAGCCTTTGTCGAAAGTTCTAAGTTAAAAAGGCACCAATTGGTCCATACAGGCGAAAAACCCTTCCAATGTACCTTCGAAGGCTGTGGGAAAAGGTTTAGTCTCGACTTCAACCTACGTACTCATGTTAGAATTCATACCGGAGACAGACCTTACGTTTGTCCGTTCGATGGATGTAGTAAGAAGTTCGCACAATCGACGAACTTGAAATCGCACATATTGACTCATGCGAAGGCTAAGTAAGTGGATCGTCGGTATATTATGTTATTCTTATATCATCGCTCTGATCAATTCATGCACAGATCTCTATAGTATATCAATGTATACTGTGCAGAAAAAGAAGAAAAAAAAATAATATGATTTGTAATACGAGTTTGCATTTGCGTTGTAGGTCGCGCAATGCAATTGGAAGACAAGTACAACAAATTCAACTTCAACAGCCCCAATTCGTTCAAGTGGAAGTTGCGGATGTCGACAACCAACAATTCATTGTTTACGCCGATTAGCCCCCCTAAACAATGATCTCGTATCCTATTACACCTATTCTGGAGTATCGTAATCTTTAATTATTAATCTAAACAGTGTAAATATTTTCACGACACAAGTGATGCAGGCAGGACATTACTAAAGCTATTAGTTGTCATAAGAGAACAAGTTAATTAATGGGTTAATACCTCTGTGCTTAGACACGATGTAAATGGAAAACAACCACGAGCACTATACTACCATATACGAGTAATTTACAGGAGAAAATTACACACACACACATACACACACAAACATAAACACACACAGTCAGTGTATGTTCGAAGACGTGCAAAGGTAGACTGTCGACTGTTGCGCGCACTGCTCAATCTCGTGTCCGAATAACTAAAGGATTTTAGTGCGCTCTCGTAATACAACAACTGTATATATTTATAAGTAAAGTAAAATATTGTATACAGTATATTTTGGAGAAATTCTGATGAGAATAAACTACGAGACACATCTTTTTCCGTCGGACCCAATTGTACCATTTTAATATACTTATAGTTTTACACTATGACGCGGTGACTGTGTTGTCGTTAATCGCGGGGAATGAAAAAAAAGAAGTCGAAGAAACTAAGATAAACGCATCTACTGTGTACGACAGCTTGATGTTCGCATAAATGCAATGATGATACGTTTATAGCTATAAATTTACCGAATACTACGAAAATGTGTGTTGAGGTATTGCCCGTTCGATTAGATGTTCAAAGTGCTCGGAGAAATCCATTGAATACTGACTAATATAAAGGTATTATCGATCCTACAGAAAGAAACACCACGCTTATGTCCAGAGACATAAATTCAAGAAGCGTATTTTGTCCGTGATATAAACGAACGCATTGTGATGTATCCAAAATCATCGATGCTAAATGACCCTTGAAACGTTTACGACGTTAACGAACTTGTTAAAAAAAAAGGAAAAAAAATTCGTCACACTTCGAAGTAAGAAGCAATAGTTTATAGATAGATTTAATATCAATTGTATTAAATGGCGACTGCGTGCATCCCATTACATCGTTATTAATTAATATTCGCATATCACAATTTTATACATGCAGCTACAACGTTACACAACTTATATATATATATATTATATATATATACATACACCTATGTTTCGATATGTGTAGCAGTTCTATTCGTAACGTAATTTATAGAAAGAAATTTGGATAATTTATTTAAATCCTGTAAAGTATATTCTTTCATAAAACACTTACTTTACAGTTATACGGATCATTCTTATGTATGTATAGTTACAAACCGATTGGAATGTAACATGATTCAAACGTAAGCACTTTAATACAAGTGCCTTTACTGTATTCCTGATCACGAAGCTCCAAAATCAACGTAAGCGGTCTTTTAAACCTTCTTTTAATAGTAATTTTTTATAACTCGATTTTTTTCGCCTTTTCTAATTATCTAGAATGAGGAGATTTTTTTTCCATTGCCGTTTAGTATCTATAAAATGTTCTTTTATAGGCTGTAATTATATTCGCAATTGATAGTTTACATTTTTAATAAAATATACAAGATGATTGACACTATACTTCGTGGAAGCCTATAACGAGGACCGGCCTATAATTCGATATACATATTGTACATCCGTGAATAACTATTTTGACTGTAGATTTTTTAACGCTTTTTAAAGAAATAGAAGCTTATCGCAAGTTGGCAGTTCAGTATTATCTTTGGATGTTATTAAATCAGTTTTATCTATTGTACGAATGGAAATATTCGAAAAAAATATATCGATCATAATATTATTCTTCAAATTTATGTCAGATGTTATTGTGTTAATATTATTGCTGTTGATGTTATTACAAAAAACTGTCGTTGTTTCCTGCATATTGATTATCGTAATAGAGAATTTTCCATTTTCTTCTTTAATTTTGAAGGCAGATTCTTGTTTTTTGTTTTTTGTACTTCGATTTTATTTGTCAGTATACATGTAAAACGTGTCTCACTTTGGATACTCACAGATTTTATGAGAAAGTTATTTAATTGTCGGGCTATTTACGTACAGAAGTCACGATATTGCATAGGTTTTATGTGACTACAGCAAACAAATTGTTAGAAACGAATACATAGAATCACACTTATCCAAAACGATTTGGTAAATGTACGTGACAAAGAACGATTTAACCTACTGCTTCTGTTTAAATGTATGATGTAAATTCTTATACTATCATACTCCTTCAATTGTCCAAATCAAAAAGATTACTCTTTCAATTTTGAATCTATTTCTTCTGCAACTTCCGGTGCAAACGACATAACTTTATCAATTAATACGACGGGTCTAATTGCATGCGATGCTGACTGATGCAGTATAGACAATCGAAAGAGCAATGATAAACGAAAGAGACAACTCCGAAAAAAATGAAATATCGATCGGATATTAATATCTTCCAGATCGACCATCTCTACCTTTGTCGTCTCGTTTTCGACGATCTTTCGATCTAGAACGTCTATCGCGAGATCGAGATCGACGTTTCCTATCACGACCACGCGATCTTGATCGAGATCTGGACCGTCCTTTTCCTTTTTTCCGACTGTACAAGTAACGCCGTAATTCTCTTGAAATAGGCTTCAAGTGCATGAAGTTACAAAACCCAGAACGTGTACATTCCCTATAAAAATTTTGTTAAATTAAATCGTTGACTTACGTTCCTTACGTCGAACAAAATATTTTTCTGCGAATTGTAAATAAGAATTGTATAACAGTGGTCTTAAGATGAATACATACCCCATTTCGTACTGACGGCAACATGCTTCCCTGAAGTCAGTTACTGGGGATAATTCTGCGTATACCGGTCGCCCTCCAAACCACCTGTTATTTAAGTCATTCACTGCTCTTTCCGCGTCTTCTTCTCTTCTGAATTTTATATACACATTCCCCACCAAATGGTCTCCAAGATTGTCACACACATTCATTTCTTCAATTTCACCATATTTATCTTCACACTCGACAAAGACATCCTCAAAGAAGTTATCGTAATGTTCTTGCATCTCTTCGTCCGACACATTCGCAACCACTGGAAAAAAATATTTTCACGTTTGTCTATACGTATTCTTTTTTCTTTGAGGCGACGATCCCAATGTTGTAACTTGTCTTACGCTAAGTTGAGCAACATTGTTAACGGTTAATATTGATATTGAATGTTATTATAATTTACTTACAGTGAGATCCATCTGCACTCTTTGCAGAATTCTGAGGATTTACGTAAAGATTTTGTAGTAAGCATGTCTGTAATAGAGATGTTGAATTTTTACTCAATGTATACAAATACAGTGACTCAAAAAAGACAGGAAATCATTTCAACAACAATTTACCTGGCTGAAGGTCGGCTTGTTATGAATTCGCGAACATCGGTCACCATGCCGACAAGCACCGATTTTGAAGTAAAAAGAACAATTAACCCTATGAAAATTGAGATATTATTTTACTTGAAAAGAATAAGCATCGTTATAACTTCACTAACAGATACAAAACACTTTACTCACTTGTCCTTTTCTGTACCGAAAATTGATGCCAAATATTCAGCCATGGTTATGCGCTGGCTTGACGCGTTAAAATTTACTTACTAAATCTAGTCGCTTCTTTAAAGATTACTCAATGAATGCATACAGGAATCCGTAATTTTCTCTTGCAAAATGGCGTATGCGGCGTTACTCTGTGATCCACCATTTGGCTACTTGTACTAACCTATCTTACAGATACAAAATTGCTGCCATCTGCAAACATAGAACCGATTAGGAATGGCGCGTAAAATCGCTCACTTTGATTATCAATAGTGTTTGCTAACTCACGATAGGTATTAGCAACTTGTAGAACTTGTTCATTAGAATTGTAGAACTAATTAAAGTTATTTTTTGTCGAATACTAATTTCGAGCTACAAACTGTCAAAACTGTCGGTTACTTATGAGTGGCGCAGTCTAAGACATTTTTCTGCAAACTGTTGATTAATCAACTTGTCGTACCGATGGAGGATAAGATACAAAGTTTCAAACTATTTTATCACATTCCAAATCAAATAGCTAAATTTAGTGCATTTAGACTTAAGTAAATGCAACGAAATGAGAAATTAGAAGCCATAATATATATTAAACAACTTATATAGTTTAAACAAAAGTATATAGTATAAATAATAGAAGTTTTATACAACAGATTTTTCTTATTATAGTTAGCGATATATTTTGGAAACTATAAAGGCACCTAGTATAATACAATGCTCACATAAATTTAATTAGAAATAATTTTTATTTCATTAGAAATGGATCTTCTGTATTACAAATTCAATCTCCACCCTAACACATATACACGTGGAATAAGATATACCATTCTTTAAATACAATAAATTATCCTTTCACATTAGAAACGACTCAGTTCATGATTATCAGTTTTAGTCCCTAGTTTCAATATCGCAGGGGAAAATAAAGTACGGATTTGGAAAACCGCAATGTATTCGAGATGTACACGAGATGTTTTGTTTTTCCCTAAATTACACATACATATAATATTATATATATAACAAGACCACAGGAAAGTTAAGAATAATACAATTTCTGTCCATGTTTTGTCTGTTCACCGTTCTTAATTCACGATTCTAATCACACCGATTTTATACTCGTAGTATACAGTGGATGAACAGACAAAACATTCTCTTACACGGAAGAAAATCTTTACATAGATATCGCGCCGCTATAGTGATGTCTTTCTTGTACCCAACTTGGATCTTAATTTAAACTATGCTCCGACTAATTGAAATTTGAAACAGATAATTTAATATAAAGGCAATTAGTAATTGTGTATGTAACGTTTTGCAAACTTGTGGCAGTAGAACTTGTCAATGTGAATAGAAAATTCGGAGTTCCCCATGCAAAGGACACACGATAAATGTGGTATGTTAATTAAACATTTCACTCAACAATTAAGGAAGTTCCCACGATTAAGTACCAAAGCGGGGGTGTAAAGTTTCTCGCGAGGAGAATAGAATATCCATTGAGGTGCTGCGAATCGATCGTATAACGATAATGCATAGAACTGACTAAATGAACGAGCATGATCCAAATGTTCTATTATACAATCGAAATGAGTACATTGAGTCACTTTATCGAATGCCATATTCATTCTTACTACTGTGATATTGATGTATTATCGGATAGTCAGGGAATATTACTTATTGAATACCATTTGTACCGAAGAATCAAGATTTCACATCAAGTTATCATTCCAGAAACAGTATCCACTAACACAGGACTAATTATAAGTTTAAAGGTGCCATATATAATACTGATAGGGCAAGAAAAAATAAAAAAGAAATTAAATAAAAGGCAATATCACGAAACGAGACATTCATTGAAGTGCAGTCAGATGAATCGCAAGTATTATTCTGTTTTTAATATGATCATAGATCTTTCGTACATTGTAATCAGGTAAACTGTTACACAATTGTTTCACAGCACCGATTATTATACCCTGTGATATGTGGGATGAATTTAATTTAGAAATTATTCTTTTTTCTTTTTTTAATCTTCGTACTTGCAACTCTTATCTCGTTAAACTAAAAATACCGATATACGGCAATTTTACACTTTACAATAATGAAAAATGTATAGTTTATAATTTTACGTTGGATTCGAGCCCAATATAAAATTTTATGGAATAAGGAGAAGGTTTTTCCTTCAGAGATTAATTTAAAAATAAGAAAAGCGATTGGTACGACTTCTGACTAGCGTAAACTGGCTAAGAATAAAGTGACAAATGAATATTGAAAAATGGATATCTTCGATCACAATGTGTGTCAAAGATAATTAATTAATTTATCGCAACATTAACTCATTGTGTTTTATGAATGTTTAAACGATTAATATAGCTTTATGTACATTTCTAATAAGAATTTCACATCTTTTACAAAGTACAGATAGAAGGCGTCACAGATTATTGCATTGTTCCACATATTTTTTTTGTCACTCTGTGCTTTTATGTTAAATAGAATAAAGATATTTATACATTTACATTTGTGTAGACCCAATTAGGAGTATTTTCTGTTCCACTTTTCTTATTTATTCTAAACTACCATGATGATAGATTTTTACTTATGTTTCAGAGGACACATATACATATGTACGTAATATATATATGACATGACGCGTTTGTAAACTCAGTAATAAATACATATATGTATGGAAATAAATATATATATATATATATGTATATATATATACACATATTTCCATCTGTATATACATATATATATATATAAATAATTAACCGATGTATATTCACGCTGAGTAATTCCCAAAAATTTCTTTGCAAATCTGACGATTGCTCCTTTAAGAATTTACATCGTAAAAAACGCTATCACAAATGGTGATTTGAGAATGTTACCCTTATGTATAATGAGTAATACTAACAAGTATTTCTACTTTAAGATTTATGTAGATTTATACTTTCACAGCAGTTTCCCCAATCGTTTTTTTTTCCTTTAAAATATCAGGGCACGATGTTATTCTACAAATAATTGCCCAAAGCAATTCTAGTTTCACTCTTAACCCTTTACTGAGATTTATTCGTTAAAAAAAGAAATATCCCGATATTATTATCCGATATGTAACGTTCACATGCGCTCTCTCTCTCTCACACACACTCTCTCTCTACCATCTATTAACGCACTCCCGATAAATTATACGTCACATACTCACACGATCCCCAAAATAAGTAGACTGGCGTGAAGATGCAACGTCACTTTTAATTGCATCAGGTATCTTGATGAAACCAGAGGATCCAGTAAATACTTGCCAAATTGAGATATTTTGATACTGAGTCGGGTTCCACCGTTCGTTTGTGTTAATCAATGTACAATAGGTAATTTAAGAGGTGCTACTTACGCTATTGAAATTTATAGAAGGCCAATTAATCAGTAATAAATTGTTTGATGTGGTTGTGTATCTTTTAAAAGTAGTAAAAAAAAGACGCGAAAATTCAATTGTAAGCAACGAATAAATAGGAGAAGAAAGATCTATGAATTTGTACTATTATATCATGTTGAAAATGTATTAATAATCTTGAGAAGTTTCTTGAGAAGTAGATTGAATTTAGGATAAAATCAGATAAATTCTGTAAATAGGTTTGGCATAAATAAATCTCAGATGCAAAGGGCTAAGAGTTTTTACAACAATATTTACGAAAACGTCCATTGGAACGTTTCAAGGACGGCTGCTGTATCGTAAAACCGTCCAATATAACATTATTTACATTCCATCGATAGCTTCTTTTTTTTACATGATACATACATTATTGAATTAGCAATTTATAAATATGTTCTCACAACGAAACATCAAATACGTATGACGATACGATGGTGAACTTAAAGAATTCGTTAGGTTCCTCGATAATCCTAATAAATTTTATTCATTTTTTTGCTTTTATAATAGGTTCTTATCACTTTTTTTTAATATTCTTTAATTCCGAAAATTCTTAATCGCTTATACCTTCCGTTTAATCTGTATCTCCGATTCAATGCGCGTTTCATTGCGTTTAAACGCGTCTATACATATTTTTTAGCGATATTAATTCACTTCCTAATATATTAGTTACAATGGACATTGTATCACATTTATAATCTTTTTTTTTCTTCTTCTTCTTTAATATTCCTAGCACATGTAATTGCCGCGCGGAAAATCATTTCTCTCACAGCAGGGATGTTCCCTTTATTAGTAGCAATAACTAGCAAATTCTTTTTTTCCTTTCTTTCTTTCTTTATACGTAATTAGGAAATTCTCGTCGTTTCTCATAAAACATATGACGTAAATAATAAAAAAAAAAATTATAAGTTAATGCATCTACTGTATGCACAAACGATTATGCGATTATGTTATGAACTGAAAGTGATGCATTCAAGTGGACAAAAACTTACATTTTTTTGCATTTTCTTTTCTGCAGTATGATATAAAAGAAATAGCTGATGTTTAGCACGTGAGGTGTGAATTCATATTTGTACTTTCTAGCCAAACTTCTAAACCGAAGCCAACTTTTCATTTCTTTCCCGCTACGACGGATTGATATCCAGTTCTTAGTGCAGCACCTGAAACAAAATTAACTTATTGAATATTGTACGATACAATAAGTCTTAGCGATAAACAAATCAAATTAATGGAGCATACCGTAAATCGATGAAGCTGCCCTTTAACGCCTCTTGTTCCCATGACGTCGCGAAAACTTGCGGTTTTTTCTATAAAAAAAAGGAATAATACAGTTAATGTATCTGCAGACGAGAGAAGAAGAGACTAAGAATAATTGTTCGCACTATTGTATACCTGATTTTGCTTGGTGAAGGTACTGGCCCATGTTCGGCTATAACAGGTAGTACAGATGTAAATTTGTCAGTTGGACGAAGAAGACGTGCCGTACGAGAAGACAATCTCCATATCAGTCTTTGTCTATGAGGAGTTTGTTCCTGAGCATTGTACTTGCTCAGAATAGCACCCACGGCTTCGTGAGTGGAAAAAAAACTTGAATCTAAAATCTAATAGAAAAATATTTTTTGTTTTTACGATATTCGACACTTGTATCACTCAAATATAGAAGTTATTAGCAATCTGTTACAGTTCTTACATTTCTTACCTTGCATATTTTCTGAAGTTCCACAGCGAATTCAATTAATTTCAATTTCAACATCTCACGTGCCGGAGTTATAGATCCAGGCAATATGGAGGAACCAGGAACAGAAGTTGTGGGCATATTATTGTCGACATTTGCATCCAACTTATTAACCGCACTGTCCAAATACGTGCAGAGCAAAACCAATGCTACTTCCGATGGTCTCACACTCGCACAATTACCGTCGCAAGCAACCATTTCCAGTCTTAGTAGAAGCTCAGACTCCTATAAGCAATAATATCAATTTTATATCGTATAAACGTTAAGAAATACTTAATTAGAAATTAGATATGAAACAAAGTAACTAACCGTGACCATACTGGCGTAAACGTCCCCAAGACCCAAGTGAGACGCAACTGCATGGAACATTGCGTTGAATAACCGAAGGAACGTTAAAGATGTAACTGGATGAGTACCCGGTGCCCATTCCAATTTGTTACGAATAACTTCGGACATTCGTTTGAGATCACCACCGGTGCACTTGCATTGAGAAATCGAAACTAAATGGTCTGCATCTAGCGATTGAGCCATCTGAACAGCAGCAATATGGAAAGCGGACACACTGATGCAGGCCATGTGCTTTGGTCTTGCTTTCATTTTGGTCAGAAAACGGTCCATCAAGTTAATGGCGATGAAGAACACGTCAGAGGGCAGATCGTACCATACTTTTAGACACCTTAATACGTGAGCCGATCCATCACGAGCTCCAATCGTGATTTCATCAGTCTATTAAGGGCGGGAAAAAACAACAAATTAAGATATTTGATCAGTGATAGATGGAAAAATAAAATCTGAAAAATTAATAATTGTACGACAGAATTAAATTTCTACTTACTTGCGCTGTAGTAGGTAACAGGAGATTGGGTTGATATTTTACTTCAAGAACCAAAGCTTCTTGTAGTTGTTCGAGTAGCGGGTGGATTGCATCCGGTACAGGCAAGCCCGATGTGTCCATTCCTGCAATGTGTGACCAACAGCTAACTACAGCAATGATGTAAATATACAGTGACACCACAAGCACGTAGTCTGGCTGATGCTGAGTGTCACACAACAAGAATGGCGCAGCTGGCTAGCCTTGTATCTGTAACAAATAAATGAAACGATTGACGTAAGAAAATTGATTGTTGCGCTCTGACTATGAAGTTTATACAAAATTATTTTACGCCTGATGCAAGTTTTACAAATTTCAGTAGTGAAAATTATATTAAATAAGATTGTTCACGTTTACTAGAATAACATTCGAATTTTGGCTAATAGAACTGGTGCACAGTATCTTGTTTATCTTTCAGGGTATAGTCTTCAAACTTTGTGTTGTAAGACGTGACCTTTACCTCATTCAATATTTCGTACGCCGTAATACTGCGCGTCGTGTCTTTTATTAAAGTTAAATTCCGAATTTGCCAATTTCTTGTTGCTGTTATTACTTACTTACTATTGTTATAGTTTAAACAACTTAAATTTTTCGACTAGCCTTAATGCAATATTATTTGAAATACTAAACAATTTTTTACAGCACATTTTTAGAATATTATTCAATATATTTGACTCGCATTATTTCTACGAGAATTAAAATTGTGTAAAATTCGATATAGAAATCTTAAGTTTCCTTGTAAGGTGATCAAATTTCGAAGTAGAGCTCCCGCATGATTCGAGTCACGTAGCTCGGATCGTGGGTCGTTCTCCTTTTACACAAGGGGAGAAACAAGCAATCCATTTAGGCGTCATAATTTTCAATGTTAAAAATAAGCAGCCGTAGGAAGATTAGGCGATTAATATATTAACTTTACGATGTATTGCGACTGATAAAAAAAAACCGAGTTTCGAGAAGATTCTCGTTTTGAAGATTCGAGAAAATTCGACGAAGTTATGGCAACGTCGAATATAATGCCACCAGAATGTTCTTTCATACTAACTCATACTTTACAGAAAAATAGTTGATAAACAATTCGGGAAAATAATATTTTCATGCAATTAATGGGTATCTAAATAAATAAATTATCAATACGAGGATAAATATGGAATGGCATTATCTCTCTACTTGGCCATTAGCTTTTTGCGGAGGACAATGACAACAGCTGAACAAAAGGAAATACGAGACTGAGTGGCTTATCCAAAGGGACCTTGCTGCATCAAGAATGAACAAAGAAAGTGGCGTCGTTACTGGGGTAACTTACTACATATACCAAGCTGATGCAACGACCTACCGAAATTAAGGGTGAATGTCATGTTCCTTTCTTTTACACTTCTCATCAAAACATTTTTATATTCTGTATCTGCTATAATTTGTTTATTAAACAAATCTATATTGTTTCAATTAAAATTGTACATTTTACGAAGAGTCCCGTTTTCATTATACACGTAAGTTTCAAGTATGCTTTTTATGGAATCGGCTACGGGTTATTAGTTAACCAATAATAATTCAATCAAACGAGTAATTTCTAAGTGCGTAAGCGACCAATCTTTGTTAAAGAAAGCTCCCCCAGTTTTTATCGCCCATGAAAACTACATTCCTCGGGTTATCAATATTACCATTTTAACACCATAGCCCCGATTTATTAATAAACATTCTTTCCTTCGTCAGCATGTTGCATCAGTAACGTATAGATTATAAATCTTCAGTATCAGAGCTTTATTATCATAAAGTATCCCAAGTTTGACTTTTAATGAGGCAATTTTCTAAAGTATGTCAGGCATCTGCCAATTGTCGTTATTAACACCTTCCTACACTTTCACCTCTAAAGATATGTACATCTCTATGACAGTGGGTTTTTCGATAAATACCAACGAATGACTAATTCAAAAGACCCTTGGGCCTAATGACTCATTTTCCATTGACCCCATAATACTCTTTATCTTTTCCTTTCCCGATAAACACGGATAAAAGAATAAATAACCACACGAAAATTTATCACAATGAAGCTTCAATAATGCGTAAAACTGATTTACATATTTCATACATGAAATTTTCGCTTTACCTTGAATGTGAATAATCGCGTCAACAAATGCTACTTCCAGATCGAGTCACTTGTCACTCTTGGTATGTCTGACACTGAGCAATACGATCACTGTCCTTGTTCGACTTGTCACTACCCGTAAACAGGAACTATTCACCTTTTTTTACCGAGACGGAATGACAAAAAAGTCAGCGGCACAGTAAACCGAAAGTTCTAAACTTTCTTAGTATTAAATATAAGTTTTGTTTACGCGCAGTCTACTATGTAAGCGAAGAGTTAGGAAGAAATTGCTTGGTTGAGATCAGGTGATTTGGCGGGAAGATTTCAACGTTAAGAGGTTTATAACGCAATATAGCTTAGAATTTCTTTGTACTAAAACACTTCACAGAGATCACTGAACTATGGCAGTGTATATAACGCACATTTTTACGTAAGACTTATGAAGCGAGAGCTACCTCCTAAGAGGAGCGAACGCGTACGTTCAACGTCACTGTTCTGGCAATTCTGACGAAACTCAACTCTCGGTCTCGGAAAACAGCATCTGCTTCGTGATCGCTTGAGTGCTCCGCCGAACATACACGAATACTTACGAGAATCCACGAATCCCCGTGCATAATCTTGTTCGGTTATAGTGGTTATACGAATTATACGAACTCTACCTATGCAATCAGCCCTTCTAGATTGTTCAAATTCGTCATAGAAAAATTGGATTACATCGGATAATCGGAAATTAAACATTTTACTGCCTTACGAATTTTCTAAATGCCATTCAGCATTGCTTTGAATAATATACACAGATTGTATTACCCTACGTGTAATAAATTACAGAAATGTTTATATTATCTTAGATGATGTGAACGAAACTCGGTAAAACGGGCATTTCTCTTGACTACGTTTATAAAATAGAAAAGTGGGAAATCTCAACTTTGGATGTTTCAGGAGATATTTTGAAAGTTGATATGTTAGTTTTAAAGTACAAAGACCTAAGATCCTTCGATATTAATGTACAATTCGCAATTAACCAACAACGATGATTTTTATTCTTTTACTCGAAATATAGTACGAATTTATGATGTAATTATTTACAAATCTGCTTGACCTTGAAATATCACCGAGCCCTTTGCAAATATGCGAAGGTATTTATGTTAATGAGGAAACCATAATTCAGTCGGATTAGATACGATGACGAACTTACACGTGTAGAAACATACACAGTTACGTATATCGTTATCGTTCATCCAATATTCTCAATACGTCATTGAGATAGAAGCTTTGTAAACAATGTATATCATACACTGGATATCAGACATTTAATCAACAATCAGTTGGTGTTTTTTAAGAAGTTTCAGCACGTTCGAAATTTCAACTCGACTTTGTTTTGTCCGAGAGTAATTTTTGCCGAAGACTGACCTTGGACTTCTTTTTATTTACAGGCCTCTTTCTTTTGCGTACGTCAATTATATTTTTTGTCGAAATACTTGCTCGGCTGAATCGAGCGCGATGATGCAAAGGATATATTTACTCGCAATAATTTATTTATGAAATTCGTTACTCACAACTAGCAATTGTTCCGTTGTATTATCTGAAAATTTACATTTACATTTACATTAGTCTTCCGATTCATTGAAGCTCAAAAATTACACCATTCCCGCCTTAAAATACACTGTTTCAAAATAGAACTTCGATGACCTAAGTCTCAAACATTTCAGAAAATTAGTTGTGACAAATGATAGACATTTGTCATCTACCGAAATAATATTCTTCCTATCGGAATGATTTATTCCGCTGAGACTTTCGCTATTTCTGACAATCATAAGCAACTTCTGAAATCGATCAATTGATATTGTCGAAGTGACGTGTGCAACAAAAAGCACGTGCGGATTGTTGTTTATTCGTTACCATTTATAAAATCACGCGAGTGAGAAAAACACTTATGTATTATATCTTCGGTAGCACCGATATAATGTACTCGACCGTAAATAAATACGTACAAACTCAACTCACAAATTCATTGGTATCCGTATTCATTGTTTACTTGTAAGAAACATCATTCGTCATTCAGTACATTCCGAATAAGGATCTTTACATTTTAATGCATTAGGAGGTTTGCGAAATCATTAATGGTAGGTCACTCAAGTAAATATTTAGGTGCACGGTCCATTTATCGATTTCTGAAAGTTCTATGTACAATGGAAGGATGAACTCATAAGTAAACAAAGCTGATGTAGAGTAAATATTTTCGCAAAGTATTGTACGTCATCTCATTTCGGACAATAGAAACTACTATTTGCATTAACTGTCTCTGCAAAATCTTAGCTCGCGATTACAATTAGCATTAAACAAATTAACATCAAATACGAATTGAAATAACTTTCGAAATATGTTTATAAGCAGTATGCATATTGATCATAGTCTAATGTTACTTGAGAGAATTGATTATAAATACTTAAAAACAAGTATTCTATTCTCTCAAAAATCTCGGAGAATGCAAAACAACCGTCATACTTTTGTTGTTGCTATGAATACACGAATTACGACGGGCTCTGTATGTTTATCGTGAAAACTATATGTGGCCTTGATATTATTATACGAATGATTTTGGTAGCGAGTATAATTCTAAAACTGGATTCATTGAATGCTGCGAAGGAAATTCCTAACAAAGACGTTCATTGATAAAAGGTAAAGAGATTGCTACGAGCTACTTTCCATGGGCCACCATTTTGTTTTAAGCAAACGGTGTAGAAATTGTTGAATTTGTTGGTATAACATAACAGAGATTAAATGAGAACTTACCCGGATGCGTCCGAAACGCTTTCACGTCAATAGATCACCCAATCTTGGCTCAGTCTTCGTATTTTTCGATTCAAGGAGGAAAAGAACCGTGGGTGAACCACCCGGTTTGACAGTTGTTTTAACAATAAGACATGGCGGAGCTTCATATGATTGTGCGTCGTCGCACGCCCCTCACGGCTCATGCGTGATCACGTCTTCCGAAAAATAGTTCCAGTTCCAACGTAAATTTAAATGAAAACCAACGAGATATCGTTGATTCACGAAAATAATTATCTTCCGTTTCAGACATTTTTTATGTAAGTTCAATTATAATTTAGAATAAAATAGAATCATACTTTGAAATCGTACTTGAAGATTCCAGCGCGGCGCTATTTATTCGCCATAGTCATAGGGTGCGTTCGGGGAGACACTATTCGCACCATCTGGCGCTACAGACTGTTCGCAGAGCTCGACATTAGCGCAATCAAACACGACCGTGACGTCACTACTTATGGTGTGTGACGTCATGACCGAACGCAACCAACGCTATTTCTTCCGAGGTAGTGTATCAGTTGCGTAGCGTTTGCGTACTCCGTGAACAGCACCGATAGCACTACACGCTATTACCACCACCACAAGTTGTTTGTTTCTGTTTATTTCAGCATGGAGAATTCGGACAATTCCGTCGAGATTACGTTAAAGGATTATGATAGCAATGACGAATATAAATTACTACGTACATATCGAGGTGCATATCGAGGTCCTATGCATAATCTCCTCGCCGCTTGAAATTTTTATCCCACTTTTTCAAAAGTGCGTTAATTTTGGACGATAAACGAAAATGCTTACCTTCAGTTTAGTCGATTTTCAACAATTTATCTTATTTAACTTAAGCCCGCAAACGATTTTGTATGTGAGAAAAACTGAAAAACAATTTTTCGACTTGAATGTCACGATAGAACTACTTTGAAAACCCCCCCAAAACGATGATGATCGCTGCTAACGCTATGCTGTAGAACGTTCACGGAGCTTGCTATCGCCATCACGCTATTGGCTCCGCGAACGCCGTTGGTAGTGTTTGCGTTTATAGCGTTCGTAGCGTCTCCCCGAACGCACCCATAGTAGCATGAGTCCAAGGATGAGCCAATGTCGCAATGTAGCGCGTTTGCAAGAAGCTAAATATTACGTGTTTTGCTTCTTTTTTGGCTTAGGAAGTTTAAGGTAAAAAGTACTGGGACAAAAAGATAAAACGATTTTTATTAAAATACAATACATCCGTTTATAGAAGAACTGATGATTTCTTTTACACAACAGTGAAGCAACAGCACTCTTATATTTCATTATTTCCCAATTAAAATGATGTTTGCTGTGTTCCGGAGCATATCGTAATACTGTAATACAGATTATAATAGTAGTAAATTAGAAACGATACAATATCTAGTTAAAAATATGTTTCTCTTGGTAATGTAGAACTCAAGATTAGCCTTATTCCATATACTTGTGTTATTATCAATCACATACGACATTACAATCTATCGTTCGTAATATTAATTTGTGTGTTCGTTATCTATTTGAATTATGTCTCAGCTAAAACTACGTTGTACTTTTTTTTTCAAGCTTTTTTACAGCAGCTTCCAATTCAAATAAATGTGAATCTTGTACTCCAGGTGCTATTTTACGCATTGCGGAAGCCAAATTGTATAAATATTCTATATTTGGTCCACTTGGACCATGAGACACTAATATATGCTTTGCTATCGTTTCTATGTCTTCTATTCCAGCATAATTAGGGTTATCTTCTCCACCTATATAAATTGTAATGTAAAATGGAGTTGTATCTATTTGTGCCGATTTCGCTATATGTTCCTCCCTTTGAACATTGTCCTGACAATTACAATTGACGAGCGAATTGGGACTTCCTTCTAGTTTGCGACAAGGATGAAAGAGTGTACTTTTTCTTTCGTAACCACCTTTTTCTCTATAGTCTAAGTGATTGACAACACTTTCAATGTCCTTTGTGGATATTTTATACGCCACGCCCCAAACCTCATCGGTAGGATTATTAGAGGAAAGGAGAGTTACAACACGGCCAGGCTAAAAAAATTAGTTTTAACAGAATAACTATTAATATATTAGCTATTCTAGATCATTCTTCAAGCCTTCCACTATTGATTATTCAATATAATAAATTTGCCTATGCCTCGCACGGTATGACTCGCTTTCTGTTAAAAAAACGTATGACATCCCAAGGATGGCATTTTATATTTGATTTATGAAATTTTTGACACAACAAAAGAACTCACTCTAGAAGGAATCCCTCTATGATCCGTACTTTTTTGATAAAATCTTCTGATATATCCTTTAATATGACCAACAAGCACTTTTTCGTAGGGAAAATCAGCTTTCCATATCAACGAACCATAACCAAACACCCACATTGTAATGCTGTTGGGTTATACCAGGGTTATATGTAACTATCGCTTTGCGATTAATAAAGTGCAATGCGTTGCAGAAGCTGCAGAACTTTTAAAATCGTTCAATGTACCAGTAATATTATTATTTCCAGTGTTCTCGAAAGGCACAATCACTTTTCTAAAATTACTCCGATTTTAATGTAATTTTACATACTGTACGTGATTAAATACTTTCGTGGTTGCTATGCGAGACTTGTTGATTAACTTTCGAAGTAACAAAGGCACGACTATAATTAATTACATCATGCGTGTTCGTTTACGAGTGTTAACAAGTTTTCAATGTCACTGTATCATACTTGGGAATTTCGGAATATACATCACATTAGGTTTAGTGAACAATCGATTTAGTTACTTTTCTCTAGATATATAAACACATGTATAATTTTTGGTTATATATAGTGTTTAATATTTGAATATGTTCTTTCCACTGATTAGTTTAACTGGCAGTATAATTGTACTTTGATACGGTATATTTCTAACTGTATATAAATAAGTATTTGATTCAACACGTGCAGCACGTGAATCACATCCAGCATGCGTTTGACAACCGTGTTATGTATTCGAGTGTCAATTCAAACTGTGCCGAACCACGTGGAGAGTCGACAACTATATCGATGAATCTCGTTTCGTTTGGAAACGTACATCAATGAATCGACTCTAATGCTTGATGGAAATTATTATTTTTTAGTTGATATTATGAAGATTATATCGTGAAATATTTAAAGATGATTTCGAAACTTTTATGTACCGATGTTCTTGCTATACGGCACATACAAGATTTTATACTCGTAGGTTAGTGTACTGTCAGTAGAAGTTAAAGTTTATGTACACTATATATATATATATATATATATATATATATATATACGTATAAGAGGTGATATTTGTATTTAAAAATGCTAATTTATCAGGTATTGGATATACACTACATATTTTCAAAAATGACACTTTTGAACTTATGAAAAAAATGATACCACTGTATCCCCACAATATTCATGGAATTGTGCCTGGGCCAGAAAATAAATTAGCTATATTTGGGACAAGTTCAATTCGGATTTATGATGCTTTACAAGAAACTGGAGAATTAATGTATGTGAATTGTATATTTTACAGCTCCAATGACAGATTTTATATAATATATAATAATTCCTGTATAATTTTTATTTCAGTCTTAAAGAAAATAACTCTGTGAATGGTATTACAGACTGGATCCTTGCAGTTGAATGGTTTATAATCAAAGGAGAGATTCATCTGTGTATTTTATGTGCGCACAATTGTGTAAAAATATACAATATTTCTAATGAGTCTCATAAAAGTATCTGGTGCGAGGAGAAATGCATCTTGTATCCTTAAGTAAAAATTATAAAATGCAAATTCCATGGATCGTACATCATATATTTCTTAATTTCTCTACTATTATGCTCAGATATGGTGGTTCAATTTATGTACAGAATAACGAGAGCCTTATTATTCTCAGTGGTACAGTTTTCCAGGAAATACTTATCTGGGAAATAAACTTTGATTGCGATCATTCAACCGACGTGTCAATTTTACATAGACTAACGGATCATAACGTTGGTATAATTAGAATTCGTATAACAAAAATAAAAGTACAGTATTGTTTATTCGTATTTACATTTTTATTATTTATAGGGTGTTATTTTTTCTGTGATATACGACTCTAAGAAACAACTGATTTGCTCTACATCCGACGATAGAACTGTCAGACTGTGGAAGGTAACTTGTTCTAGTTTAACGGAACGATACAATACGAATTGGAAAGATGCTGATATTAAACTTGTTAGAACCATGTTCGGTCATTCGGCTAGAGTATGGAGAGCAGTGATACAAGATAACGTTTTAATTACAATTGGGGAGGCAAGTACTGATCGCGTAAACGCAATATTGTAGATATTTCTTCTAATTGAAATTTTATAATTTAAGGACTCCTTAATATGTACATGGTCGCTAGAGGGTCAACTATTAAATAAAGTAAATGCTCATCAAGGAGCACCTATATGGAGTATAGAAATCCTAACTGATGGCAATATATTAACCGGCGGAGCTGATGGTGCTGTAAATCTGTGGAATTTCAGTGAAAATTATTTAAAAAGGAACATAACGTGTCTTGATGATGACAGTACACTTAAATCGATATGTTACTTAAATACTGGAACAATATTAATATTCACTGAGAATGGCCAACTGGTAGCGTATAACGCAAATCAGTATTGTCCTAGAGAAATTTTATTTTTAGAAAAGTACAGTACCTATTGTGTAGTTCAAGTTTCGAACTGTCGATCGTACATAGCTTTTGCTTCCAGGAATGGTGATATAGCAATATATAAAGGTAATATTATTTGGTCAGGTAGTCGAATAAATTATACCATATTAATCTTTTTTTAGAAGTTCTTATTGGAGGCGATAGAAAGTTGCATCAGATTTTAGAAGAGAAAGTAATGAGCACAAAAGTATTCTCTTTACACTGGTTAACGAATAATACTATACTCGCATGTGAACTCAACGGAATACTGAATATATTTAGTTTCACGGACGAAGGTATATAGTTATCGTTTAAAATAAATACAGTGTCTATTGTAAACTTGCATTAAATATTGTTTCAGGCGAAATAAAATTACAATCAACATATCTGTTACCACAGAGTAAAGAACGTTGGTTAACAGCAGCTACAATTTTTAAAGAGTTACTTATATGCGGTGATAGAGCTGGTCACATGCATGTTTATAGATTAAATAATTTGATGCCTGATGATTGTACATTAAAAGCGAGCAATTTTAAGCATGCACCTGTTCAAACTCTACTGAAAGTTCATGGAAGAATTGGAACTCAAGCATTTATCGTACGTGGGGAAAAATTAATTTCCGCTGGTCGCGATGGTACATTACAATTTTACGAAGTATCCGATATTGAATGTAAAAAAGAGCTTCGTTCATTGCATCGAAAAAAAATGCCAATGGACTGGATAGGAAACATGATGAAACTTGATAACGATATATTAGTGCTCGGTTTTAAAGAGGTGAATAAATCTTAAAAAAATTAATTTCAATTTATACGATTCACTTTAGATAAGGTTTATATCACACATATTTTAGGTGGAATTCATAATCTATAGTATGCTTCATCATAGAATCCTTGGAAGAATAGCATGCGGCGGTGGACATAGATCTTGGGATTGTATTACATCGAACAGACTTTTAAAGTTCGCATTTATCCGCAACAAGCACGCTTTTGAATGTGAATATTGTTTGCATATCATTAAACAACCGGTATTGTTAGTAAGTTCGAAAACTTCTCTCTTAACTATGTTTCATATTAATTGTTTTTTGTTTTTTCTTTGTAAGTATGAATTTTTATTTTACATGTTTAGAATGGATTTCATCCGAAACACGTATATTGCGTTCGCGCTATTGAGTCTGTTATGAAACAGAGTATTGTTGTATCTGGAGGAGAAGACGGAACTCTTCGCATAACAGCTATAGTAAATGAATCCAAAACAACAAGTTGCAGCTTTCGAACATTAAGCATTATATGTGGTCACATTTCTAGCATCAAAGCAATAGCTACTATAAAACTGAATAGTGATTCATTCGTGAGAAAGTACATTGTATTTTCTGCCGGAGGAAGGGCTCAACTAAAAGTTTGGGAAATTAATCTTAATTCCAATAGAAATATCGAAGGAGGAATCGATATTTCAAGCTGCGATACAGCATCTCATATGTTACACGGAAGTGATAAGCTTCGAAAAAAACCTTGGCAAAATGCAGATCAGTCATATATTTTAGAACCGGAAACTCGATATATGGATATTGCCGTTTATTTGCATTTTAAGTATCAATCTTGTATTCTGGTTTTTGTCGCTTGCGCAGACGGTTGTTTGAGGTAAGAGTAGCTTCTGCATTCTTCTGATACGTTATAAAATACTAATTTCTATTAACTGTTTTACAGAATATTCTCCTACGAAATTGACAAAAGAACAATTGATTTAAGAATATGTGCCAAGTATGTTAATCGTTGTATTCTAAAAGTACATACTTTACGATTCAACGAAAAATTACTCGTTTTGACAATGTCGACTGATGGAGCAATTCGTGTCTTTGATTTTACGAGTACAATTGATACTGTACTCAGTGAAGAATTTACTTTTAATAGTCAAAAGTGTCTTGACGTTAGTGATCCCCCTTTTGCAGAACTTCGTGTTCACCAATGTGGCATTAATTCGTTTGATTTGAAAGAAACAAACAAGGGAGAGTATCTATTAGTTACAGGCGGGGATGATAATCTGATTAGTCTGTTACATTTTAAAATCTTTTATGAAGAAAATGACAAGAACAAACTTGCACTTGTATTACTTTCGCAGTGGAACACATCATCTGCGCACTTGACGCAAATAACAGGTATGGAATGATTAAAAATATTAAAGACTGTATACAGTAGTTATATCGCTTTCGTTTCTTTCTTTCTAGGAGTTCAATTTAGCGACAAAAATACGATATGTAGTGTTGGTATGGATCAGCGTCTCATAATGTATAAATATCTGCATACGGATAGTGATTTATGTGTTCAATTAACGCGCGAAGCTTACACATCAATTGCAGATATCCAAGGATTACTTTTATTGTCTCCTGAAAGGTATTCCAATTTGTTTAAAGCACCATTGTTTTTGTACAAAACTCTACTTTTAACATTCGTGTCATTCAACTTTCTTTTAGTGAAGCGAATCCACTTGCATATGTATATGGGAAAGGATTTGAAATATTAGAAATATAATACTATTACGAGGTGAATGTGAATCTTTGTGTAAATAAATTCTGAGACACAGATAAATGTGAGATACAGAAACGCAAAAACAACGACTTTCCATTTCCTTATGTATCTCTCGATATTTGTATAAATCGTTACTAACAATTATATAAATAAAGTGTTGCGTGAGAATGGATATTGTATGCTGTAAACAAATGTGAGTTAATCGTTATTAAAAGTTATAAATGAGTAGTTGACGAAAATGAAAAATTAATTAAATAGTTGATGAATTTTGCAGTGTTGAATTGTTGAAGGATCAAGAAATAATAAATTAATTGTTGGGAATAAAAATCATAAGCATGAGTCTGTGTGAACTCCGGGAGGAGCTACGGTGATGTCAGGTCGGCTGTGATTGGCTGGCGCTCTCTTCGCACGAGCGCGCGCTCCGCTGAACCGTACGCCCGCCGGCAGCTTATAAAAGAGTGCCGCGCGCGACAGGTGTCATTCGCGCGGAAACTTTGATCGGATTAAGATCGCATAGCTTTCGTTACTTTTCGAATATTTACGTTGACTTAGCTTGACTTTTTCATTTGAATTGGGTCTCAAGTATCAACCCATTTGGTACCATGGGTTGATACTTGAATCGATTCACTTTACAATACGCGCTTTTGTTAACACTTTTAAATAAAATTTGGGTCAGTTGGCAATTATTTTTGAGAATTTTTTCGCGAAGTATACTTGATAGAATGAATTGAGTCGTGAATTTTTGATAGTGTCGCGTCTAAATGAACGATCGCGTAAGAATTATGATTCGTGAAAGTAACGAGGCTGTGTGGCTTAATTTGATCAGGTTGGCGTGAGTCACCCTAATACTAATTTGTTCTGTTTCAGATTACATCGATATTGTTATATGTTTCGAATTTTTTGGTTTTGCACGGTGTGTATTTGCGCATGGATTTTAGGTTTTCCTAATTTGTCCTGTTTCAGATTTCATCGTTACCCTCATTAATTTATTTTACTAATTTGTTCTGTTTCGATATACAGCGATATTGTTATATGTTTCGATTTGTTTGCTTTTGCACGGTGTATATTTACTGTGTGTAATATTTACTGTGTATATTTGCGCATGGATTTTAGGTTTTACTAATTTGTTCTGTTTCAGATTCTTCACTTTCTTGATTATTGTTTGTCTTGTTTTGAGTATCATTCCCTTTGTTTTGGACTACCTAGTTTAGCGAATACCTAGTCTTATTATTTATCGTATCACGGTAATAGACTATTACTCATAGTCCATTACTAATATCTTTTTCTAGTTGTAGGTTCTAACTCGGTAAAGGAAAGTTTAATGGAAAATCTGTGCATCGCGAATAGTTTAACTTTGCATTGCTTGCGCTGTGATTAACGTATTTTCGGAGCACCTCGAGCTCCTTTGCAACACATCGTTTGTTGGCTGTTCTTCTAGCACTGGTGAGTCATATTAGAATCATACCCTCTGTACTTTCATGGGCACGGCCGAATATACGCGATTAGAGTAGAGTACAGTCAAATCAATTAGTAGAATCACGTTTGCAATCGATTCAATAAACTCTTCCATGGGTGGCATACCGCGATGCCATTTCGTCCATGGAACGACTAAGTTTCGCGTTGTCCCTTGGCGCAACAATGTTTGAGTTGTAATCGGTACCTAGCAACCCCGACATTGCGGCGGCCAAGGGCGAGAATCACCGCGTTTTGTTCATGATTTTAGAGTCAATTTTTGCGATACCCACCGTGATGGGTCGCGATTTAGAGTCACACTTTGTTGGGGTTCCTTTTTTGCTATTGCGTGAATTAGAGTAAAGTCACTTTGCCGTAAGCCCTACGAATTAGGGTCGTGGTTAGAATCACTTTGTCCGATTGCCTCTTCCCGGTGGCCCATCGTTTGCGGGCCATCGAACGGTCCGTAGATCAGGAAGAGGCCGCGATGCTAACGAAAGACGGTTCCGTTAGACCGGTCGACTACCCCTAGGGAGGCTAGTAGATCCGGCAGTGCTAGTCTGAGTTGGCGTAGAGTCATTTGCTCCGATCTTTGCCCATAGCTCGGAGCTCATGGGCCGCGTTAGAGTCACGCGACGCGCCCGCGATCTTAGTCCTTTGCTTTTTTTTAATTATGGGTTTCTTTGGGTTTCATTGCCTTTTTTCGCATAATGCCCATGAAAGTACGTCAGGGAATTTGTTCAATTAGCTTTCTTCGAATGCTTGGTAATCGAATCGCATACGACTTATGATTGCAAGTTAGAATAGTGAAAGCACAGATTTCCCATTGAACTTTCCTTTAACCGGGGGTGAAGTAGCTTTTTGTTTTCGTGAATAGTTTGAAAGAGATAGTTTAATTAGTTTCGGCGTCCTAAGCACTGGGAATGATACTCATTTTTCAGATACTGTAACAAAGTAGACGAACGGGACTGCGGCGTTACAGTATCTGCTAACCCTAATCCATTTGAGGTTTTTAGGTATTAGGTTCAACACTACGTCATCGCGGGATCACCTACTCCCTTTCCTTGTATGTATCTGTCTTTCCCTATGTGTTTGTCTCGGTTCGCGATCGCGATTTCTTTTTGACAGTCGTCACTGTTTAGAGTAGAGTCAATTAATTTAGTTTGGCCCGGATGCCATTGCTTTAGAGTCAAATTTGGCCAGTTTAAGTAGAGTCTTAGCTCGCGTACGCGTTCTTTTTGCAAATCGTTAGCTTATTAGTATTGCGTAAATGGAGGGAGGATGGGCGCGGTTAGGGTGGGTCTTGAGCAGCCTCCTCCACGTGGTAAGACCTGGGTCGCTAGAACAAATCATCTAGTCCCCCATAAATTTGTTGACTTGCAAGCTAAGTGAAATGGCAATATAGAGATAGAGTCATAGTTTGCTTTAATTGCAATTTCATATCAATTGCATTCGGGGACTGGACTTGTTCTAGCGGGCGAAACAGCTGCAAATACATACAATAGAATCTTGAATAAACATCTTGAGCATTTGAAATATTTGAGACATCGCGTCGCATAGAGTCGAATCCGATAATTAAAAAGAAACGTGTCGAAATCGTATAATTGGAAAATCCCTCTTGTAGTTTATACATAGTATCTAGTTCTACTCGCCTAGGCGGCGCCGATAACCGGTCAGCGGGCATTTGCCGGGGGTAGCATAGCCCTGGTTGGCCCTGATGAAGTAGCAGAAGTCTGTATGGTTATGTTCATAAAGAAGTTACATACAGCTAAAGAATATTATTGTGATACTAAATTTGTACATATGCAAAAATAACAATATTATTTAGCATACTATTGAGTCACACACGTTTGGTGGATGTTTTCAGTGATACTTCGAAGTGTGTCTATTCTATTAGGTTAGACTACTGGTAAGTTTACAAAATGTTGTTTAATTTGAAATTCCACGAGAAATATATTATTATATATTGTGAATTTCTTATTTACTATAATAATAGTTATAACAGACTTGAAGTAGATTTTATGTATAATAATATTACATTTCTTAATAGGAGTGACAAGAACTAATAACATAAATTATAATGTATCGGTTTTGACAAAAGCTAAAGTCAAAATTACTTGTTTAAAATGCATAGGAATGAGGTACTTAAAATGGATACTGTATCCAAAAATGATGAAACCCAAGCTTCCTCAAATAATATAGAATGGGATAAAATTGCTCTTTACCTAATCGGTAATCAGCAAAGGTATAGAGAAAATATTATAATTCCCAAGAGTCTAGGGCCTGTAAAAATTAAAACAAATGAAGAAAAGCTGATAGAAAGTGTAGTAGAAAGTTGTGTAACTAAAAGTATGATGAGTTGCGTCGTAGGTAAGTAAGGCTCCTATTAACTTAATAATAACTGTTTCAATTCGACGATTACGCAAGTAATTTCCGTAGGATATGGTTTGGGAGCTGCAATAGGGCTATTTTCATCGAGTGTAAATCCAAGTTCGACTTCGCTAGAGAAGCAACAAACTGCACGGGAGATTTTTAGGGAAATGAAATCGACAACATTAAGTTTCGCAAAAAATTTTGCAATGTTTGGCTTAGTCTTCTCTGCTGTTGAATGTAGTATAGAATCGGTATTGTATCGACCACAATTCAATATATTTATATGTAAACGAGCACTAAGCATTAAATAAAGATTATATTTTCATTTCAGCATAGAGGCAAGTCTGATTGGAAAAATGGTACATGCGCGGGGGGCCTAGTGGGTGGTCTTATGGGTTTAAGAGGTAACAATTTTTAAAGAATAGTGCTCATTTGTAAAATATTTTAATTGTAACTTTTTGTTTTTCAGCTGGCGTTAAAGCAGGAATACTAGGAGCAGCGGGTTTTGCAGCATTTTCTGCTGCGATAGAATACTATATGCATAAATCTTAGTTGTTGGTGTTTAAATTTATAATATACATATATATATATATATATATTTGTATAAAAAAAGTATAAAAGTTAACGCACTCTGATTGTATCTATATCATACATACAAAGGTGCGCAATTGTTCTTAATATAAAAATGATTACAAATAAGTACAATTATTAAGAATTCAAATAAATTCACATAATACATTGATATTTAATTACATTGTGTTTTTCGTTTTGTACCTCTAAATAAGGATTAGTTTATCTCATATTTTAACATAATTATTTTCAGTTGTATTATATATTGAATAAGTCACGTATGGAATCAAAGTTTTGCATTCGTAATATTATAGAAAAATAAAGCAAGCGTTTTTTTTTTAATATAAATCATTAATACTTTACATATTGCGGGTAACGTGAATGTATGCGAAATTACGCTCTCTATTCAGCACTGCTTATCACAGTAAGAAATAATATTCCAAAATCTTGTACTGAATATTCGGTTGACTTATTGCCATGTTTAGGGGTGAGAGCAGTCTTTAAAACGTTTTATACGAAAAATTTGAGGGAAACTTAAAGAGATCGTGCGCTTATGCCAATTGATTCTTAGTCGATACATAAAATAACCGAGATTTAAAAAATATTACATAAAGGTTGCATATATTACGTATATTGCATAGATGTAGGTATCGAAAAAAAATACCTACATAATCTTTCCGTCATTCGTGAATAAATTTGCATTTACAGCTATGATGTGTAGCTGTCGTGTCTTTGCAATATAATGGAGTTTTGAGTACTTGGACCGTTGTCGCTAATTTTAGCATTTTCTTTGATATGAGATTCGCAATAATCTAGTACGATTATGCATTTGTTTTTTTTTTTCTTTTTTTTATACTAAACTTTCTATTCAGTCGTTATGTTAAATAATGTTTTGGTGTCAGTTTCTTATATGATTACTTTGAAAATACATCTAATTTCCTATCCATTGTAATGTGTAAACTGTAAAGCTGATTGTTAAGTTAGAAGTTCTGATACTCGCGCTAGGATATTAAAATCTTGAAACTCGTGTTAAAAACTGCAAGGCACTTTCGAAAATATTGTAGGTCAATCGTATTGTTGAACGAGTACTGAGTATGTATATATTCATTTTTGGCAACAAATTGCTATTTTGATTCAGCGAATTATCCAAATGTCAGGTAAAGGAACATGTTTAAAGTATTCTATCAATCATATTAATGATATGATTATAGTCTCAACTGTGTTTCAAAATTTACCTTCCGTACAAAAATGTTTGGCACCGATGACATGGATGAAAAAATGTCTCTACAGATTTTCATGTAGATCTTCATCGAATGGTTAAGGTTGTTGTTGTTGCATTTGCGCTTGCATGACAGCTAACAATTCTTGCATTCGACGTAATTCTGCTTCCTTTTCCTGGAGAATTCGATCCTTTTCCGTTACCGAACCAGCTTTTTCCGTCTCAACGATACTGTGAGAAAAATTTACAAGTTTCAGAGTGTGAATATTTCTTTATTCCATATTATGGCGAATGAAAAACTTTGTACTCACGTTTGTCGACGCAATGGAACTGGAGCTCCTTTCGCCAATCTTTCGCTTCTATAATTTTCATAATGTACTTCTTGCGTTACTTCTTGTAAGTCTTGCATATGAGTGCTAATAAAAGTGAAACAATGAGAATAAATACATACTACATTTTTCTTTCATTACTTTAAAGATATACTTACATTAGCATTGTCCTTAGCTTAATGAAGTCACAATGATCTGGATTTTCTACTTCGACTACTCCCCAAGGATATAATCTTCCACGCACTTTTCTACCTTTCACTTCTAGTAAAGTATTTGCTCCGCATACTGCGAATGGAACTGCTTCTTTTAATTGTCTAACTTGTTCCTTGTAGTCTTCGTCCTCGTCGCTATCACAGTCGGGCAGAGGATATATTTTAATACCGTTTCCTTCAATTTCTTCCATTACGCGTTTCTTTAGGCGAAGTACTTCCTTTTTCGTAAGCACATCGGCTTTTGCAATTACGGGGACAATATTAACTTTGTTGTGAAGTTGTTTCATAAACTCTATATCCAATGGCTTTAGCCTGTTAATAAAAGAAAATTGAATTATTCCGTTAATTTTACCAGTCAACTTGCGATTAGTGTTCTTACCCATGGCCAAATGGAGATATAAAATAGAAACAACAATGTATTCTGTTGTCTACTATGTTCCTTCTGTTCAGGCCACTTTCATCGCGTAGGAATCTTTCAAACTGGTCGTCAATATATTGTATAATAGCTCTAAAGCTGTCAGTATTATCTATCGCATCGCCGTATCCAGGTGTATCCACTACGGTCAGTCGAAGTTTAACGCCTCTCTCTTCAATTTCTACAGTAGACGCATCCAGCTTTACGGTTTGATTGGTTTTTTCTGGGAACACATTAAAAGACTATTACTCCAAGTAAAATGAATTATATAATTAATCAATTTAGGAGAATAATGTATTTCGTACCAACAGCATCAGGAATAACTCTTTCAGGATATAAATCTGTTAGGAACAGACTATTGACTAACGTTGATTTTCCAAGGCCGGATTCTCCCACAACCATAAGCGTAAATTCGAATCCCTTCTTCACTGACTTCCGATGAACTTGGTTGGGTAAATTTGCAAATCCCACATATCCAGGTGTTTCGAGGCTTGCAAACTTTTGGGAATAAACATGCTTATTAATACTACTTTACAATAACAAATATATTAGGTTCTTCGTTAACAAAAAATCATACAGTAATCATCGATTTCGATAAAAACATATTTTATAATATTTTTCTCTGATATATTGTGATACATTGTTCTACAAAATTATTCTAATATGAAGGCTCGAGTTACTGGCAGACCAACTTACTGTTTTTACGCTTTCGCTGGACATTGTGTCAGTATAATATCCAAATTTATTACAAAGAAAATAAACTAAAGTAATTCCGTGACGTCTTTATACAGTATCGAAGGATCTAAAGTTGATTTTCTAACTCTGTGGCCACTGTAAGGAGACAGAGAAAAGTAACAGGCGTTGTATTTGTGACCAATTGTGACAGAACGCTACACACGTACGCTACATCACTATTGCGGACATCATTGAAGACTGAAGACAAACTATATTTTCATTCAAAATGCGCTTTTCACGCGATAGTGAAATTCTTTGTTAAAGAAATTGCGATTAATTAATTTATATATGAGAATCGCTATAGATATCACAATTGTATTATTAAGGTAACAAGCGAGATGTTACACGGACTGTACAGGAAATATTACTGTGATGCAGCGGAAAGAAGGGGAATGTCCGCCAATTGGGGGAAGTTTAGGCGTGGCAGCTGAAATAAGTTAGGCACCACCGCAAAAACTTAAATACATACTTTGTTTAAAATTATGACGTGCTGTTAGATGTTGATCTTGTATTAAAAATTCGATGAAATTGGAGAAAGACAATTACGCACATTCCGGATATTATATCAAAGAGAACACAAAGGACAATATAAATTCATCACCTATTCTATTTTATAACTTTTCCAATTAAGGAATCAATCGAAATTCATTGTAGAAAGATATTTTATTGCATTTTAGCCAATTGTAACTTCATCACGGAACAAAGAAGCGAGTGATGAATGTATATTTACATACAGGGTAATTTGCATATGTATAATTAAAGAGATATTCCGAATCGGTGTTACACATGTTTCGTTATCGCATCCTAGTGATAGAGTCGTAAATATGAAGCAAACGACTACTTTATTAAGGAAATAGTGTCATATACAAGCATAGTTTTACATATTTATTATTTTAAATTTGTCTTTATTTACTATCTTATAACTGTTGATACTTATTATTAGCATAGGTAATTATTTAATTGTATGATATTAATGTATAATAATTAGCGCATTTGCGTCATATCATTCAGTGATGTATACATTATTTTAACATTTTGGATTTCTTGCCTCCTTAAAATGTTCATCGATATTTCACAGTCGGCACAAACAGCTGTTTAATAATAGCAATCACACCTAGGATGTATCCACTAATATTAAACAAATCTTTGTAAGTTTGTATAATGAGCTTTTACAATGATCAATATTTGAGATAAGAACTAAGAAATATGAGGAAACAAAGATGGGTACAATTTCCCACTCTCCGGATCGAGAGTCATACACGAGAGTACAATCAAACAAATTCGTTTGCCACGCGCGCGACCACACGTGCAATGGTGGTATATATTTTCAATAGTTTTATACACATACCCTTAGTTATTACAGAAGCCAACATCAAATTGACATTAATATTAGCATGTACACTTTCCGTACCATTGTAACAATCATGATTTATATATTTATATATAAATACTAAAACTATTGGAGCATGCAGTATGCACACACATTTTACGTAAAGTTCCCAATTATCTATTAGACGTTTCCAACTAAAAAGTTAATGCAAACAGAGAGAGAGAGGACATTAGACGACAAAAATTTTATTTTTAGTTAAAAATATCAACTGAAAATGATCTGAACAACCTCAATTACTGTAAATATGATCCTTCGGGGGAGGGAAGACACCCATTGTAGGGAAATCAAAATTATTAGAAATTTCGCTTCTTTCGGAGTGAATTACTCTCCACTGCATTTCGGGAAACTAAGGGGTTTCGCATTGAATGCCAAATTTCGGTTTTTGTAAAGTTTTCTCCCCAAAATTTCAGGGGCACAGAAGCTATTTTTGATGCCGCTAAATTTACTTTTCGGCGGTAGCTGGTGGCTTTTCATCTCGAGGTTTTGCTCCACCATAGATAGAACTTGATTTACTCGATTCAGCCATTGAATTGATTGGGGCTGAAACTGTTCTTGGTTGCAGTACGAGGCGCTTTCTTCCACTTACGTCCCCTTTGTGAGAGAGACATTAAAGATTAGATCAACATTCGTTACAACATTTCATTTCTATAGGAATACAATCTTGATAACGAACCTGATACTGGTGCTGCTGGTGGTAATGGATCTTTTGGAAACTCATCGTGTCTTCTTTCCATTCCAGTTCCGCGTGGAGGAGGTCTATTGCCGTATGATCTGGCTGGTGGATATCGACTACCAGCACCTCCCGATTCCTCACTGAATTGACCATAATTTCCTCTGTTACTCCTTGAGTCCCATGCTCCACCTCCGCTTCCCTGTTTGGGACCCCCTCTATCGTTGTATCCGCCTCCTACATATTAGAATTAACACAATTAGCTTCACGATGTATAATTTTGAAAATCTCTAAATTTGATCGTGTATGACTTTACGAATAAGGTTTCATAAATTTACATTAGAACAACGAACGAACGAATAGATTCATGCTCAAAGTTTAAGCTTTCATGATTAGCAGTTGGCTAAATGATGTTAATCTAATGTACAATAAATATGTATACGTTATGCTGAGCATAACGCTTACTCGAATACATAGCAGATTTTCTACCAAAATCATCTCCACCATATCCCCCAGAGCCAGTTTCTCTTGCTCTAAAGTTGCTGCTACCGCCGGGCCCACCAGGTCCACTACCTCCGCCACGTCCTTTTCTGTCAAAACCACCGCCACGCTCATTTCTTTTCCCTTCTGCTACATCTATTTTAATCATACATTCGTCCACTTTCACTGTTCCATCCATGTCTAATGCTGCTTTCAAGTCAGCCAAGCCTTCAAATTCGACATAACCGAAGCCTTTAAACCTAGAAAAAGGACCACGATTCCAATTATTGGGTTCGTTCTTTTATAGTGTAGGATTGTGTCTTTTATCGTAATACCTACCTATCAGTTTCCTTATCCTTAACCAATCTGATTCCTTTAACATTAAGGTTTTCAAAAATTCTGTCAACGTCTCCTTGGACAACGCCATTTGGTAGATGTCCCACGTACGCCGTATAGGGTGGTTCGGTTGGCAACGGTTTTCTGCTTCGATACCCGCTACCATAATCTCTGTAAACCAAGAAACATTATACAGGTTTGCATAAACATATGCGACCAGTCGCTCGACATTAATATGTACAAACAAATATATATGAGATATATAGTAATTGTCTCAGTACATAAGAAAAGAAAAATCACTTTTTGTGGTCTTTACTAATCAGGTTTTATTGGTATAAGACAGAGGCTTACTGTCTGAAAAACACATCACTATCTTTCAATTGCATTTAAATCATTCTCAAATGTCAATTTGCATAAGAGAAGGTTCTTTTCGCGTTATAAACGATGTAAATTTGAGGGTCTCTGTCATTGTATTGAAATTTCGCTTTAGAGTCCGCAAGCACTTCGCACAACGTAAACTCGAGATTCGTATACGGCAACGTACAGTAATTTTTTACGTAAAATGTAATTTACGTAGAAAAGTGAGTAAACGAAAAATAGTAATACGATTATAATAGCTAACACATAGGTATTTAACCGGTCAAAATAAAGCCGCGTGCGGAAGGTACCATGTCCGCAAGGTGCTGCGCTGCACTCCAATTGAAACTCCGTTAACCTCATAATCGTAAGATTTTTGGTGAAAAGGAATAATTTTTAAGTTGTCCGATGTACGGATAAATCATTATTCTTGTATTCTTGCCAAAAGATCGGTTGACCTTCGTATACGAACAAAATTGAAGCGTATACTTGCCTCGAATCTTCGTAACCACTTCGACCAGCCATATTGGATGCACGAAACTGACCGGGACGGCGCGGGTAGAACGAAATCACTGCTCTCAAGATGGCACTTTTCTAACCACTATAAAGAATTTCAAAGCGTGGATCTCAGCGTCGATCTCTTCTACAAGCTTATAGTTAAATACGCTAGTGAATTTTCATGTTACTTGTCTCGTCTTTCGTAGATGATTTTAATAAACTAAGATGTTACTCGGAAAATTCAATTTCTTTATAGAGACCGGTATACAATTTGGATTTTATATTTGAATAGTTCAAAAAACCGATTTATTTGTACTCGCGATTTAAATCGATTTAAAGAGAGCCGTAACAATGAAAATACGCAAAGTCAATGAAGAAATGTTAATTGCAAATAAATCTATAAAGAAAAAACTTCTGATATTTGCGTGGTAACTAGCGAATCTACTTTTCCAATTTTCTGTTTATTATGACATTATATACGTGCACAAGTACCAAATATAAAGACTTTGTTATTTTAGCAATTTATTCATTTGTCACCTCCTACCACGTTTTTACCTGATCCAACATACTACTCACTTACAGACATGCAAGCATGCATTGGCTGGTTGGTTAAGTTTTAGTTGGTTTAGTTCAATAGGAGCAAGATGGCTGATAAAGACGTGCACATGGCAGGTGTTGTTACAAACGATACTAAACAAGCTAGAAAAATTATAATGGATTCATCGATACTAGATGCATTTCCAAAACTAGCTAATGTAAATGACTCAGTTAGAATAGAAGGTGGAGTGACACTATTGAAACATTTATGTCAACAACGTGCTGTAAGTACTTTACATGTCGGTAACCTCTCATTTCACTTACTACGTATTTCGAAATATTATGTGTTATATATTTCCTTTTTATGAATGTAATAGGAAGAGAATGATAGTAAAGAATTTAAGTATGCACTATCAAGGCTAATTCGAGGACTAGGTTCATCGAAAACAATTTCTAAAAAAGGATACTACAGTACCCTAACAGCATTTTTAACGATGCATCCTGAAATGTGTATTGAAACAATTCTGTCCACGATAAATCATGAATTAAACCCAGGAGATAGCAGTACTAAGAGCGTAAGGATATCATATTATTATAAATATTATTAAAACGTGGTTCTGTATTTCCCGTTATCTATTTGTTATTTACGATTGTTTTTTAGGAAAACGCAGATGTTTATATGGGCAGAATATTGGCTTACGGGGCTCTAATAAGATCTAAGTTACTGCTTCAGACTGAGAGTGACACACAATCACAAGTAATACAAAATTTAATTACATCTGGAAAGCAACGAAGTTATTTGTCTTTTGTTTCTGTTGCATTCCTCGTGGAATATATCAACCAAGTGGAATCTAATTTTATGAAAACTACAATTTGGCCAATCGTTGAAACGGAGTGTGCAAAACCATGGGACGAACAAACGTTAGATACTCTTTATTTATTGTTAATAATCAGAGATAAATTCCCAGGACTCGTTAACCACAAGTTTCTCAAAAAGCACTTAGGTTCAGAAGACATTATAACTATAGAATCAATGGATCGTATCGTTAAAGTATTAACAGATTTGCCCAGAATTTTGTCATGCCATCATCCAATATATAATATTTTTTGCGATAAACTAATATCGGCAGGAATCGTAAATGAATTTTGGTCACACGTTGATGAAAAATTTGAAAAACCATCAAAAACTGATGAGTATGTAGCGATAGAATTGCTTAAATTAATATTGGAAAAGAGTACAGATAAGTCTGTACTTCCTTCGTTACTGTCGCCACAGTTTATGTCGTATATACTGAAGAAACTTAGCCAGCCCAAGAAACAGCGTGAGAGTCAACCAGTAATAGCTGGTTTTAAACATATTTTGCAGCTTTTTGTATCGAATGTCAGTCAGAAAGACGTTAAGAATAAAGTAAAGATTGGTGTACTAAAAAAGCTGATACTACATCCGGGTGAATTAATGATAGAAAAGAAGACAGGCATAAAAGTAATTCAACTAATTACTGGAAGTTTAAATTTGGAGGGAATCAAAAAAGTATCGAAAATGTTCCAAGAAATTATGGAAAATAGCTTGGAAAAGCAAAAGAAAAATGAACGGATGGATCCATTTTGGACGAATACCGAAAGAATCTATGCAGCTCAGTTATTAACAAGATTAATGGGACATCCAGAAACACTTTCCGATCATGCGTGGAGAATAAAACAGTTAAAATTCTTTTTTACATATGCATTTTGCGAACTTCCAGGCGTGGGAGCAGAATTGGCCGCACAATTTAAGGAATGTTTTTATAAAGCTTTGGATGTTAAATTGCATAAATTGAATGATTTGAGAAGCGTCATAAGTACATTAGTACATTATTTAGATTCAAGTTTGAAATCTAAAACCTTAATATTACGTAATCCTCTAAACGAAGAAGCAGAGAAAACTTGGACTAAAGTATTAAAGCTGATAGAAAAGTTGGAAAAGAACGTAAGCAAAACTACTGTATCGCCAGTCTTCCACATAATGAATTTGCACATGGGTCTGCAACTATTTTCGGATCCAGAAATGGCCACAATGTCCATCGATGAGCTTCAAAGTTGTTACGAAAGATTACTCAGAAAGCCCAGCAAGCAGAAAATGAATAATAAGAGCAACAAACAGGATGATGAGCCAGAATGGGTGGAAGTTGTTATTGACTTAATATTGTCTCTTTTATCTAGGAATAATCATTTGTTGCGATCCCTAGTAGGATGTGTTTTTCCACACATTTGTCCATACTTAACACCTGCAGCAATTCATCAGATTCTAGCGGTATATATATATACATGTTTATTTTCGCCAAATGAATAATTTCATTGCGATTTTTATTGTTTTCATTCGAATATTTTCTTCGTTTAGGTTTTTGATGTGAAGAATACCAAAGGGCCACTCGTTGCAAAAGCTCATCTTGACGATGATGACGATGATGATGATGACGACGACGACGACGAAGATGAAGACGAAGATCATCAAAGCCCTGATGACGATGCGAATTCTGATACCGATAGTCTTAATGAGAGTAAAGAAGATGATGGAGCAGAGGCTTCTTCGGATGAGAGCGATCCAAATTCAGACGACGAATCCTATGACGAAGATGATACAGTAAATGATAGATTACGACAAGCAGTGAGTCAAGCGTTGGGAGATGCATCTGCTCGCTCGGATGATGAGGATATAGATGTGGATCAAATCGATGAAGACGAAGGGAAGCGTCTCGATGAATCGCTTGCAGCAGCTTTTAAAATACTTAATGAAAATCGGCAAAATCGTCGTAAAAAGCAAGAGAAGTCTGCTCAAGCTGTAATGCATTTCAGATTACGAGTAATCGACTTATTGGAAACATATCTCGAGAATAATCCATCAATGGCAGTTGTTTTCGATATGATAATACCTTTGTTCGTACTGTTAGAATTCTGCATAAAAGAACCACACCAGACACCTTTGCAACATCGTGTTCGCGGATGTTTGAAAAAATTGTCGTCATTAAAAAAATTCAAAGATACAGAAGGTGTGGATACTGAGTTATTTACAGTAATATTAACAGTGAGTATCAACAAGCTTTTCATATAATTGTGTTTCTCAACGACAAAGATTCATCTTAATCGCAATATGTTTTATAGGCTCTAATCGAAAAAAGAGAGCGAACTACATCGATTTGTCAAGAAATGAGTGACAAATTAGCAGAATGTTGCACTTTCCTTGTTAAATGCGCACAATTAGCAAGAGTATCGACTGAAAATATTGTTCAAATCTTTGGCGAAAACCTATCAGCATTTTTCAAGAAGAGGGACTGTATATTACCGCCAATATTGTTCAGAAACATTTTTCAACTCCAGTGGGATGGAAATTGGAAGCTAGCTCCCTTGCTTGTAAGTTACTAATCAATTTCGATCACCTACTTTCAATGTAATTCATCTATTCTCACAAGCGTATGATTATTTTCCAGGTTGACTTTGCATTTGATAGCACAGTACGGTCATTTCGTCGAGGACATGCATTAGATTTTTTAACTACTTTTTATAACAGCAGTAGACTAGTCCATTCAGATACAGATAACATTAATGTGCGAACAAAACTGGAAAAGAAATTGTGTAAAAACGCAATAAATATGTTCAATGAACTATCCAGTGCACATAAAGATGACTGTAAAAAATCTAACGTCAATACGACCAGCGATATGAAGAAAGAAGTAAAACAGCGATATGTCAGTCTTTTGTTAAATTTGTTACGTGTAATTTATACACATCATGTTCCACAAGCGTGGAATTGGAAGCAGCTTGGTGAAGCATTATTTGAATATCGAAATGGTGTATCACTCGCGAAAGATACTAAAATTGCCTACAATAAACTTGCTGGGCAGCTTGGTATACAAATGAATAGGTACACAAATGAAATTACTTTGACAAATCCCCCCCCCAAATGTAATATTGGCTTGGACATATATAATTGATACATTGTCTTTCAGGGTAGTAAAAAAAAATACGAAAAATAACGAAATACCTCAAAGTAATGGACAAACAGTGGAAAGCGACGTTGAAGAAACAGATGAAGAAGAAAAAAGTGAAAGCGATGCAGAGGAATCTGAAGAAAGGACTGAAACTAGTAATGGCCTTAAGAAGAAGAAAAAAAGGAAGAGTAAATCGAAGGAGAAGCAACAATTAAAGAAGGAAGCACGATTATTGCGTGAAAAAGCAATATCTGAAGGTTTTGAATCCTTCCAATTCAGTTCATTTGTTTTACCTAACGACAACACGGAAGAGTCAGAAGTGCACCAGAACGGTGATGTTGTACACGAAGAACCTAGATCAAAGAAATCTCAAAAAAGGCCACGAGATCAAACTGCCGATGGCGGTACTAAATCTAAAAGAAAGAAAGGAACACAACAAACAGCTTGATACTCTCAGGATCATTAGACTTACAATTAATATCGTCGTGAACATTCTTGTTATTTTTATACATAAAACCATGGATATTCACAAGTTTGTACAGCTTTCAAAAATATAAATAAAATGTCAATATTTTACTTTAAGACAGAAGAAAGAACACTTATTATTAAAAAAAACCATTAATAGAAGAAATAAAGATGTGAATTTTTAATACCATATGATTATTTTTCCAAATGCAAATTAAAGTTTTTTCATGATTTTGTATGATTGTATTCTACTATATTTGAGTCACATTAGATTGCATTATCTACTTGAAAGATTTATAATTAAGATATTCGTTCATATTTAGGATGAAGATGAATTAAAATTGGCATCATATATTCAATATCTCAATTTTGTTTTTTAATTAAAATGTGACTCAAGTAGACACTAAAAATTTGTTGTGTTGACTGCAGTATACATTCAAGCACATTATACTACTGTACGAAACTGAATGGACGCTTCGGTAGTATAGGTTAGTTCTGTTAACCACATGGCACATGGTGGGATCAGTTAAAAGCAGTTGGAAGAGAAGGGGTTAACAAAACATTGACAATACAGTAACGTCTATTATTTAAATACTTTAACATTTATGAATTTCAATATTTTCAAACAAAAATTTATTCATTTTTCTCCTTTCTAGATAAAAAAAGCAATGGACATCAACTCGATAATGGATAATAACAAAAAGTGGTATGATGAATATGATAAGGCATCAGGACCATTTACTCATTCTAAAAGTCATCTGGAAGTGTTGAACTTAAAAGAAGAAGCCAAAAGATATTTGGAAGCAGATGCAACTGGGTTTCAATCAAAACAATTGAAGTCAAGAAATTCTGAAACAGCATGGTTAAGGACAGCATTGACACAGGGAACGATACAAGACAAAGTAGCTGCTGGGATTGTTTTAGTGCAAGATAATCCAAAATTTAACTTATCAAGATTGACTTTCTTGATAAATCAAGTGAAAACATCAAAGCACAATCAATGCAGCATGATAATAACTTCACTGAGAGATCTCTTTTTGGATAGTTTACTTCATCCGTCGTATAAGTTGTTAAAGTTCGAAGAACAGAATTTGGATACAATTAGTGAAAAAAGTGATTCGGATTCCATAATTAGAATAGATCCGTCCAAAAAGAAATTGTTAGCACACTGGTATTTCGAAGATCAATTATACGAACATTATGAACGATTTGTAGTTTCGTTAGGTCTAATTGCTTCGGATACAGTGGATACTAATCGAGAAACAGCAATATCCGTAATGACGGATTTGTTAATAGGGAATTCCGAACAGGAGGATAAACTCTTGGATTTAATTATAAATAAAGTAGGAGACCCTAACAGTAAAGTCGGATCTAAAGCAATATTTTGCTTAAACAAATTACTACATGAGCATCCAAATATGAAAGTCATAGTACTACGAGAAATTGAGAAATTACTATTTAGAAAGAATGTATCACAGCGTGCTCAGTACTACGCAATTTGCTTACTGACGCAGTTTCTTTTGAGTAAGGAAGATTCGGAAATAGCTGCAAATCTTATTGAAGTATATTTTGCATTCTTCAAAGCTTGTTTGAAAAGAGGCGAACCAGACAGTCGAATGATGGCAGCAATTTTAACTGGTGTAAATAGAGCATATCCATTTGCACAAATACAGTCAAATGTGTTACAAAGTCATATAGATTCTGTATATAAAGTTGTGCATGTTGGGTCGTTTAATGTTTCATTAAATGCACTGAGCTTATTGCATCAAGTAAGTTTCAATATGATTTTGATTTGTAATATTGTATTTATTTTACGATTATTATATTATTTGTATTATTTCAGATCAGCGGGAAGGACGAAAATCAAGCCAATAGGTTTTATTCTGCGTTCTATCGGAAATTACTTGATCCAGAAATTGGCGTTGCTAACAAACGTGCAATATTTCTGAATTTGGTATATAGAGTTTTACAAAGTGATCATAGTATACAGCGATTATACGCTTTTATCAAGAGAATCTTACAAGTTGCCTTATACTTTCCGGCAAATATGATATGTGCCACGTTATATGTGGTATCGAAAGTTCTTCAGACACACAAAGGTTTAAAGAATCTTTTGTTCGACACGAAAGATTGTATTAAAGTTAAAGACGATCTAGACGATGAGAAATCGTCGAATTCAGAATCTGAAAATTCTGACGATGAAAAGGACGATGAAGCAAAAGATTCAATCATGTTGACAAATATAGTGATTGCAGATCCCACAAAGTTAAATATTAAGTCTGGTAAGGAGAAAATAGTGGATACAAAACTGGAAGTTAATAAACACGGCAAATATGATCCTTTTTGTCGTAATCCACTTTTTGCCGGTGTACAAACAACTCTCAACACAGAATTATTAACTTTAAGTAAACATTATCATCCAAGTGTCGCATTATTCGCCAATACAATACTCGAAGGTATTTCCAAAAAAAAGAAAATAATAATAATTGTAATTCGATGGATTTGAATTATAGTAAATTAATTTTTTGTAGGGAAGACAGTCGACTACACAGGAGATCCATTAGAAGACTTGACATTAATGCGTTTCTTAGATCGATACGTTTACAAGAATCCTAAAAAATTGGAAGATAAAAAGGTGCAACGAAAGAATGATCCACTAGCAAAACGTGCAGGATACGTACCTAAAGGAATACGTCGAATTCCAGTTGATAGTGCTTCTTACCTTAACGAAAGAGAAGAACGTATTCCTGTTGACGAATTGTATCTCTATCATTACTTGAAACGATCACGAGGATCGAAGCCTGTATCTTCAGCAGACGACGATGACATGGAAAGTGTTAATAGTGAAGAATTTAATGATATCATGGATAAATTAGGAAATGCAAATGACTTTGATGAATTAGATATTGCAGCAGATATTCAAACTGGGAAGAAAAATAAAAAAGGTAAGTCGAGTATACGCGTAAAGTAAAAACTCTCAAAAATTATATGCTGGATTCAATTTGTTACAGATATTGAAGAAAATGACGATGAATTGGAGGATAATGAAAGTGATCATAGTGAAGCCTCTGTTAAATCAGATGATTCGGACGCAGAACAACTTAGCGGTGAAAATTCAGACGACGAGTTTCAAAATCTAAGTGACATTGATATGGATGGAATTGAGGACGAAGATTTAAGTGACATAGACTTTAATGGAGATTCCAATGACGAAGAAGAAACTTCATTTAATACGAAAAATCTTAATGGGAAAATCAAACACATGAAAGGAAAAAGTCAAAATAAGAAGAATGTAAAAGGAAGTGGAAAGGATATTGATAATAACATATTTGTATCAGCCGAAAAGTTCGCAGAAATGTTAGAGGAGCAAAGTCGACAAAAGAACAAACACGGTGGAACTGATACGTTCAGTAACATTGATGGTGCCAGTAGTAAACAAATCGATTGGGAAATGAAAAGGCATCAAAAATTAACAGCACCTTTTCACAAGAAGAAGAAGAGGAAAGGGCAGCAATCTTCGATGAAGAATAATAAAAAAATTAAATATTAAACATACAATAAAGATCCATATTTACATGCACCTGTGTAATTACGTTTGAATGTTTTATACCTTAACAGAATTCTGTATATATAACTTCAGATCTTGATAGTTCTGTTAAAAAATTGACATTAACAAATCAAAGATTCTATTACGTTTTTGTCTTTAATTGAACTTATGAACTAAAACTCGTGTCAAAAATAGATGGCTTGATTTTCTTCCATAAGAAGTAAGCTAACACTTATGTATTTGAGGAATAGGTAGGAAAAAGCAATTGAAAGATTTAATTGCGTATAAAAAAAAAGATAATGAGAAATTTGTTAGATATATATGTACTTTTACGCAGCTAATTATTAGAAAAACGTCAAAAACCAATTTATTTATAATCTATAATAATAATAATAATGTATAATCATTGTAATCCATGTAACGTTGGTTGGATGCAAAATATGTTTGCAAGAATGTTTACGATTGGAGACATCTTTGCAGCTTATCTATTAACCAAGAGTCTTAAATCTTACCGTATTTCCGCACACATGGTACATTGTCATTATGTCAGTAGTTAAATTTTATTTCACAAAATTTCTTTGGCAAATCACCCAATACTAATATTCAAGTAACATAGGAAATAAAAAGTACAAAAATGTTATCTCGCGTGTAACTTTCTTAATAGCGCAATACTTTTAAGATGTCAAATACGTTGAACTTGTAAAAAATTGCAGAGATGTTTCCTTTTTTATCACACACGTTCAACATGAAAGTACAATACGATAACTACTTCTTACTGATACCGAGACAATTGTGTGACATTTGTATATTAATAACCGTGTTCTGGCTTTGAACGTAATATATAATGAATGTTTAGAATCAATATAACGGTACCATCAGTAGACAAATTCTCAAAACTTTTTTTTTACACGCAGGTAAGTTGTTTGTTATATGCAGGATATTCTATAACGTGCAGTGTATGTGTATCGATAAGCTAGACGCTACTCTGCATCAGCTTTTGACGAGTTCTCTTCATCATTTGTAGAGCTATGCCACGTTAGTCGTTCTTCGTAAAATCTAATCACGATTTGCGGACACTTTTCGTTTGCAATACGTGCCGGTACTAAGTCAGCATCTTCAGTTCCTTTCCATTTCATCAAAAACATTAATTCTCCACTGGAATCCGTTGCACCAATTACACGTTCCGGTTCTAGATTTCTGTCGAATCCTATAACATAGATCGATTGTGAGTCAATATCACGATGTATTATATTTTGTTGCGTGGAAATCTTAAAAACGTTGGGTCATACTGCAATATACCTTTACCTTTCTTTTCTTCCGCTGCTTTCTTTTTAGCTTGGGTTGGCGTTGGTGTGCTCGAACTTTTCCTCTTCTTCTGTTCCTTGTCTTCGTGTTTGCCCGCTGTCGCTCCTTCCTTTTTCTTACGATTCTCTTCGAATTCGGCAATCAAATCTGGACAGTCTAAATTCTCTTCTGGTTCCCATGTGTTTTCGGCATTTGAATAGCCTTTCCATTTCAAAAAGTATTCCACCTAGAGTAAACACATCCCAGAATGTAAAAATAATCAAACGTTACCATTGTATTTCGATTATACGTAGAAACACTTACTTTTCCTTTTACGATTCTCCTATCCAACACTTTTTCTACGCTAAATTCTTGTTCGCCTTCAGTGTCTGCAGGTGACGATGATTTGCCCTTACTCATGTTTCACGTCTGACAGGGTACACAATAACGTTGACACTGAAAACATTCGTACAATTATGAAACGATACCTGGATACGTGAATACAAATTGAATAAGTTAAAAGCACAATAATAACTGTAGCAAATCCATTGTTCAATAAGTAAATAAAACAAAACTGGATAAAATTGGAAAGAATCGAGTGTTGTACATTAAGTATATTGACAGTATATTTACATTTAAAATGGCTTGCTGCTTTCAGTAATAGCTAAGTAACATCTGCTATTTGATAAAACGTTCCGACAAAGAATAAGTACGTAATATGCAGAGTAAGCAGAACGCTTCAAAAAAGCAATGAAATTCTTATGAAGCAAAATGGCGGTATAACAACCGGGAAGCGGTCTAACTTTTGCGTATTATATTATGATGAAATTACTGAATAACGAAACGTTACCTCTCTTATATTTTTCGAAAATATTCCTATTCTATTACGAGTACGATTATTTTATTCTTAGGAAGTTTACCTCTATAATAAAGTTTTAAAGAACGCAGAACAATAATGACAAAGCGTGTCCGGCAAATTTCCTCGCACGTTAGCGTCTTGCACTGGTTTCTCTGCTCTTGCCGCGAAAATGAGCATGTGTGCCAGGCGTACCAACATTCAAAAATTGTCGATAATTTTGAATTATTCCTTTTTTTATTTGCAGACTGTGATCATTATAATTTTAGATGAAAATTCGTTAGAAAATTACTGATCCTTCTCGTTAGAAATAATATAATTTGTATTATGTAAGCTTATATATATGTGTATAACATATATCATGGATTTATTCCAAATGAACAATGACATAGAATTAAATATTAGCCTAAATGGATTTATTTACAAAATGATGCTGAATATATTAGCACATGCATATTGAACAGTCTCTCGATTTTGAAAAATATTGAAAATACAATATTGCTAGGTGGCGCGCAGTGAATTTTAACGTTAACTTTCCGTTCTACACTACATGCAATTCAAACGGCGCTGAAAATTCAGAGCTGGCAAGGTCTTTCAAGGTATCATTAAAATAGAATTCGCAAACTAAGAGTATGTATTGAAATTTGTATAATTTTATACCATTGAAGGATTAGTGTAGTGGAGTAATTATATGAGTTTCTGTGAATTGTTTACAGATTAAAATACGAAATGGCTGCACACGCTGTTCTGAGACTTATACGTCCGAAAAGTGTTGTTCCTCATATTCATCGATGTGCTTCTTTATCAGCTTTCGAGATTCAGCATAAAACTCCAACAATTATAAAAGTAATGCCGATACCAAAAGCTCACTATGGTGGTCGACATACAGTTACTCTATTACCCGGAGCTGGCATTGGCCCCGAATTGATGACCTATGTAAAAGAGGTATATAAACAGTGTTTTTCATATCCTAACCGAAAATCAGCCCTTACGAACCTTGGGTTGTGTCATTTTCAACTCCCCTATTCATTCTAAGTATTAGTGCATATGGAAAGAAATTTTCTGAAATGGAAAGGGAGATAAGCTGTTTATCTTTGATAGAGGTAGTCTTACATAATTTCACTGTCACACTCTAATTTCAGGTTTTTCGTTATGCGGGTGTACCAGTAGATTTTGAGGATATAGAAATTGATCCTAATGCGGACGATAATGAAGACTTGGATTATGCCATTACTTCCATTCGTAGAAATGGAGTTGCTCTGAAAGGAAATATCGAAACTCGTAGCAGAGAAGCCGGCGTTATGTCAAGAAATGTAGCTCTGCGAAATGAATTAGATCTTTACGTAAATGTTTTACATTGTGTTTCGTATCCAGGTGTCAATTCGCGTCAAAAGAATATTGATATAGTTATTGTTAGACAAAATACCGAAGGTGAATACGCTATGCTAGAGCACGAAAGTGTTCCTGGCGTTGTAGAAAGCATGAAAGTTATAACTCGTTCAAATTCTGAGCGTCTTGCGCGATATGCATTTGAGTATGCTAAAAGAAACGGAAGGAAGAAGATAACTACAGTTCACAAAGCCAATATTATGAAGCTTTCCGATGGATTGTTTCTCGAAACTTCCAAGCGCGTGGCCAAAGACTATCCAGATATAACGCTGAACGATATGATTATCGATAATACTTGTATGCAATTGGTATCGAATCCACATCAATTTGATATTATTCTTACGACTAATTTATATGGAGCTATAGTATCTAACGTTGTTTGTGGCCTTTTGGGTGGGGCTGGACTTCTAGCTGGTAAGAATTTTGGAGATCATTATACAATATTTGAACCAGCTACACGTAATACTGGTGCAGGAATTGCTGGAAAAAACATTGCCAATCCAATTGCAATGTTAAATGCTGCTGTCGATATGTTACGTCATCTCGGACATAAACATCAGGCAACATTAATACAAAATGCGATTAACAAAACCATTAGCCAAGGCGTTCATACACGCGACCTCGGTGGATCGGCGACAAGTAGGGAAGTTGTAGATAGCATCATGAAGCATATTAAAAATGCGGCTAACTAAGACTGAAAATGCACATTTTGTTGAAAAAAAAGGATCGTAGAAACTGCATAAAAAGCAAGTGTACATTTAAATTTTGGCTTTTTAGCAAGCATATTCCATTGACAGTTTAGCGAATGCTACTAATTTAGTCAGCAACACTTTTACCTTTCAACTAATTACAAGACAAACAATTATTTAATGCTAAAATACTCGAGAAAAAAAACGTTAGACTTTCGACACATACTATCGTATATGAAAAGTTTACCCAATATGACAAGTGTGTGTTACAGTATTTCACAATCGACGACTTGTAATATATTTGTTGTAAGTATTAGTATTAATATGAGTCATTCGCACGAAATCAGTGTTTACGAAAGAAAAATCAATAATTTCAAGGATGTAAATGATTTTCTATCTATTTCTGATTAAAGATACTCTGAAATAATATGAATAAATAAATGTAAATTTACTAGACCTGTATCAGTAGCAAAATTTATATTAAGGTTTATTTTGATTTTTCGGTTTCTACGTGATAATCAAGGCTTCAAAATGATAGGAGGGAAATTAAAAATATTATCATGTACAATCGTGGACGAAATAATGTATATTAATTTTAATTCCGTAGGAGCTGAAGTGCCAAATCTTCATCCGCTTTTAAGTCTATATTGTCAATTTTTTGTTTTGTTTTTCGTCGCTTTTTTAAGTTTTTGTAGTCCTTCTGCGTGATTAGTTTCCTCTTAGGAAGCCTAAAAATATTGATCGTTACCAAAGACCAGATATTATAAGGAAAATAAAGGAACGTGTATATTTTTACAGAATATCGCATACACAACTAATTATTAGAATATTTACCTGTGAACTTTACTTTCTTCCTCTTCAATTTCCTCTGACTCTTCAACATCCGAGAGTTTCTGATCGTCTTCCGATTTGGAAGTATTTGAACTGCCACTTTTGGAATCTTTCTTTTCTCCATATATCTTATCCGGATCTGGTAACCATGACAGATCAGGTCCACTCGATTCACCACCACTATCATCTACATTCTCTTCAATACTATCTTCTGCAACGTCTTCGGCTTCTTCAGATTCAACGTCTTCTTCAACCGCTTTCTTACTAGCTTTCAGCTTTCGTTTCTCTTCGCGATGTCTTTCTTTTATCTTTTCTCTGAATCGCTGTTTATCATACTTATCTTCTTCGCGTAACACTTGTTTAGCAAGTTCTATATTAATACCCGATTCTTCTTCGTTTTCATATAATCTCGCTAACTCTGATACCTTCGATTTCGTTGAATCGATTTGTTCCTAAAATAGAAATACGGTTATGATGATTATAATTATTATACATTCTACTCAATTATCGAGCACAATATTACCTGGCCATCATTGTCGAAAGTAGTCTTTTTATTTGGTACTATGTTCTTTCGCAGTATTTTTTTCGCTATTGCCGCTTTTGTTATTGCTTTTTTCTTATCGTTGGAAAGTTCTATCTGGTCAGTAGTAGTGTCATCAGGTGTATCATCAATATCTATGTTTTTCCTTTTAACTGTTAGTATGTCGTCATCGTCACTGGCGTCTGTTGCAAATAAACGAACGATAATTAATTAGTTCACCTTTCCTTTTACAGCGATATATATATATTTCTACTATTTATTCTTTTACCGTATGTAAAATTATTCGCCGATTGGTCATCATTTATGCTACGATTATCAGACTTTTCAACCATCCTATCGTCTTCGCTTTCATCCTCGGTTTCTTCATTCCGCACGTCATCCTTCTCTCGTTTATTACTGGCTGAAATTGCGCGTTGGTTTTGTATTCTTCGTAGAAATCGAATTTTTGGCGGAATAGCCAGACCTAAAGATCTAAAATTATTATATTAGTCCTTTATCGTTAGATATAAGAGTTTCGCATTGTTCACATACATATCTATAATATCTACATACTTACTTAGCGTATGCGTCTGTGTTTAACGAATGAACATTAAAGATCGTTTTATCCTTCATTAGAAATACTGATTTAACATAGGCTACAAATGCTCTCTGAGCTGTTTCCTTCAGTGATACATCTCGTGCGAGTGTTGCTTCAAGTTTGCGTTGTGGCGAAATTAATTTGTTTGGATTAATCCTATATCAAAGACAATGATGCATCAGTTATCGCAGGAAAAAATTAGTATGTACTTCGTTTTCTGTACTTACTTTATCATATTAATTGGAATTTTCTTCGCTCTAAGTCGTTCTACCATTTCTTCCTCCGACGGCAATAAAACTAATAAAGATTCACCACCTCTTTGAAATCTGGCTGTTCTACCGGCTCTGTGTATATATGCATTAACATCTTCAGGACAATCCATTTGCACAACCCAATTGACAGCAGGAAAATCTGAAATATATATTTTATTAGTTATGTCCTGTCAAACGATAAGTATTAATGATACCTACCTAATCCACGTGCTGCGATGTCAGTTGCAAACAACACAGCGTGCTGCTTTTTACAAAACGTTTCATATATTTCCATTCTTCTCATTTGATGTAGCGTACCGTATAAAGCCAATAAACTGATGCCTGGCTTCAATCGACAGAATGCTTCGTATACATATTTCACCTAAAAACAATTGTCTAAAATTTTGTCTTTTAGAAAACGTTTGACACGTTTGAAAACTGTGACGTACCTGTTTGCAACTAGAAAAGAAGACGATAATCTTTTGTTTTAAATGATTTTTTATAAAAGACCAAACCATTGATATTTTATCTTCCAATTCGCAAATAACATAACTTTGTTGAAGACCTTCCGGTGTGGTATGCGTGGCATGCTCGTGTACAGAAACGTACAATGGGTCTTTTAAACTTAATCTCGCCAAGTCTCTGACAGATCTAAAAATTAAAAGAGGGCCCAATTTAGATTGAACGTAATCAGAAAGATATCTGCTCAAGATTTGTATCCATAAATTAATACGTATTGCCACATACTTTGTTTGTGTTGCTGAAAACAAAAGGGTCTGTCGCTTTGGTGGTAAATTTTCAATAATGGCATTCATCGTTTGTTCAAAACCCATATCCAAACATCGGTCAGCTTCATCTAAGACTAGTATCTATAGTTATAAATATGAAATTTAACATAATTTTGTTATAACATTATATTCTCCATAATTATATCATAGCAAACATACCTGCATGTTTACACAATCGAATAATGGGTTTTCGTCCATATGCTGCAGTAATCTACCAGGAGTGCATATAACAATATTACACTGGTCCATTCGTTTCTTTTCAAATTTTAAGTCTTTACCACCAATGATTAATCCGGCCGAGATATCATGGTGATGTCCTATTTTACGCAAAGTTTCATATATCTGATACGCTAATTCTCTGGTTGGAGTGATAACAAGAGCACCAACTCCATCGAGCCTAGACCATTGCTTAGCATAGAGTCTTTCTAAAATCTGGCGAAACCAAATTGATATAAAACATCTACGTTAGATAAGTATAACAACAATTTAAGATTATCTTCTTTTGAAAGTATTGTTATAAATCATACCGGTACGAGAAATGCTAATGTCTTTCCACTTCCAGTCTTAGCTGCGCCTAAAATATCATTTCCTTTCAATGCTAAACCTATACTCTGTCTCTGAATATCTGTCATTGTCACATAATTATTTTCAGCTAATCCTTTTAGAGTTTTTTGCGACAATGGTACATCCGTAAACTTCGTTATCTTTGACTCGTCAATCTGTAATCCGACAGCTATTATAAAATACAATCGAAAACTGATTATAGATTTTTTAGTAGATTTGACATGCTTACACTGTCATACTTTGCTTGTAAGCTCTCAATTATATGGCTTTCTGGTATTTGTTTCTTCTTTGTATTGTAAACTTTAACTTTTTTCTTCGTTCCCATTTTTGTATGGTTCACCATACCGCTCGAATGCGTTAAAAAGTATTAAATGGTATTAAAAACTGTATTTTAAGGTTAGACTATCAGCTGTCGCATTTGTATACCACCATGTGGTCCAGTAAGCCATGTGGTTTGGATACATTTGGATACATTTCGTGTGATCGACTCTCACCGGAAATAAAAATCCAATACTGTGCCGGATATCAAGGATTTGAAAATGAAAAATATATATTCAGCACATGATCACATTACTGTAAAATTGGACGACAGTAATAAACAATATGTTTTGAATCGTACATACATGTTTTAAGTATTTAAATTTTGTACAGGTTTATAACAAATCGAATAGTACGTGTGCTGTGATTAAACTTACGTACAGAATTAGTAATACTTGACTTACTTATTTTTAGTATTTTAAATATCAGCTGTTAAGTGTTATATTTAAATGAAAATATTTCGTTAATAAAGCAGATACTGCCAAATTGTTATACTTTATTTTAGTCATATTTTAAGCCATAGAATTATCCCCTCGCTTATCCGACACCTGTTACTTTCTACTCTGTATAACAGGAGAATAAATAGAAATAAAAAATAATTCTAATTTCTAATCACCTTGGTTTCTCAAGTATTGTTGATATAAGCTTCAGCGAATTCCATGAGAAGTATTTCACACGCAATACGACCAATTCTCAGATTTTCCTTTAAAAAAACTTCACTTCAACCAGGAAATATCTTGAGATGTTAATCATAGAAACATACGCAATCAATGAGATATGAGATGTCAGAGTTCATATTAACTAATGTAACTCCTTAGGTCAGTGACCATTCCGTTTGCCGCTATACGGTGTCTCAGAAAGAAACAAGTTATAATATCTTAATTGACTGCACAAATTAATCTTGTATCTCGTGTAAAATACATCATAATCAGTTTTTATAGATGAAGATTTATTAAAGCTGAAGAATAAACTTCGACGATTAGAATAACTGACTAAAAGAGCAAATGTAACTTCCTCAACAGGAGACATATTTCCTCGGGAAGTAATCAATTAAAGTACTCGTGAGCTGAATGATGATTGCATCCTCCTATGGAGCAATTAAAAATAATAAGTAAGAGAAGTGTAAGCGATATATTCCAAGTAAACCATTCTGATATCCGTGTGGCATCATTTCTCTTTCTCAATGCAAACATAATGAATTGTGTCATAAAGCGACATAATTCTTATATAAAAGTATCTGGTATTCAATTTACTGATTATTCACTATCTATTTCAAAGTAATTATTTAAGAAATTATTTAAGAAACTGGAGGAAATAAAAATAGTTTAGCTTCACAGTTACGTCACCTTTAATAACTATTCATTAACTATCCTCGTTTATGAGAGAACCTCTGCCACCCTGTACGTACCGCTAGGCGCCACGTGTTATTCGAATCAGTGTCAATAGAGAAGATGTGGAATTGTCATTAAAAGACAGATGTGTGGAATGCGAGCATGACGGTACACGCATCCTCATTTATACGAGAAAGAGAAGGGGAGCGCGAAGTACCGAGTTAGAACCAGGGATCAAAGCTGATGGAGGGATGAAAAAGCGTGGGGATAGTACCATAATGAAGACTAGTACGTTCAGATAAGTCTGTGACCGGCTACGGGAACTTCGCGGTCGCTTTCAAATTGAGATCGATTGCTCCAGTGCTTTCTTCGTGTAGTATCATAAAATCTTTAAGTAATTTAATGTGGGAATCATGATTTGACGAGGAAAGGTAGCATGCGACGAGAGCACCCGAAACAATTATGGAGAACACTGCAACTTCCCTGTACTGCCAATTTGGCTCTTTTGGCATTTTACCTTTTTTCGTACGGAATGGGATTGCGTGGAATAGTGGCCAATACGACTCTTCAAGATATGGGTGAGCTAGATCAATGATTCTTACTAAAAAAAAAAATTAACAGCGCTATTATACCAAATACAGTTGATTTTTGGATACATATGTATACGAATTCATTATGTATAATTAAATTCTAAAGTTAGGTGCATCCTTTTTTTTTTTAAATGACTGCAATTATTTCAATGCGAGTGATCTATTCGATCATATCGCTCAACGCGTATAGCAGTACGTAATGTCAAACTGCATGCGTCATAATAGAAAGGAGGACTTCTTGATAGAATTGGTTTAAGCATTCATTACGATGGCGCGAGACATATCTTCTGGGTTCAGGGGTTACGGGGTTTCCAGTTGCTCTATGTGCTGTCATCCGGCACGCGTACTCATTTCATGAATCACGAGAATTTCTATTATTTGCAATTACGTTGCACTCTTACTTCTAACGAAATTCTTATCATAGGAAGAGATACAGTGGATCTTATGGATGGTACCGGAATACAAGAAGAATCAGTTGGAGTAACTGTAGCACAAAGTCGTTGTCGTGGAAATAATACTGTGGCATACGAGATCGCGGACTCTGCATTTCTAACAATTAATACGAATGTATTATTCCCTGTTGGAATCCCACGTGATTTTTCCATTTTGATCGTTGCCAGACCGAAGCATGGTCAGTTAGAGATTTAATAAAATACGTAAAACTATTTACCAAAATGCAGCTAAGTGCAAAAAAACTTATCGCTCGTTTAATTAGGGTCTCCGAGTTCCGTGGTTTTTGCTATCTACAGTGATAGCGGTGAAGAACAACTAGTGGTGTCATTAGGAACAGACGTCACGATTTTTTATAGTACTTTTCCGGACGACAACGATAAAGCTGTTTCGTTTGGAATTAATATTTCCGATGACAATTGGCATCGCATAGGAATCAGCATTAAAGGCGATGCAGCTACGCTTATTCTTGACTGCACTGAACAAATCACGAAAGAGCTGCGAAGACGTACTGGTGAAACGATTAGTGTCAGTGGTATTATCATCATTGGTCAGCAATTGATTGAGGGCGATGTTTTTTCGGTAAGCTAAAAACCGAATCATCATTTTCACAAACCGAAACAAGAGAAAGAACATCGAAGAAACATAAATTTTGTGATTTATAAAAATATTTTTTAGGGTGCTCTTGAATTGTTAAAAATATCTCCCGCTCCGGATGCTGCTTACGAAATCTGCACGGTGTTCGCGCCAGACTGCAAAGATGAAACGCGACACAAATTGAACTATGGTCTTCGTTCAATTACAGGAAATCATGAATTATCCGCGACGCATTCTACATCTTCGAGTTATTTCGAAAGTACAGCAAATGCTGCCACTGGCTACAGAGCAGGAAATATAGGATACTCAACAAACTCGAACAGTAGAACACTTTATTATGGATCAAACTATAATTATGCAAACCGTTCGCAAAATCATGATGATCACGAAAATTTTGGAAAGAATATTGGCGATAATTATATCGAAGGGAATGAAGATGAAGGCGAGGAAAAATCTAACGAAGAAAATACGTATGTTTATAGAGCACATCAACGTCTGACTAACGCTACATATTCGCCGCAACCTACTTTAGAAACGATTGCTAATCGTATTGATCTAAATATTACTAGAGCAAATGAAAGTGGAATAAATTTACACGGTACCTATTTCGATACAGAGACAGGGTCACAAAATTTATCAAAGGATTTAAATTTGACTGAAGAATCGTATTATCCCATTGAGTACTATAATATGCGTGGACCATCTGGTCCGCGTGGATATCCTGGACCTCCCGGAATTCCTGGTTCACCAGGCAGAAAGGGAGAACCAGGAAGAGACGGGATCCCAGGCTTACAAGGTGCTGCAGGTCCACCAGGAAACGTTTTCATCGTACCTTCGCTAAATCAACAAGGAAACGATAAGGGGCCCGATTCTCAAGCAGAAGCATTGAGACAAATGTTGTCGCAGCACATATTAGCAATGAGAGGAGCGGAAGGTCCTATGGGATTAACAGGACTTCCTGGTCCTGAAGGTCCATCGGGACCACCTGGTCAGAAAGGAGAACCTGGAGAAATTGGAGAACCAGGTCCAAGAGGCGAAAGAGGTAAAAATATCTTCCAGTAAAATAAACATGGATTCAGCAACATTTAACAAGATTTTTGTGACACAGGAATTCCTGGGCAGACTGGTAGAGAAGGCAGACGGGGTCGACCAGGAAGAGATGGCGAAAGGGGTCTGACTGGACTACCTGGTGTTAAAGGTGAACAAGGACCACCAGGATTACCGGGACTACCAGGAGACAAAGGTGAACGGGGACCAACGGGGACCGTTGGCGAACCTGGATTGCCAGGTCATGAAGGGATGCAGGGTGAAGATGGTGCTCCTGGTTTACCGGGTTTACCGGGAGAAATGGTGCGGAAAATTGTCACAATTAGAATTTTGGGTTATGAAGAAAAATTCAAATGATTATTTTTAATGTAGGGCCCTAGAGGATTTATAGGACCACGGGGTTTTCCTGGAATGCCGGGCAATCCTGGAATTCCCGGAAGCGAGGGACAACCTGGTGTAAAGGGAAATATTGGGCCGCCTGGCCCTCCAGGTTCTCCAGGACAATCAGGGCCAATGGGTCCTGTTGGTCCACCGGGTCCTCAGGGATTATTAGGGCCAACAGGATTCGTCGTAAGTATTTCGTTAGGAGTATCGACTAGAAGTGCAATAATTGATTGGATTTATGATCAATGTGGCATGTAGGGTCCACAAGGCAAATCTGGTATTCCTGGTCTTCCTGGGGCTGAGGGTCCTCCAGGGCATCCAGGAAATCCTGGGGTACCTGGAGCGAAAGGAGAGCAAGGCTTGCCGGGTCCGCAGGGTGCAGTCGGGTTTCCTGGAGTGCGTGGTGTAAAGGGTGACGAAGGAAAGCGTGGACCTGTGGGCGAACGAGGAGAAAAGGGAGACCGAGGCAGAGACGGTGAAAAGGGTGACCTGGGTGTTAAAGGAGAGCCGGGTTCGCCAGGACCACAAGGTATTCCTGGACTCGAAGGATTAGAAGGACCAAAAGGTTTTGAAGGTCCGCGAGGTGAAACTGGGCCGATTGGATCTCCCGGCGAAAAAGGAAAAACGGGTGTCCCAGGGTTTGTAGGATTTCCTGGAAATGCTGGTGATAAAGGAGATAAGGGTTACGCGGGACGTCCAGGCTTGCCTGGAGAAAAAGGAGAAAGGGCATGTATAATATGTTAAATACTTTTATAGAAAATTGTTACATATACGAAATTATGTACTGCGTGTAAGATTAATTAAAAAAAATATCTCAAAGTGTATACTTCTTCATAGGGAAATGATGGAATGCAAGGCGAGAGGGGTGAAATGGGACCTAGAGTAAGTATTGTAGGTCTACAGAGTAAAAGCTGATGAAATTCAGAAGATGTTAACAAAGTAATATAAAGGGTTTCAGAGGTGCTCGAGGACGAAGAGGTGCAGAAGGTTTTCCGGGTCCGAAGGGTGATACTGGTCAGCCAGGTCCTCCTGGACTGCAAGGAGAACTCGGACCTCCCGGTGTTGAGGGTCCTCGAGGTTTTACAGGCCCTCCGGGTCAAATGGGTCTTGATGGAAAAGATGGAATTCCGGGTCCACCAGGAGAGCGCGGGCCGATTGGTGACTCTGGACTACCAGGTCCAGCCGGTACACCCGGAGTTATTGGTCCACAGGGTCCAGCGGGCGAACCCGGCCAACCTGGAGAGCCTGGAGTTCCTGGTAATCCTGGTCTGTCTGGCGAGCCAGGACCGCCGGGTGAACAAGGCAAAGAAGGCCCGCCTGGTCCTCTTGGTTTACCTGGTAAGCCCGGGCCACCTGGTCCCGCTGGATTACCAGGATTTCCCGGAGAACGTGGATTAAGTGGATTACCGGTTAGTATTTCTTGTAATTACAATCGTCTTTTAGCTTTCCTTTTTTACACCAATAGGAAATAATATGTAAATAAGGTTTGAATCAATTTAGGGCATTGCTGGACCTAAAGGGGAATTGGGTCTAACAGGACAACAAGGGCCGCCTGGCGATAAAGGGGCACAAGGCGAGCCCGGTACAGAGGGTGCTCCAGGACCTCCTGGAGTGCAAGGCCCTAAAGGACCACTTGGACCGATCGGACTGAAAGGCGAAAGGGTACTAAATTTAAGAAACTCTCATCTTGCAGACTCTAATATTAATATTACGTATTGCGTCATCATGATTTATTTCAGGGTGAATCAGGAGTTGCAGGCCCTACAGGGCGGGACGGTCTTCCTGGTCAACGAGGGTTACCGGGCCCACCAGGCCCTGTCGGTGTCCCAGGGGAAGATGGAGACAAGGGTGATATGGGAGCACCTGGTGAAAAGGGATTTAAAGGCTCTCAAGGCGAAATGGTAATTTCGAAAATTCTCTCGATTTTTGTTATATATTATATGCAAATCAACAATTATCTGTCATTTCGTAGGGTCCATCAGGTCCACCAGGTATTCAAGGCCCACGCGGAGAGCCAGGTGCAGTAGGACCTGTTGGTGAAAAGGGACCGCCTGGAGAAATGGGAAGGCAGGGTCCAAAGGGCGAAGATGGACCTTTGGGTGCACCAGGACCTGGCGGTCCTGTTGGTCCGCAAGGTTTACCTGGTCCTTCGGGAGCAAAAGGAGAAATAGGAGATGTTGGAGCTATTGGTCCAGTGGGTCCAGCTGGAAATCCTGGAGAACCTGGATCTAGGGGACCAAAAGGTGTGGAGGGAGTGCAAGGACCGCCAGGAACCGAAGGCCGGCAAGGCGAAAAGGGAAATGCTGGATTACCTGGCTTACCAGGTGTGAGTGGTAGCGAGGGAAAACCTGGTGAGAGAGGTTTTCCAGGTCCAAAAGGAGAAGAAGGGAAAAGTGGCCCACCTGGACCACCTGGTACTCGTGGAATTCCTGGCCCAGAAGGACCAAAGGGTAACGTAGGAGCTCCAGGCTTCCCTGGATCACCCGGAGAACCTGGTTTACCCGGTGTGAAAGGCGATCCTGGAAAAGATGGAGAAGATGGAAAAGTAGGCGATATTGGCGCACCCGGAGAAATCGGTCCTCCAGGAAAAGAGGGACTACCCGGAGCACCTGGGAAACAGGTATGGAAATCATCCTGTTTAATTGATTATTACGAGATTTACACTTGTTCGAAAATTAGGGTCCAGAGGGTCCAGCTGGTCTACAAGGAAGTCCAGGATTACCAGGAGAGAAAGGTGACATTGGATTAACTGGAGCACCCGGTTTGCAAGGTCGTACTGGTCCACAAGGTTTTCCAGGACCAGAAGGGTTGCCAGGTATCAGAGGCCTTCCAGGTCTGGCAGGAGAAAGCGGTCCACCAGGAATGCCTGGAGCCATGGGTGCTCCAGGAAAAATTGGCCCGGTTGGTCCAAAAGGTCAGAAGGGCGACAGAGGCAAAAGAGGTGCGAAGGGACATAGGGGAGAAATAGGAGTTATGGGATTAAGAGGTGAACAGGGAGAAAGAGGTGAAAAAGGAGAACGCGGACCACCAGGACCCGAAGGACCAAAGGGTGAAATTGGGTCTATAGGCCCGCCAGGTCCAAAAGGTAATGATGGTCCTCCTGGTTTACCTGGAATGGAGGGACCGCCGGGACTCAAAGGAAGTATGGGGAACGATGGACCCAAAGGAGATCCTGGTGTTCCAGGACCTCCAGGTCCTCCAGGTCCACCAGCGGATCAACCAATGATTCCACCAGAATTACTATTTAGAGAACAATTATCTAGAAAAAGACGCGATGTCCTGGAAGACGGGTAAACACTATACAGTTAGAAATAGATTTATTATTAATTAATAGATTACTAATAAAAATTATTTTTCTTCAGACTTGAGGAAGATATTCTAGAAAAAAGCGACAAAGTTGAAGAAATTCTAGGCACCAAGTTTTTGGACATGTATAGTTCTATTTATACTATGAGGCAGGAGTTAGATCGAATAAGGAAGCCTATTGGAACCAGAGAAAATCCAGCGAGAACTTGCAAAGATCTGTTCTATGGACATCCTCATTTTAACGATGGTAATATTTTATCACTTAAGGATACAGAAGATTAATGTATCGAATGATTCAAATGCATGTTAAAATATAGGATGGTATTGGATCGATCCAAACTTGGGAATGCCTGACGATGCGATATACGTATTCTGTAACGTAACTAATATGGGAGAAACCTGCGTATATCCGGATATTCATACCAGCCAAATGCCGAATATATCTTGGAAGAAGGAAAATAATAAAACTGATTGGTACTCAAATTTGCGCGGAGGATTCCGAGTAAGCATAAAAGAAGCATTTTATTTGAGATTAACAAAGTTCTGTCTTTTGCCAATTTATTGCTTTTATTTCTTTCCATTTTTCCATTATTTTTCTATTTTCAGATAACATACGAAACTATAGGAGTGGTTCAAATGAATTTCTTACGTCTCCTAAGTCAAGAAGCATACCAAAATTTTACATACACGTGCATGAATAGTGTAGCTTGGTACAGTTTGCCTAATTATAATTATGATCTGTCAATTCGTCTACTAGGAGAAAACGAAGAAGAATTTTCTTACACTGCTACGCGTCCCAAAGTCACTACAGATGGATGTAAGAGTCGTAAAAGTAAAGGAGAAACAGTATTCCACGTTGAAACAAAAAAAATGGAACAGCTTCCACTCGTTGACTTTTACCCCCTTGATTATGGTTCACGGAATCAGGCGTTTGGTTTTACCGTAGGTCCCGCTTGTTACAAGTAGATTTATTACGATTATTTAGATTTTAATAATCATATCGAAGAAGTGCCATGTAACTTAATATTTGAAATGCGTTTATAATTACGTGCATACCGTGTACGCTGGATATCGACAATGTTTGCAAAGAGAGTCTTGTGCGTGTACTTATTATATCGAACCACTGCCATTTAGCGTTTAAGATGTGAGAGGTATAATTTCGTATATATGTATTGTTCGACAATACTGTCTCTAATTTATATGCTTATAGTAAATATGAATGTAGGATAAAATTTAATACGTTTGTAAGTAAAAGTCATTGCATCAAAATATCGTAATTCTCTTAAAACCATATCCATAATTATTACTAGACTGCGGATTTTTATGCAAATATGAATTTTATTATTGGTAGAAAATTATATGGGGTCGTTTGGGCAACACGTAATCCAGCTTTCTGAACTTGATACATCCCAGGAAGAATTTCAAATTGTTTTTTCAATAATCATCTGTAATTTGTAAAGACTTATGAAATCAAATTTTGGCTATTTTGCATAAAAATCCGCAGTCTATTTATTACAATATATCACGAATCTTTAAAAATCTTATACAGATATTATTTATCTTTCAAAGACGTCCGATTATTATGTGCATACTACAAACTTGCGAACAAGGTTCCGTGGTGTAGCGGTTATCACGTCTGCTTTACACGCAGAAGGTCGCCAGTTCGATCCCGGCCGGAACCACAATTTTTTGCTATTCTATTCATCATTCCTGTTTTCAACAGCCAATATTACAACTCAACACAACTTTGTATTGTTAATATTTTTTTGTTCGCAGCATCTTATTAGTAACAATACGATTCATCTTTAAGACGAGATACGAATAGAAAATAACGAGAGTAAGTATTTGATGCTGTATTAAAGGAGTAAAGAGATATCGAAGAAGCGAGATTCGCGATGGAATTTCGTTAGGTACTTAAGCAAGGTACAACATCGATTCACATCAATAGGGTGGAGTTGAAAGTACGGAACGATTGAGAGGGAAGAGGGATCGAAGGAATTCGCAAGACTGACGGTATATGCGTGGGCGAATCATGGGAAAGAACAGGTGGTGTCTTGTCGTGGTGGTCGGCGGTTCACACTTCTAGCTCGTTCTTTCCTGGTGACAAGAAAACCAAAGTGACAATGCAGGGCCGCTTTTATCGGAGCTCGAAGCTCACTTTGGCCTCTTATGTCACGCGTCTTTCACAGTTCATGAAAGAAGACGAATTCAGCTTGTCGTCTTCTTGAATGAGGAGAATTTTTAACGCCACTTACTTCTTCATCCAACACAATAGAATTATATTAGACACCAAATTCACTCTTTAATGTAACCCAATTTCCACCCGACACCTTTCAATATCATTAAATCAAATAATGGCAAACTTTAATTGAAACTTATTCTATTATTAACTATGTAAGTCTAAAAACTAAAACTATTGTTTTTTTGGGAGAAAAAAGATTATTGTTAAATAATATTCTATAAAGAGATTTAAGAGCATTGAAAAGTATCGTTTGAGGTGCTCGATAATAAATTTAGTGGTATTGGAGGTAAATGTAGGATCAACGTAACCGAGTCTTTTAGTGAGAAGCGCGTCCCTGAGTTCGAGCGTTCGCGTAAGAAGTAGTATGAGAGATAAAAGGTTTCCTTGTTTAACAAAATATCGCCTCTGAGCCATTAGCCCGACCGTTACTACTTCACTGCGATTTTCTGCCCCTGTCGCGTCGAGGAGGTACTTCAGAATCTGCGGATACTTCCAGCTATCAAGTGCAGACCGTTTCCTCACTCTCGTATAGACCCCTCCTATCCTACCTCTTAGGTTGCTGCTCCTTCAAATTAAATCTTTTTCACGAATTCTCTAACACAGTACCACTTTCAAACTTTATGTATTTTACTGTTGCACATTCGCGTTTATAGCGATAAGCCATGCACGCATAATCAATATACATAATGTATATGAATATAGCTATTAGTGAATCTTGAACATCAAGTGGACAATTCTACAATATAATATAAAATTTGCAATATTCCTGTCTTCTTTTTCTTATGTGCTACGTTGAGTAAGCGTCCGACTTGTTTCGTGATTACATTATACTATATTTATCCATATCTACTTTATATCTGACGTATAATTAAGATCATAGCAGTATTGCGGTAATTAACTAGTGTTATCAATAATTCAGTAACATTCAAAAAAAGAGTATTATGAGACCAGGGTTATCGCGTGCTGCACTGGAGGACGATAGACATCAGACAGAAACAGTTTTTTTAGCTTGATCGAATTAGAAGACTGAAACATACCAGAAATATGTATAATGGTAGTCTGCTAATTTGGAATAGTTTATATTGGCTACTAGCTTCGAATAGATTGCCGATTACAAGAGTTAGAGTATGCTTATTGTATAAGGGAGATTCCAATTATCGATTTCCAGGCAATAATAAATAAATTATTCAACGAATATTATGGCTATCTCTTGTAACCAGAACGTGCTGATCCGTACCGTGTGAAATATACAGATGTCATACTGGCTTTCAGCGCCATAGGCTTTTTAAAAAGTGGATCAAATAGCTCTGAATTTAACAAACCGATACTTTATTAATGACGCCAATTGAATGATCCTACATAAAATCATTATCGCTACAAAGAAATTCCAATAATTGATTTTGATTAAATACCATAATAACTGTCTCAATAAATAAAATAAAAAATAAAATAAAAATAAAACTGCCTTAATACCTTAATAAATGTCTCTCAAAAATAATTTAATCAAACCGACTAATGTTTTATACTCAAGTAGTAAAGTTTTAATTAAAAGAATCATTCGTTCCAACGTAATAAATTCCGCGATAATAATTGAAAAACTACGCTACAGGGAATGTTTCTGTTTAAAAAATGCTAGATAGGAAATGTGTAATTGTTATAGTTTTGCTACGACTAGCAAAGCTGTCACTTTAAAATCCTGATGGAAAACGATAGGTGGGTTTAGGTCGTCAGTCTGGGGTCGAACACTCAAGCTCGATTAGCCGTAGGCAGTGAGCGGGGTTCGCGCAAAGAGAGTTGACTTTTGCGCTTCCCCCGGCAGGCGAAGCTGCCCTCCGATCGGTGGTTGCTCTTCTTCAACCCCAAGTGGCTCGTGTTCCGGAGCAAGAAACGCGAGTTTCGCTTCGTTTGCCCCGCCTGTCGACCAATCAGCTTCGAGGCCCCGGGGATGCTATGCGCACGATTTCTTTACTGGGCGTGTTCCTGGCTCCTACGATTAAGGGCGACGCTCCAGACGCCCCAGGGGGTGCGAGTACAAGCCAAAAATTACGACTTATAGATCACGTACACCCGCGACTCCGAGATCTTGGCAACACGTTTCGACCTGGATATTCATAGTATTTCAGTGTGTTTTAGTGATAATTAGGTGTTTCTCGTTAGATTACCAAGTGATAATTGTTTTATAACAGTACGACGAGTTTGGAGAACGCTCTGTGAGGATGTTGGAAGATCATCTCTAAAATCGATAGTTGTAAGCACAAGATATATTTCAATTCTTTAGTGATTTCTAATATTTTAAAAGAAAACTACAGTAGTGACTCTTTGAGTAAATCAAATTTAGAGGAAACTATCGTCAATTTCGTTGGGTGATAATTCATTTGGTTCAGATGGTGTAGAACGTATTGTTGAACGATCAACGAGTACTTTGATTAATTGATTTAATTTAGATAAAACAACTGAATATCCTGTTGAATTTAAACATCTTGGTTTCTGTTCATGGGTCAAGATGGCTACCGACGGTATCCAAGAAGAATCGTACGGGACAAAAGGACTACTTGGCAATCTTCCCTAATCAGCTACTATTTTTAATCATCTTGACAACTTCCGAAAACTGCGATTGGTGCATAGCTCCAAACTGGTAAGTGAATTTTCGAAAAACTATTTGTTCATCGGGAGTGCATTTATCTCAGATTCCAATATTTGATAAATTTGAAAAATATAAAACTCACTTTCGAATGTATTAAATGCAAAGAAAGACTGTAAATGTAATTCACTACTGTTTGCCACTCCTAGGAACATGAGATAATTAAGCGACACATGTGTCGCGGTTAAACCGTTTAGTTCTCCACGAGTAAACACACCTGTAAAATGTAGTAGTTCCAGTAACACTTTCGGTGGTAATGACAGTGGTTGAGTAAGGAGCACACATATGCCAAAAATTATTCGCATATGCCGTAAAGGAAACACCGTCAGCAGTAATACTTATAACGCGTCTTTGACTCGGTCAACTGGTAATTTGGTATCATTTCTAGGAAACATTTTTTGTCCAATTTAGTAGAAGTCTTTCGATAGTACAACCATAAATTTTCCACATGTCAAAATCATTGAAGTTCAATTCAATTGAGAGGAATGTATAAATTAATGCAGAGTATACATAGTCTAGGGTCATGAACCGTCGTTAGTTCACTATCCGATCTGGAGAAGTATTTTTATGCAAATAGTCAATCGCACTTCATAAAAGCCAGAGTATTGTTTGATGTGTGAAATCACGTGTTGTATGCGACTTTACGTACATATGGGCTTCAGGAGTATCGTGCTCGGTTCACTCAACCAAGTCACGCAATCACTGTTCCTCGTGTGAAGTGTGCACGTGTGTAACCAAAACCAATCATATATGAAACCTACCCAGGCAAATTAAATTCAACTTAAGAATTATCCAGATTTCCGGTTACCTGTCGTAATAATTGTTTTCTACGTAAATCACATCGGATATGATTAATTGTTTGCTTATTCAAAGAACTAAAGTACACCTTCAAATTATTCCAATACTATTTACTTTATACAGAAATCCATCATTAGAAAAAGTTTGATATAGTTATTGAAATTCTTGGTGATATGTTTTTCGAAATAAAAAATGTACTTTTGTCAGTATAGTTAAAGCAGTATTTTCCTGCCCTTTTGATAGACAATATCATTACGATTGTAGCATTGATTTATTATTCAGTGGTTTCTAATTGCACACAACCCTTTCGAATAACAAAAGTCACGTCAGGGGTGGTTCAAGTTAACGACCACGTTTACGTAGTGGCATTCATTAAAAATTTACCACGGGGACAAGCAAAAAGTGCCATGTTACGGCAAGAAGTTTAGCGATAACAGACTGTAGTTACATTCTCATGCGAATCGTGAGGAATAATTGCATCGAAAAAGTTGTACTTTTTTTTTTAACGCAAAACGACTGATCTATAGAACTCTCTAACTCAAAAGGAAGTTTTAAATGGGAACCACTTATTATAGGAACGCGTGTGGCACGTTTTTCGATACACTTGTTCAATGGAACATTTAACGGCACGTGCCACTTTCACAATGACACCTCGTCTAATCGGTTCTATTTATCGATATATGTGAAGAATTCTACATTTCGTATCATTCTTTTCGTTTCTCATTCTCTCACAAATATCGAAGCGACTCAAAATGAAACTACTATGAAAATCAAATTCGGCCGCATTTATTTCATCGAAAATTGTTTCGTAAATTAGGGAGGGGTTTCTAACACGTATCCTATTCGACGATCGATCAGCATTTTTTATGCGAAAGGATGCACGTGACGTGACGAGGAGAAAAATTTGCATGCCAGCCGTCGTTCTCTCGAATTTTAAACCCAAGGATCCAAGTGGGTCCTGATGGTTCATCGACACCTTGCACCAGTGAAACTATCGAAAAGTCATCGGATCGGCATTAGGCAAAGCTCAGGCCCAACTGTGACGAACTTGTCGAAACTTACATGATCGATGGGTTTACGTCAAAAGTTACCATCGAACATTTAATACCCTACAAGATTCTCAATATTTCTCTTATCAACTATAAATTCCTACATTTAATAATCATTAATCGTGACATCACTATATTTCGATCTATCTTATGCATATGCTTGCATTGTAACATTCCCTGCCGATCGGCAGTCATTAACTTTATTGACTTCTTACCGATGGCTTACAGTGCCAGCTGTGCAACCTATGATTATCGTTATATGTGGTTTGACGCAAGGCGGAAATGCTGAAATCTGACTTGTCGCGGTGGTACCAAATTTCAAGTGGACCCTTTGGCTCGTGTAAAGCGTGACATATGTTACGTGCGTGCGTAGAGGTGGCACGAGTTCGTGCAAACACGGTTAAATAATTTGCCCCCATGTTGCTGCGCTTAGGGAACCACCAGCTCGGTTACGATACACCGAGATGACGCCGATACGGAGACACCAGGAAATTGTCGATTTTCCGGAAGTCAAGTGTCACGTAACCGAACTGCATATGTCACCTTTTCTAAAGGCATACATATACAATTGCATCGCATATATACAATATTATTTTAACAATTGTGCAATACGCTTGCAATATAATATCAAACTAAATATAAAAGCAAAGATAGGTAGAAAAATCTCTGGAGATGACTTGATCGGGTACAGCTGTGAAAAAATGATAATAAGGAGAAGAAAATAGAATCGTTAGATAGGATTAAGTAAGAGTTAACAATTGTAAAATGTTGGAGAGTATCGAGCGAAGAATAAAAATGTTATGACAAGTTAACACAGTATGCGACGACGAGAGTAAGTGGATGGACTATTAAGAAGTCAGTGGCTAGTCGGGGTGTCTCTATGGTCTCGTGGATGTAATGAATAGAGACAGAGGTCGGTGGATAGGGCTGGTCTCTGAAGGAAGGGGCCAACGAAGCATGGCATCATCTAGCAGGACTCTTGGTGGTTTACTCGTGGCGAGACTGGGCGATGCTCCATGTCGACGATGCATTATTGAGCCTGAGAACCCTACAGGTGGTATAGAGCCTTCCAGTTGAAAGAGACAAAGAGAAAGAAAGAGAGTGTGGTTCGGTTGGCCAAAGGGCTACAGGGTACGCAGGAAACCCACAAACGAAAGGGTCGCGTGGCGAACGTGTACTGGAGAACTCTACTCGATTGAGAGGGACGTTAAAGGTAGCATTGTCTGGAGGTCATCGGTTGACCTCGACTTTGCAACCTTCAAAACGATTCCTTTATTATTTCCTTTAAAATGATTACGTTTACTCTACTTTAAAATCATTATTAAAATTATTAAAGGTTAATCCAGCCAGGTCCTTAAATCTCAAAACTATGTATTTTTTTATATATTTTTCATTCTCTCCAATGCGTTTTTCGTCTAATAAGAGACAGTGAACTTGAAGCGCATTTAGTAATGTTTCTTACAAAATCGAAGTTCATTCTTGGTGAACGACGTTTAGCAATCCGCGAACTGTTCATTATCTCGTGCAATATGCAACGCACTGTCGACCGCTGACTATACGCTCATGTGCATAGAACACCGAAGAATCGGTCATGATAACCACGGCACGAATCGTGTGGCTGTACAACGCTGAAAATGATAGATAATGAGGAGCAACGTGCCACTGACTTCATGAAAAATACAATGGTCTTCTGTCACGTCAATATGACTTGTCTCCCGGAAAAACTCACGATGAAGTTTTATTACTGACAGTATAAGTTGTCTTTGGGCAAAATCTATTCTATGGTCGAATATTTCAAACTACATACATACAGGGTGAGTCAGTGACCTTGCACCAAACTGAAACCACGTATTTTAGGGATCAATAGAAGCCTAAAAGTCCGGGAACACAAAGTTGAAATCTCAACCCTTTCGGAATTACAGGGGGTTGAAATTTCAAGTTTTAAAAAATCATATCTTCCGACGGGATAATGCTAGCGTCACGGGTCTTTTTCTAGAATATGTGGGAGGGCCGGAGCTATGTGAAAAAAAATTGAAATCATTTAAAAATTATTATTAAGTCGCATTATTATTGATTTTCTTGCAGTTTCTCGATGAAGCAGCAACATTTTCAGGTACGAAAAAAATCACAGTCATTCTGTGATGGACCCAAGAAAATATCGCGTTATAAAAAGTTTAAAATTTTAATAAATGTGGAAGTTTCAAGAAGCATCACGAAAGAATTCTATTATGCAATAGTAATTTCTAATGTTCACCAGGTTCAAGGAAAATGGAAGAAGGAGGGCGCAGTGAAACTTTATGCAAAGTTTGCGGCGATAAAGCATCTGGGAAGCATTATGGAGTGCCAAGTTGCGATGGTTGCCGTGGCTTCTTTAAGCGGTCGATCCGCAGGTATGCGAGGTAATTAATCTTCTATTATTCTCGAAGATCTTATATCAAAATTCTATCACTTTCTCACACTCTCTCTCTAATTGAATCGTCACAAAATTCAGATAAGCTAAAAGCTCTTTTGCAATAGTTTATAAGTGAAATTATATTGATTTGCATTATCAGGAATCTGGACTATGTTTGCAAAGAGAACGGTCGATGTGTCGTGGATGTATCCCGCCGAAACCAGTGTCAAGCCTGTCGATTCACAAAGTGCTTGCAAGTCAACATGAAGCGAGATGGTACGTGATTTTAATTATTATCCGTACAATGCACGATTTTTACCAAGATCAGTTAGGAAACTTTAGGAGTGAAATTTACCAAGTAGGATTTAACAGTGAAAATAATTTAGTCAGAAAAGACGTATCAATTGAGCGATGTTTCTTGTTAGCTTAAAACGTCAGTAGTGAGGTCGAGGTTCAACGATTTTGTGTCTGGCTGAGGTTTTGCTACTGACAGGAACCGATATGTCTCTCACTCGCCCATCTCGACACACATCCGTGCAAATATTGTATATCGAGTGGCGGGAGTTCTGCCAGGAGAGGATATTACAATGCATGGTGAATTTTCTTTCTTCGCTTGGAAAAAAGATAGAGCGATGCAAGAGGACGACTCCCCCCTATCGAAAAAAAAGATATCCGCACCCACATGAAATTCTATATGTATTTCTGTCGCTCTGTCCTATTCGAAGCGAACCGCGTCAGTTAGCCCTACCGCGAGAGAAGGAACAGTGTCAGGAGCAGCCTGACGTTCACAGCTTTTGTAAACACTTCTACCCCATCGCGAATGGAGCGATAATCCAAACACTTGATTGTGCAGAGATATCAATTAACGAGGGGAAAGGCCAGAAGGTCCCATTAGGACCTCGAGCACCTTTCTACGATTTTGATTGTTCCACTCGACAACCTGGACAAACTTTACGCGACCAATCAACAGAATGTTGTTTACCGTAGAATGCCACCTGGTTCGAAACCGCGATAATAGAATAAGAAAAGAATTTGTTCGAAGGATACGATCAATTTACGTTCCTAGTTAGGAATTGAAAAAAAGATGAGTTAGAATTGTGTTATTTTGGTAGAGGGTGATAAAAGTCTATTGAGGTAGAAGCGTTGAAGTTTGTATATAATCGATGCTTTTAGCCGTCCAACACGAACGAGCGCCAAGAAGCACGTCATCTTTAGTCGCTGCTGCAAGAAGAGCTCCATCCGGACTCTATCCAGGAATCCCACATGTCTACCACACAGCGGGCAGCCCATATCACCCTCTCTTATATCCAGCTCTTTTTCCTTTTAAACCGACGATACCAGCTTTCACCCCATCCGTAGGTAAGGGAAATTCAGTGTTTTCGGGATGTCGGTTTCTGCTGAATAAGAAAGTCAAAAGAGACCTATGACTTGCAGCTCACTTTTTGCCGCGAGCGTCCACAGAATCTTTGACGGTGTCACCAGCAAAGGAGGATGAAGTTACAAGTTCGGAAGAAGCTGGAACTATCGATAGCAGGATCGAGCCGAAGGGTAAGGGTGTCTCGAGTGTCAAAGAAACGATTTAAACAAAGTTTTAATATACAAGTTAATTTGAATTATATATATATATATGTATGTTATATTTGCATTTGACAGAAGAACTTGCAAGTACTAGATTAACACCAACAGTAATTGGAACTGCTGCGTCTGACTATATGTCAAACTTGTCTCTAATGCCTACGGAAAATATTTACGAATTCGCTGCAAAATTACTGTTTTTTGCTGTTAGATGGGCACGGAGCATCCATTCTTTTTTGCAAGTAAGATCATGCTTATAATTATAATTAGACTGCGGATTTTTTCCGCGGATTCAAAAAACAATTTGAGATTTTTCTTGCGATGTATAAAGTTCAGAAAGGTGGATTACGTATTTCCAAAACGACTCCATACAATTTTCTACCAATAATAAGATTCATATTCGCATAAAAATCCGCAGTCTAATTATAATTCTAGTGGTAAGAGTTCTATAGCAGAGAAATAATTGAGAGCGTTGTCTATTTCAAGTTGCCGTATAGAGATCAGACGATTCTACTGGAAGAATCTTGGAGCGAGCTGTTTGTTCTTACGGCTGCTCAATGGAACTTTCCAATCGAAGAAAATACCTTGGTATCAATCGATTCGCCAGCTGAAAAAAGAGAGGCACTTATCGATGAAGCAAGGAAACTTAGAGAGTTACTGGCGAAATGTGCATTACTAAGGGTTGATCACTCGGAGTATGCTTGTTTGAAGGCAATTGTTCTATTTAAAGGAGGTATGCTCAATACGTACATATTACAAATTGTTTGAAGAAAATACTTAATTGAAGAATAAACCATTTTCTTTTAATTTTCTGCTTTTTATTAGAGTCGCGTGGTTTGTGTGAACCAGCTCGGGTATCAGCATTACAGGAACAAACGGTTGCAGTTTTCTGCGAACGAGATGCGCGCAGGGTAGGTCGTCTGTTACTGCTTTTACCACCAGCCCGTGCGCTTTGCCGATCCACTCTGCACGAGCTACTATTCAAACCTACAGTGGGGGATGTCAGTGTGGAGCGATTGCTCGGTGATATGTTTGGAACCCTCAGACCGACCTAATGAATTACCGACAGTAGTAATCTTCTTGCTGAATACTCACATGTACATGCATAATAATATTGGTGAATCGTGTATGCTACTCGCATGATATGAGTACTAGGCTCTAATGTCATTTTTGTAAAATGGATCTACTCAAGTAAGTGCTGACTTAGAATATACGTATGTTAGAGAATTCGTAGGATCATGCAATAAAATTTTTCGTGGTATTGAGATTAACGAAAAATTATATCGATGAGTTCGTAAAAAGAGAAATTAGAAGCTCTTGATATTTTGAACAATTTTAGTGAAGTAATTTCAGTGGCAGGTAAAACAGAGAATTTGGAATAACTTATCGGTCGCTGCAATATGTAGGGGTTGTAGGGACTCGCGAAGGGTCTGTCGTGACTGTATCTTGGTGCGTCTCCTCGTATCCTCCTGGAACTGAAGCGTGCTATCGATCTACCTTTTTAACGAATTCTAGTCCACTCCTAGTCTGCATAATGAAACTTCTTTCCGGCTGCAGTTAGTGTATATAAATAACTATGCTAGATGTAAATAATCCATGGCGACCCTTATAAACTTGAACGTTAGGAATTCTGTAGACAACTAATAAGTTACGTTGCGTATGTTAACTTCGATCGTTAGAATTTACTATTACTTTAATGTACCAATTAAGTGACAGTGTACTTTGGAAACAGTAGGGAACTCTTTTGTATTAAATAAGATATAGGGAAAGTGGCGTTGCGCAAAAGCTACTTGTCGGTGCAGCAGGATCAAAAAATGTCCATCAATTCGTTTTGCCTTTCTATCGTTAATAAATCTGAATATGCTAGAAGGGTGAACACATCAAACATCAATCTTAAATATGTATTTTGTTCATATGTCACTTACGGTGGTAAAAGTTCAATGGTCCAGAAAAATCCAACAGGTTCTACTCTATACCAGACGGTCGGGTACTGAAGAAACACGGACGCACACTTTTTTTTTTATTAACTAGAATAATTTATTTTTTCATGGTAGAAAAAGGAGAATGTATCTTAACTCATGGACTGCATTGTACTCATATATATACAATTACATACAATCCTCAATTGAATGTTACACATAAATTCATTATAAATTGATTTTTCATTGTTTCCTTGCCTTCGTGTATCTCGGTGTTTGTGTGTATATGTATGCATGTATGTATGTGTGTGTGTGTGTGTGTATGGGTGTTTAGGTGTAAATGTATATATGAGGTGTGAACGTGTATGATGTGTGTGTACATGCTTAACCCGAACGAAAGATTGTTTCATATGCGGAATATGGTCTGCTAGAGTAACACGTTTCGTGGAGAGGAAAAAAATAGCTCTGAGTGCAAATTTCCCGAAGTCTACATTTTGTTCGTGGACCGAATGCGCGATCTTCGAGATTGGAATGGAAACGAAGGAAGAGGAACAAGTTGCAGAGGAAAAGTTGGAATTTAGTAGTCAGAGAAATGCACGAGGTGGTAGTATGGCTCGTTCGGGTGGTGGTCGAACGAGAAAGAATCGTACATGATGGAAAAATGGCTCGGAAATGTGACAAAAGAAACTTGTCGGTTCACTCGCTCACGTCGGTTCGCGATCAGGCTTGGTCCTGTCCGCGATAACGAATCGTTTCTTCCCTCGTTTCTGCTGGAATTGTTTTAGGATGAGTCGAGCTCCTGGTAAGCGGTAAAACGGGGAAAAGAGCACAGAGTCAGGCCGAATGCAGACAATCGTCGTTAATTTGATCTCCGTGCTCGGTTCGGAGAGGGTGGTTTGGGAAATTGAAGGGATGTCGGTTGCGGATGGTTGTCTTCGCGAGTCCACTGGCATAAGATCGCAAGAGAGTACCGATAACTCTCAAATTTATCCTGGGCTACTCTTTGCTCTTTTTTTTCCATCCCCCTGTTCATTCCTGACATTCGTGAAACGTCTGGTGTTCGGCTTTCGGTTTCCCTGCACTTTAGCATCTAAACGCATAATATACCTTACGAACAAATTAAAAAAGAAAAAGAACCCTCTTGTCTCCTTGAAATCTACTCGTGAAGTGCTTTGCTTCGGAATTTTTTTTTTTTTTTGTTCACTCACTTTAATAATATATTTTATATACTGTTCTCCTTAATAGCTTTTTTTTAACGCGCTTACATTCAAATAGACTTTTACTAGAGTTACACAGTTAATAATTTGCGATTAAATTTGTCTCGCTGCGTTTTTATCGTTCGCCTTTTTTCACCATTACTCTCTCTTTTTCTCTCTCAATCTATAATATTACTTTTTTGTGAGGAATTGTTTTCGTCGAGCGTGTCGCTCGCTGATGATCACGGTGTATCCTCGCTCACGCGCGCGCTTCGCATCGGCCTCTCTCAGGTTCGACTTTTTCAAAATTTTCATTCAATTTCTTTGATGCCAAAATACCGAACCGAGTCAATTTTTGACGACACACAATCGAAAGGTATGTACGTGCCGTTTTACCCGAAACAACGAGGAAAGTCTTACGGTGGTGTAGCTGCCGGTTGCAGCAACCTTAATTTCTTTTTTACCGGAGAAAACGATGTTCGCTGGCGCGTGAGCGTTACAAAAAGAAAAAGACGCGCTTACATCGGCGTCTCGCTCGATTTTCCTGTATCTCTCTTCCTTATTTTTTTATTTTTTCATAGATTTCTTTCATTTTTTTCCGGTAATCTCCTGCATCCATGATGAAATCGTCGGTTTTTCTTCTTTTCTCAAAAAAAGAGACAAAAACAACACAACGGCATTTCTACTATTCCCATTCTATTTTAACGCTAATATGTAGGACAAAAAACTAACAGATTTCGGCATAATAACAAATCGCCGTCTACCAGGCCCGAGAGGGTCTCGAGCTAGTGGAGAAAATCAATCCGGCCGAATAATCGGGGCTGTTCGCTTCCTCTCTCTCTCTCTCTCTCTCTCTCGCTTTCGTGCATCGCTTGGAATTCTTTATTCCATTATCGTATCTCACGCTCGATTTCCTTCCACTATTCTCGAGGCTCTCGGGCAAACTGGCGCGACGAAATATAACAGGTTGTCGGCTCTGACGACTATCGTTCCTGGTTCCTAGGGAAACCCTTCCGCGAGAGGGTGGAATTGGTTATCTCGAGAGGGAAAAATTCACGAGTTCTCCCCGATCCAACTCTCGTCGCTCGTTCCCGTTTCTCGTTCAACGCGAAAAATTATTTCACCTCGCCAGTCAGACACTCGAGGGATCGTTAAGGATGTGAAAAGGGTATATGTAATAGAGAAAAATCGCATATCCTCCTCGTTCGTTTTGGCAAGACGAAATCATATTTCGCGTTAGCTAGAAATTTCACTCGAGTTCCCAGTGACGCCTCGATCGGGTAAAATATACGTTGGGATGTGGCAGTGACTCGTAACTGATGCTGAAACGAGCAGCAATAACATTTCCAAATTCTTCGCGAGAAGATCTTGGTGAGAGAAATGCAAAGTATTGCAACATACCAGAAGTTGAATATTGGTTTGGATAGAACCGATTGAGCGCATTCTCTTCGCGAAGAACGGAAATGGTATTGGTGTCGTTCGAAGACATGCCAGAACAAGGCGGACGAATACTCGAGAGTCTCGACGCGTTACAACAAGTTAAACATCACCGTAAAGATGCGTGAGCGGGAGAGCCGGTAGGCGTCGGGGTGAAAGTTCGCGGTAATGGAAAAGCTCCTCGAGGAACCAGGAATTCCAGCTACTTCACACTATATACATCCAGAAGAGAGGACCATCCCAAGGAGCAACGGGCGAACGACGAAAAATAGAACGAATCTCGCCGTTGCTCCAGCGAAAAGGCCCTACCCCCGACAGAGCTCGCGAACACAATAATTCTATTTCATAATTGTTTTATCATCACTATTTCACGTTTAACTATTTCCTATTGTATGAAGGGAGGGGCTCTGCTGTTCGTTATCTGCGTGCTTCTTACAAATATATTCCAATGTCTATTGTTGCTTTCGATCTCGACGACCCAGTCGTCACGGTCTGTGTCAGAGTCCGTCATCGTCACCGTCACCGTCACCGTCCGCATAATTCCAGTCAGGTCTTGTCCGAAAAGGAAAAAAACACTTCGACTGTTCGATCGATCGATCGAGTCGACAACGATAACCGCAAAATCTATCCCAACGTCTCCTTCGCGATACATCGTGGTACGATGCTAATGCTCGATCCACGATCATCGCGAGGATCAATCGTTTCCCGTTACGTGATTCTCGCATTGGCGATTGTCTCAAACGATTCCTTTTCTTTCGCGCTCGAGCGTGTGCTGCCAAAGAGAAAAAGAACAACGTATTCGAAGCTGAAATGGAAAAACAAAAAGAAAACTGGTCAATCAGATACAGCGGTTCTTTTCGTTCGCAACGAACTATCGCATCGCTATACAGGGTGGTTGTGATGGTAATGAAGATTATCTGCCTGCATAATGCCTGTAGGTACATATTATAATAATAATAATAATAATAATAATAATAATAATAATAATAATAATAATAATAATAATGTGTGTCCTATTATCGTATTACATACATACTCGTATATCTATGTATCACGTTCGCGCTGATTTACTTTCACAAAAATCTTGAATGTCTGGAAGAAACGCGAATTCTTAGCTCTCGGAAAGAACCCTACTGTGAAAAAATGTTATTTCTTCCTGCTTAATTGCTTCTCTACTGGGTAAGATTCTGCGTTCTATCGTACATGATGCGTGTAGATGAGGTACGGATATAAACTGCACAAGATCAATTCTGCTTGTAACTCTGAAAAATTTGCGAGGTAGTTTGGTGTGGAGGCGCATGGCCGCGACGTTGGTTCCTATAGGCTTGTATATCTGTGTATGTGTCTTCCTATTAATCAATCACTCACGGCAAACTTTGTCCTCCAGTTCGAATCGCTGGATGATCAAAGAGCGGTGAGTAAAACAAGTAAGTAGAATGAGGACGAGACACAGGTCCTTTTTTCTCGCAATGTATATCCATTCGTCGCGGCCGCGTCTTTTAAATCCTGTCTGTCTATTGTAACAACTATTGCACTTATGATTTGTATCAGTGTCACGCTTCGTCGATGCGCTGCTACGTGTTCGTGTAAAACGCTGCACGATATTTAATAACGGCCGTTAAAACGGAAAAAATGATTGGAGAAAGACTCTCTGTTGGACACTCTGCGAATATTAATCTTAATATATGTTAATAGGTACCTTTCAATGCCATCCGGTTTCCATATTTCTTAGCTCCTCCTCGCGTCCCTTTCTCACATACTTTCGCACTAATTCACATTCTCTCCCTCTCTCTCACACACACATACGTACTTACACGCACGCTTGGTCAAACACGCGCGCACATACGCCCATAACTCTTTCTCTCTCCTCCTTCTCCTTCTCTTTCTCTCATGCATACATTATCTATTATCTCTTTTGCAATATTATATAGTTAAAACAAAAAAAAAACTGACAAAATATATATGACGTATGGTGTAAAGATATATATATATATATATGCACCGATAATATATAATATATCTTTCTATGGTAAATCTGGTTCGTCAATAAACTCTTAAACATTTCTTACAGGCGGAGAGAATCGGTCTCTTGATTTTCTTTTTTTCTTTCGTCTTTCCATGTATTCTCGGTTCTTTTTGCATGCGCGACGATTGTGTGTATGTATGTATGTATGTATGTATGTGTGTGTGTGTGGATGTGTGTGTGTCTCGGGTGTATGCGAGTTATCGTATTGATCGAGAAAAAATGTGGCTGTCTATGCCTATGGCGTACGCAAAATTAATTTCAGCTTGTTCTCTTTACATATTCCGTTTACACGCACGGCTCTTCACGTCACTCTTTTTCTGCTTTCTTTTCCTCTCTCTCTCTCTCTCTCTCCCTCCCACTCTAGCTATCATCGGCTCCTCTCAAATCCGATCATTACTGCTCGTACTTATGCCTGTCCTACTCCTCTTTCTCTCTTCGGATCTCGTTTATCGTCTTTCTTTTCGTTTTCAATGATACAGGGCAATTCCTCACGTTCACCTACTAATTTTAAACCAAACACTAGCGGTTGCTCTCCCTCCAGAAGAGAAAAATGAGAAACGCAGCCTTTTTCGTGAGTTTCCACCACCGAAACCTTTAATTTTGACCGTCTCACTGTCCCTTTGCCGAAATGGACATACAGGGCCGAAACAACAATTTTACTTTTATCTCGAGAATAAACGATCGCGCTCAATCATCCCGGATAATCGGTTCCTGGCATCTCTATTCGCTTCAAGTTTGCCAGTTGTAAAGAGAATAGCTCTTGTCAAAGAAGATTTTGAAACCACGGTTCCAACTAACTCGGGACGATGAACGCGATTACGCGACTAACACTGAAATTTAGCATCTGGAGGGAAGCTGCCCGCTATTTTTCCTGCCTTATATGCCTATGTATTTTACCTCTATGTTTTGTGTACTTAATAATGATTATCCATATAGTATGTAGTAAACTTTAAACATTATCCACTAAAAACACCATAGATTTTTTTTCCTTTCGATCGAAAAGTTTTATGCGCCATACGTGTGTGAGGTGTGTCCGAAATTGTTCGCGATTCAAACTCATTTAGACAATAAAGAAATCAATTACAAAAAAAAAAAAAAAGAAAAACTCATAATACTAATACAAAAGAAATCAAAGAAATTCCTGGCGATAAAAAGTAGCTTAAGAAACGGAACGACATCAAATATGAGGAAAAGAAGTGAAACGCGACGACGCACAAAATTTTTGCGAATTGAGGCGGAAAGTAATAATTATTAGTAGAAAACCAGAAAGAGGAAACACGCGTGTTCTTCGGTCTCTCGAGAGACTTTGCGCGTTTCGTAGTCTCGTGCATCTTTGCAACGTGTGGCTGCTCGTTTTCGGTCGTGATCGAGGCAGACCCTGCTAATTGTCTCCACTGATTACCACTGAAAACGCGCGCTCACGGTTCTGTGGCTACCACTGTGGCAATTTCATACTTGCGTTTTGTGCCCGCGTCGCGCGCGATCCCCTTCATTCTTTCCCTCAACATTCTTTTCCTTCCCCAAGCTCTCGACTCTGCTTTTTGCAGCCTGATCGTTCGCTCTACTCTGCTCTGCCCTGCTCTTCTCTTTTCCTCTCACGAAACGGATCTCGAAAGTATGAAATCTTTACATTCTGGTAGGCATCACCGGAACGAGTTCCCCGGACCAAGAAAAAAGAACGTCTTCATGCATCTTGCGGAATTCCTCAAGTCAATCACCAAAGTAGCAAAAATCAATTATCAACTCATCGAAGACACAAAAATATAATAGCGGTAGTATTAGAGTAGTAGTAGTAGTAGTAGTAGTAGTAGTAGTAGTGGTAGTAGTAGTAGTAGTAGAAGTAGTCGTAGTAGTAGTAGTCGTAGTAGTAGTGGTAGTAGTAGTAGTTGTAGTAGTAGCAGTAGTAGTAGTAGTTGTAGTAGTAGTAGTAGTAGTAGTAGTAATAGTAATAGTCGTAGTAGTTGTAGTAGTTGTAGTAGTAGTAGCAGGTAGTAGTAGTAGTAGTAATAGTAGTAGTGTAGTAATAGTAGGTAGTAAGGTAGTAGTAGTAAGTAATAGTAATAGTAGTAGAAGTAGTAGTGATAGTGGTAATAGTGATTACATAGTAGAAGTTTCTTTTATAGTAGAATAGTAGCAATTAAAGTAAACTAAAGTAGACAAAAAATGAATTAATTATGGTGAAATTATCGTAATCGCGGAGTGAAACCCTCGGCGTGCCATCCCGACCCTCGAGATCTCCACCGGATCTCTTGCTCTCGACCTCGCTTTTTCATATCTCGTTCACCGATATTCACCGATATTCTCGCATGGAAGATCCGAGAGGCGCGAGAGGCTGACCACCGGGGGCCGGCTAGCACCGCGTAGCGCAAAAATTAAAACAAAAAAAATTATTATACCCAACGTAGCGAGTGCGAAGCAAATGCAAGCGCGGAGGCTGTCTCCGTCGGCAATGCGCAACCTCTATATTATTCATTCAAGAAATAAAGTGTTTCCTTTCAAGCGTGTGCTATCTTTCGAGTAACGCGTCTCTTTCGCCTATTTATTAGTAGTAATATTATGTTCTTTCCATCGTCGTACTTGTATCCCTCTTTCTCTCATCTTTTCCCTTTTTTTCTGTTTCCTAATGTCTGCAAGAACATCGTTTCCTTTTCATCTGCTGCGAGTGATTTACACGCAAGCGGCGTCGTGCCGCGCGTCGTACCGCTGATTTCGTTAGCTTCCTTCGATTGATTAATTATTACTTCGTTTTATGCATGCAACCATCGTTATACATGGATCTTCTCTTTTCCACCTTCCATGCTCGCCCGTCCGAAGTTACAACACCTTTCCTCTCTTCTTTCTCTCTTCTCGATCTTTCTCCTCCTCTATTCCCGTGTCTTCCTCGGCGTGCGTATAACAATGTACGTATATTCATATATTTAACTGTACTCTATATATATATATTTATATGTGTATATATATATATTTAGAATGCATGTATACATAGTATGCGTGTGTGTCTTGCGGTATGCGTAGTAGTAGTAGTAGTGTAGTAATAGTAGAAGTAGTAGTAGCAGTAGAAGTAGTAGTAGTAGTAGTAGCATTAGTAATAGTAGGAGTAGAAGTAGTAGTAGTAATAGAAGTAGTAGAAGTAGAAGTAGTAGTAGTAGTAGGAGTAGTAGTAGTAGTAGTAGTGGTAGGTAGATATCCTTCTCCAACTTGAATGCTCTTTTGCACTCGTTGCACCGGTGGAGGTATGTAACGGGTCGCGGCCGAGATTCAGCGTCGTATGCTGACCGGCGCGTACTGACTTTTGTCATCCGTTTATCGTTTTCTATTCGTCTTTTGTTTTGGCTCTTTCTGGTGTACAACGAAAGCTGTTGCTGCTCTTTGCTAAATCGAACTGATGATTCGTTATTCCTGACCTTATTAATAACTTTTTTTATATCCAACTTGTCGTCAGCCCTTTCTCGTTCGATCGTGTGTCGCTTATTGTTAGAGCACGTTTTCTGTTTCGAGTGTTCCGCACTGTGCTTTCTCTTTATCTCTCTTCCCATCTCTATTTTTCTTTGCTGTTCTCCGCGTGCAAAACGTTCGTGCTGGTGCGCGAGCATCCACCGGAACGACTGCCCTTTCTATCGCCCTGCTGGAACAGCTTTTTTCGAGGGATTTCTTTTATCTCGCAAAATCCTTTTGTCTCTTCTTTCGTGGCCAACAAACTGCGCCCTTTTTTTCAGCTTATCCATTCGTCCATTCGTTGGTCCGTTCTTAGTCTTCGAGCGATCCACTGTGCAAGCTCATTCTGCAACGGGGTAACTTCCGAACCGAGTGCGGTGCTTCGAAATTTTCATAAAACCTCGGTCATTCTTACTCGATGGTTGCGACTGCCCCACTGAATGTGATTGCCAAAAAGTCGATGCGTCCGTGTACATGGACACACTGGAGTATTTGCTGGCGGAGTTCGTTCGATCGTTCGTTCGGTTTTTACGATGGTGGTGGGTTGAAGGCTGCAGACTCGGTGGTGTCGTTCGGTGATTACGATGATAATTCTTTACGCGAATCGTACGCGATAATTGCAGTAATCTATGCTTCGGCGTACTGCTTTTTGCTGCCCATGCTCCCTCTTAAACCTATAACGCTACGATCGAAGCACTCCTGGCGAATACGATGGTGGGTCATTTTGAGCGGTACGTGTTTGCAATGTCGCGATTAATCGTGGATTGTGTCTGAGTAAACCTGAACTACACTGGTCCCGAGTTTGCCGAGATACCTACGATTCGTATGGGCAGCACGAGAGTCGGACTTGTCTACGACGTACTTGCGAATTCCACGGTACCACCGTCGGACTTTGACCCCGTCAATGAGCAAGTCCGTACCGCCAGGATCGCTTCGACCAGCAACCACGTCTCTTGCGTATATACAGAACATATATCTATATATCTATGTACAACGTGCGTATCGACATTTCGTCGTGAATGTTTCGCCCGATTCAAACTATCTCAAGTATCTCTCTCCGCGGTTTCATCGAAAGAAGAGCAAATTGGAGTAAATGCGATTGTCGACGATATCGCACTGGATTGGATGCCCAAATATGACGAAACGCGCATATCGCGATTAGTATCGGAATTCCCTCGACGGGTGGACAAATCGGACAGTCCCTTATACGTAGGAAAAACTGCAATGAGTCAACGGCTTAACAGAACGACATTCACGAATGGGGGATATATCTATATTATCGTGCGAAACAAACTTGTAAACCGAACAGGAAAACGAAGAACGCGAATGAGTATTCGCACCGAAAATAAAAATCGCGCCAACAGAGGAACGCGAAACGATCGAATTAACGGAGATAAAGGAAAAGCAAAAAAGAATAATCTCGCTCCTCGTGGGTCTCGTTCGAGCGATCGGCGCAGAACCTATTTCAACCCTGACGATTAAAACTAAACAAACAGAGAAATGCGAACAATAATATGGTTAGTCTCTTCGGTGCTTCGTAGCATGCCTGTAGTCTCTTTTTTTTCGATTTTCTTTTCCATTTCCTTTGGTCGCGCCCTCGGCATGTGTCGCGGAAACGCGGTAGTTCGTCGTCACGCTGACGGGACAAACGAATGAACAATTTATAAATCGTCCTTCTTTCCCCCTCTCTTACTCTCTCTCTCTCTCTCTCTCTCCCCGTTATTCTAGATGTGCTTATGCCTTTTCTCTCCGTCTCGCGTGACTCTTATCTATCGGCAAACTCCTGAAAACAGCTATTTTGGGTTTTAGTATTATTAATCTCGTCTCTTCTCGTCTCGACTCGCGACCGATCGCGCAGCTCGATATAATTCGTCAATTCCCAAGAAGTTTGGATCCTCGGGCGCGTCGCGTGGGCTATGCGATTGCGAAGGGGCACCTACGTCGGATACTCGTCTCGTCTCATTGGCAGTGTGAGAAGACAGCCTTAACGGACAGTACTATATGTCGCTGATCGCGAGGTAAATGATATACTTTCCAATGGGTCGAGTAAGGCTGGATCGTGCCAGATATACCCAAACCCACGGAATTGACAGGAAACCCGAGATTACCGTGGACCACAATAGCCTTGGATATTCTCTCTGTTCGTCGGTGGCTGATTTCCATTGAGTAAACTCTTAAAATTATGCACTTGTGACGTACAATACCGGACACTTTGTGTTACCGGGATGAAGAGGGATCCACGAGTGCATTCGGGTTTCTTGCGTACAATCAACTTGAAGAGTATAAATCAGTCACAGGGGTTCCGTACATGTACATAGTTATATCGTATAAAAGTGAAACGAGATCGAGGCCGGTCGTGTGCGCATCGCGTGGTGGTGAATCCACACGTTAGAATTGCGTACAACAATTTCCGTCTAATAGCGGCCCTATTATTTTTTCTTTTCACTCGCTCTCTTTCTCTCTTTCTCCCTCGCATTCCATCTCTCGTACTCTCTCTCGTACTCTCTCTCTCTCTCTCTCTCTCTCTCTCTCTTTCTCTCGCTCTCTTTCCTCACGCATACGCAACGAACGGTTATTACGGGTTGCATATCTGGTACACCGACTAATCAGTTTTGTTAATAGGTTTAAGCTTTACATATAATATATATCTATGTACAACAAGTGTATAGCGTATATGGGGTGTGTCACTATGCATACAAGGTCCTCTGGGGGTTCGGGAAGTGTAAATGCAGTATAGAGAATAAGTTACATACCCGCGCGGTTTTTCATAATGCCCATTATTGGCAACAATAGGATAATAATAGATAATATATTAAGATTCCTCCAACGCGTTAACCGCCGTTAGATTCACTCTGTCTCGGACTCTAGATTTCTAATTATTCTGCTTAGATCACCCTACAATTAGATTATGTTTCCATCTATCACTAATAACTCTTTCTCCTCCTCTGCCGTTCCCTTTACCTCTTTCTTTCCTCTCAGTTTTATGTATCTTTATAATTCGTAGGCGTACCACGCCTAAGCTTATCTGATATATTATCTGTTTAGCGATATCACTTGAATCTGTCACATTAACAACAATGCCCAACTGTATACAATAAGGCCCTCGGTTAACGCCGCGTACCGTCCGGTTTCATTTCGTTCACCTTTCCCACCAAAGCACCGAGATCTCGTTCGTTTTGAATGAGAGATCGAATGCCCGGTGCTTCTTCTTCTTCTTCTTCCGCGTCCTGCGAGAGAGTCGATCCTTTGGATGCGACAGATCCATTCGGAACGACTATACTCGATAGAGCCTCTTACGTATCGAGTAGAGTCACTTCGCGAATGTTCTTTCATCCGAGTTTCTTCCTCTCTCACCCTCAGCGAACTGTACTTCCTACTGTTCTTCAATAATCCGGCTGTTATCTACGCATCCCGTCTATCTCGTCTATCTCGAAACATTAATACTAAAGCCCAAAATAATCTACGATCTTTCGGTTCTGCTTTGCCCACTGCAATCTCTAAAGCGCGCGATCCCGTACGTATCGTCGACGACAGAATTAACAGTCGTTCGCGGAATTATCCCTTATCACTATTACTATTATAATTATTAATCGCTATTACTATCGGTAGAAAAAAAAAAACTGCTGCTCGACCCGCTGAGTCTCTGTTGCGGGTAAGAATTCCCTCATGTTTTTGCCCCCCTCCCCATACTGCTATTGTGATTGCGAATTCCTCGATTTAAACGCGGTTGCATTATTATTATATTATGCCTGTGCGGTTAACGAATGCGAATATCTCGATGTTGCATCGTTATATTGCGCTCCTCTCTTTCTCGCGATGCATGGCCCGATATCAGAGTAGGATATCCGATTGGTAGTGGGTGATATAATAAACCTGTACGATGGAGGTTTGGCAGGGTCAGCAAAGAGAATGAGTGTCTTGCGGTGGTGTTGGTATATCCTGTGTTACCTTGAGCGCGTTGCATTCCTCGTCGCTACGATTTTCATGCACCCACGACGGCAATCGTTGGACCAGCAGAATCGACGTATGATTCTGCAGAAAATTTTCTCTCGTCCTTCTCTCACTCTTTCTCGCGAGAGATGCTCACATTTCGCCGTCGCATATCCTGACCAACAATAATTCTTGTTCTTCGTTTCGACTGGTCGAATAATACGCGTCTATCCTATGTCGATGTGTGAGTGAATGAGTGTGAGCACTGTCTTTACAGCAATAATGTCTATTCTGGCGAGCTGTTTCGAACTGCGGCTGATCGAACTATAAGAGAGATTCCTGGCTAAATGGTCCGTTGGTTGGTGGAAATAGGAGATCCTGTTTAGTTCGGTCACGCGTGGCTATAATCCTCCACGCGCACACCTCTGTCCTCCTCTTCGTCTTTCCTGGAATCATTTTCTTCGGTTACTTGCACCTTTTTCATTTTTTTTTGTCTTTTTTTTCCTTCTTTCCTTTTCTTGTATATATAGGTTCTGGTCGAAAGTCCCAATTGTTAAGCGAATCGCGTAGTTGTTACGCGTTAGACGCTTTTCTCTTTGAGACGCAGCGTTATTGCTGCGGTTGCGTTCCGTTCTCTTTGGAAGAATTTTGAGTCTCGTCTATCGTCTTAGTGGGAGTATAGTATACTAGCTCAACGTGAGCGTGAGAAGTCACGGAGCTTCAGCGTTCGGTTTGGTATTTGGTGAAAGAGCACTTGGAAATGCATTTTGTATAAAATTACAAAGTTGAAGAAAGCTGTCGGCGAACCGGCATAGTGTTTTACTGCGAGAGTCGTGGGAGAAACGTCGACGATATTGGACGTTGATGCGAAAAAGTTTCTTTGTCTCGAGGCTTGTCTTATTAAATTGAAGTTACGCGCGTCGTTCCATGCTGATTGTACATCTTTTGATGATAATGTGTATATTACTGATTCATTGGCAATGTTAGCTCTGAGACTCTAATTATGCTGATGCTTGATACGATTTCTGTGTTTTTCCGTATGATGTGCCGCGGTATATATCATCTTAACTTAAGTGCCGCGCTTACGTTAATTTTCCTCATCCTAATCGATAAGCACGATTTTTTCACGGTAAAATATTCTAGAATACTAACATTTAGATTTAGCGATAAATCGATTTTGTACATTTGTTTGTTGGTATCCTTACCAGTAGATTAAGTTACTCTTCGTTTTCTAATTCACGCGCATAATAATTTATAACGTTAAAAATCTTTTTTTAAGTTATTATTATATTAATAATTTCTATTCAATCTTCATTTTCATTTTTGTTACTTTGTTTGATTTGTACATTCTCCCGAGCGTGCGAGCGGGTTCCCTTCTTCCCTCAACTTATTTCCCCTCTATCTCACATTTTTCGCTGTCTCTTTGTCTCTTCCTTTTTCTCCGTTTCTGTATTTTGAGTGCTGTACTGAGGAATCAGCGGAAAAGCTACCCTTTCTTTACCTTCGCGACGATAACTGGCTTCAGCTTATATCCCGGTCACAGTGAGTACGTTGCTTCCTGTCTGTCTCTTTCTCCAATTGTGCATGTCAATCTTACGTTCCATGATGAATTCATATCGTGTGTATCGGATATTGTCTATGTTAAACAAACTGTAAGCCAGCAATTCTGTCGAACGATGTTTGTCTGAATCTCTTCTCTCTCTCTCTCTCTCTTCCTCTTCTTCCTCAATCTATCAGAATTTTCCAAACAATTGTCCCAAAAATTGGTGCAACCAAAAGTTGAACGAAAGATCGATGTACGGGCGAAAGGTATGACGATGTCCCTTGTGGGTTGGGTCTCGAAATTCTTTGTCCATTCTTTTAGAAAGATTGTTCGAAAAAGGGGGGCGGCGGGGATGGCGATTTTTTACGAAAAGAGCGAAATTACGCGCTTGGTTCGCGTCGTGCTTCTTCGTTTACACTGATTCTATCTTTCTTTCTCTCCCCTCCGTGTGTGTATACTATATGCATGCGTGTCTACTGCTCGTTCTCGTTGAATTTCAGAAATTTCGCGATCTTCTCGGCCGAAAAGTAATTTTGCAGTCCACGTTGCGTTGCTTCGTCCTTCAGGAAAAAGGAGCGTCGAGTGATTTCGAGGTAGCGTAAATGATCATTCGATTCGGAGCGGTCGCTTGCTGCGAGAATAAACGGAGATGCATCTGTGCTTCTTCTACTCCTGTTACATGCTTGATGTGATGCTTGCTACGATTACGGTCTTTCTATGATGTTGTATGTACTATACGGTATGTAGTATATCTCTCGGTGAAATCTCTCTGATGCCTGCTACTCTTGTACTGGGGGTGTCTATGGATCGGTTATTTTAGTCTGGTATGCTGGATATATTCGATGATTCGACTTTCTCTGAGTGAAATGGCTTCGGCATCCTTATTATTCGAAGGTGGATATACTGTATTTATCCGTTGGCACGTTCTCCATCGTGTCTCATCGTTTTTTTTTCTCTTTTCTTTACAAACGTCCATTTAAATATTTACGCTTGATAAATAACGACGGTAGCCGCAGGTTGCGAGCAAGGGCCAGCTTGGAAAGAACGACGGTGAGGAAGTACTCGTGTCGCATAAAACTGCGAGCCCGATCCTCCCGTCGCTCTAGATCCTCGCGCGATTCTCGCTGAGCGGACCTGCCGCTGCCGCCTCATCGAAATATATTAAATATATTATACAATTTATCCGACTAAAATCTCCTTTATTCCCCTCCCCTTGACGAGCGACAGACGGACGCAGCGCAAAAAGCTGCGCGCCGCGCTCCTAATTCATCATTATCTTTATCTTCCTCTCTTTTAATCTCTCTCACACTCTCTATCTATCTCTCTCCTTTTAATTTTTTTTTTTTCTTTCATTAAGTTAATTACTCTTCACGAAAAACACTTCGCACCGCTTCGCTCCTTCTTCGACTTTCTCCCTTCCTCCGTCCTATCCCTTATCCCTATTAAAAAATTTCTTCGCCTTCCCTCCTCACGCCTCGCTTTAATATCGTTAAAATTCATTAAGTTATTAAAAACATCTAACAAAAAAATTGAAAAAGAAAGATTCACTTGGATCTCCCCAACAATGTATCAAAAATAAACTTATACTCTTAGATTCATTATCCCTCCCTCGCATTTTCCCTCCTTCCACTTGCGCTTTCCCTTTAACTCTCACGTGGCTCTTTCGTCTACCCATCTCTCTTTCTCTCTCTTTCTCTCGCCAATTTTTCTTGCTTTCGCACTTCAATTCTGTGTCTCTTTTCTTGGTGGTTTCCATCTCGCGAGTTCCACTCTGACCGTTCTCTATCTTTCTTTCCGTACCAATCGTCCCATTTCTACCCACCAGAATAATGTTCCTGTGCACGCTCCAAAAGTTCTTTCCATTCGCACTCTCATCTCCATCCTGATAGTTTTTCCATTCTTCCTCCTCATTTCTGGATTCCTTATTTCAGCCACTCGAAAAAATGTAAAACGCGATATATCTCTCCCATCCTCGTACGCTTTACCTCTTTTCTTATAAGTCGATTTTCTCCCCCCCCCTCCCCCTTCCCCTCCCTATCCATTTTAAACTCGTGTATTTTTGTACTAAACACATACCGAATGCCGTGAGTTATGTCGACGAAACGGCGAGCCGCTCCGTGGCACGAACTTTTCCGAATCGGAGCGGCCCTCGTCGTCGAACGCCAAACTCCCCAAAGTTATCTGGGAGGCTCGGCGCGCTAATGCAGCAACGATCCCATGCCACGAGCCCTCGATAAGCCCCGATGAACTGGGAATGCTCGGGTGATCCGATCAATTTGCTTACTTCAGTTTTACGAGCGAATGAGTCTCCCGAGTGAGGGTAAAGCTTGGCAAATGAGTGGTCTAAATCGGTGGTGAAGTTTTTCGTGGCACGCAATCGTGCGGTCTCGTCAGTCCGTTTTTGTTTTTGCTTCCGCTTATTGGTCACACTTTTTGGTCATGTTTTGCAGGCCGCTCGAAATCGGTCGTTCGAGCGACGTCGGCTTAAAAGTCCCATTCGATTGATCGTTTTAAAATGCTGCGCATCTTGTCCTGCTTCGGGTTTCGAATCTCTTACGCGAACGATCTACGTTTACGTTTTCCCGTTCCGTTTCATGACCCTACTCCGGTATGTATCCCTTAGGATCTCGATCAGAGCTTGACTGAGTTACGAGCAACGCATAATCGGTTACAATCGCTCCGCTGTTGTCAGTCTTTTGATACACTATTGGACAGAGAAGAACCGCAAAGGAGAGTCTGAATCTTGTTAGAGTATAGAATCATGACCCGTGATGCCTAATCCAGCCTGAATAGTGCCTGAATAGTGGCTGAATAAATTGGAGCAAACGGCGAAACGAGCGTAACCAATGGTACTCGTCGCGTCAGTGTCGCGATATCGCTGCGAGAGCTTAGAGGCGACGTCGTACGCGTATATTAGCTACCCTAACTCTTTACGACTATCCTATAACGAACAAAAGAATTACAGAATGTACATAGGTCGTCCAGAGACGGTGTTTCGTAAAATTCGCGTTCGATTGTCGTATCTGATTCTTGCCGGCGATATGCACGCTCGTACCACGCGGCAAGGGAGCGGCGAATCATATTTTCCCAATCCGCTGGCCAATCATCATCGGTCTTAATCGTTCCTAATCGTTCCTTTCTTGCTTCGTTCGATCGATCACTTTCCAATACACGTTTTTTCCACTTCTTTCTCTCCCCATTTCCTCTCGAAACCTGCCTGTACCTTCATCTCTCTTTGTCTCTTGTTCACTTTCGATAAGCCTAAATTACCTGTTTCGCGCTTCCTTTGCCATATGCCTAATCAGTAATTAATTACTTATCAATTAATAGTATTATTCAACACACGCACACTCACACACTATTACATCCATGGTAAAGTAAAAATCCCTGAAAAAGTTTTGTGGCTCTGCTTTTGTTTCTTGTCCCCTCCACGCTCGTGGTTTTTCTCGCCTCTTCGTGTGTACCAACGGTCGCTTTTCCATTCTCTCCCTTTCTCTTTCTCTCTCTCTCTCTCTCTATCTCTCTCTCTTCCTCTCCTATTTTTCTTCTCTTTCCATCTCGGTGTCTCCTTCTCTGTTCTCCTGCATTTGCGAGTTTGCATTCTCTCTCACTCTCTCTCTCTCTCTCTCTCTCTCTCTCTCTCTCTCTCTCTCTCCCTCTCTCGTAATGCGAAAGAACAGCGCAGGTTTCGTGTGCGTAAAGATTCTCGCAATTTTACAGTTCCGTTTTTTGGTACTGCGATCAATCACCTTCACGAAAGCGACTCGATGATGTCTCGTCGGTGTTTCTCTATTCGGTCTCGCGTTGTTGGTTCCCGACCTGTCAGAGTTACAACTTATAACCCACTGGCTGATTCACCGCAGACGCGCGCGGATCTAACCCCTCTCACTCTTGGTTCTTTCGAGGAACTTGAGGCGAGTTGAGCGTACACGACATGCGTCACGCATATTTCACTTCACTAATACGAAAAACTCATAATCGCTTCTTTGGTATTACGGTGCGAGAGGAGCGGGGGCGTCTGCCTGAAACATCCTGGCTTACGTCTACGGTAGAACGTCACCTTTTCATATTTCGTTCGTATCTCAATAATTAAGTCTCGTTATTAATTGTCTCTCTGTGTTTCGGTATAAAAAATGAACTGTACCTAGTTTCTTTTTTTAAAAAAAAAAAACCGCCTTCCTCTGTAGTACTAGTAGAAGTAAGTAATAATAGCAGTAGTAGTAGTAACATGTATAACGTAATGCGTAATCGTTACTTAACTTTTCTGTATATTATTATAACTTTAATATTAGGTAGACTTCTTTTAGATTAGTTGGTTTATCCTTCTCTCGTTTCACTTTTCTTTATCATAGTAAATCTTTAACCGTAATGAATGAGGTAATAAGGTTGTGTGTCTGTTTCTCATCGTATCCTATTTCATCGGCGAGGTGGTTTCGTTAACGCAGCGAAATCAGTTCGAGTGCCGCCCGTCGCTTCAACCGACAATAAAAAAGAAGAAAAAACGAAGCACGTGCGGCGAGGAATTTGCGCGATGTGCAGAGGAGAGAGACTCCAAACGAACATGATGTTACGTTCTTTGTCGAGCTTCGTCGAGTAGTACAAGCACGTGTCATTCCAACTAACGTTACCTGCACCACATAGTCGAAATTCACGCACACCCACCTCATCACGCCTATCTCCTGTCGTACCTCGCCTCTTTGCTTCTCTGTCCCCCCAAAATCCCGCATTGATACGCCTTCGTCCTATAACGTGCACTTCCAACCCGTTCCACGTGGTGTCAACAGTGTCGCTTTTATTTGCTTTTCCAAATACCAAGCGGTACCGCGCCACCCTATGGAACACGATGCGAGCCAGGTCACGATCGATCGCAATGAGTCAACAATGTTGTCATGTGATCTTAGTTTTCGATGTAACGTACGTACGCGCAATGCGCGAAAAATTCATGCGACCGATCATGCTTCGTAGCCTTTGATCTTGCGAGCAGGCGGACAAGATACTGACGAAGATCGACACCCGCGATGTTCCTTGCCGAAAGAGGCGTTTGCGATGAGTCTGTGTGTTCGTTGCACTCTGCACATCGCGCAACCGCCCCGCGACTAGCACGGAGGATACCGCGGCCCACAAAAGCAGTAGGTAACGCGCGTAACCCTCTTTTAACGAGAGAATGTCAAAGCGACGAGGCCACCCCGGCGAATAAAACAGATTCTGTGAAGCGTTGGTCGGCGTCAGGTAAGTTTCAACGATGTTACTGTGTTTGCGGTTGTTGTTGCTGCTGTTGGCTGGATGGCGACGAGCTCGATTGTGGTTGAGAATGTTGTTGTGACGGTGTGCTACCCGGTTGGGACGTAGTACTTCCTTCTTTTCGCGCGCGAGATTCTTGGCTACTACCACGACCAGCGCGTGAGCCAGCACCACCTGCGCCAGGTGCACCGGACTGGACCATAGCGCGAATTCTTCTTTGCGCCGACTGTCAACAGAGGTTAAAACAAATCCATTCAGATTAGAATTACTGCGCGATTCGAATAGAGTCTCGAAACGACGGAAAGGAAAAGTGTACCTGAACGGAGAAGAAGGGACCAATAATATTGACAGAAGTTTCTTCGTCAGCAAGTGGTGGCGTGGCTTGCTGTTCCGATAGTTTTATGACACTTCCAGTCACGCGTTGTAATTCTCTAACGTTCTGGCCACCTTTGCCGATAATTCGTCCAACCTGAGCACTGGGTACAAGGATTTCGACCGTTAGCCTAACATCCTCGGTACCGCTGACGAAACCCTCTTCGCGCATTTTCTCGAAAATCAAGTACTGCGCCTGTGAATCACAACATTGAATATACATCAGATGACGTAAGAAAACAAAGAGGAGATAAGATGTGCTACGCGAAAGGAGAAAATTGGAAAAATATTTATGTCGAAGGGTTTAATCGGGACCGATTCTTACACATTTTAGCGTAAACGGTACGGGGCCCTTTTCTTTATTCTACCTGCTGATTCAAGTAAATGCTTATAAATAACCACATTCACCCAAACTTCTAGCAGGAAGCGAAGGAGAGAGGAGAGAAGAAAGAGTGGGGAAAAAGGCAGACTTAAAGAATTCAGAAAATTTGGTAGTGGTGGGATTTGAACTCAGAACCTTGTCGATACTATAACAGTGTCTTAGTCATCGAGCTATTCGTGGTATCAACGAAATTTGGGATTTTTACGCACTAATTCGAATATCACTGTTTTAAGTATAAGTAAAAGTTTTTTTTTTCTTTTACGTAAGTGAAACATACCTTCCACTGTGATTCTGGAGAACCAACAATGGTAACTTTCCTTTCGGTCTGTTGTTCTACAGGCTTATCTTGTTCGAGAGGAGCAATCTTAACGCTAGCCCCTGAGAATCTAATGATATTCCTTATATATGAACCCTTGGTGCCAATTATGGCGCCAACGCTGCTATTAGGAATGTAAAGGAAGGCCGTCTCTTGAACGTCACCGGCAGGAACTTGTTGAGTTGGCAAACTGCTCTGATAGGGATACGGGGTAGGTCCCGATCCGTAAAGGCCACCTCCACGAGAACTATATCCCATATTGGCAGTCGACATCATTGCCATAGGATGTAAACCAGGGAACATCATGGTTTGAGGCTGTAAACGAAAAATCAATTTATCGTTAGAAATAACAACGCTTTCTCAAGTATAAAAGAAAAATTATGATTTATACACGATTTATACGTACCGCCATGGCTTGCAAATCATTTTCGTAACTCTGGCGTAGTTTCCCTGAGATCATGGACTCAGCTTTGCTCATGTTGTCAATGCTACCCTTAACAGTGATAATACGCTCCAGATTAAAACTGTTGATGTCATTGATACTGCTGACTGTGATCTTAGTATCCGTATCCTGCATGATTCTCTTGATGGTATTACCGCCCTTGCCAATGATTCGACCGATCAGATTATTGTGTGCAAGGATCTTCAAAGTGATTTCACTACGGAGGTATAGATCATATTGTATAAATAAAAGTTCTCTGAAAGATTCTTATGATTAACGCAAAAGTGATACAGTTACGTTACCTTTTATTGGTTTTGTTTGCTTCCATCTGCATGACATCCAAAATCCTTTTACAGGCATTCGTGCAATTCTCTGGATTACCATAGATGGTAATGGCCTTCTCGACGGAACCTAGATTGTCCTTCCGGTGGACGTCGACGCGAGCTCGCGTTTGTTGCGTAATTAGCCGTATGGTTGATCCTTGTCGACCGATTATAGCTCCTACCATGTCAGACTGTACCAGAATGCGAAGAGGGAAATCGGTTTGCCTCCCGGAACCCGAAATCCCGGAGTAGGCGACGCCGCTGCGCTGGCTGCGGCCTCGTCGTCGGCTCTCCGGCGTAGACATTTCCACTTTTAGGGGATTACCTTCGTACTCGTACCCATTAAACTGGCTCATAGCCCTATAAGCAGGAATTTCAAGATTTGGCACGTTGTTGTTTAATTTAATCAAATTTAATGTGTTCTCAGTTTAATATAATTCGCCGACACTCACTGCTGTGCTTGCTCTTGCGTTTCATAGCTGATGAGGACGGTTTGTGTGTTGGGGTCACGTGAAGTCAGTTTCTCGGTAGACTGCAACTGCCCGCAAGTAGAAAACAGAATCTCGATGTCCTCTATTCTGCTATGCCCAGGCAAATTGCTCACAAGGATCTTCGAACCACCGCTATTAAAAACAAGAGAAAGAAATAATAATTAATACAATATTCGATTATCGGGAAATATTTAATTTCTGGCTTTAATTTTAAAATTTCATTCTTCCCTTTCGATTTTAGATTCCAAGCAGCGAAAATTTCGGGTATCATTAAAATTGTTGTATTAATTGTCCACTGTTCAATTTATCGTATTCAGTTTTCGCGCTATAAGTGGTATTATTTAGCACATGCAGAATGTCTTGGATGAGAGATGCGTTATATGAGCGAAGACAGGAGCGAAATATAGGAGCAGGATGCAGCGCGGGAATTTCACAGTGTCGGCGAGGGTACGGCCTCAAAGAGGAAGGCGCCTCCCGAGCAAAAACCGAGACGAGGAGGAAAGTATACATATATCTACTCCTGGTGTTGTTTTCGTTCGGTCTGCACCAGGAAGGATCCCACATGTGCGGATGCCCTTGTTGACATTCCCGTTCTTCTTTCCGTTTAAAGTCTTCAGCTGGCTTCTATTCTACCGTCTGATCAACCAATTTCAAACACGCTACCCCTTTGCTTTATGTTCACTATATAACTTTCACCCTTCATTTTCACCGAACCCACATTAACTTAAACCACAATATTGCATTAACCGTGTGTATCTTGATTTTTTCCTATGTAACAATGCTTATACAATAACGCAATGTTAGCAAATATTAGTAAATGGAATGGGATTATTAATGTATGAAGGAATGTTTCGTTAAGAAGAACCCAATTCTGAATAATCTTCAGGAATGCCTAACGGTGCAGAGGAAAGGAATACGTATAAGATTGGTAAATTCGAGCGTGGTGTGGCCTTGCAGGACGATATGAATGAACGAAATGCCAAGTAAGAAGAGGACGCGGAGCGTAAAGAACAAAAAGGAGGGTAGAGCAGCCGAGACTCTCACTTTCGTAGGTATCGATTTTTCAGCACGCCGACCCACTCAGCACCACGGCTTTCGACTAACCTTGAAGAAAACGCGCCATGCGACCCAGCTTGTACACACTCGACTACTGCCTCGCGAAGCACACCACCAGTTAAGCTACCCCTATCAATTTCTCCACATCGCATTTTGCTTGTTAGAGTTAAACATAGTAGATGACGACGACGACGACGACGACGACGACGACGACGACTGCTACTACAGGTATTTCAGACACAAGAGATACATTCCTTTTAAATTACAAAATTCAATCTAGAAAACATTTGCTATGCATCTAATTATGTATAAAGATTGGGAACATTACCATCTGAAAATTTGGTCTTTATTTACTGTATATTATATTATAGTGAAATTCATGTCATTATACACCTCGTGAATCAGGTAAAAGAGATTCTCTGGCGAATTCTGGACAATGAGTGACGAAATCCATGGTTAAAGCAAATGGTTCATGGGTCGGGGTAGTACGAGGGTGAACGAAAAACCGCGGCACCGCTCGATTCGAAGGGTCCGGGGACAGCGTAAAATCTTGCACGGTTTCGGCGGCGTCCGGCGCGGACAAAAGATAAAGGCGACGCACGCGACGGAACTAATTCCATTGGCGAAAAAACCTTGACCACACAATTACGGTGGAACAACGTGTTCCTGTGGTGTCGGCGATCGAGGTGCCCAGTACAGCAGAGGAGTGTAGAAAATATAAAGTGAAATACGAGGAAGAGAGCAAGACAGAAGACGACACGGCACAGCACGGCACCGCACGGCTCTGCTCAGCTCGGCTCGGCTCCGCGCAGGGTGAGCCGCACGCTCGCATACTCGTCGAAGCGAATTCTCGAGTGCGCACGAGCTCGCGCGCGCGGCCAGTCTCTCTTCCTCTCTCTCTTTCTACCCACGGTTCACCGGCACGTCGATGTCCCTATCCGTGCAAGTGCCGCAAGTCTGTATATCCGTCGAGACTACAGTGAAAGTGAAGAGTAGAAGCCGTTGAAGGAGGGTGAGGGAGGCCGGGCCTTTGTTTCGTGTGCTTTTGGGGATTTTCGGCGGCACCCAGTGGTGTGAGGTGTACGCGGGAGTGCGCAAGGGGGCATTGATATTGGCGGTTCCGTCTGCCTCGTGGTCCGTCTTCTCCACCGACGACCCACCCGCCCGATCATGCATCCCCACCGCAGTTCTCTAGTTCTATCTCACTCCCCCACTCACCCTTTCTATCTTTATCTATCTGTCTATGTGTCTCATTCTCTCCCCCTCTCTCTCTCTTTCTCTACTACCTACTGCTACTACAGCCACCTCCTCTACCCACCATCCTCAAACCTACCCTCCCTTCCACTGGTCCTAGCCTGCGCTTTGCCCCGCACCACTAGCTACAACCGCCACCGCCTGTTCTGGCCCATCCTCGGCCCACCCTCGGCCCACCCTCAGCCTCAACCCTTTCTGCATGCCTCTTTCCCTCGCTACCCTCTCTGACCACCAGCCTCCACCTTTCTCCATCATCCCGTCCCTCTCTCTTTCTTTCTCTCTCTCTCTCGTTCCGTGCCTCCTCATCCACAACCCTCTCTCGTGCTACCTCTCCACCTCCGGCGGCCACGGTCTTTGCTCCGGCCAGCCACCCCCCACGTCCGCAGACATACCCTCCTCCTACCCCTGGGGCTGCACGCACGTGTAACTCGCGATTTCGTCCGCTCACCTTTAACGAAAGCCGGTATTTTCGTTCAACGGCGGGAGTTACGGTAAGAGAAAAGGAGAGAAAAGAGAGGGAGATGATACATCAGCAGCACGGAAGAGCGGAAGAGCACGCGGCGCAATGCCCAAGCGAAAAGGATAGGACGTGAAGGAGGTGGGCGTGCGGGAGCCCACCGGCACCAACACGAGCCAGAGAAGAAGAGGAGAAACAGAAAGAGGAAGATGTGTGAGTTGGAAAAGGAGGAACGAGAGAAAGAGATGGTGATGGTGGCGCGGTGGGCCTTTTCCAAGCCTCGGGCACCCACCAACAGGGATGGACGCGCGACGAGCGCGGACCACGAGCCACCCCCGTGGAAGAGCTTTTGATGTCGCCTAAGACACCTTTTTTCGAACTCTCTTTTACTTCCGTCTTACTCGTTTTTTTTTTTTTCGCTTAACGAACCGGTAGAGGCGCCCGGCCAGCTCCTGACGAGGGTCCTCTCTCGCCTCCTGCGGGAGGGACGGTTGCACGAAAATTCGAGGGTCGTAATGCGGTATGGTTAATTGCGAAGGGAATTGGGGCTCACTCTACACCGCTTCCCACGTAAAAATGGAACACATTATAGTAGGCTAATTAGCGTCACGGGTGCCAATTCTGAAGGGACCGGATATCGGGGACTCTGGATTTACTGTCTCGCCCTTAAGATTTCACGGGTACCTTGCTCTCTATCACATCCAACAACTACCACTAGCATCGGCATCCAAATCTCAACGTATCGGCAAAAAAGTTCCATCAAACAGCCAAGGGTTGCCCAATGATGACTCCACACACATCGATGGCACGCTAATACCTCATCGAAAAGTTATTCCTACTCACAGCCCCCTAACTCGAGAGTACCACCCACTGCGTATAACCTCGGAAATCAATGACATAATCGCGAACATAGCAAGGAAATCCTGCGCGCTAAGGAACGAGAGGGAATAAAAGAATAACTGGTATATCGAGTGGAAAGGGTTGTCGCGGTTGTATTAGCTAAAGGTAACGAAGCGCAAGTGTAGGACTTAATGCGTTTACGCGATTTCCCATAACGGAGTGGGTGAGGAGAGTCGAGAGAAGGAAGAAGGGAGGGTGGTAGAGAAAAGTCGCCGAGAGTGTCGGTACTCGGTCGAGTGTACCCGGCCCTGATCGTAGGAGCGGCGACGTCGTTGACTGCGCCGTCGGGGCGCACGGCGCCAAAATCGATTTTGAAAAGGGAAAGTGGCGTGTACGTGCCACCAGCGTGACTCCTCTACGTATACGTCGAGTGTGTGGCTGGTTGCCGTACGACCGTACGAGCCACGTCGAATAAAGGTTGTGCCGACGCTGACGCCGCCGACGCCGACGCAGCACCACCGATGCTACCACACTGCTACCACTGCCGTCAGTGCCACCCCACGTGTATGCACATGCATGCGCGCATCTATGTACACCTATGCGCGCCTACATCCTTCCGGCGACTCTCTCACTGGCAACCGCCTCGAATACTCACCTATTGAGCAACGCGAGGGTAGCACGAGGGAACACCCTACACTGGCCTACGCGTAGGAAGGGTGCTTGCGAGTGGCGGGGCGCGGTGTTTCGTTCTCTCGGTGCAATGTGCAATGTGCGTTTACCTGCGTCCCTGTCCCCGTTCGCGTCCGCGCCCGCGAACCCACCCCTGCACCGTGTGCCACGTGTGCCGCGCCTTCCTAAAACGCGTGCGTACAGTTACATCGGTACATGTGCGTATGCGTAGTATAGTACGTATACGTGCATCTTTCTCATTCTTTCTTCTTGCTCTCCCTCTTGTTCTTTCACCCCTTCGTATCTGGTATGCACGTGTGCATCACTTTCCCTGCTCGAGTCTCTGAATGGCGCCAAACGATGTTGCGAGAGGAACGGATCTCCTCCTCGATTCCTCCGATGACCGGCCGGAAGTAAAGCCGCTGCCTCCACGATATATGTACTACCTGCATCCACTCTTTTCCCGTTTTCTACCCGAATTGACTAAACGATTTACGAAACGCACCCTCACGAATTTCGGCTATAGATCGTCGAGACTGTTACCAGCGTGCGGCCAGCTCTCTCCTCGTTCCAGGGATATTTTTTGTAAGGAAAGCTACTGGTGCCGATGCTGGTGCTATTGCTGCTACTGCTCGTTGCCTTTCACCGAGTATTCGGTATTCTGGATAAAAAAAAAAAAGTCCATTCGATTACGTGGAACGACGATTTACGATAGGAGCTTTCAAAGCTGCGAAAACGTTTGTGCCAAGCGCTCGAGAAGATAGCATCGCATTGAGAGCCACAACTGTCGATGTTTCGTTCTATCGGCGGGTCAGATAAGATGCGCCTGGCCTGGAGTCGTTTAATATTGACACACTCCGCGTGTGAACGCTGCCACCATTTCTCTACCCCCTATAGCGACTCTAAAATACTCCACTCTCGTTCTCTCGATCAAGGTGTATGTGCTCGATGCGTTCGACTAATTTTTCGAGATCACGTATTCTCGATAACTTCATTGAGACACTCGTGGGAAAAGTTACCGTGGCGACGCGACTGATACACCCGTTCTACATATTGTCAGGTATTAATAGCGCGAGATAAGACCGACAGCCGGCATCATTACGATCCCCAATAATGTCGTTCACCCGAACGAATTTAGGCATCGTTCGACACGTTTCTCAGTATTTATGAGGGCAGCGCACGCAAGAACGTTGCTCGAGCAAAAATGATATTTTCGGCGAAGATACTCTAAAGCCAGACATTGTTACACCGTTGGTACAACCGTGAACCCATAAAGCTAATGAATCCACAAAGTTTATTACCATTTTTTCGCTGCTCTACGTCACCCAATTGGACAGTCAAGTAAAATGTAATTTCCGTTTCTCTTAGAAGCATTGCAAATGACATTTCTATAAAAGAACTTTCAACTTGATTAACCCAATTCACATAGGAAGTGCGACGAGTGCCGTTCTCTTTTCCCGAGTTCACCGAGAGCATCGATCAACAGTTGACTCATCGGTCATTCATCAGAGAAGTCTACTAGAGAGACATCCAAGTGGGGGGGGGGGGGGGGGGGGGGGATGGTCTCGGCTAATAACAGCGGAGGAAAGCGTAAAACAAGAGTGTTGAGGAATTTTGAGCGATGGAGAAAGTCGGAACAGAAGTGAACTGGTGGCTTATCGGCCGGAAGTGATAATCGTGCTCTGCTAAGAGAGTGGATCTGAGCCAAGAGGAATCTTATCGTAACGTCTGGCTACATTCTTCGCCTGTTTGACCGCTTCTCTTCGGGTCGCGCTAATGATTATTGACCGCGCACGGTAGGAATAATCCCTGCGAGTGAATCGGCCGCAACGCAAACGCTGATTATCGCTAATAATTGCGATTATAGTACGATGAGAGCGCACCCGGCTAAGGCAAACACAGCAATAGCAGCGCTTATTTATCGATAAATTAACCGCCGACTGCACTGGAAATAGAGGGTGGTGGATATGCCGGTCGAATCGTTCGCTTGCTCTTTCATTCTCTCTCGTTTTTTTTTTTCTTTCTTTCTTTCTCCGCGATGAGCAATCGAGGTAATTCAGCAGGCGGACTGTTCATCGCGGGGTGAAGTCCGAGAAGGAATCGCGCCGTGCTATTCGGAATGCAGCGCTACTCCCTGTGGGCGTATTGGAAATTATGACTCAGCATTCGAGTTATTAACCAGCCGCGTGTTCGCTAGGCTACGTTCATTCAGCGGGAACGCGTTAAACTTACTACACACTAGGAAAGAAGAAGCTGATTTCTCTCTTTCTATCTTTCTCTTTACGTTTTGCACGGTTGCTCGCGGACAACTGCACCGTGCCAAGATCATCTTGGCGCAGCATGCGATTGTCGCACGGCCCACTGCATCTAAACCCTAGACTGATAGTCGATAACGACCGGACTGCTCTCGGCTAAATCAATTGTACTGGATACCTCATATTTGAACGGTTCGCTTACGCCACGGTATTCCGTAAGCCGAAGTAATGGAGAACTAAACAGGAATGGATGGAAAAGTGGGTATTATTGGCTTCTTCGGTTTTCAGTACTTTTTTCACGCTTGTGAGAATAGCAAAAATGTCAGAGATGGCTTCGATGAATAGCATTAGTTCTTTTTTAATAAACGATTTAGCACTCGTATCAACAGTGAATTTTCTTCTCTCATTTATATTCATAGATCAAACTGACAGAATTTGGCCCAATTCAAGTGGCACAGAACCCCAATAAATCGAATGCACCGATTGCAATTCTCCCTCGTCGGTGAAATGTTTAAAAGCCGTATATCGAACGGTTCTCTCTCTCTCTCTCTCTCTCACCTTCTCTTCGCACTCTTCGCTCTCTTTTTCCGATCGTAATTTCTGATCGGAAAGTACATTCGACAAAAGTCGAATTCATCCTGTCACGTTGGGAGTCGATGTACAGCCGGTCACTGGAGATGCTAAATCCGATTACGCGTTTCCGTGGATCGCAGTCTTTCCTGCCGGAGAAAAGTACCGTTGTGCATATCGTGCGAAACCCCGGAATCCCGCGGGATCCGAGAGCACACATGCGATCTCATACACAGCTCGATATTGATTAAATACAAACAACGTGTTGTGCGTACTAATAGGAAGCGAGCACGATTTCTGCAGACTGTCAGATGCGAAAGCACACTGCGTGTCTGGTCTTCCAAAGAAGAGTCAACTCGAAAAAAATAGAAACTTCATTATCGAAAAGCTTCGTGAGAAAGCGATCTATCAACGAAGTTATCCCTGGGTTATTCGCTCGTCTGATAGCAAGAGATTTTCTGTATGAATATGACCCGCGATATGACCCTACTCCATTAAGTTGATTGGACGTCGCAACACCATGACTTTGAAACAAAGTCAGAGGATCTTGACGACGCTAACAATGTTAAGTCCCATATACGGCCCATTTGGCATTGTGCGGTCATGGCAATTCCAGTGAATCATGATTCTACGAAATTGTTGCTTCGGGTAGCAACCCTTAACCCTAGAATCCTATCGCAACGGTCAAGTGTAACGATTGACAATTTTTATTTCGAATAAACTTTAATGGTTGACGCAAAAAAAGTAGATATATGCAGACATTGATGTCAACATACTTCACATCGCATGCGAAATGGAAATTCTAAGTGATTCCAAGAGATTCGCGGGATACGAACGAGATACGGAAAAGAGGTGTATGTGCGGGCGGAACGATTGAAATAACAAGCGAGGAATTAAAGAAAAACGGATCGAGCGCGCTCGAGCATTAGGCGACAGAATTTCAATTGACTCTGCCCCGGTTAATGCCGGAATCGCTATTCCGCGACACGGGAATCTATTACGGCGAGTGGCCTCGATGCACAAACTGCTAAACGGTCATTTTATTTTTAACTTTGCATTCAGTTCCATGCGAGCGCGGCCCGCTCAAACAAAAGCAGGCGTTTATTTCAGCTCAATAATATCGAGCTGTCGTCGCTGAGGCCGGATCCGAATGGGTCTCGTTTGCATTGCGGGTTGCCACGAGGCTTAACCTCGATGCATTAAAAGTTTCAAACACCTGTCTTGTCCGGATGAATGCCCGGCCGGTCGAGCATCCTCAATTACAATTGATTCTGATGACTTTTACAACTTCGATCTCAGTGGATCAAGATATCCTGAGATACAATAATCGTGGAGTTACACTTCCTCCTCGTGTGTATTTCGATACCTACACTGTGAGGCGTGTACTGTCAAATAAACTCTCAGCCAAGTATGGATACCGTGTTAAATTCCGAAAAAATCTCAAGACGTATACCCTCCTCTCTCTTTTGTGTATTCACATTACTTAGATAAGACAATCTGGTTGTATATTCACCAAACGATTTTCAGATGCACTTATTACAGTCTTTAACATGCCTTTGAAATAAAATATCCACTGCACCCTTCCATAACTTCCAGAAGAATTCGCAAAGAGAAATGCTCAAGTACCGGGCTTATCTGCCCATCGGTTCACGATCCAACGAAGATATACATGTATCAGCCGACCGGGTACCGAGACCAGCAATCGGCAAACTAATGAAAATCGTTAAATTACCACAAGCACCTTCCTTCCGCTGAATGTATCGCACGTGGCGCTTTCAGCGGCGTCGACAGCCGGCCGGGAACGCGACAGCGATTTCCGGCCGCTTCGTGGAAGAACCAGCAGCACCAGCAGAAGAAGAAGGAGGAGGAGGAGAAAGAGGAGGCGACGATAAAAAAAAAAAAAGTACGAAGGACGCACGGCAAGGAAGAGAAGAAGACGGCAAAGAAGCAGAAGCGACCAAAGCAAAGGAGCAAGTTATCCGCGTAGAGAGCGAAGAGAGAAAAAGAGAGAAGCGAAAGCCAGAGTGGAAGGTACGGTGAGTCAACGGGAGAATGAATAAGACGAAAAGGAGAACTTGTGAGAGTACGATGCCATTGTAGAACTCCAGTAAGTACGACAGTGAGAGCGAATATCATCGTCAATTTCATCGTGGAGCTATACCGAGAGAAAGAGAGAGAGAGAGAGAGAGAGAGAGGCCAATGACGTAATCACAAAGGCACCAATGGCCCTTTTATCGGAGCGTTACCGTCCGAGACTGCTTCTCTGCAATGCAAAAGAAGAAGGGGGGGAGGAATAAACGATCCCATGGGGGATTTCCCACATACGCAACGAGTCACTGCCACTTCCAAGTAGCCAGTGATAATTTCCTCTTTGCATATCCGCCGCGGCTTTACCTACGCGTATGTCAATGTCTTTGATTCTTGGAAGAGCAAACGAAACCAATGGCGAAGACGACCAAGACGATGCCAGTGACGGCGTTAGTGTCGCCGAAGGCAAGATTCGAGTCCACTGCTATCTATGTCTGAAAGCGTGTTTCGTATGATACGGTTTACTGTAGATCCGTACAACGCACGGATGGCACTTGCACCTGTCTTGACGCAGACTGTTCTTGCCTGGCTGCATGCCACGCCGGTCTAAGCGAATTTTCGACTACTGATCGATGAGATTAGAGAGAGCATGGGTCTCTTGCCGAGAATAAAAGCGGATAGAAACGTCAACTTGATACCGATACCCTGGGGTACACGATGCTTTTGTCTAGAAAGAAAATGATTGCTCGATTCGAGAAACTTACGCCCCCTTAATTAACTGGATGATCCACTTGTCTCTTAGTCGGCTCATAGTGAAAGGGGTAAGACATTCCTGATATACTGTGCGATCATGTAGTTTGAATTATACAGTTGAATTAATATAGTTTGAAGCTACATGTTAGAATAGACACGATCCTTGCATCAGAATTACGAAATGAGATTATACAGACTCGATTCGCAAAACAGAGAATTCACGTCGAGAAACCGATAATAATACAGAGATTATATGATCGATTCTTAGTGGCACTGTCGTGTCTCGTCAGTCTAAGAAAGTCGTCCACGTCTCAGTCCGTCTGCAACTCGACTATGCAAGCGAGAAGTTTATTCTAGGAGCGCAAAATTCACAATAACGATCCCAGAGCTAGAGGGAGAGAGGACCACTAGGTCGCTCGAGCTCGAGATATTTCTGCGCCAGGAATTAGCAAGTTGATCCACGAGTTACAAGTAGAGCCAACCGAAGAACGTGGGAGACCGAGGAAAGCGAGGAGTCGAAACGACGAGTAGTAACCAACCATGATGGAAACGGTTGAAGGAAATAAGATAAAAAGTCAAGATACCGAAGGAAAATCGGTGCTTCGGTGTCTACATTCGTACTCGACTAGTAAACCGTGGTATCTATTTGCTCTGATATCGATGCTGGCTGTCGCACTATAGACGCGGCCAGTACATAGTACGAGTGCACCGATTTCTCTGAGATTATGCTGAATCACTGGAGAAGGAGTTGTACTCGCACGGCTAAGTAAGACCGTCCGCGTGTTCTCTTGCTTGATACTCGACAATCGCGACAGGTTTCCGCGGACTCGCGCTTAATCATTCTGTCGTAATGATTGCGCGGGACTAGTGCAATCGTCGCGCGTGACGAAAGCCAGCCGCCACCAGGGGACAACTGGAAAGCAATTCGCGAGCATAATTCCGAGTTGGTTGACTGACTGGCTGGCTTGGTTGCTTGGTATTTAAATTGGCCGGTAGAGTCGCGTGGCATGCGCGCCCGCAGGGCTTTATCGAGATCGCGAAAGGTTCCACAGCATTATCAGCCGAGATACATAAACCGCGAGTTTCGGCCCGCTATCGTGTCGAGGCGTTATTATAATCGGTACGGCCGTAGCAACAAGTGTCCAATAAATACAAAATCAAATTCGACCCGGAAATTCAACACTACTGCGGAATTAATACATTGTTCATATAGTAGATCTGAAATTGTAAAAAAAAGGATAGTTCATTGTGCATAATCGAAGTCTAAAATTATAGTAATTGGACGAATAAGTGGTATGGTCAGCATGATTTAGATACAGGTACACTAGGGAGTGATAAAAGGTGGTGATAAGTCGTCACAATGAATTGAGAAAATTTGCTGGATTATACGTTTGCAACAATTGGCATTCGTAAATATACTTCAGTGAATGAAGTACCCAGTGAATTAGCCGAACGATTACGAAACTTGCAAAACTGACCTAAATCCCAGGTACAGGCGCCGATAGCGCGCGAGCTTACCGCGTCTAGAAGATAGTGAGGCACGTCAAGCGGCGTCTTACAACTTCCTTTGGCATAATCTCCGATACGACAAATCGTATAACGAAAGGTTTACAGTAAAGGGCTTTACGTATTCTTCGATTGAATCAACCCCCAAAATTACATAATCAGCCGCGGTTACGTGATACAGCGCGCAATGAACTTCTCGAAGAGAATGACGCAATTTTAAAGGAAACAACAGTCGTCTTACTGCTGTTTCACTGGCAGTTAAATAATGCTTTCACCCAACGGTCTGATAACTGCATTACAATGGTGACGTCAATTACATCGACGAAGAAGAGGAGGCGTCCTCGAAGCGGCGAAGCCCGCCTCAAACATTTTGTATGAACTTTCTCCGTAAAGTGTCATCATCGACGAATCGCTAGATTTTGTTTCTCCACAATTTGCACAGGCGAAATTTCTCCGATCAGAATATTTGGACTACCATACCCTAGCTGTATAATCCAAATCTATTCGAAATACTAAAGCTACACAATTTGTGCGAACCTAAATAATCTGTCTATAAGGTGTAATGATCGAACAATGAGAACAGTCGGTTAGGTCTGTTTCCCAGAGAATATATTTATATACATTTAACGATTGTATATTACGTTCGCGAATCTCGAGCGAGAGTAAGAAAAACGAATGTAAACAAGTGAAGCACTTACGGGTGTGTCCGCGATGCGAATTCGCAGCCTCGACGAGGAGGAGCTCGCCGTGGACTTATTGGTAGTCAGCCGCTAGTAGCGATGTCCCCGTTCGTCAGCCACACAGCGGAGACAAGCGTTGGTAGCGGCATACCGAAAAAAAAACAGTTTTCCGTCTGGTCTGCGCTCCTCGCTACGCAGTTCTTTCTTTCTTTCTTTCTTTCTGACGATGTCTCTCCCGTTTCCCTTCTCTTTCCTTTCGTTGCAGGTCGAAACCCACCGACGAACTTTGGTCGCACACGAAATCACGCGGCACGAGGTTTCACAGAGGAGGAACACAGAGAGTCACGTTGTAAAAGGTTCGAGCGATCAACGTGGCGAGTTGGACACTAAACCGTCCAACTTTGGAGCTACAAGTGCGCGCGCGAGGAATCAGACACTCGACTGTTGTCGCTACTGCTGCTGCTACTGTTGCTGCTCGCACTTCCCGCTTCACGGCGATGCGAAATTTGACCGGTGTTTTCCGCGCGAGATCAAAGAATGCTTTGGCGCCGTGACTCCCAAGAGTATTCGCGACCGCGTCGACGATACGTGATCCAGTCGCACTACGATCGGAAAAATTACGCCGCAGAACCGGCTACTTATTGGTTCCGTCAAATTTGACGGAAAGTCCGCCGTTCTCGGAAAAAGAGCCGAGCAATTCAGTTTAAAACGGCCTTCTTTCACAAATATCGATTGTTCCAAATGAATCCAGTCCGATCGTGAAGGAATTCGTTGGTGAAAGGTCGCGTAAGAATCGTATCGTAGAGGCGCGCTGGCGCATGTTCGCCGGAAGCGAGAGAGTGCAGGGAACAGATAAATTTCGTCTGACTCACCTCGAATGTATAGGACGTATAGGTGGTCCCAGTGGTACCACGTGTCCGCGATACGAACAACTCGATTTGCCAGCTCTCTCTTTGGAGGCACTACGCGATGGCGAACTATTCGCGAACACTTCTGGCGGGTGTCCTTCCGTTAAAGAGGACGCAGAAGGCACCGCGATACCCGTAGGTTCTAGTATCGTCACCAGTAAATGTTCTCCTCGTACAGTAAACGTGCGGTGAGCAAAATGATAAGCGTAACGCGTGGCGCACAGATCTAACACAACAGAGCGCACGGGTTTACGTCTCGCAGCGTACTGCGAAGCCAAGAGTAGCCGGTTGACTGGAGCGCCGCGCGCGGCTACACCGAAATCGAAGCCGCGCGAAGAGAACCGAAGATTGGCGAGTTCCGATTACGATGCACACGCGAATTCCTAGCCCGGTGGCTAGTGGAGCCTGCGGGAATTTATTCCCTCTCTTTTGCGAGCTTTCGCTTCGGCTATAGCTCTATATTACATAGTTGGCACCGAGTATCGTGTGGATTCTTCTCGCCACTATAACGCGAGGAAAACTACTCTTTCTAATTCGTATCTCTGTATCGTGCTCGCATATCCCCAGCGCAGGGTGCAACAATAAAAACGGGTTTCCGGATTCCAGGATTGCTCTGAAACTTTCATCGCGATGATGTCAGTATCCGACGTATGCATTATATTCGCTGATTCACCGCATCCGTTTTTTAAAAGAACCTGAGTAAAAGCACGCGCCTTTTAGCGTAGAGTCGCGGAAGTGCAACGATTCTAAAAATCCGGACGATGTATTGCAGAAGGACTGGAAGAGACCTATGCTATAGGCAGAAGAGGAGCAAAAATGGAACAAACTTTGTTTTGCCGAATTCCCAGCTCGCTTGTGGGAAACGCAGTCCCCCACGTTCGTTTTTTTTTGGACCGCGTCACTCGAAACGAGCGTAGACCGATCGTGCCACAAATTTTCTCCAGAGGGGAAAAAATCCCAAAAGCTAATGAATCCAAATTTAAACCTGACTTACTTGTAGGAACTAATCGTGAAACCGTGCGATACCGTTGTAGGTCAAAATCGGGGTCGACGTCAGCTATAAATGGCACTGATAATCCTCGGATAGCCAATTGAACCGATCGGAAAATAAATTTACGTCTATGCAGGGTAACGTACTTTAATAAACCAGCCGGATAAATGGGACATGAGTGTTGAAATCGATTTTCACGGTTCGTGTATATTACATGGATTATTAACATTTGACGTCGCGAGCGACGATTTCGCTATTTGTAATGAACTACCCCAGCTATGTATCTATGATTCAGCAGGGCCTATTTTGCATGGCATGCAGTTTCAGCAGCGGGTACATTAAAAAAGCGAGCCGAAAAAACGGCTGGATGCTGGAGAGGATCGGGGAGGGTGGCAGGGAGGCGACGAGGGGTGGACGAACGCGCGTGTTCATTGTGCCGTTCATACGTCCGGGCGAGCCCCTCAAATCAGCAACACCCAAGCACACACTACTCCTATATGTATGTACTCCCTCTCCCCCCCCCCTTTTTTTTTTAATTGATTTCACAAGTCCGCGGACCTTTCACCATGAATATTTCCTAATTAATCTATATCCCTGAAACTCGTGCGGATCGACCATGCGTAGAACTCCTCTTCCTCCTCCTCTCTCGCGAAAAGAGCGGCAGAGGTACGCGGGAGGACAAAAAGCAACTTGCACGAGTAAACAAATTCATTTGTATATTTCGAAACAGACCAGTGGCTTCATTCACCGCTTACGTGGTCCAAAGAAGCAGCACCTGGCGAGACGATTCCTCTTAATTTCGTTTACCATATCGTGCCGTATAATTAAATATATGATTTCTCGCGTCGCGGTGTAGTAAAGAGCTAAATTGGATTGGAAAAGTTCATCAATTTCTTGGCATTGCCATTAAAGGGGTTTATGACTTTTCGATTGAAGCAAGAGTCGTGAATGGAGATGCGAGCAAAGATAGTTGATGCCAAAAGCGAGCGCCGCGGCGCTTCAGCATCGTAACCCGCTTGTGATTCCTTTTTGTACAAGGTGGGCTTGAACGAAAGGAAAAGAGGGGGAAAAAAAGAAAAGAAGCGTGCACGCGAGCAGCATCGCCTTCCACGCGTGATATCGCGACATTAAAAATCAGCAAGAAGAAGAAAAAAAACTCGACGCACCTCCTGATGCATCCGAGTGGTAACAGCTGTTGAAGCAGCTGCCACGTGGCAGGCAGACACCTATGATTGTCTGATGGTTTCGAAATTTTTCTCTACCCTGTTTACAATCGATACCTTTCTCTATAGATTCCGCCAGTTTCACGATTTAGGAAGCTCGAACAAGATACTTAACGGAAAAAGGGCAATTCTGTAAACGGGGTATCATTATTGAAAATTATATGCGCTTCGATACGCAACATCGTTAGCATACACGAAGCATCGTTTTGTAGTAAACGGCATTCGTGGTAAGATTCAAAGGAACATATTCGAGAAATAAAGGGTTTTTAGAATTTACGACTACACGGGATACGAGGCTTTAAAGGATCGTATTGCTAAGATTAGAACGAACAGATATAAGCCCGATACACGATAGAACCATAAAGGAGAAACTGTTTCTGTAGACCGCTGCACTATGCACCCGGCAGGTGAGGCCAAGAACCCTCGAGACTTTTATTTCTTTTTAACTTGTCACAGTGTCAGCCGCACAGGGCGTAACCCTCGAATTCGACTTGCAGGTTGCTACACATATGTAATCGTAACATTATCGAATTTTCGTTCTCAAATCAATAAAATTCCGCCACTTCTGAAACGGTCCCGCAAGGTCCGGCAAAAATGTGATTGAGGCTGTTGCTTCGGGATGAGCGAGAACAAGGGATGAGGGTCGGTGGTGTTCGTGCGGCCGGCTTTCAAAAGGCAACGTGCGCTGATCCCGTTAAATTTTAGAGATGGAAAAACAATGGGGCTAAATTCGTCGAACGAAGAAAAGTTGTAGGAGTGAGAGAAAGAGAAAAAGAAGTCAGGGTGCGCTAATCTTTCTCTCTCTCTCTCTCTCTCTTTCTCTTGCTCTGTGGTGAGCGGTACACCCTTGCTCCTTCGACCCTTTCCTCTTCTTCTCTATTTCTCCCAAGCGAAGAGAAGAGGCGAGGGTCTGACATCGACAATGGGCATCGAGGAAGTCGAAGTCGGGGATCTACGCGAGGAACAAAGTGGGACGGAAAGAATCGGACTGGAAGGAGCAGACGAATTCGAGTTCGGCGAGGGGCAGTTTCATAAAAAGAAAGAGAGAGAGAGAGAAGAGAGAGAGAGAGAGAGAGAGAGCAAAAGGATAAAGTGGGGTAGGGCCGAATCGGAACGGGAGAGTGCACTGTGGAAAGGCAGCGTTGGTACTGAGCCCAATTAGCAATTTAAGGCAATAAGCGGGGGTACACCCTCGGTTACGTTTCTGCGTTCGGTACGCGGCCAACATTATTCCACCAAGGGAGACGATTCTTCCTTCTGCATCTCGTACTTCTCTTCCTGTTACGTCGCCGCTGTGGCCACCGTTACCGTCGCGCCTCCACCTCGACACGCATAAACATCGCGGCACGATGTGGCGTGTGGGTAGACAAATGTGAGATGCATGCATTTCGCCTGGCTTCGCAAACCCTCCCTTCTTCCTTCCCCTTCCCTTTTCGGAAGTCACTTCGTGTCGCGTCCGCCTCGAGTGCTCCGAATACGTGATTAAGCTTTAATCTTCCAGAGGAACAACGCGATACCATTCCACATTTCACTGCCGAGACAACTCGTAATAAAGACGACGACCAGAGTGCGTCTAGAAAAATAACCTGCGGTTTGAAGGAAGCTTGAAAGAAAGCTTTGACTCAAGAAGATGTAGTTGCCTTTACTAATAAACTTTTTTCGATACACTTGCCTTGCTTTGAAGCTTTTGCAATTAAGTTTGTTGCTTTTACCGCGAGCCGTGTGAATACACCACTACGAAGGAAGTGTCGAGGAAGATTAATGCTGTTCTTTTGGCGAGCTACTGCCAGTCTGGCGTTTAATCGTCGAGCACACGTCGAGGAGACGTCGAGTTGCAGGCGCACCAGCGCACGATGCATTCTCAAAGCCAACCTCCGCTGGTTCCGTGAGACGCTCGAGAGAAAGAGAGTGGGCTCCGCACTGAGGGTGCTGAGATAAATAAGAGAAACTGGGAGGTTTATGGCGATGCCACCCTACGAGCTTCCTTCCTCGTGGATTCGCGAATTATGCATCATGCCAAAGCGAAAGCATTCAAATTGACGTGACACCGGAAAGCAAACGGCATTACGGCCAATCCTACAGTTCCCCCTGACTCTACTCTGCGAAAATAACGTCACGCTCTTCTACTCAGCCGCCTCTCTCTTTCGTAATTATTTAACCCTCTTTACGCCTCTTTATGCCTCTTTGCGAGAAATTGATCATAGATCCTCGTTATGATTTCGACTTCTGACCAAGATGATCAATTAAAACATACAAATGTTAATATACGGTCGATCGGACAGCTTCAGTTACACGGAATGAGATACAAACACTTAAACAGAAACACCGTTCTGACTCGCAGAAACGTAACTTTATTATTTCCAAGTTTATGTTGTATTTTTGATGTGACATAAAATGTGCATCGAATTATGAATTATGCTCGACCTAACTTCTGAAAGCGAGTGAGACAAAAAATACTGCGCTTTACGAGGACAATCCCTTTTATTGCTCTCCAAGAATAGAGTAAAGGCGTTTTACGGTTTCGGTTGAGCACTGCATCACCACTGTATTCTTATCGGGCATTACACTAGGACGCACGTACTTACTTACGTACATACATACATACTGCGTGCTGGGAGGTCTACCAACCTGATACCAAAATGGCAAATGCCTCTGTTACGCACTGTACACCGCGGCGACCGAGACTCGATTGTGTGTCACGCGCGATTAGTATAACGAGTATGTATCGCGTGCGTATTTGTTTTGCGATACGCCAAAAACTGCTGCGCCAGAATGAACTCTGCTCTACCCTGACATTTTACCGCCTTCGATACGAGGGACTTTCAACTCCTTTGGAATATGAGACGCATAACGACGCCAGTACGTAACACACTGAACTTTTTAGTCAACCTATCGCGTCCTATCGGATGCTACGAATATTATTTTAGTCATGTTAAAAAAGCTGATCATTTTGTTCTAGCTTTTTGCGCTCGTGAATTCGGGTAACACAAAATCCGTATAACGTTGAATACGTCTCTCGCACGACAAGGGGCCCCACCATTCTTGTATAGGTAGGAAAGGTTGCGAGGATAAAATTCATTTAACGCGAAAAAAACATATTACTGATCGGCTGATGAAAGGCGCGGAAGTATCGGTCTGTGCCCAAGGATCGATAAAGTGTTGCAGTCGAGGCGAACCCGGGGTAAACGCCCAGGGCCAGTGGGAGTACATTCAGGATCACGAGTGGTCTTCCATCAGATTAATGAATCGCAAAGTGCATTCATGCACGTCATATGCATTTGTTGATAAAACTCAGGGTAGCGCGGAGCCAGTGCACGCGAATTTAATAAGCTTCTGTCGACGTCGCGACCAGCAGCTGGCAAGAAATCCCAATTAGGGGAGAACCAAGTTTACTTTATGATTGTAAACTCTCGTAAAGTGACTCTTCAAAATCGCGTATGTCCATTAAAATCCACAAATTTCGGCAAGTTGTGCGTTTCGAATTCGACGCGTGGCAAGCACGACTGTAAACGTAAGGAATGTCGGGTAGAACGGTCTGCGGGAGTGGTCTCAGCTGCTACCGAGGAGAATAAGGATCGATGGTGCTTACAGTTACTACAACGGTCGAGGGGTAAGCAGTATTGCGTTGCTTTGCGTCTAAGAGGATAACCTTGACCCACGATAGGAAGCATTGGTATTGGGTGCACCGCACTCATTCGAGCATCTTCCGGCGCCGGGTGTCACCGAGGTACACCCCTGTTGGAACTGTTAGCCTCTCCGGATTCCGGCGCACTTCAGGACCAGACGGCGCGCCAAGATACACTCTTCAGCCTGACGGCGCGTCGTGTTAGTAACCGGATTGAATAGCAGTCACGATGGTAGTTGTAGTAATAATTACGATAGCTACCGTAGTCGTTCGATTAATGGATGCTAAACACTTTAACCCTTTCAATACGGCAGGAAAAATGAGTTTAGTGCGATCGGAGAGGTATGCAAGGCGATTCACTCCAGGCTTATGCATTTAGAGGCATAACTTGACGGTTATTTTCTCTTCCTAGTTGTCCGTTTCAGTAACTAAGATGTTCATGTTCCTTTTTTTGTCAGTCCAAATTGTCCCAATCGTAATTTGAAAAATTTTTCGGACTGGGACAGCATATGTCCCGCCCGGTGCGAAAGGGTTAAAGCGATAGCCAAACTAGTGATCCACTCAAGAATTCAAGGGAAAAATAATCTTAGAGAGGTTGTTCATTTTTGTAGACGTTAGAGTTGGGGGCCACAGTGGAAAAACGGAAGAGAAAGTAAAAGATGAAAATAAAGATGAAGATGAAGATGAAGATAAGATGAGAATGAAGATGAAGGAGTCCAGGAGGAAGGATCGATGGAGTGGATGGCAGTGTGGTGGCGTGGTGCGGCGCGAGGTTTCGAAGCCGCGAGAGTGAGGTCCGCTAGAAGGGTAACCTTGACCCGGGGATGAACGACCCTCTCTCGCAGCGTGTGCCACCCCGCGATGCCCCTGGCCACCCGCCCTCTGCTCAGTCTATCCCTATTCTGAGCTTCCACGATTTCCATTCCAACCCTCTTACCCATCCAACGCCACCACGCGCTGGCATCCACCGTTTCTCTCCTACCATCCAGTTCCATCCACCCCTGTATCTATCTATCTCCCTTTGCCTCCTTGCCCTACCGCCGTATATTTCACGTCTCTAACGCCGGCGTCGCGGCGCGGCGTGGCGCGCCGCCGCATTCCTCTCCACTCGCCCCTCGAGCGGTTCTCTCTACCTTCTCTCTACCTTCGCCCTCTCGCGCCCACTCGCCACCCTCTACTTCCCCCCTCCCCTTCTCCTTTCGACTCTCTCTTCTCTTCTATTTCTCTCACCTCTGGCATTCCTCTCTCCAACTTCACGAGTTCTCTTTCACCCTTTTGCCCCTCCACGCCTCCGCCAGCCTCCTCTGTCCACGAAGACTACTATCTCCACTGGCATTCTCCTTCTCTCTCTCTATTCCTCTCGATCTCTCTTTCTCGTTCTGTCTTTTTGGTTGGTGCCACCGAGGGTATTCTCTCCTTGCCCGCTCCTACGAATGACCCATCCTTCTTCCATCCCTCAGTGCTCTCGGGGCTCGCGGCCTCTCACCCGGGCTACGCACTCTCGCTCTCTGTGCAAACTTATCGCTAGAAGGGTCGCGCTCACTGGGCATTACCATCATCTTTCCTCCCTTCCATCGCGCTCTCTCTCTATCTCTCTTTCTCTCTGTCGCCCCTCAACGACCCACACCCTGCACCCCATACCCCTCCCCCCTTCTAACTCCAGCAACCCCGCGCGGCCCCTCGCGCTTTTCACTGCTTCTCCTCTCTGCGCACATCCACCACCGAGTCTCCACTCCTCACTCTCGCTCTCTTTTTTATCTCCTCCAACCCTGCCACCCCACGCGCCGGTTGTATTTTCCGCGGCCACCGGGTTCCAACGGCGGGAGGAAACCGAGAGCGAAATTTCAAGGCCAGAGTACAACCCCAGGAGAACGGAGCACGGCTACCGCTTCTCCAGCTTATTCGCTGGCAATGTTCAAGCGTTACTCGAGTCTATGGACTTGTTCTCCTCCCTGTTGCTCATTGGGAATCGGCTTTCTCTCCAGCCGATTTTTGGCACGGACTCGGTGACGTGTGGTACGTCATTCGCGGTTTTGTAAAGCTATTCATCCTCATCTAATGATGAGAGTGCCGGATACCCACAAGTGAAGGGGTAACGATTCATTCAAGGGAGGCTGACTGTTTCGACGTTTACGTGTATCCGTGAACTCTGTTCGCAATATTTGTATACCGAGATTCTATTTTGCGAGGATGAATTTTTGGAAAAATCTTCGTTTTACAATACGAAATCAAATCTAATGGCAGTGATTGTAATTTAGGATTCGAGTGAAGTTTTCGTTCGAGTTTTTGCCACGGACTGTACTTAAATACTGGAAAAAACTGAATTGAACTGGAAGGGCTCAGTGGATGGCTACATTTAATCTCAAAGGGAGATGATAGCGAAGAGGCCGCGATTGAAAGAATTTGTTTGCTCTGCCATAATGAAAGAGGACTTCATTTTGAAAGACACGCCTGATGTTTCTATCCCCCATTTTTTTTTTTCCTGTCGCAGTCACGCAAATAAGGCTTGTTACTCCACGGTCCTTAACTCCGCAAATGGGCGTGCATTACCCCATTAATACCAAATAAAACTGTGCTCTTGGTATACATATACCAAAATCAAACGGCAATTTTGACCAACGGATCACCCTTTTGATCGTTAAGGTTGCAAGATTACGTAGCACTCGGAGCGGATGCTCAACTGCCGCTGAAGCGGCGCATAAAGGTAAAAAAATAGACTAGAGTAAAAGATGAAAATTCGGGAATAGCTCGGTCATCGCAAGGTGAAAGAGACTATCGAAATAGGACGACAGGTGGGAAGCGGTACACACCATACCACCATAAGCCAATCGAAAAATACTGGCTTCTCTGAAGCACCGAAGCCCATGACCGACCATCACCGGATTCGCAATACGTTTCTTTGCCTATTTTCTACATTCTTCTAGTACAAACCTTCGACGCAATAAATAACGTTGTAACAAGGATATCGGAAACCTTAAGATGGTCACTCACAAAATAGTGGATCCTTTGAAATCGCTGCTTGGAATCAACCACCGTTCCGGTTTCTATGGGATCCCCCTCTTTTCGCCAAGCCGATTAACCCATCGACGGACTTCACTCCCGTCATTCTTTCCGATTCGTGCCACGGTTTCGCGTTTAATACTGTTGACACATCTTTCACCATGCTCAACACCATATTGATCATAAGTCAACCACAATTGACACGATTTTTCTAAATACTTTACAATTCACGTGAAACTATTATTGATACTATGAGATTCTTGAAATTCACGAAAAATAGTCTAAGACCCAACGTGTCAAGAGACGAATCAAGTAATTCGAGTTTGCGAGAGTTCTTCGTGATCGTCAATGGGCTAATCGTGAAGCGCAAGGGAGAACGAATATAGCCGGTCTACAGCACTGAAGGGTTCTTACCTGAAACAGAAAAAGGGAAAGGTAGATGTTAGTGTGGTCTACTTCATCGCACTTTAAGATACGGCTGGTAGAAGACACGCGGCGCGTGTAGTATGCGGATTACCGGCACGCCGGTGGTTCGTCGGAGAACCGAGCGAACGCGGATCGATTCGGCGAGACTACGAAAGTTCCTACTACCTAAAGTGATTACACGCCTGCCCGATTCGCGCCTACGAAAACTGACGGCGTGCGCACTGATAACGAAGATGGGCCCGTCAACCGCCAGTGCCAGTCTGCGCTCGCGCGTCCCTCTCGCTTTCACTTGCTCCTTTTCCACTGGATAGAGAACAATTTTACCCCTCTCTCCCTGGTTTCGATTGACGTACCAAAATGCTTGCTTATTGTTTTTCGATACTGTCAATTAACGAATCAAAGTCGAGATTTTAGTTAAAACTAAAAGGTTATTTGTACGAAACACATTCTCCATCGGACATCTCGTTAAACTGGATCAAGGATATTTGATAAAAGATTCTTGCTTTTGTTTTTTTTCTTCATAATTGATCATTAAAATAAAAGGGGTATTAGAAAGGATTTGAAAAATTCCCATGGCACTTTGATTGGAAATCACTAAGCTAAATCGACCGTCTCGAAAGAAACGTTATCAAACCATATACTGTATGTACTTACATACATGTAATAAATATACGTATCTTAATGCAGCAAAGCTTTCGCCTTGCGTTGAACATAGTTATCAACGCGGGAATGTCTAATCTGACCAGGCAACGAGTCGCCCACCTATATCTAGGTCAAAAGTGAACGTCATTCGAGGCGTTCCATTAGACGAGGACTGGTACCAAAGGGTGGCCGATTGCTAAAGATACTCCGAATAAGCAAATTCGGCACTGTTCCTTGCTGACTGCTGCCGGATTCGGTGAATCCGGCACACCTGCATAATGAACGAAGATTCCTGACGCAGATAGAAAATCTGGCACAGTCAGATTTAATTATAAACCGCTATAGCGATACTGATGCTCGTTGATTCTCTGGCTCAAAAATGTCGAATTCTCTTCTTTTCACTCGGTTGTTCAATAATCTCTTCGATCAACGGTTTTCATTCCCATCCTGTGGTCATCGACTTTGAGATGGAAAACGAATGTCGAAGGACGTGTTAAAATATAAGTTTGATCTACTGCGACGAGTAGCAGTAAATCTTGATCTCGCTCCAAGAGAACGCCAGTGATTTGACGGTGGGATGAATTAGAGATTCGCAGGCGAAACAAGACGCGTGAATGTGTGTTCGTGTGTTACATAAACCTGGAAAAACAGGATAGTAGTACTACGCCGATGTCCTGAAAAAAGTAGGGATTCTAGGATGCTCGCCGGACGGGTCGACATAATTCAGGATATTCTAGTAGTAGAACGACCTATGAAGTTCCATTTACTTTTATTGCCAAAAATATGCGTGACACACCTTTGACGCGAGACTCGGTCTACCGTATCGATGTCTCCAGAGGGGATCGGATGGACTCTCCCTAAGTTGCGGAAAAGCGAAAAGATAAAATAAGGCATCCGAAAAGAGGAGAAGAGTCGTTCATTGGCTCGTGAAGAAGCGATCTTCCAGAGGAGAAAGAAGAGGAGCATAGCAACACGTATGATATGTGTCAAGCTACATACACACAAACGAAAATAAGACGGAGCGGAGCGGAGCGCGCGTCAGCGTCTGGGAAGGAGGGCCTCCTCCGACGCCGCTGCCGTTGCTGCTGCTTCCAGGAAAGCCACGGGTCTGCGGTCAAATTATTTATGGCGATGCGAAATTAAAGAGTTTCGCCCCGTTTGAAAAGGAGCGGCGACGCCGATTTACGTCCTTGGCCCGGCGCGGCGCGGTGCTCACTCACTCACTCACTCACTCACTCGCTCGCTCGCTCGCTCGGTCTACCGACCGATCTCGGTTGGCTAGCTAGCTTCCCCTCTCTCCCCCTATAGCCTTCCTCATTTTTCGCGCTGGACCCTCCAGTTTCGCTAAACTATTCCAAGGAGAGGATCCGTTCCATGAAAACCACACCGTCGCTCCCACGATCCGAATTGTTTTCATCTAACTCATTATTCAATCGCGTCTGGATTCTGACACTTGTATCCTTCTGAATCATCCTGAGACACGGTACACCTCGAGAAGGAGGATTCGAATCGGTCGGAGTAAAGAAATGCCCACTGACACACCCGAAAACAATCGACCACGCTAAATACAACCCAGTGTTTATAGAATCAGTCCTCCGAATAATTCCTAAGAAACGAAGGTTCTTCTACCAACAAGGAATATCAATTACACCCTTAGAGTGCGCACTCGAATTATATCGTTTTTCTGCGAGCACCTTTCTCAGGATCAAAGGAGGGGTGTTTAAAGCGCCAGACGATCGAGATGTTCAAGATAAAGATCTCGATCGACAGACTCCTTGGGCGATCTTAACGACTCGGGATAGAGGAGGGTCCTGCGATCTGTCCGAGCGGTCGGTGGTTGCTTCTGACGAAGCAACCGAAGCAACCAGAAGAAGAGAGAGGATAAGAGGGAGAGAAGCTCCAGAGATACAGGATATATAAGTGTATGAGCGCGGGTGCGAGAGCAGTGTGGAAGTGAGTAAGGGACTAAAGGAGAGGGAGAGGAAGAGAAAGAGAAGAATCCCTACCCCTCGTGCTCCCTCCGACCTCCATCTCCTCGAGCGCCTCCTCTTCCTTCTCCAAGCCCTGACCCCTCCTCGCGGTTCGCTAGCTCGCTCCCTCTTGCTCTTGCCTTTGCACTGGTCCCTTCCTTCCCACAGGCAGAAAGTAATCAATACTTTAGGAAGGTGCGTGGGCGAAGCACACGACTGTGTGCGTCGCGCCGTCATCGGAGTTTCGCGCGAATTTTACGCGAAACCACCGAGGACCAAGGACGCCAGATCTGCTTTCGAACGATCCTGAGGAAGAGAAGTCGGCAACGCTACCGACCGATACTCGCCAAGAGATCCTTGTAACTTATCCTTCATGGAACTTATCCTCTTTTGTGAATGAAAAGAAAGCGCCTTCTGGAGATCTCATTGTCGACGACTTTGTCTGAAGGTTTCGCTCTTTTTACTGCACTCTCAGTTTATGTTTCAGTGGAGAGATACCGGCTTGGCAATTTATTTAAAAAGAAACACCATTTTCTTGGGAACGTCGACAATGACATTTCAGTATACATATGTATACTGCGAAATAATATAGTAAAGGAAGATTCTGAGAAAAATGAGACGATCGCTAGTTTTAAGTATGCAGTTGGTATAATCGACAACGGCGACCGGGTTTTGAGAGGTAAGAATCGTGTCGCGTGTAGATTGAGATACGTCGTCTACGATTCGTGTAATTTTCATGAAAATAAAAAAAACGTGCTAATTGTAAAATTTTCTCGTTATGGTAATTACAGCACCAGTCAAGCCGCGCTGGTTCCCTTCCGCAATGCATACCGAGAGATTAAGCGTGCGCCCGTAGTCACTGAATCTACGGAGATAATGCTTCAGCTATTGGCATAATTGCGAACTTGTCGGTCTTGATAGGGAAAAGACGCTAATTCGTATTATCCGCAATTGTCGTGCCGAGGCAAGCCTCCAGCGGTTATCCCACTGATTAGACTCACGACTTATATTCTTCACTCGCGATTTTCACTCAAAATCCTAACATCAAAGTCACATCTTTACGACATTTCGTTATAAATTTTTCAAAACTCCAATTCGATCATCGATCTACATTCAAAAGTTAATATCCGTTAGTTTCGCGTTGCATAAATATTTATCGTGTGGGGAGAAAAAAAAAATCATAGCATGGGGGGTTAATTCCTTTGAATTCGAGTACCCAGCCGCGACTATCCCATTAACGTAGCAGACAACGGATAATAGACTTTTCTGGGGGATTAGCGCGCGCGCGAGCGTTCATAGCGGCGACAAACATTATGGCAAACGAGGAAGCATCCCGAGTTTCCAGCTCTTCTTCCCTTCACCCTCCATGCTATCGAGACTGCTACTGATTATAATTTTAATCGAATTTCGGCAACCGCCAGCTATTTACCACGAAAAACAAAAAAAAAAAAGGTAGGAGCCGAACGTCGATGGCGCAGCAGTAGGAGTAGTAGAAATTAATTAAACGCATCGCACGATGCAAGAGATTCATCTGGTGGCGGCATTCGAGAGCGAAAGGGATCCGCAGGCATCAAAACATATTCCATGGAAACGAAAACGATGAGCCTCCGGCAGCGGCGTTCGGGTGACAAAAGCTTAAGTCTCGCTCATTCTACAGTGCGCGGGACAGCATCGTCTCGAGATTATGAAATTTAATTAAAATTTTCCCTAAACGTCGCTTGGCTTTACGCTTCCAACCAGTTCTCTCTCTCTCTCTCTCTCTCTCTTCTGGGCTGCCGTTTCGTTTCTCGAAACCTGCTACTATTCTCCCAATGAAACGTTGGCCCATCGAGTGTTTCTCGACTCAATACGATTCTATTCCCACTCTACCGTTTCCTTCTTCCAAGTGTAATCGACAGCTACTTTGACTCACGAGCTTTGCTATCGGCTCAGTTGACGTACTTAAGTAAGACACCGGGGAGTACATACTCGAGAGTTTCAGGGTCCACTGATATTGTCTGTACGTCACCACGTGGTTGGTACCTCACGATCGCGAGAAGGGCAAAAGCGAAGAAATGAAGGAACAGGAGAGTAAAAAGTGCCAAGAGGCATTAAAACTCGAGTCAAAGACAAAGTCGACATGAGTGGAGGGGGAGAGATGCAAGGAAATGTGATAAGTCGTCGAAAGTTACGCGCTTGGATCCCTCTTAATCCTTTACGCCCTTTCTCCTTGCGCGTTTATTCTTACTTTTCCTTTGGCTCGCACGAGCACGTGGAAAGCTCAGAGAAAGCTCAGAGAAAGCTCAGGGAAAGCTCACAAACGGGACGCGGCTGTTGAATAAACGATGTTGCTCGGGCTGAACCGATCGCAACTGACAGATACGCGTCTTTTTACGCAAGCTCGCGTGACCTTCGTAATCAAGGTGCAAAGAAGGAAGAGAGGTTATCCGTATACCTTGACTACTTTATTTTTTCAATCGCACCAACCCGCTCGCAGTGGACAGTCGTATCGCGTGCGGCCGTGCGCTACTTGCAACTCTTCTTTCCTTTTATTCTCTCACTAGTCCCCATTCAACTACCTGTCATTATTACGTACAGGTATCATTATAACTTGAAAGTTCACGTTAGAAATGCATTGACAAACTCACTTAAATCCACCCCTACTTGTGTAACTACTTTTTCAGAACATTGATAAATTTACATTGTAAGATAATTCGTATCGACGAGTTTAAAAATATTATTTTAATACTTTCGGGTGTCACGAATAAATGTCGTAAAATAGTTAATTGCATTTGTCAATTAGACGCGACCATGTGTACTCAATATTTTTTCAATTGTAAGAGATATTCCTAATCCATCCACTCACGATGGGTAGTGATATCGCGTGCGTTACTTGCACCCTTTTCCTCTTCTCGGCCCTTCGTCCCAGCAATTCCTCTCTTTTTTTCCCCCTCCATCATTCCCTGTCGAGCCAGCTATCATTATTACGGTAACCAATTCTCTCTCGACAGGCAAGATATAATTGATACGTCTCTATCTGTGCGCGATGCGGTAATCGCGCTAATAACGCATTAACGACGCGCCGCGTTCTTGTCGCTCATTAACCGTGTGGGCTAATTGAACGTGTAATCGAGGGGGCCACTGGCCCCACAGTGCGATAACGGAAAGTCATTAGCACCGGAGAAACCTTCCTCGCGAGACTCGCTTCAACTTCTGAGAATGCAAACCGATGACCCGCGAAAGAGTAGCCGATTACAGATTTTCACGTTCCATCAGAGGCAACGAGAGGAGCACGAGCAGCGCGACAAGAGAGTGCAAGGACCTAGCCGGGTGGAGCTGAGCCGAGAGAATTCCGCGATTACCGCGAGGCTAATGCGCTCGACTCAACTGTAGTCAGCAGATCTGCATTCCAGCTAGCGAGTTTGCCCGGCGTACTTTTGTATCACGACACGCAGGGAAGCTGCTACTGCTTGCGACTGGATCTCCTGGTCTCGTACTCGAGGTGCTACTTTCAGCACCGTAACTTGGTACGTTCTCTTATCTCAAGTCGAGAATTGTCTTGTTATCGTGCTATGCTCGTTTCGACGACTGGATCGAGATCCTGAGAAGATGCGAACTTGTACATATAAGCCTCGTCTTTAACTCCATACTATGTTGTTAAATATTTCAATTAATCTATTGTAGTTTCTGATTTCTAGGGAATTACGAATCAATAGCAATAATAAGAACAGTGGAGTTTTATCAAAATGTCGAGTAGTCTTATACACATCTTTGATACCAATACTGTGAATAAGAACCATCAAACTCCGTCTTACAAATGGCGGCAACTTAGCCTGTATACAGACGCCATTTGTACGCTATCAAGGTACGAGTACTCACATGAGACCTCCAATATACTTGCCCAAATAGCGGATTAAATACCTCGAAAGATTATATTCAACGTTCACACCTTTGCAAAACTAGCCTGGTCATTCGATTGAATTGTAGAGTTCCTCGTGCCGGAGAGGATTTCGTTAAATTTTCCTGTTGGCTCAAGAAGATTAGCAATGGGATAATAAGGGATAAAGCGCCAAGCTGGAGTCAAGAGGAATAATCTCTTGCAGCATTTCCTGCCAATATCCCGCCGAGCAACCGAATGCCGGCTGTATTCAAGGGTCCGAGGGCCAGGTAGAAAGAAGTATTAGGGAATTGATTCCAGCCTTCCTAGAAATCGGCCCGCACCTTTGGAAACGGACTGGAGCCCGCGCGCAGGTGTAGACCCGCGAGCGTAGGCAAGAGGACTTAGAAAGAGAGTATAGGAGTGTGTATAGCTTAGCTAGAAGAACCCAGGCGAAAGGATGGATCTTTTACCTGGCCCTTTTGTCTGGGATTTCCCGAAAGAATTTTTGACGCAGATGGATGGAAACTTTCGACATCGATAAGTTTCGAAACTTAAGAATTGTACTTCTATCCCGTTGTCACTCTTTCGACAGGTAGGCAAGTCGTCCGACGAAACTATTAGTTTTCTTTGTAATTCGAATACCACTGGATGCAGCTTGCAAAGAGGTATACTCTTGTCCATTGTCCCTTGGCTGACGAATCTTGTGAATAAATTTCTTGCTAAATTCAGATAAGTAATCGGAAGAGATTTGGCTCGGTTCTATACGTAAAAGTTTTGAAACATATGAAATTCGCTTTGAATCGAGTGTTCGCGTTAAACTGAATGCTTTATCCGTATTCGTATTGGTACACGGATTACTCTATGTTAAGATAATGCAGGCGATACCAACAGATCGAAAAACATTATTAGAAGGAAATTAGCAGTGATTTGGTAAAAAGTAGCAATTGTGTTCAATAGTTGCGAGAGTTTATTGTGATAATTAGCAGTTTAATTATACGACAGAACTGATTCGCTCTGGAAGAAAAGGGAGAGGGGGGATTTTCCAATATCTCTCCAGCAGTGCAGTCGCCTATGTTACCGACGTGGAAAAAACGCTGCGCGTTTTCACCTAAAGATCGAGCCACGCACCGCGCTGTCGACTCTTTTTTTTCACCGCGTGAAAACGCAATAATAAGAGCTGTCGGGCAACGCAACTACGCAATCAGCATTTTGACGACTCTCGGTGTTCAATTTTCTTGTTTTTCTCGGAATTACTACATGTTTCTGCAGTAATGTTCTTAGACGAAGGAACGAAACTAGAGGTAAGTATAGAGAACATTCCATTACTGCGTGTCGTAGAATGCGTAATTGTGCCACTGGTCCCGGTATCGGTCTCTATCTAACTCTATCCGTCTTGTTTGCCTTCCCTTTCTTTCTCTCTCTCTCTCTCCGAATTTGCCCACTTACGCTCTATTATTGTTCATCATTGCACATTAGCCGACACGCAAAGTGAGCAAGAATTTTTGGGACAAGAATCATCACCGGAAGAGCGAACAATTTGACTGGAAGACTAGTTTCTCGAAAGAGACCGAGTGACCGGATGCCAGGCTAAGTGTATCAGAATAGTAATGTTATAATTAATTTCCCTAAATTTTGCTTTTAACCAAACAATTTTTAATGGAAACGAATCTACAAAAAAAAGAACCATCGAATCAGAGCATCCACGTGTAAACATATCATTCGCTAAATTCAGTTGAAAAATGTTTCGTAGTACTCTGATTTACCGATGAATGGGAGGAGTATAACAAGTTCAATCGTTCTTACGATTACGAGAGAAGTAAACGCGAGATAATCGTCGGTAGTTCTACTGTTCGAAAAGTCCGAACCAGTGATTTCTACTAACGACTACTCTAGGTAGAGTTTTTGTATGAGAGGCCAATAGAAAGGTGGACTTGAGGAGAAAAAGAGTGAAAGAGAGGGAGAGGCATGCGCAAGGCCGACCCTCAAAGCACCGGGTCCCACAGAACTGTTCCAACAACGATCATACCCGAACGTGTGCAGATTCCGTCAGGGACACGCCGAAAACCGAGGAGATTCGAGGAGATTCGAGGAGGTGGATGAGAAGGTGGACCAGATCCCGAGAGCGGAAGAGAACTCTAGAACAGCAGAGACTCAGAAACGACACACGAGCATGGAAAGTTTCGGAACGGCGTTTACGATCGAATACACGCGCTCCACGTGTCTTCGAAAAGTTGGACTGGGCGGGAAAAGATGCCGAAAAAGAGCGTGTTGGCAGTACGACGTAGTTTTCGCAAATTTAATTTCACGCTCTAGCATCTTTCCTCTATAGAGTTTATCTCGAATACACACTATTACCGAGAACTCTCACGCTGACTCGTCCACTCGCTTTCTCTTTAAGCGATCAAAATTTTTCAGCCGGCAATAAATGGAACGGTCTGCTGCCACGTGAATCATTGCTTTTAATAACCGGCGCGGATGCCGGCTCTGCTCGACCTTCGGAACGCACCTGAATCCAAGCAAATACTCGTGATACGCATGATACAATCTCTCGAGCGCGTCGAATCTATTCTTTTCCGGGATATCCCGCTTTTATTGGTCCCAGCTACGGCCCCAATTCTAGCCGCGTCCCTTCAAGTTGAAGGCAAAAGGTTTTGGTCCTAGGGCAAATACACCGGAAAAAGAATATTTTTCTACGTTATTGCTCCTGATCTCTTTTCCTTTGCCTCCGTGGGTTGCCTCCTATTTTCGGGCTCGATACGCACGCCCGTGTCACTGTGTCACGCACACGCGCCACGCCGCTTCCCGCGCCGCTTGCCTCGCGCTCTAACGCGAATAGTATATCCCCACGTGGAGGATACTTTTTCGGCCGATCTTTATCGCGTCAGCCGCGAGTGAGTCACTGTTGCAAGACTGACTTCTGGGGTGTCATTCTTAAAACTGCCTTGCGAGAATACATTCTCCTACTATTCTCACACACTCTGTCTCACTCGCGGATTTTCGAGTAGTCTGTGGTTTTAATTTTTCGATTTAGCGTAGGTGTATATTGCCAATACGGGCAATAGTCTTAGAGCAGTAGCCGTGGTATCGGGAAGGAATTTCGCCGGGCTAACGAGCACCTAAGAAAATACCGTTAACTAACGATTCTATTCGTAATATTGCCACGTCACGCTACCACAGTGTGAGAGGTCGTTCTTCGAGACCGAAAGAGAGAGAGAGAGAAAGAGCGGCGCATTCGAAGAAACGCTTTGTCTCCAGAAGGTTGAAACAAATTACTGTCATTGCCAATTGGAATATCTTGGTTTTCATCTTGGAAGCAACGGGTTTATATGGATCAAATGGCACTGTTCCCGAAGGAAATCACTCTGGGGATAACTAACGAATTTCCGGCCTGGGCGAGGTCTGGCCCGCAGAGAACCTCAGGGCCGAGAGCGCGAGTCCGTGCCACGTGCGACGCCAAGGCCATGGCCGGCTTAATGACAAAATAAAATAGGCATAATTGCGAGGCACGCCGGGAAAAAAGATTGCCTTATCTGGCGAATGATAGCGGCACGACTCCCCAGGTACAAGGTACGACGGCCATGCTCCCGCGAACCTTTTCGGATTCTTTTCTTTGACTGAGCGCGGAATGCCGAATGCCATAGCACTGGCAACGCGCAGAGGTAACTGAACGCGACCGTCCTTCACACTGGAATAACATATTTACGGCGCGACGGTGATTTGCGCTAGGAACGAAACCGGTATTGCGCGAAGAGAAACCTTATCGAGGGAACAGTATCGTGGAAAAAAGAATAGTCATCTACCGAAGACGGTTATCTTGGAGAACCGCTCCGATTTTAGTATCAAAACGATTTCGCGGGTCCGCTTCTGACTCTCTCTCTCTGTCTCTCTTAAACAGAGCCGGGACTTTGATAACGGGCGACGGAGAGTGTGACGCACGTGTGATGAAGTTTCTAGACAGAGAGCACGCTTCCGCTCCGAAATTCCGGCTATGGTACACTGCTGTTTCTCCGACTTGAGCACGCTGCGAGCGAGTCACGGAAAGTGAAAAAGACAGAAGAAGAAACAACACGGAAGGAAAAAAGTATTTCATACCTGCCAGGCACAATCGAGTGTACCGGAAGTGCTCGGTTCTATGTTTAGCCGATCAAAAAAAGAAGAGGTTCCTCTTCTCGAGGGAACCTCAATTGAATAGACAACTGTCGATCGATTTTTGACGATGAACGCTTCTAATTAGTTACGTAATACCACAAACCGCGGGATTATCGGCAAACTGAGCGGAGTTAGGGTCGTCTCGCTTATGTAATTACCGCCGATTTAAGAAAAACCGTAAGGTACCGTGCGTGATGTAATCGACCGATCAGGGTACCCGTTTCGCGAAGACCGTTAATATCTCCAAGATTTTTGAAAGACGATCACACCAGTCTCGATTGCCTGTGTACACTAGGGATTTACTCGAAGCCTGTTGACACCTGAGACCGTTAGATCAGTTTCTAATATTCGAGCTTGTTGTCGATAGCCCACCACTCTGGGTGGTACCATCCATTATCTTGAGCTGCTGTCGAATATCATCAACACCGATCGACTATGAATTACGATGCGAAGCTTACAGTAAAATTCCATAAAGTAGCTTCAACTACTTGAACCAGTAAATAAGATTAAAGATGGACCAAAAGGGCGGCACGACTCGTCGTCGTTCGACTGCAACGTGGCTATCCAAGAGAGATTTGAGAAACCGAGGGAAGCGGCTCGAGGCGAGTCGACGAACACGCGCGACCGGCGAAAAAAGCCGCAAAATCCGGGAGGAGCGAATCTCGCGAAGATTCTTGCGAAGAAAGATAGGAAGTAGAAGAATGACGAATTACCTCGCTTCCTCGCCGTTCTTTTCCTCGATCTCGAGGCGTTCCATCTCCTTTTGCAGCATGCCACCTTCCGCAAACTTATCCAGGGACATGATGATTTCTTCGCTGTTTCCAATTTCACACACGAACCGAAGTGAATTATTTACAAATAATATTACGCGCGATTTACCACTGTTCAATATAATATATATGTATATATATATACATATATATGACGGTATATATATATATTATATACTATATATTATATATGTATATATATATATATATTTCTATTTTCTCTTCTAAATATCTTTTAATGCAGCTTATTTTTGCCGTTAGCTGCCGCTAACCGACTGAGGTAGACAAACACTGGCACTAAACACTGGCTGATTTCTGTTGGTTGCCGCACAACCGAACGCGCGGGGGCACGAAACGAAAGAGAGGAGAGCAGAAGAAAGAGAGATGAAAATAGGACACTCAGAGCTCGGTGGTATACGCGGCGAACACACGACACGACCGGCGTACAGGCTGGTGGCTCTCTTGGGTGAGCGAACAGTAGCGTCCTCTCCCGTCTTCTTGATTTCGTCTTCCTTCGCGCGCGCGCCTCTTCCTCCCTCTTCCCTTCCGTATACTGGTGCTTGCTCTTCGTGTACCCAATGCGTACTAGACGTAGGAGCTCCCCTTATGCCTCGTCTTCTTCGGTTCCTTCTTCCTTCCTTGTCTTTCTCTTCCTCCTCGCGTGTTTGTTCGCCCCAGCTCGTTATCCCTTTGTCTCTGTCTTCTACACGCGCACTCCTTCCACTTTATTCCACTCGGTTCTTGGTTCACTGTCTCCGCCAGACGACAAGATGATGAGGACGAAAGGCTTTTCACCGCTTGCGTTTGCCAATGAGAAGACGGCGGCACTGGGAGGCACGAGCACGAGCAGGCGCGTGTCGCCAACGAGCTTGGAAAGGAACTCGTCGTACGATCGACGGTACCCACGAGTCGATATTGCGAGGATATCGTTGGAAGAAGACGAAGACCACGATGAGAGGACGGTGAGGTGGTAGTGGCGGTGGTGATGATGATGATGATGAAGACGGCGAGGTGCCACGACAAGCTTGTACGATGAGATAAGAGGCTCCACCACGGCACTACTAGTCGTAACTTCACCCGAGGAAGAGTCTTTCGCTCGTATCGCTCTCTCGACGACCGCCGAAGGGAAACTCGCGCGGGTGGAGTAGTTTCGTACTTTTCTCCTCGCCCCTGTGCCGGCCGGGCTTTCTACTACCGCGCCTCCCCTTTCCCGAGCGTAGCTTCTCACTCTCCTTCTCTTTCTCACACTCTCCCTCCGTCTCGTACTGGCAAGCACTAGCCTACTCCTGCCACTCTCCTTCCACTGCCTTCGTTCTCTCTCTCTCTCTTCCGCTCTCACTCTCTCTCCCCGAACCTGAAATCCCACCACGTATCGGAGACGCGCGAGCACTTTTACCAACTGAACGGAGATTGCCGGGAGAGCTCGTACGCGATTGGTCGCTCCGAACGATTCCGGGACCGTGGGTTATCCGGTATCCGTCGCGCCGGCGAAGACTTATGGAGAGACACGATGGAAAAGCCGTCTGCTCAGACCGGAGGAATTATGCGTTCGAATTGAAGACACACCGCGAAGCGCCGTCCTATTCCTTTCTCCGCGTTACTGTTGCTCGTCCTCTTGACCTTGCTGCTGGCTCCTCACTTCCCGTTCTTCCCACGACAAGCTCCCCGTAATCGGATCGGTCGACACGTGGATTTCGCGCTACTTTGGCCGCGTTGACGCGCTGTCAACGACACTCGGTGCGTTCGTAAATGGCACTGACTGCTTTTTCTCCTGGTCCGGCTTTTTCTACGCGCGTATATTGTACGTCCACGCGAATACGTGGGTGCGCCCTCTCTATTACGCTCTTCCTCTCCCTCTTTCCTTCGTGTGTCTTTTCGCGCCGCCTCTCGGTTCCGTCTGCCGGCCGGTTCGATCAGCGGTGGTTGCGATCGCGACGGGAGCACGACGATCAATGGGGCATCGAGCGAGCCGTCGGTCGCACTAGGGAGAAGCTTGATGTACACCCAACAATTCACGTTCGAGAGTACGAGGGACAAACGGACACAGAGGGCTTAGAGAGTGGCGTGCTGCGCTGGCGGCGGCGGCTATATTGGCCGGGATATCTAGCGAGAAAGCGCGCTGGGTACACTGATATTATTTTTATAACAACGCGGTGCGCGGCTGCCGTAGGCCGCGCCCAATCTACCCCCACCACCAGCCACGTTTACTCCCCTCCAGCGCCCCCGACCCTCCTCCGCCGAGAGAATGAAACCGCGCGCTTCATCCCCACTAAGGATACGTCCTACCCTCCTGTCCCTGTGTGTTACGCTCGCCCTCGCTCTCGCCTTCTCCCTTACTTCCGCGCGCACTTCTGCCGCTCCTCCTTCTCCCTTACTCTACGACCCTGTCGTCCTTCCGTTCTACGACTCTCGCGTTCTACCGACGCGACGTCCTTCTATCCTCCATGCGCCCGCGCCCGCACCCGCCACGGCCGCGCGCACGAGCACGACCTGCGTCCTACCTACTCACGGAAGGGTGAATCGGAGGAGAAGCTTCCCTCTTTCGAACACTCTCCTGCTCTGGCTCCTCTACCTATCGATACCGCCACAGAACCGCACCTCCTTATTTTGTCGGTTTCCTTGCCTTTTTCTTTCCTTTTGCTCTTGGCACATCCTGCCAGATACTTTCGCGATTTCGGTTGCCTCGGACATTCGAGGTATTCTCGAGGTAGATCGGAAACTGTCGTTGAGTATTGGCATACCACCGGTTCGCGTAGTCTCAGACTCCACGCGTATACCGCGAGGGGTAAGACACCGGGCGGGCCGAGAACGCGTGCCCTGCCGACTGCCTGCAAGTGCAGTCGCCATCTGATGGGCGCCGGTAAATGTCTACTACCCTTCTCTCTTTGTCTAGCCTTTGCGCGGTCCGGCCACGTTTTGATCTTTGTTTACGTCGTTGATAGTTGTGGCACGAATGCATCGACACCCCCACTGGAAAAATCCCAAGTCGTATAGAATGGATCAATGGTACAGCAATCGCATGTTATACGTGTAGTGTCGTTAAGAATACGACACGGGCTAAGTGCGGGTGCAAGACGATCGGTTAACAAGCTATAGCAAGCTGATTATTGTCCCTTTGCTAGATCATAGAGAAATAACTGAACTCTGTAGGAACGTTAGTGAGTTTCTGACAACCAGTCGGAAATGTTTCAAATTTATGGCACGGCCACAGGATACCTTTCGAAACAGAGCTTTGCCACTAGATACAACCTACCGCCGAGATCGTGAATTTCGCGTACACAACTTTTTCAAGACTGTGAAATTTTTCGCGAAACCCCTACTTGAACTTGCTTTCGCGGGTTTTGAATTTGGCAAATAGGTAAGAAATATAGCCTTTCACCCTTTGATCATGAACGTGGAGAGCTCTTACTCGATGAACTTGCGAGTCTGAAGGGGAGAATCCACGAGTGCTCATGGTGACGAGTCCTCGAGGAATGCCTTCGTACTGTGAAGCCGCCTCACGACTCATTAACGAAGAGATTAGCAATTAAAACGCACGAACTTTTACAGGGATGCGAAACGTCGTAGCGTGTGCGAGAAAGGAAGAAAGAGCTCAACACACCGAGGGAAAGCGCCAAATCACTGAAGACAAAGTATTCCTGACCCTCCAAGGAGTCAGAGGGTTGATTCCGTTATGGAGGTCTCTCTTTGTTCGTCCAGGTAGAAAGGAAGGATTCGCCTGTCTTTTGTGCATACCTGCAGGTATATGGGTGCAGGCCAACCATAGCCATTCGGTCCTTTCCTATGTCCGCGTTTCTCCGTCATTATCTTCGGCAATGACGAGGGTGTCATCCTTGGACTAGATTTATCATTCACCGAACCCGAGGCGCGGTTCGACCCTCGACTTCGCAACACTGCCAGTAGTACGCACCAGGTCCGAAAAATCAAACTGGCCAGCCTATTCCATGTAATCTGACGGATGCCTCTTACTCCGACTTTGTCCTCTGCCTTAATCAAAACTGTTGCCATTGTTTCAAATGCTAACGTGGCCTCATTTGAATTGCTATTCGGCCGTTCGATCGAATGGAAGGGGATCTTGAATGGAGCTGTGAACGTAATCGACCTGTGAGAGGGCTACCAGGCCGAAGACTAGGACGGTGTATCTCGAAACGATTAGGCATTTAATATAAGACAAAACACCTGTGACTATTACGTGTCACCGTACTATACAGGATGTATATCGAGGAAGAGAACAGGCTAGAAATATTGCTTCTAGGGGAGAACGACTAATGGACAATTGACTTGGAGATTTCGATCCACTCGAAACAAGTAACGTCAAGTTTTGCACCCGGTCCAACTCGAAGTTCGCATTATGAATATTTATTGGACTGGCCCATTTGGTTGGGTCATAAAGACCCATTCACCGTGTAAAACATCAATGTTTACGGAAGGAGAAGAGTAGAGAAGAGATTAGCCGATTTGGAAATACTTTTCTTGGGAAATACTTTAGCCAGCGCGATAGGTTCGAAGATAGAAAAAAAGTTGCCGTTCCGCTTCTGAGGGCGTTACCTAATGCGAGTCTACTAATTTTCTTGTCTAAGGTTGCCCCTGTGAATTTAGGTCCTAAAATTTCTAATCGATTATCCTCTTGATCGAGCGGAAATCCTGCCTTTCACAGATTTCGACTTATTTTTCGAACAGCTCGCACCATACTTTTCTGTATCATCGTACGCATGTTCCATCAGGCTGAATGTGATCCGAGCACCACCAACCGCGTACTGGTAAAGCTATACCTTCCCAAACCACTTTCAAACTTATTTTAACTTGCCCCAAACTATCAAAGGACAGCGAACTATTGCATTTTTCAAAAAGCTTACATTCGGTAGAAATTCAGTAAAATCGTCTGTGAAAATAGAGGGTAAAATTTCCAAGGGCAATGCCAGCCACGTGACTTGGCGCATTGTGGGCTGGCAGTGTGGTCAGTTTAATAACTGGGACGCTGTTGGGGCAGTAGACGATCCGAATAGGAGAGGAAAATCGGAGGGACGAATTTTCCACCCCTCCATTGCGAAGCAACCGGCCGAACGAAAACGAACAGGAGCGATGTAGTAATTCGGGCCAGGAGGTAAGGGTCCTCGAAGCGGGGAGCGGGCAACAAGGCGGGGTGCGGCCATGCGAAAGGGACAACCCCAGCTTGAAGGTAGACCGACCGACCGACCGACCAGCCAGCGTGCCAGCCAAGCCAACCAGCCAGTCAGCTCGAGAAGGAAGCAGGAAGGAAGAGGCAACAGCAGTAGCGAGGGAAGAGGAAGGCGAGGGTGCGTAAGGGTGGCGCAGACCTGGAATCAATAGTGGCCACGCACCCTTGGAGAATTTTCGCACCAGGAGCCTGGATACCGAGGCCCAAGCTGGAAAAGTGCTCTTCAAGCGAGAGCAACCGAGCTCCTTTAATGCGTTAACTGTCTGACAAATTTTCTGAAACTTTAACTTTGAGTGAAAATTCCGTAACAATTCTGAACGTATAATTACTCTCGTTATCGTTCATTGGTTGATTGTTTTAAAATCTAATACTAGTGAGAGATGGAATTTCTATTAGAATTCCGTAAGATACCCTCTTTTCTGTAGCAATCGACTGTACTGCCCCCCACATTCAACCCTCTTCATTCCTTATTCCTCGACAATACGTAGACAAAGTTGACTACATACTCGTTGTATTCAAAGTTCACTACTGAACTTCGGTATTCACACGTGAACGATTACGTCTGTAATCCGATGATTCGATCGTCTCGCTATAGGGCTTCTGCTCACCGAGCTTCCGAGCTCTCTACCTACCTCGGTGAACCGAGGTCAAGATAGATCGTTGCCGAATAACAAAGTACTCGTTGGTGAAAGAGTATACCGCAATTTGCTAGGTGCAAAAAGTGCTAGATGCAAAAAGTGTCTCGAGTCAAAGGACGGGCTTCGTAGTGTTGGGCTCAAATGGAAAGGGATGATAGGCGGCGAGAAAATGAGTAAGGTGAAGCGGGAAGGAATATCTTGAAAAACTCACCTCCAATCACCAGCGGCTCGGGTAACTGGAGATTCTGGAAGGGCGCTACCGCTACCCCTGGAACAGGGAAAAAAAGCTCAAGGACAGGTAAGGATGCAGCGAGGTTCAGAAAATTCAGGGAACATCAAACAATTCCGAAACTCAGGTATCGTTTTTCATTGTACTAGTCCCTCACTTAGGATAGCTAATGGAATGACACCAATAAATAAAGGAATTGCCGAAGACGGGAATGATATACATAAAAGGATATTTCTAGTAAAATAATTGAAATATACTGTGACGACCCTAAGACAACTTAAATGACAACTTTATTCTAATTCTAAATTTGCAAAACTTTTAATATAGTAATAAGTATGTGAAGTCTGCTGGCACATTCTCAAACGTAAAGAAGTTAGATCAAAGAGGGAAGTTAGACACGCGACGAGAAGTAGTCCCGTGGTCCGGCAACTTAATTGAAGGCTCTCAGGACTTGCATATTAATCGTGGTCTATCTGACGGAGAGGGAAAAAAAGAATTAATAATAAGCGCGTCGCCGCGATAGGTATCTTGGCTTGGCACGACCGGCCAGGTGCAACGTCTTCCGTGATCCGCGCATATTCCGAGGGTTTCTTTTTCACGGCGTCCTTTTACGTCGGTCACGCCAATTAAGAGGCATCGCCGTTAAAATCACCTTCATCGCGCGCGCTCCGAGAAGAGTACCACCTTTGTACGAGCTACCGTGCAAAATTTCAATTTATTGAAAAAAAATCGCCACTCTTCTCAAGCCTTTCACTTTCGTCACTTTGACAAAGCCGAGAGCGTCGAGGGTTTGGGTGGGCTGCTCTTTCATCCACTTAATGCCCCGACAACAACGTATGTACCGTTTAAAGTGACGAGCTAAAAAATCATGGTTTTTAACAATCGAATGAATACCTCCCTCTCTCTCTCACTCTCTCTCTTCTATCTCGTTATTATTTTAACTGCGCCGTAATTCTATACGCGTGTACACACATCGCGTTAGACGACCAAGCATTGCTGGTAACTAAGCGGCTCTGGCGGGGTATAAGGTCAAAGCTGACCGTAGCTAACTAGAAAAATCAATTCTCACTCTTGGGCGCATCACTTTATAAGGATTCACTCGATGCCTGGTGCAAAAAGTGGATTGCGCCAGAACGAAGCAACAGTCGAAAATTAAGGCATCGAGCGTGACTCTCGTGAGCCATCGGAGTACCAGCAGCTGCGTGTTCGGCAACAAAAATCGCGTCTTCCGTAACCGTCCAAGATTTTATGATCGCCTCGGTGAGTGTGTGTTGTCGTATCGCGTTAAAGCGGAACCATCGACCTACCAGCGTCGAGAAAGTCGGTGCACCGATGTACACAGGGTTCGAAGAGTTGCCGAGACGAAAATAGAAGTGGCTACTAAAGTGGCTACTACCAACCAGCCGAAAAGAGGGGTATACAACAATTGTTGCACGTCAGCGTGCCTCAATTTCAAGATAATTAAGCGAGTCCTTTTACACCTGCGGATTGTACCGACTCCATACATACCCAGCGCAGTAATGTTATTTTCACCGTGACGATCTCTGCTCATCTTTGGATCACTGCTCGATAACGGCACGTGGTAAAAAAAAAAGTGAAAGAAGAACAACAATGGGAAGTAACCACCCTCCGCGTTTTTAAGAAGAAAGTTAATGTCATGGTAGTATGAAAGCGAGTGAGACTCTTAAAAGAGAATGAAAAAATCCTGAGTTGGAGGTGTTGCCATCTGTGATTTGAGTAGCGGTGCTTATCGCACTTATCAAAGGCAACGAAGGGGTCATTTAATCCGTGGCGGGCTCGACGAGACTCGAAACTTCGTTTCGCACCTACTTCCTCCGGGGTCTGGCCCAAGTATAATCTTATTTGAGTTCCGGGCGCACTCCGCAAATTGCATTGCGCGACTGGCAGAGAGCCTTGAGCATCTGATCGGTAATTTCGATTGAAACTCCCTGGCTTACGCTCGAGCCACTAAGGGTTCGTCCACCCTGGGCCAATTCAGGCATAAAGGAGTCGTCGACACACCGGTGACACTCCATTCACCCCTGCAGAAACGAACCCACCCTAATCTAATGGGAAGATCTGAAGACCGGCAAAGCAAGGAGAGCTAGAATTCTAGAGCAAACACAATCACAATGGGGATATCTCTATGTAGGCAAACACCTGAATTAGAAGATGCGTAACGCACGGTGAGACCCGATAAAAGTTGCGAGGTGAGTCTATTTCGAGGGCGAGCCGGATGCGCCTATTCGTCAATGGAATTCCGGGAAGATAATCTACCGGTGCGCGTGCTGGCTCTTGGGTGTGTGAACGCAGCTGCAGGAGCGGGAGCTCGCGCATCCTTGTGCCTCTCTCCTCCTCATCAGGATATCGTCCCTCGAGGCTCGTAGGAAGATACTTTGTGCAAACATCGGAAGAAGAGATCCTACCGGGCGGGTCCAGCTCGATCGTTTTGTTTTCTCTCCTATGGAGAAGCAAAGGAAGCAGAGGCCACGAGCCACTGCTGCTTCTCGCAGCTCCTATGGAATCCCGCTGACCGGATATAGAACAGCCAAGGGCTAGAGCACCACTTCCCTATTTGTTCGCTTCATACGCGTCAATTCATTGGGGATTCTTCTGCAAGCGATTAGTCCTGCGCAAAGCCCTGCGTAAAAAGTGCCTTTCGCTTTCTAGCGACTGAAACGATATGCCTCGTACCAGAAAAGGCTATTGTTAGAGGGAAGAGTGAAGAATAGTGAGAGCCGTGAATATTTCAGAGGATTTCACTGGATTATGCCGAAGTATGTATGTATCTCGATCTAAGGCACGTGTCTTCGATAGCTCGTAAAACTCACAGTAAGAACGATCATCCACTCGAAAGTGTATTCCTCTTTCTCTATCTCTATCGAGCTCCCGATATCAACTGACTGACTCGTCCGATCGTAGATGAAGGAGGGGGGGGGGGGGGGGGGGGGATTCAGTTGAGCTATCAGTGAACTTTCGCGCCTGCGTGGCATTGCACTCGGCTGTTACCCGATGCATGCAACAAGTGCATCCGCATAGGTGCACAATGCCGAAGAGAGGTAACTCCGAATTCGATTTACTCTTAAGAAGATAACTATATTCCCCTATCTGACATTACGATCTCATAAGAAAGCTGTATCGAAAGAGTGCAGGCCTGCATGCATAACGCATCGGTGCAATGGACGAGATGGTAGGATGTATCGCGTTAGCGGTGAGAATTGATGAGGTTTATCTGTCGCGGATAGGGAAAAAGAAAAATGAGCACGGTAGTAGTAGCGAGGTGGCAGAGAAGGGCGTGCTCGTTCGAAGGGATGCAATTACCTCGCTCGATCCGATAAGAGGTATCAGGCGGATCCAGAAATTCGAGTCGCGCCTGCGTGGCCGGCTGTAGATCGTGCTGCTAGCGCAACAAGTGCATGCACAGGATGCACCTCTCTCTGCCACGGTGGTTTGGCTCGGTGCCCCAAGGATGAAGAAGGGTTGCCCGGAGGTAGCGGGAGGGACGGGTGGACCGCCCAGGAAAAGTGGGGAGTCGTTGGTGGGTGGAGGAGGAGAGCAGTGAGAAAGAAGAGAATTAAATGCAACTGGCGAGGGAGGGGGCACCGAGGAGGATCGTAGAGGGGCCACGCGGTTGGCACGCGCCGTGTGCAACGATTCACTCGACTAGAGAACGAGAGAAAGAGAGAGAGAGAGAGAGCTTGTTCCGAGAGAGAATGAGGTGATTCGCCTCGGGTGGGGAGGGAGAAAAAGAGGGAATGCACGAGAAGGGAGAGAGGGTGATGCATCTCGAACGGGCCATCCACGTGGTACCGGTGGTTGTGGTTGCAGTTTGAATTTCAAAAGAAAAGCACCAGCCGTGGTAATAAACACTTCTTTTTGACTTCCATAAGTACCGGAAATGCAACTACATACAGTGCATCAAGCTTGCTCGACCACTGACTGCAGAGGGGGGGCTGTTTCTCTTTTTCCAGCAGCCCCCTTACTCCCCCCTTACCCCCCTCGGTTGCACCCGGTATCGTAACCTGACAAACCATGCAAGTAGGTGCACTCACCCTGTTATGCAAATGGGAAAAGCGCAGCCCTGCAAGCGCACGTGGAAATGACTGCACGCGCGTGCAGTGACACACAATAGATGGTCATACGCCAAGTGCAACCTGCAGTTCGACTTTGTCACCCAGTTACGCTTTAGCCAAGCGTAACACGTGTGTTTACTTTTCGTGGGACAAGCAATACAGTTTTTCGGACGACTTTCCTTTCCGCTTTCTGCTACGGTAATGTAAGCGCCTGTAAGGTGTTGACAGTGAGTCATAAGGCGAGGAGCCGAGCGATTCTCGAGCTGCATCTTGATAAGTAAGGGATGAATAAGCGTAAAACACGAAAGAGCATTGGTGCACACGAAGAACATACGAAGAACATACGAAGAACATACGAAGAACACACGGGGAGCGCACGGAAGCCAGAAGGAAAGACTGGATAATTGTATCGACAAACCCTCAAGGTGTGTCCTGTCAGCAGTTCAGTTACAATTGCATGCTTGGCCAAGAACGAGCTTACCACAAGCCAAAGCCACATGCAACCTACGAATAATGCGGACTGCACGTGTTCGCGCATTGTATGCCCACAAAGTGCATGGCTCTTTTTCGTCGGCCTTCAAGTCAGTTGTGCGCGACTCGCAAACTCTCAGGTGGAATATACATTACTATAATCCCAGGAAACATTCTGCTTTTTCTAAAGACTGTCTGACTGTCACTGATAACACAGTCAAGTCGATGAATTTTAATAACCAATTGGGGAAAGTTAACAGGAATTCGGGATAATTGAAAGTAAGATCAAACTCAAAGTGTCAAATCCAAAATTCCAAAGGCCTTTCTCATTAAGTCGAGGAAATGTCCGGTGTCGCAAGAAACCAACAGAGGATTGTTCGTTAAGAGCGCGTAGCGTCACTCGGTTCTCACACTCATGAAGCCACGACGACGCTGTCAGTGGCTCGAGCTTAACGCAAAGGAGCCGATAGAGCCAGTTAAAAGAGACAGATTCAGAAACGCCCTGGATCCCATGGAATCATTGTGAAAGCTCTCGAGGGGTGAGACCCCCGGATCTTAAACTAGTTTCCGCCGGTACCAGTTCGCTTCTGCTCAGCTAGTCCTCCCCGCTCTCACTCTCTTCTTTCACACTATCCGGCTATCCCGTATCTCTCGAGTAGCCTTTCTCTCCTTCCCGCTTCCTTTCTTCTTCGCTCTGATTGTCAGTCGCTCTATCGAGGCAAGCCACGCGAGGCAAGCCGCGTTTTACATTTCAAACATATCGGTTTATATGGAAATGAATGTTAAACCATGCGTGCTCCTTAAATATCAGAAACGACACTCGCCACTAGAAACCAATGGGCGTGATTCTTGTCGTGGATGGTAAGTACTCGGAAGTGACACGGACCATCTACCTGGGTCGTGTCGTTTGGCGCTCATTACCGGATTCTCCAGCCCTTCGCGATCAGAGGAAAACGGTCGTTTTGCAATTTACATTACTATAATAGATCTCTATGGAAGTGAGAAGCGATGAAGTGGCACTAACCCATAGACTGGCAGTTTGAATTGTCACATTTCTCGATCGGGATTGCTCTCGAGCCACGAGTTCGTGAGAATGAAAACCAAATCGTATATTCATCCTTTTCGAACGAGCCTGTTTATTCAATTCGACCTGTCCACTTAATACTCATTTTCACCTGACGAGTTAATCCGTTCGCGCGCCGCGCCGTGCCGGTCCATCAGCTCTAAGCGTGGAGGCATTGTCGCCTTTCACATCAGAAGCCAATTCAATGCCAGGCTCATTATATATGGGGTAAATACGTCTCGCAACAATGCTGCTACTTTTGAACATTTTCTCGGACGGTCTGCAACCCTTCCAGCGCCGGACATAATGTCTCTTTCTGCCATTGTCGCGAAGTAGACTCGCAAAAAAAAAATGGGGAAAAAAATCAAGACATGTCGTTAAATCGCACGCATCTACTAGTCGGTAGCCTTTAATTATCGCGCGCAAACTGCTGCAGCTTTTGCTGGTGATGGTAGCTGGCTGGCGATGCGATTGCGCGTTTCTTCCAGCGATACCCTTTCCCTTCCAGCAGAGCGCGAGAAGAGGAGTCAGCGCGGCACAGCGCCGCGGCGAGAAAGCGAGAGTGACGAAAAAAGAAAAAGAACGGAAAGAAGAGAAAGAGAAGAAGCTCGCGGCTCAGGGGGATGGTGAAATAACAGATTGCAGTTGTGGCACGAGCGAGCAGCCTGGCCTCGGTTCGCCGCTCGTAAAGAGAAGGCAGGTGCCACATTTTTTTTCGAACGCCTGCTTCACCGTCAAGAAGGAGGCTGCATCGCCAGTGCAGAGGCTCCCAAACTCCTCGGCGAACACCTTCGAATACTTCAAATCCCTAAATACGATCATTGCGACCCTAATCTTTCAATTTTTCCAAAATCACTTCATTAATTCATCCAGTAAAACGTGGCTTAAAGATGAAGGTCTTATATCAAATCCAAAAAGTAGAAGGTCAAAAGATCTCTTTTTAAAAGAATAGAAGTACACTTGAATCATAATAATAATAATCTATAATCTTCTATATCTGTATATTTAAGAATATTTACATACCATGTGGATCCAAATTTGTGAAAGCATGTAGAAAACAGAATATAGGATGTAAGTTTACAATTGTCATTGAGAAATATCCTTTAGAAATACAATACGGAAACCTACTGCTAAGATTGTCATACTTAAAAGCTTGCGTTTTAATAGTCGAAACATTATCAATTTGCCGTCCTAACCGTCGTAATAGTTCTAGTGTTAATAATCAAGTGCAAAAGGTAGCTGCGAAAATAAGAATAACGGCGCCTCCTTTGCACATTCTGATTCCTGTAATTGGGTATTTTTGTGTCGAGAACCCGATCTGGGAATCCCTTTGAGGGAGCGGCGGCGCACGCCACTTAAAATTTGGTGACGAGAATGAGTTCCACTGTGGGTAATCCCCGAGGATTTTTGCCCGGACACGTTCGGCACGAGTTTAAACTGCGGTGTATGCGCTGAGGCGCTCACGGGCGAACACGCGGTGGTGCGCATTTACTCGCGTGCGGCCAATTATGCACCTCGTTATGCCAGTATTACGCGTGATCTCTTCTTAGATCGAAAAGTTTCCGTCACCAGAAGGTTAATAACCCCGATAGCAGGATTTGCGTAAGAGATTACCTCGAAATTTTTAGTAAGACAAACGGGTCTATTAACACGTAAGAGAGTAGAAACAGTAGCCCAGGATGCGACGGCTGAAGAATTTCAACAACATTTAATCCGTGATGCGTATGTAAGACCACAGCCGTAATTTCGCCTGCACTTCCTGCACGCAAACCAAATTTACGATCCGCTACTAAATGACGGTTATGAACCATGAGCGCGCACCGGGCAGAACTTGTAACGTACGCTCACGACTACTCTTACGGTCTCCCTAATGAGCCGATCGAGCGATGATACCCTCGGTTATCGCGCTTGGGAAATGAATCTGTTGTCAATCTATTATGATCGATAAAGCGATATTGACTCACCGTTTTTTGGCTCCGCTCGTTACTGAAGGCTCTACCACGAGCACTGATCCCATATAGGTATATCCTGTAATTAAACAATGATTCTTATAGTGATTTGTTCTTCCAACAATTTAACTTATACAAAATCTCAAGAAATTTCTATCAAATCCAAACAAATGTTAACACCACTACACGTAGAAGAACCAATTTGAGCATGCAAATCCTGTTAACTAAGAAACCTGATTCAATCTGTACAATGCAGATGTTACATATTGTTACTAAGCTTCGATATGAATCTTTAATTCAGAAAAAATAAGACCAGAAGTAAGTGAAAGCGAACGCATTTTGCCGTAAGGCAAAGATGCCAATCCAACCGTACGAATTTTCTCATAAACATTAGGAGGGTAGAGGAATTGGTTCATTGGGTCAGTCCGGATAACCAGTTTAACAGTACGGTCCGCTTGAACTACGACCTCGCTACGAAACGTATGGGAGATTTTTTCCATGGAAAAATACACTGGGTAACTGGTTTGCCCAGAGTTTGCCGAAGAGTAACCTGGTCAGAGCTTCCGGGTTCGGATTTGCACGTCTGTTACGATCAACACTACGCGAAATTACGACACCGTACCGAAGGTACACCTATCACGCACCTCACTCATATTCTAATCAGGATCAAGAGGTTATGTGAACGCTTGCATAGCCTTACTCTCTCGTTCAGTGAATTTTTCGACACGCTACACAAGAGACTGGTTATACAGTATATGTACTTACACGACACAAGGATTTCCTTTCCTAGGCTGCCAGGTGTCTTCTACCGGTTAAATCCATCTAATTTTTTTCTGACCAGTTCTCGGCTTCGCGTGGCTTCGCGAAAACGGAATGCGTGAAACCACTTCAGTCCGCTCTCACCGAAATGACCGTTTATGAGATTATACACTCGCTAAGCAACTCCACTCGCGCGCAATTCCGATACACTTCTAATAGGATGCACAGTACACACGCCAGTTAATAACCAATACGACAGACTAGTGACATCTCTAGATTCCCTTGCAACTTCTTTTTAACGAATCAAGTCAACGCACTGCCCCCGTAATTACTACGCACCCCGATCTCGTAAGTAGATCCTCTACGCGACAAAAACAAAGTCCCATTGAAATTTCGTTTTAACAAACAGAATACATATTTTATCGATTTCTATCGGATTTTTCATTCGTTATGCTATTTTATTACGATCGATCGGGTTTTCGGAAGGAAAATCATGAGCTATCTATTGTGAAAACATGTTAAAGATTCTAGTCACGTGACCAGTCAAATCGTTGGTTTTGAATCTTTCGACCGTAGCATTAGTTCCATCGGGAAAATGGCAAAGGCAGTATCGGGAGTATTATTTAGGAGAAATCCGGCGAAATGTGGTAACATGATAAGCCCAGTAGAGAGTAAACACTACTCGACTGTCTTCCGAACTGCAGGTAAGGTTTTGCGTTATGTTTTGATTCTCGGGAAAGGCTCAAGAGCAGATACAATATGTATATGTACTGTTTCGCCGACGAAGGTCACAGTAAGCATGGCACAGACGCGATTCGGCCGGTCGGTTGCCAAACGTTTTTGTTATGATTCGTACGTAAATTTGCTACGCGGTAGCTAGGTTAGATCATTCTTGTATCGTGATTGCCTTTGCCATCGCAGGAAACGCGAGTTAGTCAGTACGACACAAACGGGAAAGTTTATTTGTGTGCGGTTAAGACTCGCCATCTTTGGAAGATTTGGAAACAACTGGAATGATTGCAGTAACACAAGAGAGGATGGAGAATCGAGAGCAGCCGAGTGGGTTCATCGATACTGGAGACTACTCAACCCAGTGCAAAGAGAAAGATTCGAAGAATAGCAGGGTAGACATCGTCGTGTTGCAGTGTAGCAGCCGGGCAAGGAACCGTTAATGGAGAGTAACGATGTAGAAGCAGAACTCGGAAGAGTGAGTGAATTTTCGTATGATTGATAATATTATTGTGTATCATGATTTTTCCGAACTTGGTATAATAATTACGCTTCTTTTTTGAAAGATGTTGTTACATTTTTTAAGGTTAGAAGACTTATAGAATTTCTGTAATTAATGTTATTTACAATCGAATGTTTATGTTTGAATTCAAACAATTATATATGTAACATGGCTTTAATAGGTAATTTATCACAGGAAAAACTTTATTTATTGGATAAATAGGCTAACTATCCTCGTATAAAGCGTAAGCGGCACTGTGCACTCGTGCCGATACCTGTTGATGCAGGCTTTATACATACATGTATAGTGCATACTGTAGCATATCCATTCTGCTCATGACATAATGCAATGCCAATTACTATCGTTACTTGCTCATTGAAGAGCAGGTTCTTACATAAGAACACATAATGCTCTTCCAACAACATTGTTGTCTTATCTTTCACGCTATGCAAATTCTCTTTTCTCACTACAAGTGACTTTATTAAGGATATTCATACACTCGAATATGATAGCTCGATATTAATAAAAAAACACTTGGTACAAAAGCCACCCATTTGTTAAATATTGCTTTCTGGAGTCGTGAGAGCTCGAATTTCACACGTAAGAATACAGCAGTATCAATAAGGAAATTGTCATTGTCATCAGTAGGGGCCGAATGTTTGTCACCGGTCAGAGAGATTGGTTACAGTTCAGTTACGGCGCGAGCAAGCGCGCAGAGTTTTTGTGGCGTTCGCATAAACATCGAATAGTCGAGGACGGCGATAGCGATCCGGAAGGCTCTCGCGGTTCGTTCGGTACGCGCAGAGAGCGGTATTTTTTGAGCGTCCTCGGCCGCTTCTGAAAAACTGGGTAGATCTCTGCGCGCGAAACACAATGCCGCGTGTGGCGAGTGGGCTCGAATTGTTCACGAGGAGTCTATTAAATGCAGCAGAGAATGCTCGGTACAATGAGGGTATATAACCTACCGGGTCGACTAGCTTGGGAATTCGAATGAATTAAAAATACGTGTATGAAACGTAAAGCGGAAAGAAAAGCAGAGGAAGATGGCGCACATGTCGCGAGATAAGTCCTCGAAACCGGAGAGAATGAGAGGGATGGAGAGAAAGGGAGAAAAGGAATGGTTGAATGAGAGTGAGAGAGTATCGAGAAAGAAGTAGCATCTAAATGGAGTATGTCTCGTGTCGGTTCTCCCCTCGAGCGATCCACCTCTCTGCAATAATAATATTCGTAACTGTTCCTTTACACGAGTACTCTCGACCGCGTACAACAGGTTCCATGCGAAAGCCATTTCGCGAGACGCCGAGTGCCCGAGCGTGGATTTTGACGAGGCCTTAATTTGATTTTTATATCGCGTTAAAGTCGACGTATATTTTACACCCGATTTAACTTTGTCACACTTCTGGGCGAGTGAAGGGACCGCCGGAACCGTGATGCTCGAATTAACTCGATCGGGATTTTTTTTTCTTCTCCTCTATTCTCTTCGGCATATCGTCTGCATTGTAATCTGCACTGTCTTCGTTAAAGGATATTCGAGATTTATAGCGAGATTAATTGAAAATAATGTTCCTTGTAGTAGAGCTACTGACCTGCCTCTACCTTTGGCGTTACAAGGAAAATGACTCAATTTTGAAAGAATATATAAAGCAACGATCTATCGTTCACTTAGATTTCACTCATTGCTTAATCGCCGCATAAATTCCTAGGCTGTTTACTAACAAATTGGAAACTCATTCTTATATTAGTATAGTATTAATACTTTGGCTTAAGTAACAAGAATTAACACATGAACTTCCTTTCCCCTTCAACGCTTCATCGAGAAACATCAAATTCATCAAACAATACGAGCATTTCTTTTGATTTGAATATTTCAAACTATTTCCAATTCTACACGATTCTCAACACAAACTTTCCTTAGTCTCACCTCCCAGCCGTTCACCAAGAATTCTGATAACCATCGCAAAACTGAAATCTCGCATTGCCCGAAAGCCGGGACACCCGTTATATTCCTAAAATATACCGGCATCTCGCATGGGGCGCGCTGCTAAGAAATGCAGAAACAGCAGTTGCTATGCTAGGTGGTACTCCCTACAACTACCACCAAGCGAGCACGGATGCACGCACATACATACAAAGAATACATACACAGCCACGCGGCACACACCCCGATTCGTTCGCTCTCTCTCTTTTTTTTTCTTCCCGCAAAGCCTCGCTCTATCTCTTTCCTAAGCACCGGCAAAATTCACGAACACGGAGGGGAACGCGAGCGAAGCACCCGAGCGCTCGAGCACACGCTGCCAGAATTGCGTAGATATCCTGAGCCAGTCACACAGACAGGCGAGAGGGGCTGCCGGCGGGCCGCACACACATATACATAGGCATGGGTCTCGTAGGAGCACTTGCGCACGAGGGAGTAGAAAAAGAGCGAGCTAGAAAAGTGGAGAAAGACGAGGAGGGCGAGGGAGAAGGACGCCACGCGCAGGAAGGGCGTGTAGTCCTCTTGGTGGTGGTGTGTATTAGAAGACTGGAGGGAGAGAGAGAAATAGAGAGAGAAAGAGAGAAGGTAGAGAGCAGTCCGTCGACAAAAGGAGGGAGTGAAAACGAGATAGGGAAGGCACCACCACGAGGGTTGACGGAACGAGCGGGAGCAACGAGGGACCCGAAAGACCAAGAGGGTTAGAGCGAGAGAGCGAGCGAGAGAGAGAGAGAGAGAGAGAGAGAGGAATAGAGATAGAGAGAGAAAGGGAGCAGTTTCAGCTAAGCGTAGCCAGGGTCTGGAAGCGAGTTTTCGGGTCGAGTCGGTGTATGTGTGGGCAAGAGAGTAGGTTAGCAGGCTCTCCTGAGGGAGAGGGTAATAGTGGATTGTCCTGGTGATCGAGCAGGACGGCAAGTGCCTTTATAGTGGGTCAGTACTAGCCGGCACCCGGCTAGCAAGCCTTCAAGGTCTCCTTAGTGCTCCTACCACCGCGCTCCCTCCTCTCATCTCCTCTCCTGGCAGCTCTCCCCCTGTTACCTACAACGAAAACTGCCAGGTAGGTGAGCCTCACCGAGCGAGAGCAAGCTTAGAACTATCCGGAGGTCACAGAGCGCGTAACCCACCTAATATATGTATTCATTCTTCCTCTTGCTACTAACGCTCTTCCTCCTTTTCCTCTCAACGAGAGATAAACTCGTCCCCGCTCTTCTCGCCAATCCTTGACTTTCGTCCTCTTTTTTTTCACTTCGGTAGCTCTAGCCCCAATTCCTATTCGAGAAATATCGAACGAGAGGCACAGAGAGAGAGGGAGAGAGAGTGTTTCGATGCGATGAGAATCCTTCGTGGCCGATAAGAGCTCACTGGAAAATCCGATGTAGGATTGCATCGCAAAGATTGGCCAATATATTCTCGAACTAGGTATCGGTTATCGTTGGTTATTTATATCGCGGATGTTATTAATAGCAGAACAGAACACTGCTCTCTCGTTCCGTTTGCGATATGGGGAAGGAGGGTAGCAATGGTGCCAGAGACGTAAGCTGCGAGTGCAGGGCCAGCAGTTTCGTATCAGGCTGCAGATGCGAGAGCAGACTCCTCGATATGTTGCCCCTGGGCAAGAATCCTTTCGACTAATTAACGAACACACCCGGTACCATCAGCTTGCGTGTAATCGACCAAAATCCAGGAACTTTCTAGAAAGCGAGAGGATGCAACGTCCGGTAATTAATTGGTATGTTCCATGTTTTCGAAACTCGCGCGTTGGATGACATAACAGCAAGAGAGTTTCTTGCGATGATAAGAGGAAGAAGAAGAAGAAGAAGACGAAGATGAGCAGGAAGACGAAGGGAAGCGGAAAGGGAGTAGAGATAAACGAACGAACAGAGTTGTGAGAGAGATAGAGAGAACTTGGGAGGGGGGAGAGGGAGCACCGGCTCCACGGGGAAGTAATGAAATATTTGGGTAGCCCTGAGCGGGAATGGGAATGGGAATGAGAACAGGTTCCTGTTGCGCATTCCAGGCCGATGCTGAATACCGATGCCTTGGACACGGCGGTTGGCACGGCTAGGTACATAAATTACTATTGGGTTACAACTCGCTAGTTCAGTCCCACGGAAATCCTCCTCTACGAGAGCTGCGGATCAAAGTCGCGCGGTTCCGAGGGGCTTATTGAGAAGCCAGTGCTTTCAATAAGTCAAAAATCTCGTGAATATGGAAAGCAAACTCTGGTAGTACATTTTCTCCTTAACATCTTATTGGCTTCAATCGACTCCTCTCATCGACAATTCGTTACTATTATTTGTCGTTCAGTTTTTGGTCATTGTTCGTTGTTTTTCTGGAGTTAGTTAAAAGGGGTATATTGCAGAGACTGTAGACTTCGAGTAAGAATCGCTCTCGTCAAGAGTAAACGCAAATAGTACCAGAATATGTAATTTTAAACAATGTAGACAGGATACTATTTCTGTATAAAGATTTAATCGGGCTTTTCAACCGAAGAGGAGACGTAATGATCGATTACGGGTGAAAGGATTAATCAATACTGTATAAGGTGATTTCAATGAAAGGATCAACTCATTGACGAATTGACGGTCGCCGCCGTTCAAAGTCCGCAAAGAGAAGGAAAAATATCGACAGCGATAAGCCGTGAAATGGCTCCGCAAATAAAACTGGAGCAGTTAATCGCACGAAACAACGCTCGTTTTCGGCGTGGCAAAGAGTAAGGCAAAAATTGCTCCGGGCTCGTTTGGCCTTGTGGCATACTTCTCTCTCTCTCTCCTTTACTCGCACCCTCTCGCTCTCCTCTGCTCCTCCTTCTCTTTCCGACTCGTTCCTTCTCTTTCTTTCACATCGAGAGCGACCTCTCCCTTTCTCTCTCTCTCTTTCTCTCTCTCATCCCTGTGCCGTGTTCTCAGCGTGAGAGCGGCCACACAAAGAGAGCACGACGAGCACAATGGATTACTTAGACGGGTAGGTTAGTTTGCCGAATGAAGCGAGTGGGCCCACGCACGTTAAGATAGGTCCTGACTGAGAATCCGCAAAAAGCGCGCCAAACGCGATACCTCCGGTATAGGTGACGTACATCATCCCAGGAAATCAAACACTTCTTGTAAATCTCATTGGATCAGTCAAATCTATTTATTGTTTCTAAAAATTGTCCCATCAAAAATTACTATTTTACATTCTTTTAAACATTCTTTAGTGGATGTAGAAAATACCATAAATGTACTCCTCATCTTTAATTCTTGTTTTGGTCTCTTTCGATCAGCTTCGCTTTGCGATTAAGTAATTGCGATTTGAGTAATTGGTAGTTTACGGTAAAGTAGCATAACTCGTCTCTTATCTCTACTTAGTTACACGAGCATCGTGTAGCCAGTCGGCCCAGAAGAAATAATTGACTCATAAATTGCGATTAAGAGCCGCGCAATTTCGCCCGAGCAATGCATAACAAACAAATCGAGTTGAGCTATCTTTCCACGACATGTCGATGTCTTTTTAACTAGGGAGAAATTCCGATTTTACGTGCAACAGAAATTGTACATCAGGTTGAAATTAGTTCAATGACGTGTAACAGTAATACCATTATCTTATCGCAGTAGAAAATGTGCGCCCAAATGCCTGATCAAAATCGTCAGGTCATATACACACTGCAAATAAAGACACAACGGAATTTCGCCAGCAAACCATAAAATTCCAATGAATTAATTTAATCTGAAAAATACAAGCATAAGATTTTTCACGCCTGTATCCACTTGCCCACATTTTTTAACATTTTATTCTCTTATTTCACTACGAATAGTAAAGTAAATTTAAATAAAATAATTTTCTATTTAAGTTTTCAATATACATTTCTAAATGATTAAAGTACAGGGTGTCTAATATCAAAACCTGATTAAATTCGTTCTCCAGATTAAATTCTCCATTGGTGTCCCGCGATAGGGTCTGAAAATCAACAGCTCGAATTGTCGTTCACAGTCAAAAGTACGTTCGTCAATGAAGTCGTGGAGTACGATAAGAGCGTTTATCTGACGGCGTACAAAGTTCACGGAGCTTTTTACGTACCGGGTATTTCACGGATTCCCTTAGAGAGTGAAAGAACCACGCACTTGTGTGCCATATATCTTGGCTCGTTTTATCTCATTGTCAAAGTAATAAACTGACTATTCGAAAACGTACGCACCTCTAACCACGGTTTCGTCACGAGTCTATCAAATACCACGTTTTACGGACGACCATACATTCACCGCGAAAATGGGAACCTAACTTTCAATCCAATACCACTGTCACTACCTGCGACTAAATTCTTATCGGTTCGATAAGTACATGTGGATGTACAAATGTGGATGTTTGAAGCCGGGCCTGCGATAATGCACAATTTCGTGGCATGTGATACTCAGGCATAGTATGTGTACCAACAGTTCAAGGTGCATTATTGGTTGTTACAAAATAAGATATAAAAAATTCTCAAGTCTGTTTGCTAGCTTTGCGGTTTACGTTGAGGGAATGTAACGTATTATTCGTTTACTTTAGAGAGTTTCACAATGATAAAGCTTTTCTCGCGCAACGATCGCGATTTGGAGCAACGAATTCGAAGAGAGGCGCGAGTCGAGCAAAAAAGAAACGTGCCAATGGAAAGAGACAACAAGGAGAGAGACGAGAGCGAGCAGTGGAAGAGTCTCCAGGGTCTCCACTTACTCGTTCATTCGTTCGCTCGCTCGCTGCTAGATTAAATCACTCGGTCACTTTTCTTTCGGTGAGCCGCCCAGGACAAAGGACGGCATTTCTCGGAAGACAGACTCGCTTCGAGACTCGAGAATTAAAATAATATCCGCCCGTTCGAAGATTAATGGCCCCGTGCCGATGCAATTTTTCTGCGATGAGTTGACGCGCTTCCCCCTCGATTTACTACCGAAATACTATGTGTTCGGATGGGAATATGCAATTCGACCTTTCACTCGTTGGCTCCTCGGGGAAAAGAGGAATTTTTTTAACGGATTAAAAACTTTAATTCGTACTAACAAAATTATTTGTTATCCACTTTACGTACTTATATGTACATTCGTAGGATGTAAGCTTGGATTAAAAAGAAATAAAAGAGGCAAAATTGCTAAGAGAGTTCTTCCGGAACTCAATATGGTAATGAATTTACTAAACCATTCCAGCCGGCTTTTGTTGCAGCGGGTAGATTCGCGAAAAAATTCCAGCCGCTTCGTGGAAAGAAATCCGTTTTGCAGAGTCACGTCCACGAAATCCGAAATCACCGTGAACGCCATTTAGTATACGGTCTGAGGCAGGTGCGAACGAGGTTCTATCTCTCTTTTCGTCGGTCGGTCCGTTTCCTGACAAGTCAGTCCGCGGTTATCCTTCGATGGATACGTCGTCGTGGTTGGTTCATTGACACCTGCCGAAAGAATCGGGTTTCTTTGCTGCTACAGCAAACAATTACTGGCACGTGCTCCTAAAATAGAGTTTCCGAACACGAAATAGTGACGAGGTGCATCCTTCGTTTTTTCGTTCTACAGTTAATCGTGGAATCTATATTTCTTACTTCGCAACAGTCAAAAAGGACACATTTTTTTACACATTTACTTATTCTCAATTTAAGGGATTAAAAATGAGGGTTGAAGTTGAGGGATCAAAACATATTCTGTTGAAGATCTCCCTTGTTAATGAAGAAACATCTCGATAGTCCTTGAAGTCAATCAAGATTAAAGCCATATACTATCTCGCGAGGAATCTTACCTTGCCACTCGGAATAATTGCATTTATATCTGTTCCGCCAAGTCTACTCGAGATGACAGAATCGACTATAGCGTTTGACATGTGGAATCTAAAAGAAATTTCCTCTTCTTTCACTGCCGCTAACGTTATCTCGAGTAATGAGCTCATGGTACCAAGCGTTTCATCACTGGTTCGTAAAAATAAATGTTGCGCAAAGATATTGGGATTCGCGGAAACAAGAACCTCGGCGAATAATACACGAGAATTGTTTCCAAATCAATTCGTAGAGTTAGTGGAAGTGAGAGAAAGATTGAAAGGTTAAAGGCGAAAGCTGCAGTAAAAGCGAACTGACGGAGGAAGAGGTTCCAATCGTGCGGAAGAAGGAGAAGAGTGAATTGCTTCGAAAATTCTAGCAGTAGTAACGCGCTCTTCAGGCTGGAAGTCAATGGCCTGGTATCTAAAACAAACACGTGTCTCCAAAGGTTTCTCGAGCACGGGCGGAGGCCACGAAAGACGAAGAGAGTGAGAGTGAGAGAAGAGAGAAGCTACCGTGTGGGAGGCTAAACAGGAAATAGAGGATTGCTGATGAAGAAGCTACGCTACGTGGCACTCGAAATAGAAGCGACACTTAGAAGACCCTCCCCGAATCCCTCGTGCCACAATTGTTACTTGCTCATTATACTTGAAATCGGTTACAGTAAAATTATAATAAATGTGAAATGTTGAAGCTTTACTTCTTCGCTCTAAGCCGAGACCTCATCGCGTAATCGTGACAGAAAAATACTCTGCACGACAGTTAGCTAGGCACATTATGTAAGGAGAATATCAATACAAAAAATGTTGACGTTCAGACTTGGTCGATTTACGTCATCGGACATATTCGAGGGCTACAATGGACTTGTCTGGTTGTACTTACATACATAGAGCATCGAGAGACCGTGCGCGGAGTTAATGGACGCGGATGCGTAGACGGAAAAGAAGAACAGGAAGGAGACTCACTTTGCCTCCTCCTCGCGACTCTAAAGATAGACTTCCTTCCTCTGCGCAGGCTGCAACTACTTTTTGGAGCATGAGCTCTATATTGGTGACGACGTTACAGTGGCGTTTCTCCTATATCATTACTGCATTTTTCTACGACGAAATACTTTTTCGACAACACGCCAATCAGTCTATCCGACAAAATGATCGAACTTAACTCTGGGAAAACTCTGCTCCACTTTGACTTTCGATAGGCGATAACTAGAATCGATAGGTTGGAAGAGTTTCTTGGTAAGCTGACTAGAAAGCAACAAGTACGACCTCCTTTCCTGACTAACCACCACGGAAATATCGGGCCACTTTTCCGGCTACTCCACCAAAGTACACGAGAAAGTAGCTTCAATGTCAGGCCAGTGATAGTGTGTATGTGTGTGTGTGTGTGTGTGTGTGTGTGGTATCAGCAGTGATTCATGGGTGTGCTGTATGAGCGGAAGAGGAAGCAAGGATATCTATCTTGGCTTGCTTAAAGTTCGATAGCACGAGTAATATTGGCTTCCTTGAGCTCCAATGCATGTCGATCATCCGATAAAGTTACCTTTAACTCGTCGAGCCTTTCTATTGAGAAACCTTGCCAATGTATCTACGCACACGCATTTACGTACAACGATAAAGCAAGACAGTGGATCAGATAAAAACAGAAATGACGGGAAACATGATTCGGAGAAATCTGCATTTTCGTAATGTGAAGATGACTCGGATTAATAGGGTAGATGAGTCTCCTCGAGTGCCTGCATTTGAGATTGGTGCATTGGGTTTGGGACTAACGGCGCGGCGTGGTGCACGTGAATAAGGCAAATCGTATGGTCCCATCAGTGTCGGTTACCGGTGCACTGTTAACAGGTAACTTTTTTGGAGGGCAGGTGGTTCCGAGCAGGCACGCGACAAATCAAGCCGACCAAGCCAGCGACGAACAACGAAGCCACGATTAAAAATATACATCCTACAGAAAAACTTGGTATTCGACGATACCTCCGGGAGTTTGGATAAAACCACCAATATTCTTGAACCCCTCGTAATTCTCTCTCATTTTTGCCTCGGTATCCTACACGAGCACCACCCCACTACACCTCTAGATAAAAACTCGAGTTTATTGAGTCGGTACATTTACAAGATTTATACTTTAACCCAACTGATACACTCGTACAAACTCCTCTACGTTTAATCGATATTACCTTTAGTCACAGCTTAATTTTTTACCTAGATATAAGTCTTCCAAATAATGGTGAGATATTCCAAAGCTGTATAATTAATATTTACATAATATATTAAGTTCACGAACTGTTTAACTAACCACTGACAATTCTATCAGCGTAATAGAATATAAATATTTGCGCAATCGATGGATTTATATGAAGCATAATTTTACGAGAAGACATGGGACGATTAGAATCAAAGAGGTAGCTAGATCGAAATGGGTTTAAAATGGCGGCTGGTACTTGTGCATTAATGTACGTGTATGCTCATGTAGTCCCGTGTAGTTTAACCGCGACTAGGTCGGAGCATAGTTGGTCGAAATGTAAGACAACCCACCAAACTAGTTCTGAAGTTGGTCGTAACGCTCTCGGTCCGCGGTATTGTATCCAAGAATCGGTCCCGCGCATCTACCCCTGCTAGAGAGGTGCAACGACTGACCCCCTTTGGGTACTTGGAGCGAAATAGAGGGAGAAACTATTCGCTATGAATCGCGCAGCTCTCTTTGCAACCAGCTTTCTAAGCAGGCTCGTCACTCTGCACACTCGTATTATTCGACTAATGCTATGCACGACCTCACTAGATAGTCACCAGCAACTTTTTAATCTTTTTAAATTATCCACTTCTTCTCCTTGAGAAACGTTGAGGAGAAATCGGTATGAATAAGAAGAGAGATACAGAGGGACAGAAATGTAAAGAGATACAGTAACGAAAATATTCAAGTACCCTGATATACTTGAATTATTTATCTCCGATACGTAATTTGTTACAGTTGTCTTATACAATAGAACTTTGCGAAATAATTTCAAAATAGAATGTTGTAATTAATATTAACCGGAAAAGGTTTAATCAAAGTAATTTTATATCTGTTGCAACTATGATAAATAATTTGCTGTATGCAAAAAAATACGCAACTAATTAAAGTATAAGCAGATGAGTCGGGCTGTAACCTTCTGAAGAAAAAGAGAAAAAGAAGCAAAGATGTGGCTGAGCTCTTGTTGCAGAACGGTAGTTAGGCAGATCGCGAGATCCTCGTCTCGTGGTAACTGGTGCGCGCGCCCATCGATGAGTCTCTCGCACGTAAGGGGACAGTCACGAACCTGACAGTGATTTGTCTTCCCCACGCTCAACGCACCAAACAAGCCGGCTTGCAATTACATTTACAAATGGTCTTGTTATCCGCTCGCCCCCCAAACACTTCTGAACCTTACCGCGACTTGAGTACATATATTGTATGTAAGCACTTTCTTTCTGCTTTCGGTACTCGTCTCGTTCGTCTCTATCAAAATAGGAATTCTAAGAATTTTCCTTAGCTACTGTGTAATCATTTTCCAAAGAACAGACGTATTGACCATCTTATTTCTCATAGAATATTCCAGATATAAGATAAAATACAGAATCAAACACTTTGAAATTCGGTTAATTAACCCTGACCTAAATTGCAAGAATTTACTGCAATATAACGTAACTCTGTAGAAGTGCATTTCATGCATACTACAATGTATTCTCAGGTGTAATTCAAACGAAAACTCGGAAATTTATTGCAAGAATGGTCAGTAGTGATTAAAGAGCATCGTAGTAGGAATTCCCGTGCTATTGCGATTGTTAGCTCGACGAGGAGGGTTTCACTTTAACTGGGTACCACGATTATCAGGAACTTATCTGGTTGGCGAAACTTACACGCGTGACCTTGTCGCAGCAATGCCGCCTCCGCCATCTTGCTCACGCGTGCGCGCCTCTCTGACCACGTGGATAGGTTTTCCACACGACAAGAGTGCGATTTGTCGCCCTTTCTCTCTCTTTTCTTCGATCATCCTCACTGTTGGCGGGATTTGTAAAAGCAATCCTCCTACTCGTGCAATGATTTTGCAGTGAAAACTCGCCATTTCCGAATTCGAATGATTGATCCGAAAGGTCAGTCTACTCGAAGAGAGCTACCAGACGCGATTCCAGTCGTGGAATTATTCGGCGAAGGTAGAAAGACCGCGTTTTTTTCGGCAGACGATTTTCGAGGTCGCGCACAGAGGTTCTCATATTCGGACGTGAGTCATAGAACATTCGCCGCTCGTTTTGTCCAGAGAATTCATGAACGGTTGACAAGAGACTTGACGCGTTTATCACTAAACAGACACTAACTGAACTGTTAACCTTGATTCTGCCTCGACCCTTTGCACCAATTAATGCTATTGTTGTTATTCAATCCTTGTCTTATACTCTACATATTCTTACGAAATTTTTAATTATCTGAAACCATTGCGCAGGTATGTGCAAGGTAAAGGTATATAGGTATGTTGTATATAGAACGTAATGACGGACGAACCAATGAACCACGATTAAATGAATATTTACAGGGAGAATGAAACAATTACTATAAGAAAATAGTAAATAAATGTCGATGTAAATCTTTCATGACACTTTCATTAAATCTCCGCGGTGCACTTTTGGAGAATACGTTCAGCGTGAGTGTCGTCGCAAATCACGGGAAAACATACGATCGATCAGGTGGCGCGACAGTCCTTTCGCGAATAAACATAATTGACAATCGCTTGGCAAAATGACAGTACGAGCACACCGATTCTTCTAGATATATAATATGTACAGATTGTAAACTTAACGATAAATAGGGAAATAAAGCTTGTTAAGGGTACGCTGCTAGCGCAGCAATCATAGGATTTTGCAGGATTCTAGGTAAAAGCAGAGAAAAGCGTGAAGCATCTTCATGCGAGCAAACCTTATATATATTTGTATGCGTTTCTTACAAACTAGAAGCAGAAAAAAGCGAAGCGTTTCGTCCATACAAGCGTAAGCAAAGCCTCTGCGGTTCGACTCGTTTTCCATTCCTGAAAGCAATAAGCAAGATTTCATAAGGCGATCGAAGCATTTTGTACAAATTGCAATAAAAAAGCCTCTGATGTCAGCTTCGTTTTGGTGATCGTTGTCTCTTCCGTCCAGGAGTTTGCAATTTTCAGACTGTGGATTTTTGTCGAATGGTGGGCATAGCAAAAGCGACACTTGACTTACCGCAAAGAGCATGTTTTATGAGTAGCATACGAAAAGCGGTTTACTATCGGCAAAAGCATCTTGAAAGATTTCAACTTACCATTGAGTTTGTCGATTGCACGATCCGCGACAGATTGATCCGTGCAGTCGATGAAAGCGTAGCTCCCTCGCTTAACCAGGATCGTCGAGCATGACAAATTGTGATCCTGGAATAGTTGTCTGAGCGCAGCTTCGTTACAGTCCGGCGGCAAGTTGCCCACGTAGAGTCTGGACATGGTGCTGGTGGTTTCGGTCTTGGACGCTATGGTGCCGGCTTTTCCGAGTTACGACTCGGTCACGTGGCTGAAACTATTCGCGACTCGCCGGTACGCGGTGGGTGACGATCTAAGTGCGCGCGCGTTCGCGGTCTCTGCTCGTGGCAACGGTTCGTTGTGCGCTCGTTTTGCGGATGGCCAAGGAAACCAACGAAGCCGAAGGGGAGGGGGTGGGTTGGCTATCACCAGGATTTTAGAGCCTCGGACACGACGTTACGTTACGCGAGGAACACCGCACGTTTCCACAGACTCTTGTCGCCGTGGTTGTCTTCTTCCTGTGAGAGGGGGTGCAAAATGAGCTGTCTTGAGCTTTATTCTTCGAACTCTTCTGTCTCTCTTTTTCTTCCGCTGCTGTCGTCGATCGTCGATCGTACGGGTGTTCCGATGACGAGCAGACGAACTCGTAGCTGCTTCCAGTGAGGTTCTTTAGCAGTGGCACACGCGAACGACGATGGGCCGAGACTTTATCGTGGCTTTTCGTGACGATCTTTCGTGCGTTCCCGTTTTTGAGCGTTCTCTTGTTTTTTCCTCTTGTCCTTTCCTGCCGGGTGGCTCTGTCTGTTTCCCGCTCGCCTCGAAACGCGCCAAATCACTGAATGATTACGACGATGATGACACGACGATGAGGATGATGCGTGACCCCTCGAGCGAGAGAGAGCTGTCGCGCGCGCGGTGGCTTTCGTTGACAGTGGACGTACGTACTATGTCTGTACCGGCACGACTCGATCACGCAAACCGACGAAGATCCTAGGATGACTACGCCGACGATCGTGTCTTCGCAGAAACGGCTCGCCAACTTTGTTAAGGTTAAGGGACGCGCGCTGACCGTTCCTCTCTTTTTCTCGACGACTCACCGTGTGCCCGGGGACTCCTCTCTCTCTCCTCTCCTCTCTCCTTGCGACTCTCGACGACGCACCTTCCTACCAGGCTCTTCTCTCTTTGGCTAGACCACGACACGACGTCTGAGGGCCACTCTTCGCCGGGCGCTTCTCTTCCTCTCTCTCTTTCTCTTTCCTCTGCTGCGATCGGCCCCTCTTTCCCTCCTCACCCTTTCCCAGCTCTCTTTTGCACTTTTGCGGCTCCGGGGGGCGATGCGATGCGATGCAAACTCGTCCCTCTCTCTTTCTCTTTCTAGCTCTATCTCTCTCATTTCTTTTTTCGCCCTCCTAGCAGCCCTCTCTACCTCTTCCTCTAGCCTTGGTCCGACCTATACCACGATCTCTCTTCTTTCTCGCACCCGGTTAGCTCCTCGCTCGCGCCTGCAATCTCTCTCGCCCTCTCTCTTGCTCTCTCTCTCTCTCGCTCTTGCGCGGGCAGCACGCTCGCGAGCGCTAAGCGGGAAACCGACTCGAAATTCGCGAACGGTCCAGCTCCGATTGGCCACACCGGCACCACGTGGCTGCCCCACCGACTCCCGCCTCTGTTCTCGATTGGGTGCTTTTCGCACGCCGGTTTTCGCAGCCGGCTTCGCGCCTTACTGCGTGAGCACGTTGCATGCGTGCACCAGTTTCTCTACACGCATACACTGCGGCCTGCGTTGCGCCGCACCGCGCCATGTGCATACACGCCGTATGCGTGCACGCTGCGCTGGCTCGGCCCGGCCCGAACCGCGTGTTGCATGCGTGCGTGCGTGTACGCGCGTTCCGCAGTTCGGCGGGCCGTTCATACGTACATGGAACTTGGCTGCATACGCGCTTGCTCCGTTTGCGAGCACGCACACGAACGCACGCTCGCCTTGGACACGCACCCTCCCTCCGTCTCCCTCTCTCCCTCTCTCCCTCTCCCTCTACCTCTGCCGCTCCTGCTCCTGCTCCCGCTCCCGATACCCCTGCCGCTCCCTCTCCCTCTATCGCTTCCCCGCTTGGCTTTTCTCTCTCCGGCGCCCGCAAGCGTCCGCTCGCGCCCACCTCTTTTTCCATCTCATTCGTCTTCTCGGTCTCTCTTTCTCTCTTGATCTTGGCCTCCTGCTTGCGTTTTTCGGCGGACGCTACGCCTCTCTCTCTCCCGCCCGTATGTCCGTTGAGCGCGAGGTTCCTGCAGAAATCTACCGGGTGTTTTCGACGAACAGTAGTACATAGCTCTCTTTCAGCTTCGACTGGTTCCTCTTTATCGGGCGCCTCTTCTCTTTCATGGATATCTCCTTCACGATCGCTTATTCATTCCTATTCACAATGTTGCACGAATCTATCGGGTGGACCATTCGCTGTAGAAGAGTGACGGTACATTGTTGCAAGACACGTGCAACCTGGATTTTTGTAACGAAACCTTCCTAATTGCTTATGAAATAAATACATAGGAATTACGAAGATCAGAATAATTCTTATATTACGAGAGTTTGAAAACCTCTTTTTGCGTAAATTTGTTGCATTCCAAAAGTATGATCGATGTAATGGTAACACCAATGTTGGAATAACTCCGACACCTGATTGTATTTAATTTAATGAATTTAATCGATCGACGAAAGATATTAAGCGTCGAGAAAGTCAGTTGAGTCGTCCGTTCGGGATCGGTAGTTAACTAGAAAACCGTTAAAAGCAGAAAAATAGAGCATTCAACGGGACAGAAGCTTTGACGAGCAGGATCAAAAATAAGGTTGCCCCTCGTCGTCTGTGTAATATGTTAATTGCGTCTTGACCCCTCAAAATCCATCGAGTGATTTTTCGGAGACGAATTCCCGACGTCCTTGCGATATTGCTGCACGGTGCGCAGGGATAGACAAATCCACTCTTACGTTAGAGCAGTGCCGTGCCCACAAAGGGGTGGAGTGAGACAGCTGCCTGTGTGCCCAGGGTCAGGGTGCTCAGGGTAAGACGTTCAAAAAGGAAGAAACTGCGTCCATGTTGTTTTCATTACAGACCGCCCTGTTACAGCGGCGTGCCAAGACGCTCCTAATAAATTGCGATTAATTAGCTCGGGCCACCACTTGTGCCTCTTCTTCTTCTTTGGATCGGTTACACTTTACTCAAAATATTTTCAACTGTTTTTCTAATCTACATAATAATTCTCTCGCGATTTATTGAAATCGTGAAATTACAGTCCCATTGGCGTATCGTTCATTGAGATATTATATTGAAACTTTTTACATTCAACCATATTCGACACGCGCACCGTGTAAAAGAACCTCAGGGTGAATATATAATAATTTTACTGGATGAGCAGAAAGAAGTCCGATAAGTTCAGGTGCAGCAGAGTAATAATTTCGCCACAAACTAGACGGTTTTATTAGCGAAATAAAAATTATGTTTAGAAACGGGAGAGAGAAGCGATACGACGTGTGTGCTTCAGCCAGGTTTCTCCGTGCCATCCGGTTGTCGTGTTCCCCTACGAACCCCTCTCAATTTTAGGACGCCTATTCCGACCCTCCGGTAGCTTAGAACTATTCGATTACCCCTGTCCACCGTTTAATGGGGGCGTCCTTAGAAACGTATGGAAAGGAAATTTAGCTACAGGATATTATAACCACTTCACGAGCGTCCCAAAGAAAAATATTGCGAATAAGTTCAATATAAATTTCGTGTCATTCTTGAAGAAAAACCTGGTAGATTACCTTTAAAGAACGTGAGAAAATATAACGAATTTATTTTCTACGTACGTCTAAATACAATTTTATTTTACTCTCGTACGAATCGCATTCGGTACTATTTTTCCTCTTTCCACATCAGAATGTTTATTTTCCAACTGTGCTAAATGCATTCTATTACTACTGTTTGATTTAAAATCATAATTTTATCCATGAATAAAAATTTCGAGAACTGCGATTGTTGCATTTACCATTGGAAAATTCTTATTTGCAGAGGTACCTTTAAGCCGTGTGTCGCGAATCCCACGTTTTGGTGGAAAACGGTTTCATTAAAAGGTGCACATCAATAACATTCATTTTTCAAGGGTATCGATTTGGTATAGTTGGCTCGGTGTTTGCGTGATCCGGGCCCAGCATAATGTATCTCGGCCGGCTTTGGGGTTCGATCGGGGATAAAGGAAAAGGGCGGAGAGAAAATCCAGGGAACGGAAAATGAATTGGAAAGCTGTTGTGCACGGTCTCGTAGTCTCGCAGCTGCTGTTGCTGTGTTCGCTACATTATGTGATTTCACTTGGTTTCGCTCAAAACTGCAATCTACATCTGTGTCCTGCCGGCTGTTTCTGTGGAGCTTACCTAAAATTCCACGATTCCCTTGACAAAATCTTAAAAATAGGAAAAGTAGAAATTTCAGTCTCGTTGAAATTGCTCCACTAATTTTCTCATTTCCAACAAGTTTTTCCTTTGATATCCAAGGGAATTTCGGTTAAATTCGTTAAACTAAGTTTAGACTACTTCTCTCTACTAGTCGGATATTACGCGGTCACGCTTCGAGGATTATCGATCGGTAACGTACTAGAATCGTAAAGCCACGCGCGATTAGAATCTTTTCTTTTTCGTGTCTAAAATTCTATCAAAAGAAAATTAAATGGTATCTCCGTTATTTCTCTTAACCAATGGTCACTGACGGTCAGTGACTTATATGTTGATGCGCAGATCCGGATGGCAAACGTTGCAATTAATTGTCATTTTTTCATCCCCTCGGATTATCGATTTTCTTTCTGCCGTAGCAATTAATTACCTCTGTTTTATAGCAGTCGGTAAGTCGGTAAGAGTTTAGGAGTTCTCTGACTTATCCAGCGCAGCAGATGCGGTTTCTATACCAGCCTCGTGGCATCGAAATTTCGTCCCGCATCTGTCGCTAGAGGGTTTTTCACCCAACTTAGATTTGCTCAATGATAATTCGGATGAATTATTCATTGGCAGAGAATTTTCAATAGCTGCTGGAGAATTATTAATATACTCCATATAGTTCCACTCCATTCGTGGAAAGGATCGTTTTCCTTCGTTCAAATAAAACTACTATTTCCACTTCCAAATACACATGTACATCTTGATTCCTCCGAGTTATATATTTTTCCAAGACCCTATGAACGTAGCATGAGTCATAACTACGAATAATCGTAGTACACAGTAACTGGTGTCAATCATCGTTCCTACAACCAGCAAAGATTTCCTCGAGATTTCCATTGTCTGTCGGCATTCAGACACCCCCGCATTATTTGTCGCTCGCTTCGAGACAATTTCTAGACCAGGCTGTAGTCTAGCGAACAGTCTAATGAACAGTTGGTTTCTATTGGTAAAAGGCGCCTGCGTTTAGGTCTCGTTATGTTACGGTAGCGCAGCTGGCATAGCCTGGCGTTACTCCGGATGGTTTGGGCTGCCTTCCGCCCCTCTGGTTCATGCTAGACCCTTCGCTACGCTTGCCTAGGCCTTTGCCTAGTGCCTAGTCCCTGGTCTAGGCCTCTCCTCGTCTTCTCTCTTCTTCTCCAGACTCCTCTAAACCACGAAGGCTCGCGCAGCGCTCACTGTAGCTTCTGACGCTTTTAGAAAATCTGCCTTGAGCGCGCGCCTCTCGCAATAAATCGTCCATCCTCTCCCTCTCTACCGCTTGCCTACGAGTGATCCGATGAAATACGAACCCTTCGCCTTCGTTATATTGCGTTCGTCTCTCGCTTCAAAGAACGCGATTCTACTCTACGCACTAGCGTATCCGGAAGTCCTTGTTCTGCGTAGCGAGAGAGAAGGATCGTTAGAGAACGCGCGCGCGGCTTCTCCTTTGAGTACACGAAACTCCCTACTGTCCAAGCGATGAGGAAAATCCTTGGATTCTCGATGGATCAGGATCGCAGGTCGCGACTACGCGAAAGCCAGCGGCTTCTTTTCTTCTTCCAAGCTTTGCTCGAAAGGGGAGACTCTGTTACAAAGGCTACTTTGCATAAAGCGGATATTAGTTTAGAACGAGACCTACTTGATACTTTGATGTACGCTCAAGTAGGTAAAACGGGATACTTCAGGTGGGAAAGGTGGCTTGAGATCGCTGGACACGGTGTTGATTGAGTGAAGCATAGTGGTGACGCAAGGTGGTGTATAGCATGAGTTTCACTATAAAGATTCTCCAGCAGCTTTTTTATACTCTTTTGTCGCTCCTACGGTGAGCTTCTCTCTACTAGTACTTACTGTAGAAGTGACTCAAAAAGGTGGATGGTCTCAGATTCGATTCTTCGTTTCGACAGAAGGATTAGTTCGCAATGCGAATTAATGAAATTCGAAAACTATTTTTAGCCATTTTTTGGCAGCTTTTCCAAGGGCGAAGAATTGGAAGATCCGACGCTTTATCGAGGTTTCCAACGTGACAGCTGCAACCGTTACGAATGCGCTAGCAAACGAGCGCATCCAAAGGATCGGGGAATCCATTATGCCGCCGTGAAATCGGAAGAAAAAAGTTGGCAACTGACAAAGGCAGCGGATCTCACGGATGGATCCCGCGATGACAATATTCACAGGCTGTTCTAACATCCCTTTTCAAGGACCACTCACTCTCTCTCTCTCTCTCTTTCCCTCTCTTCACCTTTTCTCACCTTTTTTCCTAATCTCCTTCTCTTTTTTTATATTTCACTCTCTTTCACGCTCGAGCCTCATCCCCTTGGCTCACTGTTACCGAGCACTCGCCCCGAGAAGACCGATTACTGGAACGTGCCCCGTTTCTAATTCCATTCGGGCTCTGTTACTCGCCTGTACCGGTAATTCCTTATTTATGGTTCTTGTCTGGTGCCACTGTATCAACAGTTTCAGCCACCACTCTAACTAAACTTATGTACAATATACCTATTCGGTGGAAACACTCAACATTTGGATCCTTGGCAATGAAGCCAAATCAAGAAATAGACAATAATTATAAAAGTTAATAGAGAATAATGATTTTAATGCTAATTAGGTGTCCAAAAATTTCATATTTACAGTGACGAATAAAGGCCGGGCCACGATTAGCATACTCGCAGAGTAATATAAGCCGCTTCAAACAGATTTTACCAAGTTGATTTACAATTATACCGTGGCTTGTTTTTTGGTGATTCATTGTCGGTGGATTTTTTGCTGCGGAGCTAGGATTACAATAGCGATGGCTCATTTCGACTGTCATTCGCGTGGCATTGTTCGATTTTATTGCACTTCCGGTAGGTTCTTCAACGGTCGCTAGCTCTTTTGATTAGAATTCGTTTCTCGCGACAGATGGAGAGTAGGAAAGGATGGTGTGCAGTGTCTCCTGCGGTTGTCGCGCGTTAAAATAGGATAATAGACGGATCGGACGGTATTAATGAAAATAACGGTCAACCTATGATGCATCTCTGACTTAGGACTATTATTCTTTAACCGAAAGAAAGGATGGACCATCGAGCGGCACGAATTTGACCACAAATATTCTTAGAACACTCGTTCCATTTAATATTTTATTCTTAAGATAACAGTTGTCTATAGATTCTTCAAATCTGTTAAATTGTCTTATCAAAGTTCTTAAATTGTAGCAGCTCTTTTCATTGGTTTGATCGAGAAAGGGAGAATTTTCATGAAACTATAAACTGTCAAGTCTCATTCGTAATTAGCAGCAAAGCATTCCAAATTAGAAAAGTATAATCAAATGAGCCAATTTAAATTATAGAAAAAATCGTTATTATTTCTAATGTTTTTTTTTATCGGTAATATAGTTGGAGAATTCGTAACATTTTCCTCGCAAATTTCGTTTAATTCTTCTCTCTGATGACTGAGACGTGCATTTTTCCAAAAAGCAGAAGAAGGTCGATCGGTTCACGTTTCATGGCGGACAATTATCGCAGGAGCCAACAGTGGAACCACTTGGTAATGGCTCGACAATTCACTCGTTGGTTTCGCCTGCACGAATGGGGTGATAGGTACACACTTGGTACATGCCCTCGCCGAGGGGGCAGGTTCGAGCCTTTGCGAAAGAGTCCTGCGTACAAATGGCGGACGAAATTCGCAAACTCTTCGAGTAAACTGGTATTAATTCCAAAGTTGCAAAATTGATATTTTGCAACGTATCCAATTTTAATATCGATCGAAATCATTAACCATTTTGAAAAATATGTCAACTGGGAAAAGAGGATGCTTCTCAACTTAATTTGTTCTGTATTACATTTACATAATACATTTTTATTCAAGATAAAATGTTATGTCATAAGAAGAGTTAAGGAATGAAATTAATTTTCACTGATACGAATTGATAAATGAATATTGGTCGATGTTCGAGAATTATTCGATTCGCTTCAAATACTGGGGCAAGCAGATTCATTGTGCTTAAAATAAACACTGATTTCAACATAAAAAAAACATCTACATAATTAAATTGTTAGATGTGCTGGAATCGTGATTTGACGCGTAGTTCAGAAGTCTCATTAGTCTCATTGGTCTCAAAAGCGCATCACGGGTAATTGGACGGTACTGGTGTCCACCTAATTATTAGATACCAAAATTTATTGAGACGTTATTAATGTCTTCTCGTTTAATCCTCGTGTGAACCAAATACTAAAATAACGACGCGATATCTTTCAAGACCAAACGCAAAAGTGAAATGCTCAGAGAAGGACATTTTTGTTCGTCTTTTTTCTATCTAAGAAATTTCAAATTTAATCAGCGTATCTATAATCTTGCGATTTAATATATAAATTTGAATAACTTGAATTAGAATTTTTGAATTTATCAGTTTCAAATTGAATATATCAGACTTTAACCCATTAACTGCCATGATTCCTATTCAGGAATTTTGGAATTCTTGGAATTTTGGAACTTGAAGCATTATTATATTTTTGGTATGGTTTTTACATTATAATGAAATACCGTGAATAAATATGTAATTTAGAGGTTATAGTAACGATCTATCACTTACTCAGTCTTCTGTTTCTTATTGAACTGATTTTATTGATCATTTTATAACGATACCCATTTGGGGATTGCGACTGATATCAAGTTTCTTTTTCTCTCTCATAGGGTTTATTTTTATTTAATGAGAGACGGGTACTAGGTACTGCTACACAACTTCTGTACATATACATAACTTACCCGGCCAAAAATGTCCAAAAAAACAATTTGGCAGTTAATGGGTTAATCCATTGCCGCATATGACTGTTATTGCAGTCAGATGCGTAGGCAATTGACGTCTATAGCCGTCATGCGCATTTTAATCAATAATAAAAAGAACAGCGTTAGTACGAAGTGTACTAACACATATATGTACTAGTTAATTATTGAGAAATACATCAAAGAAGAGGTATAGCGTGCCAGACAGCATATTAATTGTTTTTTTATGCGTTTTCTCATGCTTTAGCGCTTCGAAACATTCGGGCATCTAGAGACAAATATTATTTGTATTTCTGAGCACCCTCGTCAAATTAAAAGTGTGCAGCAATGGGTTAAGGATTTAAATATAAATAATTTGAATTCGAATTTCGAAATCGATCAATTTTAAGTTGAACATTGAAATCGATGAATTTGAATTTGAATTTATGAATTTATAAATTCAATTTGAATCCTCGAATCTATATTCATACCTTCTGAATCTAGATTAGATTTGCACTTGAATCTTTGAACGTTCGGATATTTGTTGGATTCGAGGCTTGTTCAGGAAAATGGTGGCCACGAGTACTCTTAGCGAATCACTCGTCAGCAGCTACCCTTGCAAAGGGTCCGGACCCTCGGGACTGGCCTGCATCCTTCCCTTTGTCCTCGAATGAACAGCGTGCATCGTTGCATCGATGCATCGGCTTATCGCACAGTAGAAGCATGAGAAGAACGAGGATAGGACGTAATATCTACCTCCTCATCGTGTCAGTGGTTCCCTCACTCACGTTATTCTATAGAGGGGCCGTACTCGTGGAGGGGTAATTCATGATGGTGGGGGGTAATGCACTTTCCAGCTGCAAAAACTGCAGCTCGACGTGCCATTCGCAGCCTCTGCCTGCTCCCGACATTTCTACGCTCCAACTATGAAATGCTACGTTGTTCCTTTACACGACCCACGTGCATTTTTTTTAATGCGTTTAATTTCGAATCTTTCTCCAACGATTGACTTCTAATTTCGAGTGAACCAATATGAACAATTATTTTTGCGCTATTGATTTATCAATGGTGAAAATATCACTTGGGATGGAGTTTTAACTTGGCACGGAGTAAATTTAGTGTATAGGTTGCAATTGAGGTGTTAAAGATTCTTAGTGTAAGGTTTGAGATTTTTGATGCTGTAAGAAAGGTGATTTTATTAATATTAATGGATATTGGTATTGAAGAATTAGTATTACGATCATCTGGTTAGTGTAAATAGTAATTGTTAGCTAGAGGCAGAAGATTTGTTTAGTATTGTTACGAGTTGAAGTCACCTGTGTATCTTTCAACCTGAAGCGTTCCGGGTTTCATATATGACGGTGTACTGAGAAGTTGCTGCTTAGAGCGTTTCTAAGCAGCAGTACATTTTGTTACTAACAACTAGTGGAGAGTTCTGGACGTCTAACTAAGCGGACGTGCCTCCAAGTCCCCGTCCAGTAAATCTCATTTTATAATAACGAAGTCTAAGTTTCTTAATCATGATCCGAACTCGCAACAGTATTAAAGCTCATAAGAACCGTGATAATCACCGATTAATAATTAACGACTTAAAATATACCTCGAAATTGACATTTTCCCAAATTCAATTATTCATGGGAATGCAATAAACTAAGATGACTGAAAATGGTAATTGATAGCAAAAGCATTGATCCGTAAACAATTACCTCTCTTTCTATCAAAAGCTTGAGCGTGAAGAAAAGTTGATTTGCGAACGTTAACTGCGCAGCAGTAGCAGATGCGAAATGCAATGCACTCGAATGTGGTGGATTCATTGCAGCTCGGTGGTGGCAGACGTCGATTGGCGGAGGCGTATTGGGTGGGGACGAGAAAATGCACATTTATACATGCGGCACGCGAGGTCTTGCAGCGTGCAGCGCATATTTGACGCCGCATTGGAGAGAACACGAAGAGTGGTGGGGTTGGTAATGCTACCGTACTCCGAGACCCCAGTGTTGGGTAATGCACTTTACGCATGGTGCATGCGAAGTACAGACCGGACATAGCTACGCTACACTGTGCCTTGTTCTCTGCAATATCTCAAATGCCACTCGCTCTATTTATCCCTCTCAGGTGCAGTAGACTCTGCACCAGCATGATCTACGTGCGTTGAGACCCGGTTTGATGATCCTCTCCTTTGGATGAACGATCTTGCGTCGTTCTTAGAAAAACGTGGATTCTTCTTCTAGGGTAATAATACAGTGGAACCTTCGTGTTTTAACACTATCTCTGAAACACTATTTTTCCTGAAAGATTACTCGATTTTTCGCACTTCGGATTAAGTTTGATTGTTCTAGCCGTTATTACAAGGAGAATTTATACTTCTCGATTCATAGCAATTTGTTGAGTGTTTCAATGTAGTCGTCGAAGATTATTGCCACTTGTTTCTACTTGCTCGTTTTATATATTATATTTTAGCTCGAAATTGTCTTAAGCCAAAATATAAAATGGATTCACAAGGAATATATCTTACAGCAAAATTATTGATCTATTTACCACTTGTACTCTCCACGTCGCCAGCAGACTACACATTCTTCCTCGCTTTATAATTCAACGCACGTTAAATCGACGAATCGACGGCCTCCGAATTTTCCAAACGCAAAGATCCCAAAAATAGTCTCGAAGACTCCACTCGAGGAAAATTCCTGGTAGTCTGGAAATGGAAAGTTGGCTATACTGACGGGAGGAGCAGTGCTAGAGTCGAGTTGACGATGCGACGCGCGGCGTGGGAAGGTCGGCAGCTCTGACGAACTTTGAGGGAGTGAGAGCGGGAAAGAGGCACTGCTGCCACTAGGAAAAGAAGAGAAAGGGAAAAGCCCACTCAGTGACGTGGCACAAACGAAGGGACGAGAATAAAGGAAAGGCGAAGGCTATGTTCATATTGGATTTATCGTAGGTTATTAGATATATGTAGTTCTGCTGAAATTCTCTCTTATCATTTCACTCTACCTATTACTCTGACCTTAGATTGCGGCCAGTGTTTCAGTTGTCTTTCGGCTTTGATAACTGTCAGAAACTAGATTTGAAGTAGAATCAATTCTACTTACAATAGTCGCAGACTCCAAAGCAACTCTGCCTCGGATATACGATTATTACTGAGCTGAATGAGTCTTCGAAATACGAATTGTTATTAAGAGATTCTTTAATCTATCGTAATACAAAATACACTATCGCGTTAGATCTCCCAAAATTAGCCTTTTCGAAGAGAATTTTACGTTCCGTTCTCAACGGTGTTCCATTGTGAAAGTAGCTTAAGACAAAGGACCAAAGAAGAAAAAGAGAAAGAAATAAGGGAGGAAAAGAGCAAATGAAGGAGCAAGGGTGGTCGCAGGGGAAATAAGGAAAGCGAGAGCGAAAGGTGTCGCGGGTGGGTTGGAGGGGTGACGAAGGCTGGGAAAAAGCGGGGTTGGAAAGCCGGAGAGAAAATAAGAGGGAGAGGGTGCAGGATCGTGGAAAGAAACGCGCGGGTTTCGCTAGTGAAGCTCGAGAAACAGGGGAGAGGAAACCAGCAAGGAAGCTAGGGAGAGAGGGTAGCCCTAGCAGGCATAGGTTTTTCGGTAGGCACAGGGGTGAGTCACCCTATACTAACGAGCGGTTACGCCCATGCGGAAGATGGCTGCTTCGCGATTGACCAATTAGACTTTGCGATGTGGCTCGTGCCGAAAAAGCGCGGCAAACGGCCGCTTCCCTTTCCGGCCACCCCGTGTTACCAGCACCCTACCGATAGACCCCACCAACCTTCCTACGCATTTGGTAGGGATGCCTTTATTTATTTCGTCTTTCCCTCTCGCCTGACGGAGCTCGAAAAAATTTTCCCGCACCCTTAGCCCTTGGCCGCCCTTTTTGTGCTGTATACCTAGCCACCGCCGCATCGCGGCGTCGAGGAAGAAGGCCTTTGCGAGAAAATTGCCAAGAGAAAATCGAGCTGCTGCTATATTATTGCTGCTGTTCCTCCTAATAATCACGTTCCTATATTATATTTGTGGAAATTAGCATCCTCCAATTTATTTCGTAATCCGAGTCCCAGCTGCAAATGCAGTATTCGTGATTTCTGTCGTTGCGCTGAACCTAGTTTGGAAAATGGTGCAGAAGTATGAACTGTACGGACTTGATTGGGGTTTTACGAGATAGGGCGAGAGATTTGAGAGATTTGCGTTCAGACGATAAGGGGTGCGGATTGCCGAGGTTCTTATTTAGACTAATTGTAAGATTTGGATTAAATTTTGGAATTCAGGTTAAAGCTTGTAACACTGAGGAACAATCCTTCAAATTGAATACTTTTCTTTTCATTATTGTGGAATATTTATTCGAAGATTGTTTTATATTCAAATTATGGGAAAATATCAAAGTCCTTGTCATAGCAATCCAAAAGTGCTTTTACGAGTAGAATTCAAGAGTTTTACGATATCTCCTGGAGGATCGGTAATAATACTGTGAATTTTAATCTCCCTTCGGCTTATGTGTATCTTGAATTTTCATGGCTTCGTATCGCGTCGATATGGCGTGGGGCACTTGGAGAAAATTAATGAACGATTAAGTTTTGTATTGAATACAAGCTATGTGTTCTTTATATTGAAAGTTTCTGGGACTCGAATTTGAACATTCATCGCGAGACAGACGCAGATAGATATAAACGGGAGTAACAGTAAACATCCGCTTTCCTTTATCATCGGTGCATCAGACTTTATCTAATACCATTACGATATTCGTTCGAACTTACATCAAGTTAGTTTGTAGTCCCAAGATATCATAGAACACTGATAGAAATTCTCTCGATTCTACTAACATTACTTCACAAAGGAACCAACTTCCTGCTTTAGATTCTTCTGCAAACTCGCATCTCGCAACAAGAACCTCTGGTAAATGGAGAATTACAATTTCGACGTTTTGACGAAAGCAACATGTAGCTCACAATCAGTTATAGTTCGAAAGAGAATATTTTATAAGATTTAACGAGAACAGCATTACCAAAGGAACATTAACATTGTTCGTGAAGCTGGGCAAAATTAAACAATTTTCTTTTCTTACACACGCGCGATACAATTCGTAAATTAGACGTAGAAGAGAAAGGAGGTGAGCAGCGTAGGTGTGGCATGGTAGGTTCTACGCCAATGGATTCCTAGAAGCCAGCATGTTCACTGTACAACGTGCTCGTTGGGCAAGCGTAGAGCACGTTTTGTGCTTGTTCCGCGTGCCACGATCTAACAGCACTCTAGGGTGGTGTCGTAGATGTACGTTAGCCTCGCCAACGACAGAATTTTTAAGCCTCCTGCAACCAAGCGAAGCCGCTACGGCATTTTCCGGTGTAGTTTACTTTGCGTCAGGAAATTCCTTTGCTACCGCTACTACCTGAGAGATTTCTGCCTCCTTGGAGACCGTCTCCTTTGCAGACTTCGGCTCAGGAGGGGAAACGGGGAAAGAGAGGAGCCCACTGCCGAGCGGTTTTAATTTTCGACCTGTAAATACTTGAAGAAATTTCCGCCGTTTCGAGAACCTGTCCCTCGCAGTTATATTTCGGGAGAGTTCTCCTCTCGTGGAGATGAGTATAAGTACCGAAGGATTACACTTGCGTGTACAAGAAACTGGAGGACAAATTTGGGAAAGTTGTTTCTTCAATTATTTGATATCAATCCTAAAATAAACTCTAACTTCCGGTAAACAATCGAAGAATAGAGGAATAATTCCAAAATGATTTATTGAGGAAGCGAAGAGAATAATTGGTACTAGTACTATGATTAGAAATGCAGGCTAAATATTCGTTAGAATAAACGTTCGATTGGAAAATGATTCCTTGAAATCCAGATCGCATAATCGGATCTCTGAAGATGAGATTGCTCGGAAGCAAAATAAAGAGTAGGATCCATTATATTTATTCATCGTTCGGAATGCTTTGACAAGTAAGTTTCCACCCGGAAGTAGCGGCCATAGTGGAAGAAGAATTTTTTTCTCGCGATACCACAGCAAGGGGGTTGAATGGACTTGCGCAGGGCGCAGCTGAATGGTTAACGAAATCTTCTCCTGTTTCATAGGCATTAGGCACTTGCACGTGTAGCTCGCCATTCATGGAGAAGAAGAGCGTGCGCGTTCGAGAAGCAACTATACCAGTAACTAAATGCGCTTGCTTCTAGCTACAAGAAGGAAGAACCGCGCATACTCACCGACCTTTATAGTACGTATTCTCGCGCTCTCAGGGTCATGAATCTTTCATAGCACTACGTTGGAAAACGCTCGAATTCTTCTTCTTCTTCTTCTTCTTCTTCTTCTTCTTCCGCTCGCATCCGGCCCCAGGAGCCAATAAAGCGAGCCTCTGCCCGCGAAAATCTCCGTCTGATTTGCATTCTCATGAGATGCAAATAAACTTTCAAGATCGATAAACGAGCGAGCTTGCACTCTCTGGAATGGCCGGGTAGAAAAAGATGGGATCGAACGATGTCATCGCCGCGAGAATCTTCTATTTAGCGAAAGGTTTAGGAAATCGTGCAGATAATTGCATGGTATGGCGAGATAAGAGGAGCGGATCGAACGGTCGACCATGGGTCCACGTGTTTCGTTCTCACTCAGAGATAGAGAAAGCTAGTGGGAAAGAGGAGAGAGAGAGAGAGAGAGAGGTAGAGAGAGGTACTATCGTAGTATTGGTAACTGGGTTCGCAAGGACAACGGCCTGGTTTTCACGTGGTGGGCCTGAACTGGAGACAGAAAGCCTGCGTTGCCATATAAGCTAGTATATAGGACGCCATGTCCTATGGTTGCTATACTCGAAATTCAAAGAGCAGCCGGCATTCGCGATCGAAAACAAAAAAGGACGGCGAACAAACGGATTCAGGGGGGGCTAGGGGCGATTCCCTTCGAGCGGGGTCGTTAGCCCCTTTCGGATTTAGGTCACCGTTCGGAGGGCGCGCGGTCGCTTCATTCGACATCGATGAGAAAATTCATTCGACCTAGCTTTCAACTAGCCTTCACTAACACGCATGTAAGCATTCATGCATGCTTCAATTCTGTATCCATGCATCTCGTCGTGAGAAAGAGGATTGGAAAATTCCACAACTTTCGTACTGTACTTTTGCTGTCTCCGTTGGTTCATTCTCGTGAGAATTTGGTCAAAGTCGCGAGGAGACACTTGTGGAGCGAAGAATAGTTCGGGGAATGTCGTTGGAAGGAATAGTGAATTATTCTCACGTTTACTTCAAGAATTCTTTCGCAATAGTTTCATATTCGTGTTTAATTTAAGATCCTGAAATTGGAATGAACGATGTAATTATTGTTAAGTTTGTTTACTTCATAGAGATTTATTCTCAAGTTTGGGAAACTTGATCAGGGGAACGAGCTATGAATAAGATTGTGGTTTATTTCAAATTCTAACGAAATATGTTCAAATTCGAGTAAAAAGCGTAGCTTCTCTATCGAAAATTAATAGTGGAAAATTAAGGAGAATTCATAAATTAGGGGACGGCATAATTGGAAATTCCCCCTAAATTCGAGAGTGCAGTTTTGAAAGGCAGAACCACGTTCGCTTTCCATGGCGTGTCGTTCACATGCCTCGTGAAAAACTCATGGTGCGCATTAGGCGATTTCGGGGGTCGTTCCCCTCTTTTCTTGTTCCGCGTGTTCTCAATATCGACCCCGCTTGTATTTCCTCGACCCAATGCGAGGGGTCGATGCTCCCCTCTTCTGTGCACCCGGAAATCGTGGCTCGTGTCCCTCAAAGCTAGCTACCAACAATGCATCTGGCTGCCATTGCTCCATTTGCAGCCTGTTTTCCACTTTCTCTTCCAACATCTACCATTGAGTTTTCGCAATCACCGTTTGACACTTGGAAAAATCGTTCCTTTATTTTCCTTCAGCGAAGACGATAAAGAAAGCTGAACTAAAGAATAAGATCGATATTTAGATATTTTCAAAGACTCGAACACTTTTATTATCGCAATAAAAGTTATCTACAGTGGATGTAGAAAGTATTCGTACACCAATAATTTTCGGGAAAAACATGGCATAATTTTCTTTGTTTCAAAGAAATATCAACAGAAAAAACATAGTTGTATCCTACGAATGAACACTGTAAAAATCAATTCATTCCTTACATCAATAACAAGGATATTAATAAAACTGTGATGTATGATCGAAATTGCACGCGCAAAAAGTATCCGTACACCGCGGAATTATATACAAAAATACGTAGAAAAATACAACTTTTGTTCTAACATTTCGTCGAGTGATTTTCTAAGTGATTGATATTGGCTTCAGTGTCAATGTGTAAAATATTGAATCTTTCTAGCTCACACCCTTCGTCTCTCGTTAATCGTAGCATCGATTGTGTATTTTACAAGGTTCGCAAGAGAGTCAATGGAAAATAGAGGATCGTTACTATATTCGATGAGGCGTGATTCCAAGATGTTAATCAGTTTCTGGAAATGAGTGAAAAGGCAGGAAGTCGATGATTTATGAGGGAGGATGACAATAGAAATTGGGTGTTTGTCGAAGACGAGTTGCGTGACAATTCAACTGGTTGGACTTGCGTTAATAAGCCAAGCTTGTAACTGGGACGATCAGAAGGGATTCCTTCAAAGTTTCTTTGAAAGGAGATCAAGAGGGTCTTCCAGAATTTTTTCGGTTGCCAGTGGCAACGCCTCGAGCTGGCTCAGTCGAGGTTCGACGAGCTGCCGCGTCAGTTTGCTTCTTCAAAACGAACGAAGATGGGACCTTTGCAAGAAAGAAAGGAAAACTCTGCCGAGTCGGCGAGAGGCAAAGATATAGAGCAACCCCTCTTTTCCTGGGGTGGCTTGAACTTCAACACTTTTCCCCTTCTTTTAAAGAGGAAGGAAACTTGCGTTCTTCGGTTTTAGAAACTTTAATATACTAAATTTACTTGGGAAATTTTACTTAAATCATTTATTCATAATACTCGTTAATACCAATTGTTGACTCATTATTTGAAGGCAGTGGATTAAAGATAGAGATATATGTATACAGGGTGAGTCAGTGACCTTGCACCAAACTGAAACCACGCATTTTAGGGGTCAATAGAAGCCTAAAAGTCCGGGAACACAAAGTTGAAATCTCAACCCTTTCGGAATTACAGGGGGTTGAAATTTCAAGTTTTAAAAAATCATATCTTCCGACGGGATAATGCTAGCGTCACGGGTCTTTTTCTAGGATATGTGGGAGGGCCGGAGCTATGTGAAAAAAAATTGAAATCATTTAAAAATTATTATTAAGTCGCATTATTATTGATTTTCTTGCAGTTTCTCGATGAAGCAGCAACATTTTCAGGTACGAAAAAAATCACAGTCATTCTCTGATGCACCCAAAAAAATATCGCGTTATAAAAAGTTTAAAATTTTAATAAATGTGGCCAGGATAAATTATTGAAAGTTTTCCGCTAGAGATTCTCTCTACTGTATAGAAATTATGGATCATCACCTTTGGGTGGTCCTAATCTTGAACTGAATTCATTTAGAACATTCGAGACTCTAAGAAACGAAGTTCTCCGTATTGCAGCAGACCCAGATTAATCGAGTTGTCACATAAAACGTTTGACCGAGATAATTGCTTCGCTTATTACGTAAATGTTCGATAATTAGAGGGCAAACATTTAATTTCCGGCGTGTCCATCACTCGAGGTCCTTTGAGGAAGCTGTGTTATTTTTACCAGTTTCTTATGATATCGTTAATAAAGCAATTACACGCGTGGAATATCAATCTTATTAGCAGCAACGCTAGGGAAATTTTTTTATCCCTGTAGAAGTACATAGCTGGAAAATGTTATGATCGATTAAATTCATCTTTACCTGCAATTTTTCCAGATTCTACTATTTCAAATAACAATTATTTTCTACTACTTATTTATTGTTTACCGATCTACAAATTTAGAGAAAATTGGATTTCTCTAGAGGTTCAACAGACAATTCACTTAGAATTATTATTACTATTTTTGAATTACTATTCTTCTCGACCAAAGGAAATCACTTTTCTTATTAACAGTGATAATTAGAGTATTTTTAACCATAGTAGTATTGCGAAATCGGAGTATTCCACCGGGAAATAAAATGGCGGTAACGCAGTAGTATTTCGGGACTCGGTTATGCCAGACGGCGCCACCAGTTGGGACATGAAGAAATGTTAACTGGATATTATTCCGTTATTAACAGAATACGGTTCTACATTTCTTTAGGTTAAAATCAAATTTTTAACAAAAGTAAAGTAACAAGGAAAAGAAATATATTATTTTGACTATTTTAGGATCGATTTACGGATAACGCTTCGTGCATGCTAAATCGCGAGCTGGAATACGTATGAGGAGTTTATTTTTTTTAAAAGTATTTAATAAAAACAACAAGTTTACCGGTGATATTCCCAAACGATGTTTTTCCCATTTTGTTAGAAAACCATTTGAATATTGAAACCATTGATTTGGAGATGTGTACACATAGTTCCGTTCCCTTGCTAACTGCACACGGAAGATTGTCCGGAAAATCTATCGGTGGGTTTAAGATATAGTGAAATAACAGATAACGCAAGATTGTAGAATCCATGATAAAGGGGCACTATAAAATTTGGTGATAATAGGGTACCAGAGTGCCGACTTACGTAACATTTCTGTCGTGAATGAGCGTTCGATGCAACAGTGAGAAAGATACAAAAATGCATATTTAAGAAGCTTTTATAAGAATGATTTTCCACAGTTCTCTTCCCTCGATGAGAGCTTCATTAGCTTTCCATGTTTTTAAACCACTGGTTCTTTCGTAAATTCTGCAAAACCCTGCAAATTAAATATCCAACATGGAAGAGATTACTTATAAATGCCAAGTTACATTCTGACCCGTAATAATCCTTGCAACAAACAACTCTTCTCTTCTGTTCATTCTCTGAATTCAATTTCTCCGTTAAAATACTTGCAAATTAATAAATAAATCTGTTACCAGAAATATTGCTCAAAAACTATCGATGAGTATTGGAAAGTCTGCAATTGAAACTTTGAGAGAAGTGAGAAGTTCTTTAAAATGATTTTGGTGATAAAACAGTGAATTTTCTATCCGCGGATCATGATTTTCCGCAAGTGGGAAACGAGAAAATTTTTCAGGGCGTGCTTCCGAGTGTCGATCTACAAAATGGCGGAGCTTCGACCAGGCGGCATTATGGTTTCCCCTATCCTATAGGGAGAAGCTCCATTCCACAAAGCCACCCCTCGCGTAGGGTGAATTCTCGATCCCTTGCATTCTGAATCGAATGGTACTGGGGAAGGTAGAGGGGAATCCTCGAAGGACTCCTTGTCACAGTGAACCGGGAAATTCCCGGAAAACCCAAGCCGTTTTTCTTCCTCAAAATAGTTGCCAGCGGCCTCTGAGAAAATATCTACACGACTCTGAAACAGTTGGTTTCACCGCGCGCTGGTAACGCCAGTCAGCTATCGTGGAATGGTAAGAGAACGCCACTAGATAAACGTTCGGAATCATTCGGTCACTCATGATCTCCATTCTACCGACTCTGTTTTCTCATCTGCACAAATATTTCTGCGAATTCAAAATCTCTTCGCTTCTAATTCTAAAAATGAGTAACTAATGAGGCTTAGATTTTCTTCGGAAATTTCTATACGAAACATAAATTTCGACATTTCTAATCGAATTGAGTTAAAATCGATTAAAATTGAACAATTAACATTTTTATTTAATTCTGTTAAGCAACAAACAAAGAGACACACTTGGAGAAAATTCGTTTATCTAAATATTTTATTTGTATATTAGATCGGAGAACGAAGCTTTTATTGCAATTCGAGATAAAAATGCAGATGTATTTATTATATTGATAAAGATCATGCAGAGATATTGGAAATTTCCGTATTTTCGTCGAACTGGCACGTGTTTGGTAGCAAGATGCCCATGAAAGCAGCGGTGTAATTCCCTCTGCCTGGATCGTCGAAGACCACCAGATCGTCGACGACCCAGGTGCTGTATCGTATCTCTGACATAAGCTGAAAGCCGATACTCGCTGCGAACGATTGGCTCGATCCTGACGTGAAAACGCCACCGACAGCTGGTGCCTTCAAGGATTCAGCCAGTTGGATGCAGCTCCGAAGAAGGGCTACTTCGATACCTTTATCTTGATAAGACGGATGCACGCACAAGACATGGATCCTTAAATAACTATCGTGACCGAATTTCTCGTAAGATTTCGTTTCCTTGATCAGCGTGTCTATTAAGTGCATGATTTTCTTCAGCGCAGTACCTTTCAATATCTAAAAAATAGATCGCAAGGTCCTTATTTACGATGTACCTTCCATGACGGATATTAATATATTTATTGTTACTTTAAAGCCTAAACTGCAAAGAATTAGATTTATTAGAATTCTACAATAGTAATATGCAGGAAATGTCTCTGCGAAGGAAATGAAATACATATATCGGTGATCTGAAAGAGTGTGAAAAGAAAAATTGTGAAAGGTAGAGGTCAAACACGAATACCACAATATCGGATTACATTGCGAAAAATGATCTATTCACGTGAAGCATACTTGCACGCGATTGTAAGTGTCAAGTTTGTCGGAATCAGAGTTTATCCGCGTGACTGCCACGCCAATGACACGATTCGATGACAAACTGAGCGCGACAATGCTCGTGGTGTCCTTTATCCAGATTTTTATCCGATCTAAATAATCAACTACCGATTCGCAATCCTGACAAAGACCAGATGCCTTGCACATTGGTTCTTCGCGAAAGAAGTGACGCTGCGAAAGACACAAATCATTGAAATCACCAATTTACTATATTATTAGAATTCATATTAATCGGAATATGAATGAAGTTAAAAAATAAGAAACTTTTATCAAGTGCAATGCTTCGTCATATTGAGCTTCTTGAAGGTCTTGAATCTTACAATTTGAAGAAGACTTCCATACCAAAGGTGCATACATTTTCGCCTCTACTGTCAAATGCCCTTCATCCTTGTTCTCCATATTTCCAAAACTAAACCAACCTATTTAGAGCAAATATCTAATATTAAAATTCGCGAATTTGTTCAACTAACGCTTAGGAGAATGCATAAGATCGTGGGTAGTGACATTCGATACTTGGTATGAATTCTGGAAGTGACTGTCAAGTTTCAAGCTCGATAGTTCGATACGCTTGAGTTGACTGAAGGTAGCTACCGCCTCGTGTAATATAACGATATACATACATACATAGTCGGATACTTGATAGATCGCGTGTCATGAATTAAAATCGTAAATTGCAGTCATCGGCAAAAAGATATTAGGTAATCGAAGGAGTTCTACATTTTGAATATCACTTATTTTCGATGATCGATTAAATGGAATTTTCATAATAACTCAATAGATATTTGAAAAGTTGATTATTATCGATCGTATTGGAAAATGTTGGTAAAAGGCAGACGGACGAATATGATGAATCTTCGGAGAAGGGCTTCGATCAGAGAACACGGTCTCTTCGGTATAAGTCAGGAAATTAAGACTTTGAGTAACGAGCAATTCAGTCATAGTCATAAGGGTACCGATGCACCAGTCTTATGGGAGAGAAAGTCGAACGGCTACCGTATCGTTGACCTCCGATTGGATAGATTCGTAGAGGCACTACGTTTTATTCAGGTACATTAAACAAAGTACAGACCAATCTTATTCATAGATATCTAGAAATCGTATTTCACATTTATCAGTGTCACCGTTCATATATTAAACCACGACACTGATGATTTCTATTCAAAAGTGACTTACATCCGTAAATGACTTATTCCAAGTGTTTTTTACCCTAAGAGTATCGCGTAATCGTTGAATTTCAGAGTAATTTTTTCCCTGCGGAACCACTTTGCAAAGCTTCCAATTTGTACGATGAAACAGCATCTCTGAAGGTCTATTTGAGATTTATTCTCAAGGAGCTCACTCAAATGCATAGTCTCTGTGCCCTGTTAGAAGGAACTGGTTCGATCGTGGGCGTTGCCACGTTATCTCTGCATTCGCGAAAAGATCAGTTTTTACCAAAGGAGGAGGAAGTAGCGTCAACAGTTTATTTGATATGACTCGATATTATTCGATTGGAATTTAATTCTAACGAGTCATTCGACTGCAAGAACAGACGTATCACGGAAAAACATTCTCTAACGTGGTGGGATGGAGGAAACGTGCACTTCCGGAATTACATTTCTGCGATGCTATAGACGTTGAGCGATTTTATTACGTTCACATTTTGTGCGTGGAAGCTGATCATCAAAATCGTGGAATTGCAAGCTCGTTATTGCGCTCGTGCATCGAAAAAGCAAGAGAACTTTTTATTCCAGCTGTTGCTGGACACTTTACCTCTGGAGCTGCACAGACAGTTGGTAAACGGGGATATTGTTCAGATGCGAGCAAATAATTATGACAATTTTTCTCTACTATTTTTTTGTAAATTTTATCATATAGCTGAGAGACTACGATTTGAAATGTTACGTGAAATTACGTATGAAGATTTGGGTATAATGAATAAAGAGGCGAGTCTTGAGAATATAAATTCAAAGAGTCATTCCATAGCGTGCATGTTCCTGAAAATACCTCCCATGTCTCTACAACAGCCACTTGAGCCAGCTCAACCAGCTCGATCTCTCTCGATCTCTACTCAAAGTACCAAGAGTAAATCGAAAACAGGGAAAAAAAGGAAATAGATATTCATAAAATTGAATCACTTGTATTTAACAATTTCAACAATAATTATACATCGGAATAATGAACACATTGATATTTCTTTAAAAATAACGCTTATATAAAAAAATAAATCGTTAAAAGTATTATAATTTTTCTCGAGAGTATTTATTGCGCTCTTAAGTAAATTGTACTTTGCATCGATCAACAAATTTGTCTAATATTAAGTTTCGCAAACGTAACATTCATCTTGGAGTAAAATAGTACAAATGGTGAAATATTTATAACTCCTCTCTATGATTTATCACATTCTCTTGCTCCAAGTCAGGTCTAATTGGCAAGCTCTCCCAGAACCGCATTCTTTTTGCATTCAAGTTCTCCGACATACGAATATCCTGGGAATTTCCTATATGAAGGTATTCGAGGTTGCGAGTTCTAACCGGCTGCCATTTAACCGGCAGAGTTTTCGTTACCTCTGGAGTAGGATTCCTGAAAAAATCGAGAATAGAGAAGAGGCAGAAAAAGAGAATATATGTACCTAGATATATCGTTCTTCATTATAAGCGAATACCGGTTCATGGGAAAATTTCTTTTACTAAGTCTAAGAAGCTATTTACCCAGTGTTAGCGAAGTTAAACCAGAGACTCGTTAAAACGTCGACCATCCTGTGATCCTCCTCGGTAAGAGGAGTATCCTGGAATAATTGCTCGCCGACTGGGAAGAGGTACTGGAGATCGTCCGCGTGAGATACGCCGTAATCCTTGGTTGGATCGCCGAATATTCGACTGAACGATGCGCTACCTTTATACGCGAAGTAGTAATAGTAAACCGGAGTAGATTGAGTCTCGAGATAATAGCGCACTGAGGTGTCAGCAGCATGATTGAACCAAGCATCGCTATACATCTAGAAAATTAATCAACGAATACTTATAGTTTTCTTGTAATCGTGAATATTATGAATTTTTAATGATTGCTATTAAACAAGGAAATAATCGATAGTTTTAGTATTGGTGGAATGAAGAAACTTTTTTCTACTGTCAACTTACGTCGATAAGTTCGAACCGTGTGGAAGTATCGAGTGGACGATCGCCTAAGTAAAACTTTCGGATTTTTCTCGTTACTTCATCTTTGAGCGAGTCAGGACACGTTTCATCGTATAGCAAGCTTATAGGAGCGATCTTCTGGAAGTTGTCATTGAGTTCCTTTACTAATTCTCCGTTACGTAAGCCGTAAAGCCCTGCGAAGGAAAGTGTTTTCAAGCATGTACTATTCGATGTATTGCGCGAATCAAGTACGACGAAGAAATTAATCGATGATGCCTTTAAAGACAAAACGTCGCAATTACCTGGCACTCGGAGAGAACCTTCTTGGGAGGTAATTCCAGTCATCCATGGTATGTCAGACAAGCGACCGTATTTCATTAAAAGTGCTGGATCGTCCGTCAAGAAAGCACCTTCGTGATCAGGCTCGATCACTGGTCTAAAGGGTATCATAGGACAGTAATCGAATACCTGTAAAATTGAAACATTAAAAGTTCATAAGTAATCAATTTTACATATTGATAAAATTCGAAAATTATCAAAACATCAGTAATGATATTGAAACAAACTGGAACTTAATGAATCGAGTATTTATAAATGCGATGGTAAATATTGTCGTTCACGAGTAAGCATCGAAACCTTCATGAAGAAATGGAAAGTTTCGGTGCTGTTGGTTTCCCGAGTCTGACAACATTCGCTTTCTCCTTTAAGCATTAACATACTTTTAGTCTTTATTGTACAAAGCATCGAGTGCAACTCTTCACGCCACCTTCTTCGGTGCTCGAAAAAAGAAGACCTTTGCTCATAAATTCTCCATTCTTCACTCAATACCTAAAATCAAGTAGCTTTTTGAAAGATTGATATTGAAAGAAATTCAGTCGCTCCAAAAGATTGACGGCTCTGGGTTTTCCTGGGGTTCTCTGGAATTGTTTTCTTTGAACGTTAATTCCATTGAAATCGTAATTGCTTTACGCCATATCGGGAAGCTGATCTGCATTAAAAGAGTCGTAGAACAAGTACGAGATAACGTGGGAATTTTACCGATTGAATAACATCGACGTAATCGGTAGTATATAAGTATATACACATGTACTGCATTTCGCATGCGAGTCGGGATAACACCTAGAGGAGTTCACGGTAATGCAAAGCGGTCAAGTTTTCGAGTCATTGAAATCTCTATAGGAAGATTACGTAACAAAAGCTAACTTACAGGAACATGCATACTGAAACTTCGTTTCGAAGAGAATTTCATTAACAAGGTTCTTTGGTGCTCTGAGCAATTCTTAGTTGACCAAACAAATACGACTATCGAAGGACATCGACGGATAGTTTATAACTTGGTGTATGTAACACGAGTGAATGCACGCGAAGATGCATCATTATTTTTGATTTATGCTGACAACCTCGAGCGTCTGGTAAGTAGTTTCTTTGCTATTAGGCAGCTGTCGAACTGGTTGTGAATTGGTGCTGATGCAGCTATTATAAATAGATGCTTGCCGTGAGTTTAAGTGGTAAGGAACACCTAAACGTATCTCAATACAACTTGAGTCAATTGTAATGCACTCGAAGGAACCGTATGAATAAAAGATTCTGATAATTCATAGTTGTGAAATCCCTTGCGAGTTTCCTAGTTAATGATTAATAGTACTTGAGATTCTTAGGTACCTGGAAGATACGATCCGTGCCAATAATATCGTTTGCATTTTTCGTGCGAAGACAGTCAATCAGATCTTTCGAACTTCCGGTTGGACAGTCCAATTCTTTTGCGACACTTTGTGCCTTGGTTTTGGCTATGCCTGGTTGGCTGAAAGTCCACGGACACAAGACGTTGCCACTTTGCGAGATTCCACGATGGAAATATTCTGGATAAAAAGAGAACTGGAGCATTAGTTGCGTAAAGATAACTTCGTCCGATGCAAATCGGATTATTTTGAGACGATGAATGTAAGCGGGCGAGAAACGTATACTATTCCATAATATTATGCAATTTGTGTTTTTTGCTATCGAGCATAGCCTTGAATGCGGTTAATTAAATCGTATTTACCTCGACTCATTCAAATATTCTGTATTTCCCCTGGTATAAATTGAATACTAAGTTATAAATTATGGAAAACTGGGTGTTTATAAAATAACTTCAGTTTATGTGATATAGCATAAATGTGAGATAGTGCAGTATGGATATGCTACTGTTGTGTTTACTCACTTTTGGACAGAGGACTGATCATATGATAATTGACACTGGCACCACCCGCACTTTCTCCAAAGAGTGTCACTCTGTTAGGATCACCACCAAACGCAGCAATATTTTCATGTACCCATTTTATCGATTGAGATTGATCCTTCATACCCTGATTTCCTGGGCACACAAGATCTTCCGTACTGAAAAATCCTAGTGGCCCAAGTCTGGCGAACAAGTTAGTCTCATCAGTGAATAAAAAGTTGACTTTCACTTGATCAACAGGTTCTCTGAATTTCTACCTGAAGTTCACGGTCACCAGTACCACTTTGTGGTCCAAGAAGAATTTCGGACCGTAGAATTGGGAATGTCCAGCACCCGTGAGCCAGCCGCCTCCATGGAACCATATCATCACTGGAAATCCACCTCCCTGTTCCTCATCCCTCGCGGACGCCACCTTTGGCGTGTAAACGTTCAAATAGAGACAATCTTCCTCTCCAACGATTTCCTCTTGGTGAGTGTATATATTTCTTTGTGTGCATATATTAGCATCGTCACGGGCTAAGCGCACGCCCTCCCATGAATTACTTGGTTTCGGTGGCTGAAAGAAAAGGAAAGAAAAAAAAAACATCTATGCTTAATCATACTTTGCGCAACGTTATGCTAATTCCGTAGACACGCGTCGTACAGGGAAGTATGTATTTGCGAGATAACGTCATTTTCTCGGTTTCGTCGGATAGCAAAAATCTAAAATCCTTTGGAAGCAGTAAATTAGAAGCGACAGGATTTAGCAATAGATTATTAACGGGCCAGTGGAACTCGAGGATAAATCGTGTATCGAGAAAAACATTTTTATAGCGGTAATATTTAGAGCAATGGTATTTCATGCTAACTGGTATACTCGAAGGAGAGAAAAAAAAAGTGAATAACTTCGTGGAAATTGGAAGCACACGGGATCCGCTTATAGGACTCTGGGTAATTACACATTCTTGGGAATTTCACAAGAAAATCTAGTACTCCGTTAAAATGCAATCTGATACCATAAGGTTTTCTATCCAATTAGCTGGAGCAATTTCCACTGGTGATTCGTTAACATGCATCTGGTATCTTATATCGATACATGTTATTAAGCAACGATTGCCCAAGCGATTTGATGTGTTATAGAAAAGTGCCCAACGAGCCAGTATCAAGATGCTTGTCAATATAAAGTAGTTTATAGCTAATAGTTGATTGCTCCTTGGCAATGAAATTAGAATGCGGTTTATGCGCGTAATTGATCAATAATGGAAATAAGTGGCAGTTGATGACAGTGACGATTTATAGTTTGAATTTTTAATTATGTGGGAAATTGTAACCAGCAATTCACGCACTGTTGCTTACTTTATGGCTTACCATTTTATAATAGTAAAGGAAAAATAATACAAAACGGATCTTTGCACAATTGAAAGGAAAATTGTACGAATGTGCGCAGCATAATGCGTTATAATCCTTTTTTTCCTCATTAGTATGATCGAAGCAGAACGTGTTCCGTTCGTGCTTCGAGACGAAATTGCCAAGTATCTCTGCTTCGCCACTTTGTGTTTCAATTTACCGTGAACACGTGGACCTTGGTTTTTAAACTTTTACTTCGAAGACACGCGAAGTAAGAATAATACGTTTCTTATGTACAGTGTACCACGTATATATTTTTAACACGGTTAAGCGATCGATCAAATGGTAATAATAGTTTTGCAAGTTATTCGTGTTTCTATCCTCTTACCTCGAATCGAAGTTCCTTCAAGGGTGGCAAGGCGTAAGGAATCCCACGGAAAGCCGCGAATTCTCTTCCTTTTCTACTAGTCATAATCAGACCCTCCAAGGTACCATTTTTTATGTCAACTCTTGGTCCATGACCTTTGACTGCTGCCAATTCCAATAGGCAGATTAAAATTGCGAGGACACCAGTTAGGCTCTCTTGAAATTTCCTCATGTTGCTTGCTGGATATCCAAAGTTAAAATTCAAATTTTAATTCCTATAATCTTTATGAATAATTCAAATATGTTACTGATGATAACGTGTCACTAATCTTGAAACAGGCCGCAAAAATATCTGTATGTACTTGCACTCATACAAAAATTGTACCATTCATTTAATTCAATGGCATTTGAGACACATTATGATACCAATAAAAAATTAGTTCAATCAGGAAACTACAGTATATTAGAATTAATATCGTTGAATATTCTACCAAGTACTATATTATCTGAACGTAAATTTCAACTTGCTCGGTATTCATTCACGAAAGCAATTTAGAGCGGGTTATATACATGGATTAAAAGAAGAGCAATTTAATTGGTGCTCTATAGGAACTAGTAATTATTGAGTTACTTTTAAGAAGACTTACTATCTTCGTGAATTCGAATACAAAGTGCCGTTCGCGTGATTCCGTGGTGCGTTTAAGTGAAACCCGTGCACGGTCCACCGAGGCGAAACCACGACTGATCTAGGTGAGAGTCGCTCCACGAATCATTAGCCCGATGATGCTGAGACATACAGTCTTTCCGTTCTCGTGCGCCGAGGCGCCTTGATTGTCAAGTTCAATATCGTTCTTTCAGGTGTCTGTACAATCATCCTACATGTTACACAACCAAAGAAAAAAAAAACAGATTGCTTGGAAATTAGTCCGTTTCGAAATAACATAATTGAAGCTTAAAGAGATAAACATTGCGATTTTTATGTAATTGCTCATCTGTGTTTACAGAGCGAGATAAAGTTCTGCTAATATTTGCTCGAAGCACTGGCTTGATTTATACTGGGGCATGATATTCGTGATCTTCCACGAAAAATATTTGGACCCAGTTGATTCGAAGAACGTTCAGTTTTTATTATTCTTATTAATTAAACTTCAATTGATTAGGAAGCACAATATTTTTAAATTTTCGCTTTCGGTCGTTTCTGGAATTGTGTTTCCAAATTCAGATTTATTTATCGAAAAATCCTTGACTATTTCTATAATTTATCCTAAATAAGTTTTGTTAAGAGTTTATGTAGAAGGATTGTGTAGGTATTTTGGATCGTTTTATCCAAGGACAAGAAACAGCAATTACCACTATCCTTTATTAATATTCAATTTCCCCTACAAAAACGTATGGACCACAAGCAAAATAAGCTACGACAATCATCGTACATATTCAGCTTTATCTACTTGTTAGCTCGCAAAGATTCCTCTTTTACCAAGCCTTAATAAGAACGTCTGTTTCCATTTCTGAAAGTTCTTCAATTTATTAGCAGTAGAAAAGGCTGATGACTCAAGAGTTACGCGCAAACAGTAAGTTACCCGCTGTCGGGCAAGTGTAGAGGCGCTGCCATCGGGTGAGGCAGTTACTCATTGTCGGGTATGGCCGACAGAGCGCGCAGTATGCAAAGTACCGCGATGGCAGCAGTAGTGCCATTCGTCTGTCCTTATCGTCGTCGGCGGCGGCGGCAGCGGTGGTTCGATGAAGACATGCGCGAGACGGCCGAGGGCCAGAGAGCCGACAGTCAGTGCATGGCGGCCCGAGGCCCATCGATATCGTATCGCGCACCGCTCGAGAGCTGCTAGCTCACGAAGAGACGAGCACGCTCGCGGTGCAACCGAACACTCCCCCTTTCTATCCGCCCAAAATATAGTGCGACATTTCTGTTCCCTCGCGACCAGTGATCATTAGCGCGACCGCGTAACCATCTTCACCTTCCGAAAGCGGATTGTGTCTTGGTCCCCGCTGGGTTGCGGCTTTGCGCTTGCGAAATCTCCCGGCGAGCCGGTATACGAGCACACACCACCGGGACTGCTGGAGCACATCTCCTCGGTGAGTACTCGACAACGAGACGCTGGCGCACAGTCGCCCTCGGCTAGTAACCCTTAATGTGAGAGACCGTGCGCGTCGCGAGAGTGACAAGTACCTGCACTCCGCTCTCGTACTCTCGTACTCTCTCCACTGACGTTTCACGTGTACCTTTTGCCGTATCCGCTCTCGACTTCCCCCTGGAGGCTTTTCGTAACAGCGGAGCTAGAGACTCCTGCTATTGCTATTGCTGCTGCTGCTCCTGCTTATTCCTGCTTACTCCTGCTACTCCTCCTGCCGCGTAGAGGGTTGCTAAGGGGAGTGGAGTCGGGAATGGTTCGATCGGAAATGCGAATCGGATATACGTATTCGAGAGAGAGAGAAAGAGAGAGGTTTCTCTGTCGGAATGCTTCGTAAGAGACGATCGGGCACAGGGTGACGCAGTTTGTATAGTCAGATTTGGTAGCAGTCAAAGAATACAAGTGACCTTGTTGCGTCAGATTTCTCTGCCTCTATTCTTTTCTCATTCCTTCAACTGTTCGATCGATTATTTTATTCTTGCACTGTGCTTCTGGCCGGTACTATCCGCGACGCTGCCAAAAGCTACAGGTGTGGTCATTGACTCTGTCAAGCTGATATCGGAGCTCTCTGATAAATATGGTAATGCATACTCTAAGGGAGAGCGTGACCTCCGAACGGTGGTATAGTACTTACTCGGTGACAGACCGAACGCGTACGTTTACTAGTGACACCACTTTCACGGCTCGTGTCTGCTACGTGGGCGAGGAACAGATCGCGCAAACGAACTCGCCAATGAACGTACGAACGAACGAACGAACGAACCAAGCAAGGTGAACGCGATCGGACAAGGTTACCCTATGATTCGGTTGTATGCTTTTCGTTCCGTGACATAGTATACGGTTAACCTTCGGGAATTTATTTGACGGTGAGGTTATGTGGAAAGTAACCGAGACTCCGGAGACTCACAGTAAACACCAAAGCCTCTCTTATCTCTTCTTTTAATATACCTACAGTATGCATAATACAACTTTATTGCCTATGAAGTGTAACACTATAGTTATAGTGTTACTCTTTGTCTCTAATCGGAAGAATCGACGAATAGAATGTCGAACCTGCAATCGAGATAGAAAGTACCGTAGTACGAAAGGTGCGATTAACCAAGTGAATGGCGAGACTAAAGCTAGTGGACATACGATGGTGGTCCCAGCAGTGGTTTTGCATCCATGTGACACCGTAGTAAACGACGAGTAATCGGGTCTTATCAGGAGGGTATGTAGTAGGCATTGTCGCTTATCAGACGGAACAGCGGACCGTTAGCAGCGGAGTCCGCGAGAATGTTGCGTCGCAGGGCTCGTCGGATCGTCTCGAGTTGGTTGGTTGCCCTGGTTGGCTTGCACCGGAAACGGAAAGTCGTTAGGAGGCAGGACAGCGATATGTCCTCGTGGAACTCGCTCGCCGAGCGGTTCCGTTCGTGCGGAGCATTGGACTTGGTTGCTAATGATCCTGCCGCCAGTGACCATAATCGCGAAGATGGTCGTCACGATTCTAGGACGTGGATTTTTTCTCTCTATTCGGGTGGCGAGCGCGATGCCTGGAATTCGACCGCGCTATTTCGGCAGAATTCCAATCAAAAGTATTGTATGCTTCAACAAGTATTTGCAGTCATTCTATACAATATAAACGATACGTAATTCTCATTGACGATTTACATGTTTAGTTTTACACGGGTTCAAGTTCATAAAAGTATGTCCTAGCAGTTAGTACGATAATAATTGAAACTTTTATAAACACTGGATATATTGTACATACTTTGTATCTCGCTTGAATTCTCCATGCAATCAACTGTTGCATCACGAGTACGCTTTCGTAATACCTTGTTGCATCGAACCCTACGTCGTGTCTCCTCACGTAAACTCTTGGCGAATTGCAGCTCCCGTTGCCATAATATTTTTCCTCGGAATCATCAGGAGAAGCTTCTTCCAAGTAGTTGTCAGCACTTTCCGCCCAATTGTATAAATCTTGATTCCGCAGCAGCGGCAGGTCGTAGACCGCTCTATTCCGGGAAACATAATCTCGCGCTCCGCATTCTGATCAGTCTTTCTAGCACTTACTGCAATTCGCGCGGTCACGAGACCCTTTAACTTTATCAGTGGTAAATATCGAGCTTCTACTTTTCGCGAGAATTTATAAATCTGACAGACAGTTTCTCCTGATAACAAAACCATTAGTTTCAGTTCTTGCCTGTTAATTCTTTGACTGCGAAAGGTGATTTATATAAGAGATAAACTACTGATTTCGATGTAACTTTTCTACGGGATTAATTCAACGACTTGCGCGAATACTGAGACATCCAGGGTGGAGTCATTCATTAAGTGTGCGACAGTCAAAGGGTTAATAGCTATAGAAGGAAAGATTCATTGGAATCGCGTGTGGCGATTGAATCGTGGACCATATCGCGCAGCTCGAGAACAATGCGCTTCTCGGTTTCTCGGTAGCAAGGAAAGGAGAGTAGAGTGTAAAGCGTTTAGGTTTACGCGGTGATACACGCAGACGCAGGCGTCCGTTTCTCTCACAGTCATAGTCACAGTCAGTTTCGACCCACGGCTCTCGCCCCGCGAAAGAACAGTGCCCGTATTTATGCACCACGAGTGAGAGTACTCTTGTCTCGAGGACGGTCACTCGAGTAGTGAATTACCGGAGTTAGCGACACCAGTTTTTTCCGGGTGCAAATGCAACAGTTTCTCACTTACCAAGACGCGCGTATATCGAACTCGCCCGCCTTCGAAGACTTCAACTAGGAGGAATAGACCGTAGAATCTAATTAGAATTGATTTTCTACGTTTCCTCTCGATTCGCTTTTTGTCAAGAGTGCGCGAAATGTGCTAGATTGGAAACTTAAATTGAATGATTTTTAATAACGTGAACTTGATCATTGGATTATGTGAATCTGGATTTAAGAGAATATAATTTATTTTAATTTATATATGGACTCGTATCAAGAACTTTACTTCCAGTTGTTATTAAATATTAAATTATTTACTAACATCTACGATTCTATTGAAATCGTTTTAAATATAATTGATATGTTAAGAATGCATAAGAGGGGGTCAGCACAGGCGAATATAATAATTTAACGAGCAAATATATTAGTCTTGCGAGCTCGACGAACCATTCTTTTCTTCCATAAAACCTGCTCTGAATGAAAGCCAGGGTTTACTTTGCTCTCGTAAGCGGAGGCTCGCAAGTTGGAATTTCGCGGTTCGCGCGCGCGAACTGGTCAATACCGCGCGCATTAATTGCCGAGGCGCGCGCGCGCGCGCGCCCGCTAATTGTGCGGTAATCGGCGTGTTTGTCCGCCGGAACTCCACCGCACGCGCCGATGTTTCCGGTAGCCAGTAGCCAGTAGCAGGTAACTGGTGGGTAGTATTGATTTGCCAGGTAGGTGCGGTGTACTCTCGGATTTCAGGCTTAATTGTGAGCAGTAACGTCGACCGAATTTGGAGAAAGGATTCCACCCGCGGAATCTCTTGTGGTTACTGACCTTGTTCATGACCTCTATTGCAATTACGCGCCGCGTGATGGTTAAGAGTGCAGGAGCATCGTCGATCGATGCAGCATTGCGCACACGTTTCGCACTTACTACCCTTACGGGTTTTTCGTGCGCGGATTGCCAATGTAATTATCTTAACCCTATATAAACCTATACAACTTTCAAATTACACACCTATTTAATACGAGTATGCCTGGCGTTTATACGAAATGATCGCTGTTCTAGATATTATAAATTGTAATTAAAATGATTTGTGGAAGGGTGTCTGATAATTCAAACTGAATTACTTAGGGCAGGCGGTATCGGTATATTATATGGACTATTTGAATGTCGCGGCAACTTCACCCCATTGGCTAGTACAGTTACGCAAGTAACCAATAAGCTGTCAGCGACAGACACTTTAGCCGCTTATATATAAAAAGAAAAGAAAAAGAAAAGAAGAAGAAGAAGATTACATATTCACGATTACAAGTTTTATTCCACTTTTCACGCGAAGTGTGATCAAAAGCTGTGGCAACGATTGATAATTCTGGGGGGTGCGATTTTGAAGGGGAAGTGCAGCGTCTATTAAATTATCCAAAAATATGATACAGTGCAATACCAAAATTCCTTGATTTTTCTTCGTCTCGATACCGCGCGGTATTAAAAGAAGTCAGAGAGACGGAAGTGTACGGTGATATTCGGCCAGGCATCAATAAAGCTTGGGTGCTTTCGTGGTACATACATACATATAAGTGCGTCTATTAATAGAACGTTCTTTCTCCACGGGCCGCCACTCTCGAGAGGCTCCTCCGTTTCGTAGGAAGAGAAAAGGGATGGGCGCCGTAGCGCGGCGTGACGGCGCGTCGTACAGCCTTTTTGCCATACGCTCGCTGCTTGGCCCTACACTCGGCGAAGCTGCCGCTTCTAAGCCTCACGTGGATACGATGCACACCCCTTCGCACCCCGGTACACCCCTCTTACTCGACTCGGTAGAGTCGGTGTGTATACTCGGCTCACCGCCCAGACAGAAAAAAAATGTCGAATAAAAATAAGTCTTAAAGTGCCTGCCGTATGTATTCTCTCTCTCTTTTTCTTCTCGAGAATAAGAATACAGCTGAGATCGAACAGTGAAATTTGTCGATGTTGTGAATCCGACAAATCGATTTACCTTGTTGTGATATATGACGCATTCTGCGAATTCTGCTGCTTCTCGAATCGCCAGATAGCTTACCTTTTTATGCCGCGGATATATCGGGATCGCGAATTGCGCCTGAAGGATTTGCTGTGCTTCGTCTACCGCGCGGAGTATTTTTATTTTTTATTTGTCTGTCGAAGCGCGTAGCGTGACGCGAGGTAGTACGTACAATTCGGGTCGCATCGAAAAGGCTCCCCCGAACACAATGTGAGGGCTTTGATGATTTCGGCTTGTTCGCGATACATATTGACGCTTATCTACCATTGTGACCTTTCATAAACATAGACGCGCGATAACGGGAGGCGCGGAGTGGATTGCATACGAAATACGCAAATATTTGGCGAGCCTCACCGTTCTGGTGCATGTGGCCGTGAGAGAACAGCTGATTCACTATCGGCAACCACTTTCAAGCTGCTCGCGATAACCATTCTTTTTGGAAAATATGCTTTCATAGTTTTGCGAGGCTCCAACGTACAGATCGGTACTTACTGTTGCTACGGCACACTTTCTTATCAGCGTGCTTTCGAGCACGTGCCTCGTGCCCCAGTAGGCCTTTCGTTCAATTAGACGTAATCCCCGGTATGTACATCGTTGGAGAACCTTGTTTCTTAATAAGGCTATATGTACTACCATCCGGCTGTTTCAGTATCGTTTCAACGCTTCTAATTGGCTTGGATATCCTCATATCTTCATTCTAATGACACTTGGAAGCTCTCATTAAGGTTTCCAGCATTTTTGACAATTTTTCATAAGTCTGATGTACCTTAGGGATCTTTCTTAGAAATCAAATCGAATTAGGAAAAATGAATTATTAGCTTGGAACTCGAATTAAGCATAGAATGACCAATAAAAGTGATCAATAAGTAACAAATTCGCTCGATCCCTATTCTACTGCTATTAATTGTCGAGTAGAATTGCTGCGGTCGGTGGTTGCCCCATCAACCGCCCCCTCTTCACCAATCGGTCGGGCAGGGGCCACCTTTATCGCGCATGTTTACAGGGTTTATCTTCGCACCCCTCGAAGTGGCCCAGAGTCACTTACGGCCGCCGCGCGACCCTTCCTCATCCGCCGAGTGTCTGCGTATGTACACCCTCGTGTCTCGACGTTCTGGCTCCCCTTCCTAGGGTTCCAAGGATCTCAAGATATATTCGCATCCGTCTCAACATAGTCGCCGAACGTGATGTCTAGCTAGTCCAGAGCTTCTTTATAAGCAACAGCCACTGGCTACTGTTATCTCACCACGACGCATGTTTCATTTGCCTGCAGGTCCTGGTCTTAAAACCACCCGCCATTAGCCTCTTTGCTTTTTATTATCTCTTTTTACATTTAACAGGCATGAAATTAATTCATCCGTCTAGTAATATTGACTGAGACTGGTGATACGAATTTTGGGCCAAAGATAAGAAGCACGTATTGGACTCGTGATCCAACTGTCGACAGCATTGATAGTGGTAGTTGACTAGAAATAGAGTTCCATAATTTCTGACGTAAAATACAGTGTCGACGATACAGTGGTATTATTGTCTTGCTTGCCTTGTACACGATCGACCTAAAAAGAATTCAAGCGAATGACCAGTTGCTCTTTATCCCTAGTGCCAAAGGCTTCCACTCGAGTCACAATCCAGACTAGCGCGAATTAAATCATAAGGCAAAGGGGTTACGGCGTCAAGCTGTATCCCCTGAGCAAGAGTTCCTTAATTACAATTAAAATGTTTCCAGAGGAAAGAATCGCGGAAGGTCGATAGTAGAAATGAAAGCGGGTCCGCAGAAGTTTATTTCAGTCCAATTTACCCTGGTTTCACGGGATGGTGGTACTGTTGGAAGGGTGGTCGCCGACACCCAGTGTAGTAAGCACAGTGTAAATCATATATACATTCACTCGACACTCGCAACGCGTACGTAGAGAGGGAGAGAAGAGACACGTATGTAAACGAATGTTTCTGCGGCCTCAGCATTGTGTGATACAACCCACTGTAGCACTATGTACGCTTACGCCATGTGCCGCGATACGACGCGTGCCTCCACTGTTTTTAAAGGCCGTGGAGCACTTCAGGTGCACCCCTCGCACGATTCGAGGAGTCACACACGCGATTCCGCCATTAATTTCACGAGTCGTGCACGCATGCCCCGATAGCCGGCGCTCGGCTCTTTGACCAAAGTCACTAAACCCTCTCTCCTGTCATCTGGCTGGTTCGCGTGCGAGCTTTCTATATTTTCTTCTAACCGCCACGAGGATCGAATAAGGACTGTCCTGCGAGTTTGTTTTTTTTTTTTTCATCCGCGTACCTCGCGGTTTTTCTACGACATCGTGGGCGTGAAGAATTCATTAAGCTCCTAGCGAAATTTAATGCGAAGCACGCGTGACAGCCGGGAGATATTTCACTGCGACAGATATGTGTATTTCGTTACTGTTTTTATTTCTTCTTTTTGCACGTTTTATTTAGATATGTACACGGAAACAGTTCTCGTTTAATTTTGCACCATTTCCATGGATCTAAAGTTGAGGGAAATCTATTTGAATAACGAATGTATTGACTGGTTGTCTTCGTTAAACTGGCAGTGATAAGGAAATAGCAGCTCGCGTGGCGAGAAACTCATTGAATTTCCTGGCGAGCTACTAGCAAACGGTGCTCTAGGGTTTAAGAAGTGCAAGCCGGAATCCAGTTGCAACGGAATACGCCCTGCAAACCGCGTTCTATCTAAATTACTCGTACTCATGGGAGGAGTTTGTACCATTCTCTCCTTGTACTAGCTCGCCACACTTCCGCTCCCTTCTAATTTCGAAACTTGGCGAATAATATTAGTGCTCGAAAGTTTACGCTAACTTCTCATTGAATCGCAAAGTGTAACCCGCGTTGTTTTCGCCGTGAACGCTGACACACTGCGCGAAATGATTTTAACCTGTAACTTCTCGGAAGTTACGTGGCAAAATGACATATCGAATAACGGTATAGTATTCGTTAAACCTTCTGAAACTCACGTTTCTAACGGAGCAAGTTAATAAATTCAAAACAATACAATAAATTTCCTCAATACATTCAGTTTTCTTGACTGGATAGTTAATAAAATTGTAGAATCTCAATACAAATGAATTTTATTAAATCGTTAAGATCATATGCTTTCTTATGTGGAAATTCTATTGTTTGAATATATTGTCGCTTCGGTTAGTCGGAGCAACTTTGATTGTTCTGAGCAACCAACTATTGTTGGTTGTCCTATCTTAAAAGCCAGGCTCTTATGTTACGCACCACCGGCTGGCGCGTCTTCCCGTTTCGAGCAAACATTGCGTCGCATATAATCAAACACGAGAATATTATATTAACAAATGAAAGCTTTCCAGTATGGTAGTTGGGTAGCGGTAGAGCGAGGTTCTTGTGCCTAGAATTTGTTAGGTGTGAAGAAAGCGAGGCCAGGACCGCGGCTAGGACCGTGGCCAGAGAGTTTTCACAGCTGCCTCGAGCAGAAGGTGCTCCAGTCTATATTTACACCTCTCTTTCGGTTTTCCGGCTTCCTCATTTCCCTTAATGGCCAGTTCACGGAAGTTCGTTAATGTGTAAACTGACTTATTATTAGAGCTAGTAGCTCGCGCAGAAGCGGCTCTTCGAATATGGCTCGTTGGAGGAGGTTCTACCGAGGGATTTTTGGTTACTCGAGGGGATCGATTCGCCGAGAGATCGATACGCTACCAACGCGACTCGAATTCGTGACTTCTCCACCCCGGAGTTGGTGGGCTGCGGGGAAACAGGCGCCATGGAACGAGAAAACGATCGATAACCCTATGGAACGCCCCCATTGTCGAGGAGAGAAAGGAGGAGGACAAGAGAGGAGCTAAAGAGAGAGAGGAAGAGAAAGACAGAGAAAGAGAGGGCTCTTCCTTCTGACGGCCGATTCAGAGAGACCCCGCGCCTGAGAAAAGCTCCTTTTAGCCTTCTTCGAGCCGCGTCTCGGCTCTCGACAAGTTGGCTGGAACTTTGATAAGACCGGAAAGAAGAAAATAACGTCTGGCTCGCTGGAAAATATTTCTGCAGCAGGAAATCAAACCTGACTTCTCACCCAAAGAATAAGTCGTATAATCGAACTCTTCCTTTGATCCATGACACCCGAGAGCTTTATCGTGCGTTCTGCTAGAGTTGATAGACCAACCAGTACACCAGCTTCGTGGAGAAACTGGTTCAGTTAGACGTTCGACCGCTCCCAATCGATGCCACTTGCCCGAAGCTATCGTAACTGCAACTCGTCGTGGTATCAAGCTCCCGGAAGAGGTTACACTTTGCTGCGGAGATACCAAAAGGGTGCGCTTTTGAAAGAAGGCTACGTACAGGGTGATTCAGTGACTTGTGACCAAACTTAAATCACGTATTTTATGAGTCAGTAGAAGTAGAAGAATTCAATAGCAAAAAGTTGAAAACTCAACCCTTTCCAAGATATGAGCACTTGAAAGCTGAACGGGTCTTTTTGTAGAATGTAGGGAAGGGCCAGAGCCCTTTTTTCCAATCTGGAAAAATATATAAACAATATGAAAATTAGTCTTAAGTTACGTAATTATGCATTTTTCTTGGTCGAGTATGCAGTTTCTCTATGAACCCCCCACATTTCCAGGACCGAAATGAATCAGAGACATTCTGTGATGTATCCTAATAAGTATCCAATCATCAAAAGTTGAATTTTCTTCAAAATGTGGTCAGGATAAATCATAGACAATTTTTGGGTAGAGATGTTCAATCCCAGGTTTATGTATATGGATTACTAGTCGCGATTTTTCCAGCTTCCTCGTTGATAACGATTGCGCTAACGCGCAAATTTTTTTCTCGGAGGTTACTGCAAATGCATGTGCAACCGGCTGGAAATGATTGCGGGAGTGGCTCGTCACTGACGGAAAGAACAAACGACCATCCTATGGTGGTGCTTTTTCTTTGGTCTTTCTTGCTCTTTATTTCTACCCGTCTTTTCTGGTCTGCTTCGAGAAAGGGGTGCGTTTAAGAAAATTACTCCTCGAACTCGTCTTTGTTTCACGGTGAACCGCCCACACGTGCTGACGCCCCGACTTATCGTACTTGGTCTTTTTTTCTTCTCTTTCATCCTCGAACTTTCCATTTCGCCAAACACTGAGGTTCATCCTCGGATCACGTCTGAGAGTAACAAGGAATTTTGATTCGACTGTTCCGTGCGTCTTTGAAGGATGCTCCTTTGGTGCAGGAAGCACCAAAGAACTGTTTCCACCACAGTGGCAGTTGTTAAGTCGGTTTTACCTCGTTTTAGTATCCAATATGAGTGCATTCGTATGTACCTCTTATTTATATCGACGTTCGTGAGGTTTAATGTACTTGCATATCTGATCAGCGTCTTTATAGTGAGTAGCGAGTTGCATTTCCTACGTGGCGACCAATCTCTTCCTGGTTCTGGTCTCTTCGCCCGGTTTAAGTGGGCGTTTACGGTTTTCTAGTTTATTTAAATTGATATGGCCTGATCTATCTTCGTATCGGAGTATATTCGCTGGCTATTATCGAGATACTATCCGACATCCCATTCTCTTAAAAGATTTCTCGGTTTCTTTTGCCCAACTCTCAGTACTTACTCGCTCATCTTCTCTCGTTTTACTTCACACGCAGCTGTGGTATAATCCCAAAGAACAAGCATGGTTGGAAATAGTGGGCGTAAGAGAATTGCATTAACTTATTTATTTCCGAACGAGGAACGTTTCATCGATGTTTCGACACTTCCACTTCCGTTTCGCCTTTCACTTTTGTCGATGTTGTCCTACCGTTCTGCTCTCCTCCTCGCAGTTTATCATTTCGCGAGCCTCTTGGCTCGTAGTCTTCGGGATACTTTTCGCAAGAGGTACGCGAGTGCCAGAGCTGGCCATTCGTCATTTGCATTTTTCCTACGCTAAGTATCGCTTGATTTAGTGCTACGATCGCGGGGGGAAAAGAAAAAAGTTGGCTTACGAGTTTTGACACACCCTACCCGTTGCCTTATCAGGCGCGTTGACGACCCAATGGGGCGGGACTCGTGTGCCTACGCGAGTGAGCGTAGGTGCACCCTACAGGTAGAATCGTGAAATCGCCTTTAACACGTTCAGTCCTCCGTCTACCACATCTGTTACACTCGCAGCCTCATTTTCGCCGTAATCGATGTTTCCGATACACGCAGACGGATAAATTGGATATAGGGAAAGATGTATAAAAAATACAAGCCGGATGTTGTTTTTTTGAATTATTTATTTGGTGACACGTTTTGGAGATTTTGCACTTAATGGAGGTATAATTAAGAAGAAATAAAGTGTCTTGGGACACCTGGGATTGGGAGTGTACCCTTAATAGTGTCTGGTCGATGATGCACTAGCGTCAGGATTGCAAACACCGTGTAAATAGAGCTATCCGAGTGGACTCTGGAAATTTGAGCCGGGTGGAAACCCGGTTCGCGCGATTACTCGAGCAATACCTTAAGCAGCTCAACGTTCGAGGTTCTTAAGAGAGGAGGATCAGGTCGAACTGTGTGGGAGGGAATCGAGAAATTGAAGCCGCTTGCAATGAGCACCTTGTATCGACCCCCGATTTCGTTGGCATAATACATCGAGAAGATCGTTGCCTAAGGTGTTGAGTTGCCGGGGTATTACAGCATTTTATATGGTATAATTATATGGTATAATTCCTTTTTCTAAAATGTGACTGAATTGAACTCTTTTTTTTATCGACATCGAATTTCCGGCCTTAAGATCATATGCCGGAGCTATTTTCAGTGGGAACTGAATTCAGTGATACCCTGACGAGTGTGTGGGACCCTAGACAACGGATGGTAACCGGGAGGAAAAGGGAGATTTCGAGTCTCTCGTCAACGTCCGATCCATCGGGTGGATAATCAGGCTTAATTAAAACGATTATTCCCGTAAATCGAGCGGCAACGAAAATGCGGGCTTTCGAGCGCTTTCTTCCCTTTCAACCAATTACGTTTTACGAGCTCTGAGAGCGAAGGGTGCCCTCCGCACCGGAGGAGAAACCCCTCTACGCGATTGAGGTTTCATTCGGAGCGAGGGGTAGCTTTTAGCCGAGTGCTTTTGGATGCCCCGCCGCGAATTATTTAGGAATCAAAGCGATCGGGCATCCTCTGCTGAGATTATCATTTTTCGCATTCCATATATGTATCCCTATTCATTTCTTCTTTTAATCCTGGACACACTAGTTTAGAGAAGATTACTCTTTCCATCTTTATCTATTTTTTTGACATTATCGCTCTTAAACTGGTATGCGCGACTATAAAGATTAATAAAACTAATGAAAGTAATAAAATCGAGGAAACGAATGATAATTTTCAAGGGGAAAAGAGACAGACGAATCTTCCTCGCAATTGGATAACGGCGACACTCAAACTTTTTTAGACAGCTAGATCTACAATAACTTTTTCAATTACGCTGGCACCGTGGTAGCCAAGTTGAAGGTGCGAGTGTAAAACTACTCGGGGAAACTAAATAGCGAGCATAGTCGAACGCGAGGCGATCCTGGAAACGTATGTGTTTCGAGGAGGTTTCAAAAGGTAGTAGCGGTGATTTGCGGGTGAAAATTCACCTTGAGCTCGAATAGAAGAACGGCGAGCCTGGTCTAGTAATTAACGGAATTAGCAGGAGTCAAAGGGATTTCAGGTGCTTTAGGAAAAGCTGTGCCGGAGGCTGCGAAACCCAGTTGCCAAGCGACATTTTCTCGAGTAAACGTTGCGCGTTGCGTTGCCCTTAGTCGGGTCTCTGAGCCGCGAAAGAGAAGATTAAACCCTGACCTTTTTCGCTTTTTAGCCTGACACCTTTCGTGTCAAAGGTCTTCGATGCGAGCATGTTAATTCTTGAATGGTGTGCTCCTTTGGAAAGTGTCGTTGGCATGGTCTTAAATTTCAAGTCGATGTTAAAGACACGATCCTCTCGCAGTTCGTAAGAAACCCAGGGATTAACTCTTTGATCATGGTGTACTTTGATAGATAACTATCTTCTGTAGATTTCGTAGCATGAATTTTGCTCGTTAATTAAATCCCACTGACAAGAAAAGGTGGAGATTCATACTGCTTTGGATATCTAGATTTTATCAGGTACAGAACATCTGGATTATTCATCCAATTATTATATCAATTTGGTAAAATAACGAATTTGCTGCTTCTAGTATAATTAATATCCGAATGCGTGGATATAAGATGCCTCTTGAATAAACATATTATTGCACACACAAGAGCTCATACATATACATATACATATATGTCTTTTACAGTAAGGGAATTAACTACTTACTTTCTAATAATCAGTGAATTATTATTCGTGCCGATGCCGAGTCTTTGAAGAAAGTAATTTTATAGACTCTTAGGTTCTCTGATATTCAATGCAATTGCCCGTAACATAAATAAATTCAGGTATCCTCAATAGTTTTCTCCATTTATTATTAAAGCATAATATTGCAGTACAAGTACTGGATTCAAACCGACTGGAAGTGGTTTCTTGATACTTGCTTCGTGTAATGTACATTTGCATAAAGTGCCAACTAAACTTCCGGAATTTGAATACGTTTATTTCGCAATCCATTATTTATCATGATAATTCCAATCGAATTTCAACGATTTTGTCTTAATAAATTCCAAGTAAAATTCCGGTTTTTAATTTTATTACGGTAGTATGATTCCAGTACCAATTTTATTCCCTGAATCACTGCTAAAAATGAATGCACATCAATCTTCTCTAATTTTACCATTGACAGACTAACAGTCTGTGTTCTGAAATATTTCCATTCCGCTCGCAGAAAGCAAGAGAGAAAACATAGAAGGTAGCTTTCAGAATCGAAGTGGCCAATGCTAAAGTGCAGTCCTATAAATTTTGCGGCTCAACAGTTGTTGGCCGAGCAATAACAGTAATTGCTACCAAAGGAAATGTAATTGGTGACTTAACGGTGGTGCGTGGCATATCGTAGTGCTCGTTAACTTATCGATTTTCGTCCGCTTGCTTCTCTTTTCCACTCTTTTCCTCTTTCTCTCCTCTCTGTTTCGCGTGCGTTGAGGAGGCGCACAAAGAATCCCGGTATGCAACCAGCAAACATCGTGCTTTCGGCGCACGTGTGCCGCATTTGCGGCGTGGCATAGCGCGGGACTTTCATTCGCGAGGCACTTTCCAATTCGTTTGACATAAAATTAACATCACCACCAATAATTTTTCCACCGCGATTATTCTGCCCCTTTGAACACTTTATTTCTTTTGGTGTACTTATAAAAATGTTAATTCCGACTGGTAGCTTCAGCCTGCTGAATCTTGATCGGGATTCTTCGATACATTGACTGGTACAATGGCCACCGGTAACTGTAATTCGTGCTCTTTTTCTAGCTCCTTACGAGCCGTATAATTGTACTTCTGTAACTACCGGTATTTGTCAGGAAAATATTAATTATCGCATCGGTAAAGTAACCGAGGATTCCTGAGAAAATATTAAAAAAAAGGGATTGAATGATGTAAGGAATACGTGGTGAGGCTTGCCAAATTGAAAATAAGTATCTGGTCATGTTATTTTCTTGGTTCTGTCGTCCAGTGCTTCCTAGATCAGCAATACGTAGATAGATATCGTGTTTGCCCACGCAAATCTGTCGCCTTAATCCTCGGCAAACACCTACTTCCTTAGGTAGCTTGCTAACAGTATTGGTAGGTATCCCAGCCAATCATTCCGCTGTTTGCCAGCATTTTCCTCGCGTCGTCGTGATAGTAATTGGCGAATTTTCGCCTCGCCAAGCGAGTGGTCAAGGAAATCTATTTCGATTGATTTATTCTGTTCGTTTCTCGCGATATATCTTTACAACATCGTTAAGGCAAATAGGAGAAAGAGCTGCGAGAAAGAAGATGAACGTAGTACAGAGCGTAAAGCTCGTAAGTGAGTTTGCGAAATCGATAGAGCCGCGTGCGCCTTAAGCGGCCGCTGGTGGCGCAAATGAAAGGATACATGCATCTCGCATTAAATACATACTATCCCCACGCGTGCTTTCGTATATCTGCATGTCAAAGGGTTGAAAGAGGAAGCGAGATAGAGTAAGCTCGCGAGAGAGAAGTGTGTTGACTGTGGCACACGTGATTTGCGGGGGCTATGCGTGTACAGAGTAACTCTGTGCTCTTGAAATCGCCCGTTTCTCTGTCTGTCCGTTCATCGCCGTCCATTTTCCCCTTCAGAGATCCGAAGAGAATCGATCGAGCGAGCAGAGGAGGAGGAGGAGGAGAAGGAGGAAGAGGAAAAAGAAGAGGAGGAGGAACCGCTGGCTCTCTCGGAGTCAAAAAGCACTCGCTGAGCTTCGAGGGACAAGGAGCTTTGCTCTCTTGGAGTAGGTGCCTCCCCGGGATTGCTCGCAAGCCTTGCTTCAAGGAAACCAAGCTTTCCCATTAAAATTTCAGCTTCCTTTAATCTGCCGCGCCCATACACGCTCGTACACCGTGCACACGCGTCCAACTGATCGGATTACTTAAGGGTAAGTTATTAACGTTACTTTTACTCGTACAGTCGAACCTTGACAGTTCGACTCTGTATAAGTCAAGAACTGTTACAAGACAAAGTTTTGCCTCATTTCGATTTACACTTCGCTTTGAAAACTTCTCTTTGAATTTCGAGGATTTCTCGTGTATTTAGATCCCAAAAAATGACATTACATCATACATGTAACGTGCACAAACACGTCAAGTACATATAGCACAGTGGTACTGTGCATTATTATCAGTACAAGATAGAACATTATACTAGTACTATATCTTGGTTTTATGGCATAAAAAAGTAGTGAAATTAATGCCTGCCAAGTATGTGCACCAAGGAAATCTTGAATCATATAATATTTTCTATTACTGAAATTACGGAAACAGATTTAAAAAAATACTTGCATACTTTACGTAATCTACAGGTTACGAGTGTTTATAAATACAGTAAAGGTAGTGCACTTGTACACGTAGTATTCTCTGACGTAAAGGGTTATATGCAACATGTTATATGCCGCGACGCCCCATTTTGGGATATTCTTTTACCTTCGTAATTCGGACTTAAAAGAGTTTATCATCGATGTCTCTATAATTTCAAAGTGTTGAACTTTGCCGTATCCGATAATTTTATAGCTCGAAAATTATGGTTCTTCCCTTGAGATTCGAGTTACCAAGACTTAACTATATTCGCCGCGCGTGTCGGCTTCGCGACGGTCCTTCTCGTATTTCCCCTTCGCTCGAATGTCTAATCGCGAACACTCCCCGGCAGACACGATGGAATTTCCAAGGGTTGATCGCTGCGAAACTGTCGAATAGAGGAATTCTGGTGGTATCATAGATTTACCGAGTCTCGGAGGAAGTTAGCGTCTCGGCAGCTGTGCGTCTATCCTCCAAAGTTTTTACCATCAAGAATTTTCCTATCATCAGGAGCTAAATTCAATTGGATTCTTTAAGTACAAAGATATTGGATATAAAAAAGTAGTAAGTTTTTCCTTAAAAGCTAATTCAAATGATATTCCTTTACTGTTTGTAAATTGAAGCGAGGAAATCAGATTCGATTCGGATCGAAAATCGAGCTTGTCGCAGACGTAACCGAAATTTAGATGAATGATATCACGAATGCAGAGGAGTGTACAGGTAGACGAAGGTATTCGACGAAAGCAAGTCGTCGTGCCGAGTGGATGGCAACGGAATGAACTTTCCGTCTCTCTCTCCTTGGAGTTGAGCGCATGGGCCTCCTGTAATTAATGAAGTTACGCTAATGCAATAATACGCCTTGGTGTGGCATGGCGTGGCAACGTTCTGGTAGCGCGTTCACTCGCTCGCTCGCTCGCTCACGATTCTCCTCGTTAACAGCGCTTCGTTGGCAGCGATTGTCATTCGAGGGAATTCAAGAGCCCGTCATTACCGTGTAAACCGGCCGATTTTCTGTTTGCTCTGCTGGAACGAGGAGCCAGAGTGAAGGCAGCTACCGAGATTTTCTACCCTTTTCTACCTTTACAGAGAAACTAGAACCGAAAATTACACGCGTTTTTAAATTCTGTTTCATCGTGTGACACGTGTTTTCTTTAGTTTGTCAAATCTTTGATCAATCTTTATCTTGTGGAAAGTTGGTTTACGCGTTGACTGTGTCGGTCGGCATGATAATATTTTTCAAAATATTTGCGTGCTCGCGAATAATTCAATCACCCTGTATAGCGCTCGCAATGAAAGTATTAATCGATAGCAGATTAAATTATCACAAGGTTGCATGAGTCAGTGTAGACGCTCATTAGTCGCGGGCGGAAGATTCTTCGGGGTTATCTCACTTCCGACATTGATTTGTTTATCGAGAGTTTATGCGCGCATGAGAGAGACATAGAGAGAGAGAGAGAGCGCGTTTTATCGAGGGTGAAAGAGGGGAGGCAGCAGACGCGAAACGAAGCATTTCCGCGGGTGTGTCGTTCAATCGAGCCGATACCTGGCCACACCTGCCAACAATGGACCAATCCAGCTCGAACCAGACGTGCTACGGTTTCGTTATTTCCCGTAGAACCCTCGTCCATAACGAATCTCTATGTTGTCGCTTGGTCAATTCGGTTTTTGGCAACTCAAGTATTCATGGTAGATGCAGCTAAGCGAACCAATCATAGTTAAATACACTTATAAGTCACCTTTTCCCGGTATTTTTTTTTTTTCTCACTGTTCATAGGTAGATACGGTTTTATTTGCAAGCTGATGATTGAAGTATTAAAATTGTAGTATTAATAAATACACATGAACATTTTCGGACCGACTGTTGTTCGAGCGAGTTTTATGCAATTGACGATACTGTAAGGCTGGTTTATCAGGATTATACACATTATACACACTCTCTAATTAAGTTTGTTAATCACGGGATCATTTGGAAGGTACCGCAATAACGCGAAATCTCTACACTACTGGTGTAGATTTATCGTGCCGGGTTAACACTGGATTCGCGGGTCGCTCAGGACTCCGTTCATTTAGTTTGCAAGCAGGGCCATGGGTCACAATCCAATGCCGAGTTAATCAGCTATGAAACGAGTCTTTCCATTGATCTTGTTAAGCAATGCATTTGGATTAACGCGAATAGTCAACTACAAATAGAAAATGTTTATTTTTCATCCAACTAACATTCTCATTTCATCAACCAAAGTTTCCTGGTTTTCATCAGTAATTTCCAATCCTTTCGATCTGATTCGCCAATTTCTCAAATTAGCTATTAGCTTAATGAAATTACATACGTTACATGCTAGTCAATGAAATTATCCAACTTCTATGTTACCTGGATAGTTATTTACCGAGCTCACAAAAGCAGAGGTATAATTCCGATCAATTAAAAAAACCCACCACTGCAAAATAATCAAGTATCATGTTTTAAGAATTCTTTCAACACACCGGTTAGAAACTACTGGCATGGATGACAGTAATCATACAGAGGGGTACTTATTAAGGCTCGTTCCACGGGACGTATCCGTAATAGATGATTGATCTGTCGTGCATATGCGAACTAGGTTTACAATTGGCGAGCCACATTCCATCCCACGGTAATCAGTGCTTGGCCATCGTCGATTCGAATTGATGCCATGACGGCGATCCGCTTGATCCCGTCGGTTCTTCTCCGCCTCATCCACCTCCTCTTCCTCCTCCTCCGGTTTCGTGTTCCGTTTTCGAGCAAAAGGTCAATGCTACTACACGCGGCAGATCGGTCCGTTGCGTCGTGTCGCGTCCCGTCGCGGTGGTAGTAGCAGTAGTAGCAGCGCCGGTCGCTTGCTATTGATTTACGAATTCTAGGTCGCAGCACCGCCGACGGGCCATCCCTCGCCTCCCTCACTCCATTGTTCGATCTGCCTTGGAAACGACTGCATATTGTATCCGGCTGGCGGTTACCTCTTCTCTCTTCTTTTCTCTTCTTTTGGCTTAGTTCCTGCGAATCTTCATATACCTGGCAAACCGCTCAAACATGCCTGGAATAGTCCCAGATATTAGTATTAACAAATTTACGGAAGGATTCTTCGTTGGAATATAATCAAAAAAGTTCTGATGGGGAATTATGATAACTAGTTCGGTTTTCGAGTTAGAGTCATTGGATAGAGCGAACTGCTTGAATTAGGTTAGCATTCCTTTGGACCAACAACAAGATGTTTAGATAGTTTCTAATACTGTTCTATAATAGTTCCCAATTGCAGTTTATCGAACTTTAGCCTTGTATTCAGGGTGACATATTGTTCATGTTCGAACAGTCGACATAAATTTTGAGGAGGTCAGAGGGTCACAATGGTAAGGTACAGAAAGGCTTGTTTCAATGTTGCAAGTAATCATGTTCAACGACACATATAGATACTATGTAACAATGAGCCTGTTATCAAAATTATGTCTACTAACAAGTGACAACATGTACTTCTCCAATTGATGGTTATTCCATCGAAATTTCATCCAAGAGACGAAATTACCAAAATTTGTAATCCTTTCGCTACAGTCTCCTTTCAAGATTTAGCAGTCGATTCAAGCGAGATAAAAAGGGACACGGGAAAAAGATACTGGCGTACTCAGGGTACAGAAATGGTACCGAGAGCGATGAACGGGGGTTCAGTTTCTAGTGGTGCAGTGGCTGCTTCAAGCGAGATTCGAAATTGGTTTCGTGGGCTTCGGCAAAGTGGCTCATTTTGCCAGGCTGCACTCGAGTGAGCCTTGCCTATTTATGTTTTCGCGTGGCAACTGGCTGCTATGCCGCGGGATTTTCGCTGGCATGAAGGAGCTCGATCCTACTCTCGCGAAAGAACTACACTGCATACACACATGTATTCCGCCAACCGAGCAAAACTAGCACGACGGATCAGTGAAACTTGTATCGGTATTAATTACGCTAACGAACTTGATCGACCGGCGAAGAATATGGCTCATGGTCTCTTGGCGCAATTCGATCTTGGTATTACACCGACACGTGTTTTGTCAATTGATAGCTAGAGATCGTGTTTCTCAAAATTCCGTCGTGGCTTCGTCGTATCGCCAGTCACAAATCGCTTAACCCTCGAAAGGTCGACTAGAAACTGTGCCACTGCATGCGGATCGTCGATGACTTTTGCATCCAGGAATAAAATTATTATTTGTTGAGGTAAATTCAAATTTATACAAAACTCTACATCTAGTATGATATTTCTTTATCGAGGCAAACACGGAAAACTAACGGAGTTTGAGGTACATTGAGGGGTAGGTTCTACCCTATAATAAAATTTTGACCAGGTATCCAGCGAGGGGTACAAATAGCCGTGACTCCGATGCCTCGATGGTCACTTGTAAACGAGACGCTGTTAGGTTCAATAGATACCGCATAGACTACGATTTCTTTCTTGTATAACGTTTATAACATATTTTTGAATATAATCTCTTATTTGCACATTTCTCCACGAGTAAATATCTTTCACATCTCACATAACCTCAACATTATTCATTCGTACTTTCAATCTTCTGGTTTAATAATTTTTCTGAATATCATTTATGAGTTTAGGAAAATAAAAGTATACGAAGATGAATGTTTTACGAAAATAATATCGCGTAACTCGTTTCTTATTAGATACGTTACTATGACAAACGTTCACTTAAGGACACCGGTGTAGAACTGCGAATGCAAATTGCATAGGAAACACAAGGCATGCCGTAACCGCATTATTGGAGGCGGTACCCACGCCTCTAATGACTCCCTTGCCCAGTAAAATGTATATGCCAGGCATTTGGACCTCATTATCATCGGCGCGTTGCGTCAGGCGACTCGCTCATTCAAAACAAATTGCTTGATTATAATTGCGCTACCACTGAGATTCGCGATCCCCGGCTAATTGCTTTTAATTGCTGTTACCCGCGCACATGGCATTAATGATCCGACCAACTAATATGCACCAGCTTTCCACTGGATTTGCGACATACATTCATCTACCTCTAGTCTTCTTTTTTTGCGGGTTGTAACATTGAAAATTAAAAGCCAACTGAAATTACGGTTGGACGGTGTCAATGATTTAATTCGTAGATTTCGAAATGGAATTGAATACTTAACAGGGTGTATTGGATTGTGGCACGTGATCCTATCGTTTCGGTGGCCCTCTCCCTCAAGTCTGACACGCGACCATTCCCCATTGAGCTCTCCGTTACAAGCAAACATATGTCATGAGCAAAACAATTTTGCAAGCCATTATTTCAGCGTTTCCAGACCGCGAGCGTCATACTCGCACGATTCTCATTTCCACCTTACTCTGGAGATTGCCCAGTCAATATAAATATTTGCTTCTATCGAAAGTGAGATTTATTGATGGTGCACGATCGCTTCTGATGTGATGTATGGGGTTCCAAGGTATTGGGATCAAGTTTCAGGCACATGTAATATTCATCAAAATGAACTACTCTTAAAAATTGACCAATATTAGATTAATAGTTTTCAGGAGACATATAAGATGTCTCGATTGTCTTATTATATTTTATCTTAGATCTATATAATTTATCGTCATAGTTTATCAGTGTTTTTAATACTGTTTCGATGAGAGTTACAAGCTCCTGATGTTTGGTACGAAGCTTTTCAGGGGTCCTGTATAAATAATTACCATAATGTGATCTCCGATTGGGCCATTATGGGTGATCGATAAAGATTAGACTTTAGTGGTACCTATCACCCTACTAGCTTTTCCCCAATGGTATCCTGATTCATCTGACACCCTTGTGCATCGGACCCTCTGACTAATAGTTATCATCATGACCCTTCTCTCGTTTCTCCTATTGGCTCAATCAGTTGCATTCGTTGAAAGCGAATTCTGCATAATAATTACGAGACTTTGCACGCCGGTGCAAAGAGCTATCAATTTCGCTGAAGAATTGAAAAATATTTTTACCTTTGGGGTTTGCTCGATTAAATACCGGTTTTAGAAAAGCGATCTTCGCTCTATGTCTCTGGTCTCTCTCTCTCTCTCTCTCCTTCTCTCTGCCACTTGAGTGCAAATGACAAAGAAGATCGGTTCATCTGCATTTTGTTTTCATTGAATTCTCGATCCTCCTCGATCTCTTTGTTGCGCGTATGCATAATGCACGGTGACTGGAAAGCTCTCGATCGGGATCTGAAGCACGTATAGAGAGAGACAGAGAGAGAGGTAGAAGTTGTGCGCTACGTACACGCATTTGTGTGTATTTGTGTGGTACATACATGGTCCACGTTTGCCGACCCACGAGGGACGACTTCCACGCTAAATCGTAGGTGTGCAGGGTGCATTATGCGTGCATTGTACTCGAGTACCTGGCCATCCGCTCGTTCAAGGCCCCCCCTTTCTACCATTCTCATTATTAACGCCCGTGTCGCTTTATCCACACATCACGATGCAATTTTATCCTTTGTTTTTTACCGATAAAAATGCATCCTTACAAAGATATCTTCGAACTGTGAATTTGTATGAAGAATATCTTCGATCTTCAATCTCCTGATTTATGAGAAAATAGCAGAGAAGACAATTAGTGTATGGAAAATGTCATTTTCCTTGCTGATTGTCTCTCCGATCGAGCGTCCGATGAAAATCGGTTCGCGTGTAGCGTGAAACGAGCATAATCAAAATTGAGAAGTGTTGCAGGGAGAGACTTCGTGACTAATTATCGCTGAAAGTCACGTTTGCGGTCCGGCAGTGGTCAACCGGCGATGATTGGTCGCAGGTTACCCTGGTTGCGACGTTTCTCTGGCACAATGACCCTGTTCTATTATCGTCATTTAAACTTAACGAGGCTTTGTGTTCCTTTCTCTTTCGTTCTCTCTTTCTTTTATTCTCTTTTCATAGTGCATAGTATATCCGGACTGCACCGATGACTTCGCGATGCACGGCACAGATTTGAAGCCTCTCTTTAAGCGGCAATTAGCTCGCTTAAGCGATGGAAAAAAGGGGCCCATCGTCGTTAACGAGATAAAGCGATACTTTGACGCTCCTCCGTCTTTCTTATTGATCATTCTGTCGCTGTTTCACTGTCTTGGTTTTTCTCGTCTGGCGTCCTTCCGTCTGGCTTGGATCGTGCATTCAGATTTTTTTATTCTAGTAGACGTATCTTCCAGTAGCATCCCGTTTGGTTGAATAGTCCAGTTTAACTTTTAATTGCACTTGTGGAGGATAGTAACTGTTGGCGAATCGCTGCCGTTGCTAAGGAGCGAGTATTTTCTTTTTTGGAAACTAGTACATAATGAGGATACATATGACGATCGTGTCCTAAATCTGATGAAAAATATAAATTTCTCTTTTATTATTATATTTTATTATCGATGAGTAAACATTTTTTATTAAACAGATAAAGTTATGTGAACGATATTGCTGATAACTTTTCCATAATTACATATAAGTATTTTATAGTACCATTTAGCCCAGATACAACGTGTTTCACAAATTGTTACCATTTGGCGTAGTGCCGCATGACAATAAAGCATTCTTAATTGTGCGGGATCACTGTAGCGATTATCGGATAGGTCAGCCTCGACGGTTCATTTAGCTCTCAAGCGGATCCCTATTCTCCTCGATTATGTTCCTACCAGTCGGCTTCACTCAGGCCTATGTGGGGAGGTTCGCGCACAATTAAGCTCGATTCTTCGCCACGACACTTCCGATGGGACTTTTGATTCCACCCTTTCAACCTTTCCGCGGATTGATTGAAAAACCGAATTGGATTCGGCGCACCCGTGGCGCGACGCAGGATTCACTCTTTGAAATTCAATGGAAATTGATTCGTGGCTCGGGCCTTTCGTTCGGTTCGAGTATCTTCTCACTTTAGAGTTTGAAATGCGTTGTGATTGTGAATTTCCGGAGCTCCCTACCATTATAATATAATTGTATCCAATGCTTGGAGAACGAATTTCTACAATAATAATATTTCGTCCAATTTATAGTAATTTCTTGCAACGTTAATGCATAATGATTTCTACATATATTGAAAATCAAATAGAATTTTAAATAATGAAATATTTTCCACATACATAGTTCGACATGCACTCGCTATCCACGTGGGTCAGCAGTACTATCAAGTGCGTATACTCCATACCGAGTACATAAAGAGTGTTCTCTATAAATACCAGTTTCCTTCGCACCTGGCGAACGAGCTGCATTTATTCACCGAGAGGTAGAAACTCGCTTCCCGATAAAACTCCACTGTTATTCGAGTACCATTTCTCTTCTGACGCTTCTCTAGTCTGCATTTGCACCTACAGTCGTCGCAGGTATGTTTTCCTTGAGGCAACCACGGTTTCCGAAGATTATACGCCTGCTCGCGTGATCCTCTTCCATTGTTTTCCTCTCTGTTAGTGTTCTATTGACGTCAGTCACCAAGAATCTTGCTCCTTACGACACGAACACTCCTCAAATTCATCCCTTTCGTACTAAATATGTTTTGCTCAAGGTAGACTCATTAAAACAGTACCTGTGTTAAAGAAACAAGAAGAATCGTTAGCAAAGTGTTATTTTGCAGTAGCCACTACGATAAGTGCATAAATGCACGTATAACACGGAAAGAGTTTGTATCTTGATAGCGCGAGAACTCTGGCCCGGAACAAATCGTTATACTTCAAGAGTATATACAATATGAATGTATACTTTGCAAATATCGTGCACTCGTTACCTATGATTTCTATCTACCTTTAGATTCCTGATAGTCACTGATGAACGAAAAGAAATATTTAATCGAAGCTCCTTTTTTCTTTTTCATCCAATTTATCATTTCAGTGATTACGAATTGGACAAGCATTCCGTGGTATACTGCACATTGAAAAAATTCAATTATATTAATTGTTTACTGAATGAAATACATTGACGTTAATCGTTGCTGGTTTTATTGTTAATTAAGCGTGTCGAGATCAATGCGCCTGATGGGAGGAAGGCAAGCTTGCGTTAAATTTAATACGCACGATTTGCAAGTCGAATTTTGCGATCGTGATCCTTTCCATCGAGTGGATGTTAAACGATGCGGAGGCACCGTAATTCATTGGCTCGCTCGCCAGGAGAACTTTTCTTTTGGTGCTCCTTATCTCGCGCGCCGTCGTAAAGTACGAGAACGAGTGCTAATTACCGCGTTGCTGATGTTTCGAAAGAGATTTCTCATTTTCGTAATAACGCCAACTCATCGCCGTCATTGTATCCGTGGATCATTTAAATCCCGATTTTATTATTTCGAGTAACAACATATTTGGAAGCTTGATCCATAACATAATTTAACACATTTTTTCTAATGCACATATTTGTATCATATAGTAAACCCGTTTTTACGATTAAACGGAAAGTTGATTTTTGATCCAATTTTCGATATTGTCATGCATATGAACATGAATATTAAATATTCGTAACTCCTTAGACTGCAGTGTGTCGCGATATATTCCATTGCGGACGGTGTACATCGGCGTTAGATAAACCTCGCGCCTCGGTTTTCCAGTTGTATCGATGCCAACGATCCGCGTGGGAATACGCTTATGATGTAGGACTATGTTGCAGGTGTATCTAGTGTACATTGTAGTATAGCGTAGCGTTGTGTAGGTACTCGGATACTGGCACGATACGCACGATCGATGCTCTCCAAGTGCAGTTACGTGTGTAACGGTCCATCTCTCTTTCTATCGTCGCCGACACTTGGTCGCATCTGGAAATATCCTCGTCTGTTATTTGTGAATGATAATTCGATCGTGCTTCTCTCAAATCGCTCTAAACTCTATATTCTGTCTTCGTGGCACGAAAGCATGTATCCAAAGTTACATTTTATTTTACAAGATATTAAAGTAATACAAATAATAATATAGATAAAAAAAAAGGTTTGGGATCACGACGATTGCGATGATAAAATTGAATTTAATTACAAGATGAAGTGACGATTTTGTGAACATTGTGAGATAAATAGCTGTTAGTATTTTCACATAATATGTCTTAGCGGCACATCGAAGCGGTTGAATTCTTCCTTCGTGGTCACAAGTTGATCGTTCTGCACTGTTACGAGCTCGTTCGTGCGTGAACGCTGCTTCTCTCCGGAGAAACCCTTGGCTGCATCCTCCCCGAGTCTTTGGGGAGTTCACGATGCCTTGAATGCCCGTGAAATCCTCCAACAATGACCCACTTCGTATTCATGCCTTTCTCGTGTCACACTCCAAAGCGATTGGCTCTATCGGTTGAACCTTTTCTTCATTTTTGAAGAATCCACCCAGCTTATTGTTGCGCGACCCTTTTTCCATCATGCACAATATGCTCTACAATATTTTACTTTTCCTTGAATCTCTCTGTATAAAAATATTCCATAATACTTGAAAATCTACATTTTAACAATCTCGCAGAATTTCTTCAAGTTCTGTTCGAGAAACATTGATTGAGACCCAACGATGTTTGAGAAGTTGTGACGACTAGTTACCAAGTGGGCGAAAACTTTTATTACGAGTCGCGTTTCTCTCCATTGTAATTGGCCGAAATGTTCTCGAGAGTGAACTCACGTTGGGCGGAGTACATGTTCGGTAGAGAAGAAAGGAAGAGAAGAAGTGAAGGTGGTCACAGGGTCGTTGGGAAGATACGCTTGGATTTCTTGCGCCACAGGATCACGAGAGGAGCTCAATGCTGGCCAAATATGGCCAGGAATGCGCCCAAACATTGATTGAGATTAAAAGAAAGCATCTCGCCTTCGAAGGAGCTTCGATACTTTGGAGAGATTCTCGAAGGACCACTTGCCCTTTTCGATGCCCGTAACCAGGCTCCTTCTCCCTTTTCCTCCTTTGGGAGCAGACTTCCACTGCATGATAAAAAGGACGAGACATGGACTGAAATCGAAGACGACTTTTTCCTACTTCTTGCGAAAAATCCCTTGCACCATTGACTCTCAATAAATTCCTATATACAATTTCAATTACAAACCTATTCTCTTACAATAGAAATGAACAAATTAAAAGTATTAAATACGAGTAACTAATTCAGTAAACAAAAAATAATACTAGAAACTGAACAAATGAAAAATACGTAATTAGATAAAAATTCTTATCTTTAATTAAACTAAATCTGTAGTTGGACAGTGTTTAGGATTACTATGTTCGCGAACGTTTTTCGCTCTTTGCAAGCAAGTGCCGAGTGCTGGGACTGACGATTGTCGGAAAGGTTCGTCGCTCACGTTCCAATCGACTTCCGGCTTGCAGAAAGCACGTGCTGCGCCTTCCTGCTCTTCGCCTTCCTCTCGTTGTGGCGTAGCGTGATATTCCTTTCAACGTTTTGATAATGCTACTGATCGTGGCTAAACATTATAGTTGAAACAGTTTCAATTTTCTAGATTTCCCTTAAAATAACAATTTTTTCTACTCGCTATGCAACTGACTCTAACTTTCACAGATTTATGTTGATACCGCAATTAATCCGAAATTCAAACGTGTTGTCAATTTATATAGTTAGGATCTTATTGGTCGAGTTAACACTCTTCCACACGCCTTCGATTAATCAGTATCGGTCTCCTCTTCCTTTTAAGGAGCATCTCGTAGCATGCCTCCTCGACAGATACAAAGGCGTCGCGAATTAATTATTCCGCTCGAATTAACGAAGCTCTTCGAGCATCGAGGTCCTTTTGCCCAGTCGAAGATTCCTATCGGCGGTTCGTCAATTAAACCTCTCCACGCAATCGCTCCGGTTTCCCTTTGTTCTGTTCTTGCTGTCTTCTCGTTTCTTTACGCCCTTTGCTACCCTCCTCCTCCTCCTCCTCCCTCGCTTCGTTTTCCTCTTTTGAATAAATTCCTTCTCTTCGATGAAACATCGTCTTCCGTTATCGGAAGTTAATCATTCGTCGTGTACGTGATACCTCTCTTATCCAGTCAAAGAGGAGTTAGCAAAAGTGAAACTTGCGAATAAAGTCCGCGAATTCGTTTATAGCGAGTTGACAACTGTTTAGGTAACTGGATGATGGCTCAATGGTATTAGAAGCAAAATAAGAATTTTATGGAAAGTGAATGTCGTTTAATGAAGTAGTAGTAGTAGTAATAAGTGTGACTCTTAACGCGAATTTGACCATGAAAGAGGATGCAGGGCGTCGAACTATAGGATCAAGGAGACGATATCCCAACTATCAGTTTTTCATCTCGTCCCTGCTGCTTCTTTTTCTCGATTCGTGCCGAATTAATTGTCCTCACGGGGAAGATTCCTCTGGGGTAATTACCAAGTCGATCTCGCGAGGCCTTGCCCGAGGTGACCGGCACGATTATCCAGTCACGACTCGATCTGGAAGCCTCGACTCGCGGGAATCGACATGCAAATGTCTATTTTTTTTTCTTTTCACTGATCGTTTGCGTCACGATGTAATGATTTTTTCTCTTCATCCTTTGATAACACGCAGAGAAAGAAGCATATTATTATCGCGTTATTCCAGGACGTGTCAAGGACATCATATTCTTGGATTTAAAATCCATCGAAGCTGTTCTGGATCTTGAACAAAGATGAGCGATTACATTTTTCGGAAAATTGAGTCTACCTTTGTAGTACAACGAATTATACAATATTGTGACATCTGGAAATATTCGAGTTCCAGTTTTCCAAACTGCGCCTCGTATTTTTTTAAGACTACTGATTCAGTGATCACCATTACAAAACTCATTCAGTGAACCAGATTCCGTGTCGAGTAGAAAAGCTTCTCGTTGCTTTGTCGGAAGAACTATTCGCCCGTGTTCTCTGCATAGCAAATACCGTCGCCTCTTGGCATATCAAATAGGAGAGAGCTATTTTTATTACTGTTTGCACTGAAAACCGAGAAATCTATGGAAAAAATCCAAGATTTTCTTTTGCATAGAGTAATCGGTCGTCTGGTATCTCGAGAGGGGAATCACGAAGATCCCCGTCGGGGGCGTGGATTTCTATTTCGGTTGAAAACGAAATTGATACGCTTCGATAATCCTGTATCGAGGATGTAACGAGATGTACATAGCGTGCTACTGGGATTCGCGATTGTACGGGGCTTACACGTATACACTGGTGTATCTAGAAACGTTGATTTACCTAAAAGTGTCAATCCAAATCTACGCTGTTATTAATACCAGAAATGTTACATTTCTTTTGTGCACATATAACCAATTTCTATAATAACATTTCTATAATAACATTAATAACATAACATTCTATAATAACATCAAATAACACTGATAATTTGAAAAACACTCGAATGAAGAAATTATTATTGTTTTACTTCACTAAATGCAATTCAATTAAATTCGGGAGTTTCTACATTTTATATTTTCTAAGGAAAGAGATTGGAAATTAGGGTTTGCGACTGTCATAACTAGACTGCGGATCTTTATGCAAATATGAATTTTATTATTGATAGAAAATTGTAGCCAGTTGTTTTTAAAACGCGTTATCCACCTTTCTGAAATTTATACACTGCTAGAAACATTTTTAATCGTGTTTTCAGTAATCACCTGTATTTTTTAGAGACTACTGATATCAAATTTTGGCTATTTTGCATAAACATCCGCAGTCTAGTCATGACCATTCAATTTTGCCTGAAACATTTTCCATGGATGATAATAAAGGTAACGTAAATCGAAGTGGTAGTATCCGGTGAACCACCTTATACATACAGTATATGTACATGTATAAAATGTGTACGCTATCGGTGCCCTAGGGTAATCTCATCGACTGCACTCGGCCATTTCCGCGACAGCTACTGTATACCTATACAGGGTGTGCTCCACGAGCATGTATCTCGGAAACAGAATCGCGAATGAACAAATTTTCTTGGGTCTTTTGCTTTCAAAAGGTTTATTGTATTTTTAAGTCGAGTGTTACAAGGGATTTTCTCTGTAATATTTTAAAGGGAATCATGCATTTCTTACTAAAGTTCAGTAATCTTCAATTTACTATCACTCATAATTCACATTTAACACAGCATGAACATCTTTTCATGCGAGAAAGATTTAGTGAAAGCCTGATCCAATGTAGTGACACGTGAAACTAGCAAAGTCACGCGAGATCTATCCGATCAACACCTTTCTACCATTGCAACTCCGATCCCTTTAATTCATAATTATCTACACGGCATGTCATTAAACAACAGGGTATATTATAAAATAATAGATAGCTTTTTTTAAAAGAAAAATTGTGACATTAAAGTAAATACAGAGGTGGATGTACATAGTTAGATTGCTCTATAAACGTAACACCCTGTAGATCCAGATTTCCAGCACCAATGGCAATGGTCTACACTCTACAGTATGTAGTATGTACTGGTGTGTCATGGTTACACGATACGAGTCGGTGGCTCGTGTGCATCGGCTTGGCGTCGCGCGATGCCACCTCGAGCTGGGTCTCTCGCTTTTCCGCGGTGTCATCATTAGCGTAAAATAGAATTCGTCTCGTTCTTAGCTGCATCCGGCGTGCGTGGCTCTTCTCGTTTTATGCGAGTCATGAACCCGTGGGGGCGTTGCCACGCAACAATGTCTTTAAAGCAGCGCGATCTTTTGATACATTGCTTCGATTCTCACGCAGGAATGTACATGTATACTTCCCTTAAAATGATGCATCGAATAATATGGTTTCTTCTTTAATCGTTCGCATCCCCCATCGTGTGTCAAGGGTCTTGCAAGCTTCAATTGAGTACTACCGGGGTATTATGGATACATTTAATTTTGATGCTAGGCAAATATGCGAGGTCCCAGGTTCCTTGGAGAATTCACTGGAAATTTCATGTCTGTTCTTGATGGAATGCAATGTTACCAAGCCTCTATATGTATATTCCCACCCGAAGTACATAAATGGACCCTACCAAACCTTCATAAAGGCAATGCCAGCCTTATTCAAATTATCACGAAAATGTTCAAAATAATTCTTTACAAATACAGTAGAATTATTTAATAATTCTCGCGGAAGGTATATAATCAAATTTCCAGAGGTAGTTCACTGTAGCACTGAGAGTGATCCCTCGTCCTCTGGGGAGTAAATTAGCAGGAGGAAGGTGTGTATTTACAAATTCTGACGATAGGCAGAGGCGCCTGGTATCCAACGAGAAATTCAGAGTCACTTAATTAGTGTCTCATTAACGTCAGATGAGGCGCGACTTCTTTTGGGGGGTTTTCTGCGAACGATGGGTCGGGGGTACCGTGCGGAAGAGGAAGGGTCAACGGACCCTACTACCCTGAAGAGTTTTCTCCGGGTTGGCATGACTTTGCGGCACGACGGTCGCAAACGGTCTCAAAGCCACTGGTATCGCTCGTCACGCAACGGGACATTCGTGCAAACGCACCTCACTGCCGCCCAAAGCTCAAACTCTCAGCCCAAAGGGAAGGGAGAGATACGGGAGAAATGGGAGGAAGGAGGGAAAGGAAAGCGGCAGACTACTAGTCTGCTGGGAATAAGCTGAGGAAAGGAGAAAGGGAGAAAGTAGAGAAGGCAAGAGCAAGGGAGAGAGAGAGAGAGGGAACGAGCAAGGATTTCAAACGCGGCTTTTGCGGGCAGACGTTGATACAGAGCTTAATAGAAATATTGATTTCAGGGTCGATGTACCTTGCAGCGATACTCCCTTGCCGCGTACTTCTACTTCTTAAAGAATACAACGAGGGAGGATTGCTTGTAGAACCTTAATTTTATTAGACCCTACGATATTAATACTCTTCGCGAAGGTTTCTAAGGGTATATGTACTTCCAATTGTATCGCGCTCACTCTCAAGTTCTTCATTGGTGATTGGCAACCTTATTCGATGCACTTATCTAATTCCCTTATCTTACATATCCACATAGTTTCCACCCGATTTCCAGTGTGCGGAACTTTGTACAAAAGTACATTTTGTTGCTAACGTAAAGATTCAGAGCTTCGATTAATGAATTTTGTATGCGTCTTTTTATGTCTTTTATTTCAATCCCAGTTTTAATAGCGGTGTTCGATAAAGGTGTTCGTGTAGAGGCTTAAAAAATGAAAGTACGAGAGAGGCGCCAGATGCGTGGCGCCAGGCGACTGACAAGCCGATCGAAATTCTATATATAGAAGTGGAAAGACTGTTGGTCGACTAGGTACGATAGAGTCCACGTATGGCCAAGCTATTCCTGTGTTGCACAGGCTGCTCGTTTGGCCGGCTAGGCACGCACGACACTCTTCATTTTTCGTCTGCACCTACCGCCCAGTCCGCCAACGCAGTCTGTTGCGATCTGTCGCGGTCTGTCGTCCCCTCTAGCAGCCGAGAATCCTTTTACGCAAACGCAAAATTTCACTTTGTCCCGGGCCACATCGACGCATCAGACACATTAAAGTGCTTTCTTTATCACGGTTGTCGCCGGTGCGCAAGTGTTGCGATTCGACTTCGTTCACCCTTCATTCTGACGAATTATTCTGGCACCATCTAAACGTTTGCATATCACGCGTTATACAGATTCTAAAAGAGTGGATAATGAGGAAAAACACATGCCTCAGAATTATTTAGATCACTGGATTTTTGAATGCTTCTTGGAATCATATCCGAATAGAGAAAGCGAAATACATGTAGTTTTTGGCGATTACTTTGGTCGTTTCACTCTAGATATCCTAGCTATCATTCAGATGCTTCTATACGTATAAAATAACCGAAGTAAGTCATATTCTTCGATCGAAGGTATAACTCTGAAAGCACCGCATACTCGACAAGTTAGATAGCCTTAGACGTTTCTGCATAATTCAGATTGCAACATCACTCGATTCTTCGATTCACTGCCTTTTTATTCGTTCTACGATATTGAAAGCACTCTTGGACTTGTGTACATATGTACTCTCACAATCAGTATGGAAAGGGACTTAAAACTCTATAATCATAATTCCTCGTCGAATGACCGAAGAAAAGTGCAAGCAATAGGAGAAACAACATTAATAGCAACAGTAAGAAAATTCTCCTTCTCGCTTTGGTATCGATTGTGCTCTGTACCTGACGTAACATTCGCTCGAGTTGATTTATTCTCCTATAAAACCGTTCGCGGAAAAGATTATGACAACCAGTGGCGAGCTGCGGAATATTACATTTCAGGAATTCCGTAATATAGAGGTTTGTGAGCTGAATACGGCGCTTGCTCTTATCTCGCGGACTATTATCGCAAAATACAATTATAGCACCGTACTGCGCCGCAATGCTTTCACCCTGTTCGCGCCCAAGATAGCAGTTTCTCCTAGAAATTCGTCATTGACCAGAACGAACCTTTACGAAGCGCACAAAGAATCATTCAGCAAGAGGATTCTAACGTGACGTACGCTGAGCATCGATCGCGTGTAGGGTTACTCCTTCGATATCGCTACAATCGTTCATTCACCAACTCCAGTACTGTACTACGTACTCTTTACTCCTACGCTAGATCGTGTTTTCCGAGAATTTTAGCATTTTTTCACTGTTTTTAATTTGTGAAATTTTTTATAATAAAGTTCCTGATTTCCAACTTTTAGTTTGAAACATCACAGATGAAAGCTACGGATTGGCGCAAAAGTATTCTATTAAAAAACGGTTTAATTGCGTTGTATCGGAGAGAAGTATCGGTCGATGCGTTTTATGGTTTCCTCGTTCAACGTGAGACCACGCACTACGAGCTGGATCGTGGTGTGACGCCAACGCGCGCTTGAGAAAAACTCGATGATCCAAGTGTCGTATTTTCAACTCTGATACAGTTTTGTAAGCGATGATATACTCGTGCTTCCACGAAGAATCGCTGGCTCAGCCGTTGGCATAAAAATTCTGTTTCTTCGTAGTAACGCTGCTTAAGAAATGTATTATATCAGAAGTGTCAAGAAACTCGATTTATTTAGAGCACACTTATTTTAAGCAACTGGTCATGGTTGAAACTTTTTCGTAATTCTTATTTTCTATGAATGGATATTACATCGGAAATTGAATACTAAAAAGTACAATGATATTGTTATCTTTTATTTAAAAATCAGAATCAATTGAAATAAAGTAAATATAAATAAATGCATAAGTTATTAATCAGGAATTAATGATAGATGAGAAACGTAAGTTTAAATTTGTTTCTAAAAATAATCAGGCTTCTGCGGCCTAGCCCTCACTTTCGAAATGAATCACAAAGAGTGATCTCGCCGATGACTCTCCGGAGATTGAGATCGAGAGCGAGATGGTGTCAGAGGAGAGTTACGATCGATTGCGCGCGTTCTCGGCGATCTCTATCGTTCCACCCTCCCTCATAATACTTTCTCCTCGCTCGCGTAATAATTTTACGAGCGTCGAGCGAGTACTACGAAGGCTCACTGTCGAATCAGGTGGGCAGCCTTCCGTGAACAGAGAAATCAATGTTACAGCCAGGAATAAAGCCGATAAAAAACCGATAAAAAGCCGATTGTAAATTATAGGACGTTGCTCGGGCGCTTCAAATCAACTCTGCTCGATAATGATTACTTTCCTTTTATTCAAAATAATAATTCTTCTCATTACTCATATTTACTCCTATTTCTATTTTTTTACATTCTACGTCTCTTCTTACCTTTCTCTACCGAATATTTACTACATAAAGTTTCTAGTTGGTTGCTTCGAATATAGCTATCATTCTCACAGTCTTGTTTCATATTTTAGTTTCTATCAATATTTTCCTATTTCTTTCTGCCATCGTGTGCTACATTCCATCTCCAGTAAAAATTGTATATTTTTCCTCCCTTTGCCATTTTCTCACCCTTCGCGTTCTTTGATGTCAACTATTTTGACATATTTTCACCGAGGGAATAGCGGTGATCTTTTCGTTCCTTAGCATCATAAATCGAATCTGAATATAGTCAGTAGTTTCACTGGATATTTCATCAGAGGTTTACGCTTTGCACAGAACAGGTCAGCGAACACATTCCTCGGGAGCGCGCGGATCAGTTTCGTCCTACTTCCTAGGCATTTCACCGGGTTAAACGCGTCTTTGCGCGACTATTCACGCGAATCGGGGGAAAAAGTGGGCGTTTAGCGGCGAGCTGGATACACTAGGGAAACCGGATATGGTATGCGTCGCTTTTTTTCGAGTGCACTTGCGAAGAGAATATCGCGTGACGTGTCGCGATTTGACGTCAGTGCAAACCGAGTTGGAAGCGAGCTCCAGAGAGGATAGTACCATCCACTGGAACAACGTCGACACTTGTTCCAGTTTCGACGAACCATACTTTCGGATCATTTTTATTAACACAATGACTGACATACAATTTCCTATTGTTACGAGTTCTGATCGATGGAGAATGCGCAAAAATGACGATGCTGAAAATGATACTTCGATTTATTGATTTATCAATATTACAAATATATCGGTTTTGTAAAACGAGACTTGAATAAAATTAACTTTGATCACGATTGATCAACGTACAATTTTATTTATTAACGAGGGTCTACAAAGCCGAAGATGAGATTAGACGGTAAATATAGCTTCGACCTAAAAATGAGTGAGGAATTCTTATCGGTCGTTGACACGTCGATCGTCGAGGCACGAGAGAAAATTTGCCGAAGGTTCTGCGCCCCGTGGAAGAACGAGTCCTGAAAGCGTTCAACGATGCGTCGAAATAACGAGCCAGGCTGAATGAAGTTTTCTCGTCAAGCTTGACGTCGTCTCCGTCATACTTCTCCTTGGGACGATGCTTCAAAGAGGACTTCTCCTCGCGCGATGAAAAGCAGGCTCGCTCCTTTACTCACGTTTTTCACCATCGAGATTGTTGTCAGTGGCCGTGCACAAAACGCGAGGTGCAATAATAGAGTGCACTTGTTGCACACGAGGATGTTGGAGATTAAAAAAGTAAGTGTCGACTCGGCGAGTATCCCTCGAGTGAAATATTTTACGCGCATTCACCCAGTACCGTACGACAGCGCATTTTGCACGACGGATTTCGATTGCACTAGTCTCTGGAAAATAAGAATAAATAGGAACGAGAAAGAGAAAGTAACTTCATCCTTACTTTTCGTACCCGAAAGATTTTCACGTGTTATACGTAAGCCATTTTTTTTTATCAATTCAAATACGTAAAAGTAACTGTATTATTTAATATTTTACAAGATACATTTTTTTACATTATTATAAACATTCACTGTTATCCGAATAAATTTCTCAAGCGGTTTTAATCTCTCAATAATTAACAATCAGAGTGGCGAAACAAACGAGAAGTTTAGTAACGCAGCAAAGGGTTAATGCCACAGAGGTCCGGTCCCTGTGATTCTCGGTTTCCGCGACGGGTTTGTCTGCTTTCTCGGTTGGCTTTACTGTAGGCTGCCGTCTCATTTCACTGCGGCTGGGGGTTCGGACTTGGGCTTCCTTTTGTGGCGCCTGGGGAACGCCATGTTACGCACTTTCGCGATGCGTGCACTTCTGCACTCGTATACTGGTGTATTGCCGGTTGGCCGGCCCCGGTACGGGAGGATGATCCCGAGAGAGAAAGGGAGCTACCGTGCGACGGAGCGTGAAAGAGGAAAGTCGTGGTCCGCGCAGATAAGCAACTGGAGCTATACCGGGAGGAAGAGAAGATAGAGGACCTGGAATATGGAGTGGTGGGGGGCAAAGAGACGAGGCTATCCCGACGTTCTCGAGATAGAGCAAGAAAATATGTATGTATATACGGAATGCAGAGGCAAATACGGAAAAAAGAAAGCGAGCAAAAGTAAGACGCGAAGGACTGAGACACCGATAAAGAGAGAAAACGAAGGGTCGCGGGATGAGATGACGAGACCGAGAGGAAATACACTGGCAGTCTGCGCAACGGAAGAGACGAAGCAAAAAGAAGAAAAGGAAAGAGAGAGAGAGAGAGAGCTATGATGCCAAGTTTGGAACCGTTAACATATTTCCATTCATAACCCGGACCTCTCTTGAACTGTATCGCTCTCACTCTTAGTTCTCTATCCGCTTGCGTGCGTTTCGAGTCACCGACCCTTCTGGTTAAGGGATTACTCTGGCTACCATGGCGAGCAGACTTTTCAGTGACATTGAAATCGGATAGCGATGCTCTTCTTTGGTGTACAACCTATGGGACTAGTCCTGCACTAGGAGTGAACGGAGCTTCTATTATGCCACTTTGCTAAAGATCCATATCGAGTGGCAATCGTTCAATGATAATGCAAGTAGATATTACCAACGATGCTAGATATCGAATGACCCTAATGGATGGCTCTACAGAAACTGATCCATCTTTTTCGTCCCTTAAAACCTGAATACATACATACTCGAGCAGTATAAATTCTGTCCTATACAAGGCATTATCCAATTTCACTTTATTGGGTCTTCCCCAAACAATATTCTCGAGAGATCTACATACATGTATACACTGCATTCAGTTTGCAGTAGATATATCTTCGTTCGGATCGAGTGAATATCCTGGCATATCCTCCTATTGAATATAAGCTAGGCAATTAGTCTGTTACGGGTGTACTCGCATGAATCGAGACGCTAAGCACTCAACGTGGAACGCGTAAATCGTTGGTAATCGTTAATTCCACGGGTTCCTACGGTAGCTACTGGAAGGCGGTACCCAGCTGGAGGGTTATTATTATTTAACATTGCTATGGGCAACGAGTGTGCGCCTCTTATCGAATGTCAGCGTCACCGATCAACAGCGTTCCCATGTATCGCGACTGCGGCAGTGGCTGTGGCTACGATTGTGGCTGCGGCTTCAGATTAAATGCCCTCACGGATCGTGCTCCATTCCTGCTTCATTCGATTCCTCTCTCTTCTGTTAATGTCTCCCGGTCAACCGAACCAGTCGTGCATTGCGATCCGAGATCCCTTATCGAGCTATGGCCAATTCAACTGTACCGCACATTACGATTACAAAAATTCCATCTACCGTATTCCGATCCTTCGTTTTCCACATCTCAAGAAACTACGGTAATTATACAGGAGTGCGGTTCACCCTCCAATTTTAATGATTTTCACATATGTTGTAAAACCCACCCTCCCGATCATTTCTATGTATATATATATATGTGGCGCAAACGTATAGAAAAAAAGATACAAGCGAACTAATTAAATAATTCCGTGCTTTACGATGAAACTTATACAAGCACGATGAGACTTATCACTAGACTGCGGATCTTTATGCAAATATGAATTTTATTATTGATAGAAAATTGTATGGAGTTGTTTTTAAAACGTGTTATTCACCTTTCAGAAATTTATACACTTCAAGAAACATTTTTAATTCTGTTTTCAGTAATCATCTGTAATTTGTAGAGACTTGTGATATCAAAATTTGGCTATTTTGCATAAACATCCGCAGTCTACTTATCACGTTTTACAGTTGCGCCCCCTTCCTCTCATCTGGCACTGATCTGACCTGTGACTGTAAAGCATAATGAGACTTATTACGTTTTATAGTCACAGGTCAGGTCACTGCCAGATGAGGGGTAGGGAGGTGCAACTGTAAAACGTGATAAGTCTCATTATGCTTTACAGTCACAGGTCAGGTCAGTGCCAGATGGGGGGAAGGGGGCGCAAACGTATAATATAATGATAATGCATGAAAGTCGATAAGGAAAACAGTATTTCATAGAGTGCCTGTAAAAAATAGTGAGTTTTCGCGCATATAATAATTAATATCTCAAGAACAGAAAGAGATCGATAGTTGTTATTCGCAAATATACAATCTACCCGTCGAACTATACAACATATTAAATTTTCAGCCAAATCGGTCAAGAGGACACTATTTTACAGAGGATTTTAACAATTAATATTTTGCATATAATTTTTAATAACTCGAAAACGAAAAGAGAGCGCCAAGTTTTACTTGCAGATCTGCAATCTACTCATCAAAGGGTACAACATATGTGAAAATCATTAAAATTGAAGGGTGAATCGCACTTCTGTATAATTACCGAAACTACTTTCGCAACTTGCATACTCAAACTCTAGACTTTTCGCGAATTAAGAGTTTTTGCTGTTTGGATAGTTCTATTGTTATACGCGTGGAAGAAGATTAACGCTATCTCTCGAATTCCCTCTCGTGGGATCTCCATTAGAAATCCTTGCAGCGATAAATCCAGGATAAATGAATTTCGGCCGTGATCGGATCCCCTAACTAAAATCGCCGATATTCCCTTGCTAGAGCAAATTTCGCAGCTCTCTCATCTGAACATCCCGAGAAGTAACTTTACGGAGGAGTGACTAAAGCTCTCGGTCCTCCCCGCGGAAGTTAGTCCGCGGGTGAGTCATCGAAGAATCTTAGAGGGTGGGAGGAAACCTTGAAGGAAACGGAGCAGTTTGATGCATCGTCAGGGTCTTAGCCCCTGGTGTTCCAACCCCTCGGAATGTCTTGATAGTGGAAGGACCATGGGCCGTGGCATCGACTCCGATGCCATAAAGTAAATTGCACCGTTCGAAGGTGAGGATCGATCGGATCAGGGCGTTGCACGAGGAAACGGCGCAAAAGTAGAGGCAAGGCAAGGCAAGGCTCGAGCTGGTGCCATCTCCTCCTCCCAAGAGATACAACGAGATTACGTTACCCTCCGATCTTTCTTCTCTGCTCGGCCTGGCGCCTGCAGTTTTATGTCTGTCTTTTTCCTTTCATCAGCCTTTGCGCTCTATTACTCCCTCGGTCTTCGCAATGATCCCTTATCAAAGAGAATTCCGTGTTCTATGCATTCATTCGATTCCGACGTAACTAACTTCAGCTGCGTACGCGATGATCATATTCTAATTCTTAGAATTTAGACGTGATTCATTGCAAGTATGCGTAATATTGATTTAATAATGAGCCACTTGTTGTCAAACTTGTTAGTCGAACACTTTTAGTCCTAAGATTTCTTATATAAATAAACTCTTTTTTTCATAATTATATTAGAAACAGAATACAATCAAATTTTTTGGTAAAGACTAATTGTTTCCTCGCCTGTCAGAGTGAAATACTTTAGAACGAATAAGTAATCCAAAGTTGCAATCGTTAATTACCTCGAGTGATCGTGGGAGAATAAATATTTAGAGATTTTCATTGGGGCTAGTGTTAATCCTGTGTCGCAATTGCGTAATTAAGAGCTCCTCGAAGAACTCTGTATTCATTCATGCCATTTGAGCGCCCAACCTCGGGATATCTAAGAGCACACTGACTCGACTGGACCCGACTGCCATGGGATTACTTCAAACCCATCTGCCCTGGTTGCGGTTTAACCGAGATATCGTCGTTGACTCGACACGATAAGTAAGTACACACCTCCACAAGAGGCAGACCGACATCGAGGGATGCTCCTTGCTATCTTGTCCGCTGTTTCTCTTCCTGCATTGGTATCTTCCTCCAGTCAAAGGGCCACTCTATTTATCTCTATTTATCTCCTTAGTTCAAATCGATTTACCGGAGTTACGAGCACCATCGATAACTATCGCAATACAAACTTTACTATTAAGCGTGTCAAAAATAAGTCAACATTTTAATTCAAGTTCTTTCATTCCGGATAATATTCTTAAAAGATCTCGCTTATACTCCTGATATAGGGATATGCTACGGTTTAACTGGATCATAATTTTCGTACGATCTCAGCTTCTGAGCTAGCGCTACGGTTCCTGCAGCACGTATTTTCGCTCGGTTTATTGTGCACTACCGCTACAGAGTAAAGATAAACGCTTTATTTCCCCGGAACGTAAACTCTGGATAAAACGTAGCAGGTTCCGGTGAACTGGTGCCACATAGACGTTGGATTATTGGAGAACGCTGTCGAGAGAGTACTCGGTTAACTCGTAAAGTCCACGATCTCGTATAGTGAGAACTGAATAATCCAGGCACTGCAACGTTAACATGTGACTTCGATTGATTCGTCAATAGTATCTTGACGCGCTCGTGCTTTGTGTAGTTTGGCGCAAAGAGCTCGGGTCGCGTGAACAAGACTCGCGAGAGGAAGTGAACATGGGTGAGGAGAACATCCTCGTGAGAACGACATATTGGTCAACTTGTTACAAGTGAAATTGCTCCAAGAATTCTATTTTTGATAGAACGTCTAACTCGTGTTTTCTAACTCATCGAAAGCATCAGATTTATTTAGGATATTGTAATTTTCTTTTTATTAATTCGTGTCACTTATTATTGAAAAGTGTCTGCGTTTTAACACCGCGCACAGATATTTCCATGCGTCTGCCAAGATCGACGGGAACCGGTATCAGTTACGCTTATTTACTGCTCGAACGGAAGTGCATACGCACTCGTGCACGAGTGCACGCACTCACGCATCAGCTGCTGCATATCGGCTCCTTCGTCGCGATTTGCCTCGTTTCCTTGTTGACATCGGGATCCAATTGCACTGTTGGTAGATAAGAAATATCGGAAAGAATCTTGGATCTTTTTACCTTTATCTTTAGTCTGAAGCCGTTTGAATATCGCGAATACATAGAGATACATAGAGAGGAAATACTCATTATCAGCATTTAATTAATTCGCAATGTCGAAAGTCAAGTTACAATTTCATTAGATTATGCGATTTTCATTTGCAATGTATCATTGAGGAAAGTGTAACTCTCTTCGCACGATCTGCAGGTGTCAAGCGATTGCAGAGTATTGATATCGACATGAGTATAGTCTCACTGCTGATGGCATGTTCTCGGTTAAACCTTTAATCCGGTGCTGATAGATTTCGATTTCTGCGGTCGGTCGAGCTGGATGTGCGGTGGACAAGCAGCACATTAGAAACGCGCGGCCGGAAGATCGAAACTGATCGGTTTGCTGCTACTGCTATTACTATTGCTATTGCCATCGAGAAATCTAATAACGAGTGAAATCTCTACCCGCCTTTTCGTTTTCCACGATATTCCGCGAACACGCAAGTTTAGTCACAGTATTATAATCCTAGAACTACTGACTCGTCAGTCGATCTATTTTTTACGTAATTCTAAAATTGAATTCTTCTTTGAAAAGAATATCTATTTCGAGAACAAATCTATTTCACTTTCGTTTATAGTCAGTTTAAAATAGAGCCAGATATTCTTGAAAGATCTATCCGATACATTCGTTTTTATTATCCATTCATTTTAGTCCAGTCACTTTTCTCGTCATAGTTGAACACGAATAATGGATATAAGCAATGATCCAATAATTTGAACGTTAATATAGGTCACAGCATTTCCTCTATCTTGCTCTTCTAATCGCGATTAGCAATCGCGAAGCGTAGACGAAGTATCTCAGCGTGCTGGTGGCTCTTTTCACGCTCGAATTCTGCGCTGTCCTTTCACGCTCGGCTAGAACTACCCCAGTTGCCAGTAGGTATTCCGATTCTTTTCTCTGCTGCTTTTGCAATGGATCCCCGAAAGAATGCGCGTGGAACGGTTCGCCAATTTCGCTCAGCAATCTTGGTTCGCGAGCGGTCCCATGCCAGAAGCCTGGTGTTTTTGCCGTATCGATTTCTTGCGAGTAACTCTTCACTGAAACGAGATACGTGCCACTGAATACCGTGTAAATTGGCGGCTTCACGCACGATCAGGTTTCGCGTGTTACGCTTGCTCTCGTCGGAGTCGTACGGAGTCGGGCATATCGAACAAACGATCCTATGCTTCTGACGAGAAGTCTCTCCTTTATTAATTAAATAGAAAAATACGAGATAACTAACATAAGAAACAAATCCATGATCCTAATCTTTTTAATCATTATGCAAACTTTTATCTCAATTTGCATTACGAAATCTTTTTATGCACTAATCATTGAACGATAAAGAAAAAAATAGAAATAGTAAGATGGAGAATAAGAAGTTGTCCTCGACTTTTCTTGCGGTAGAGCACACATTTATTGTACCGGTTAGAATGTTGAGATGGTATTAATCGTGGCCGGAAAGGCTTATCGGCGAGTAAACACTAGAGGCTGCATAAATCGTGTCTATATTAGCGAAACGTCCGTACACGGCACCGATTGCGTGTAGTACGATCACTGGAATCCGTTTGTTTTAGTATCATCGCTTTATTTAGTCTGTGCGCTGACCAGCGACGGTATTACGAGATATCATCCCATAGGGGAACTTCTCTCTCTTTCTCTCTCTCTCTCTCTCTCTCTTGGATTACCTATTTCGAATTAAACGAAGAAATATGTGCTGAACGGCGTGGCGCGTCACATCAAAGGGAATGCAAGCTTCACAGAGAATATTCTGTTCCCCACTACGAGATTGCTCCGAAAATTGTGATGGTCCAGGATCAATCGAGTCATTTTTCACTTCAGGATTATTAGTTAAAATCCGACCTAAATGATCGAACTCAAAGCATCATCCCCATTTATTCCACTCCAAATTCCGACATTAGAAGTGACGTGAACTGAATTATGCAATTCCATTTATTTATTTAAATACCTATTTCAAAATACAAATTAAAGTTTTTGTTTGAGTTTCGAGATCGAATTTTCCAAGCTCGTCAAACTTTGAGTAGCTGCGTGAAATCAAATTCAAACGAGTGACACTTAACGAGACGGGATCGAGCGACTAGAATATTGGTTTGGTAATATCGGGAATGTCGCCATTGCGAGAGGAGCGTTACGCGGCCCTTGCCAGGTCGTTGCATTATTAAGCAGCCAATCGATAGTTCGCTCTATGTTCTATGCAACTACGCAGCGCTCACTAAGACTCCACGAGGCTCGAGGATTACATTCGCTCCATCGCCTCGTCACTCGGTAAAACCTTGCAAGGACACCCTAGCAACGCACTGTAACACACTGCGACACATAAACATATATACATCAATACATACATACATACATTCTTTCCTTTCTATCATACGCCTTCTTCCGGCTTGATGCGACGTGATGCGTCACATCCAGTTATGCTCGAGAGACACCAAGAGCAATACGCACACGGAGGAAAATCCTCTTTTTGGTTGGAGGGATCAGGTTGTTCGAGACCTGTATTGATCTTAGCGCTCTGGTGGAGCTGCAGGTTGTGAGTCGGAGGTATGTGGTTGCTAGTGATGCGCCCGGAAGGTTTCCAATCTTCTGGAATCCTCTATAGTGACGTTCAGACATTTTTCAAATATTAGTGGAATCTTCATATTTTTCAAGATATGTATTCAGGATAGGACTTTGACGAACAGTTGGACTTGGGATTTAAACTAGAATCTAGCTTGCAAAAGATGATTATCGATATAATAGAATTCTGTATTCGTTTGCGTATTGCATATTGTGTAATTTAAGTATTTGAGGAAAATTCCGAACATAGAATTCCCTATAATATTATCTCAATATTGAATTTTACTAATTTACGGATCTCAGTGAATTTATTTCTTGAATCAAAATCTGATAATTTGGTAGTCCCAATATTTAGGGTAAAGAATAGAAAATAGAATTTCGAAAGGATTATTGCATGTGTTTCCCATAAACTCGTTCTCTGATCCCCGTGCACTTGCACGTAATTATCAAGAACGCTGAGGTTCGCAGTTTTACGCTCGTCCAAGGAATGCGACGCTATTTTGCCAAGTGCAAGGTGCAGCACGAGTACTCGCACGCACTCACGCACGTTTATACGGCGATACGTCATCAAGCAACAGCGGAACGCGTTCTTCGAGTTCCTGGGGAAAAAATTGATCCTGATCCGATTACCCGTTTCTACTTCGAAGAAGCAGGCCGCGATAGAGCCATCGCGTGGAACGCTCGTTTTTCCAATCGGTTTGTGGCCTAATTGGACGCAGCCACACGGGGAAAGAACCACGCTGGGTGGTTCGATGACAATGAATCACTGGGCCAAGGGTGGAGTGTACGTATCTCTCCCTCTCGAGACGTAGCTCAATCAATAAGCAATACACAATTTCCCCTAAGAAATCGGTTCTGACCTTTTTCCAAACACACGAGAATTCTATTACTTACCTAGAAAACGTAAAGCCAATTTCGAAGCGGAGATGTCAATATGTATTTCAATGAAAAGTTTATCGTGATTCGTTCAATTATTTTAGTATAATATGTGTTTGAACGACGTGTATGAAGGAGAGCAAAAGAGATGCAACATCGTCGATCTTTTTTTCTTCTACGTGACAGTCTATCGAAATGGGATACTGTGGCGCGCACTCGCGTCCATCGGAATAATGCCTGCCACGAGCTGAATTAATGGAATCGATAGAGTCCACCTGCAGCGACTGCTCGTTTCGGTGTCTACCGTACTCTCGAGTGTCTAGTTTATGTGCGTGGAACTGCGTTCTTTTATCGGCGTAAGCAATAAATTCATTCGTTGAGAGACAAGTTCCATGTAGATTCGCGGTACGTTTGTGATTATGATCTCGTATGAACAATCGACAGATCAGTAGTCCGTTCTATATCAATTTATTTTCTCTTTCAATATTGAACACTCATTTAATTACCTTTTTATGCTGCATATAACTTAAATTAGACGCTCATTTTTATTCTGCGCCTGTTAAAACTCTACGAACTTCAGACACCATAAAATCTTTTTTGCCTTTTTAATAAAGAAGAAATAATTTTATTGTAGTGTAAAGGTATAGTAATTGTAGATGAAATTAGATGTATGATCTCACGCTCATATCTAAATTGGAGTAAACCACAGGCTTTAGAATTCAGGGTTTCCTCGATGACCAATGTGGCAATATACGATACTTTCACGTAATGCAATCGACTGCAGTTGGAAATGGAAGACTGAACAATAGAATTAAATTATCGATGGTTCATTAGCCGTAAATTGGTAGCTTGATTCATAGTACATATTTCTTTTCGGGGCCGGAGGCGTATTTCGCGAAATTACAAGTCGGTTCAGTTAGAATTGTGCAATCTCGAATTTAGGGCCAAGGCTGCTCAATATTCCGTTTTCCCTTGGGCTTCCCATCGCGCACCGTGAATGCCGAGCGACCACAAATAACCAGGCTGTCGCAGTTTTGTAACTCTCCTTCTGGCTCCTATGCGTTGATGACGCACTTGCAAGAAAATCCTTCACATGACCCGCGCGACACATCCTTCTTCTTTTTGATTCTCGTTTCTTTTTTCTTTTTTTTTTTGCTTTTCTCATCTCCACCCAGTCCAGCTGTTCGGCGTCGCGTTGCTCGATTCCACCGACATCTCCGGTCAATGTTTTATTCAGCGAAAGTCCCCTGGTCTCCCCCGGTAAATCGGCTCCACCTTATTTCAGCGCAGGGTTCCGTAGAGAGTACGTAAATCCTTTTGCTCGCATGTTAACAGTCAGCGAACGCTCGACTAGGGAGACAAATATCGGAGACTTTTGATTCATATTCCTCGCGTTTATTCGGAAATGTTGGTAATAAATTTGAGTGTGGGTCGCGTGTAGTTCCCAGAGCTGTACAGGGGAAGAAGAAAATCCAATAAATTCAGGAAATTGATAGTGCGAAAGTTTTACTTTTAAAAAAAATATAATATTTCAGATTGGGAATCTACCCTAAACCGAAAAATAGGAATTTTGTTAGATAATACAGGATAGATGTTTCGTTACGTACAACTACGTTAGGGTTACGTATCTTTTTTAATAAAAACCATGTAGATACTGTAGATTTTTATTTTTGAGGAGTGGACCTCTCTGGACAAAGTTATCGACCGTCGCAGCACGGTCCCTTTTCGCGATGCTGCGGTTAGGGGAGGGGGAAGGGCATACAGAAAATTTGAGAAACGAGAACGAAGCGCGGGCTGTATTCGTACGGCAGGCACGAGTTGGGAATCTCAATAGCGGTGGATCGCCTTTCAAGGAATTACGTCAGGACCATTTGTCATTCGAATCGCGAATGCGTTCCGTACGTGCATCCGCGGCCGCCTCTGTACTCTCTGCTTCCCCCTGCTTCTCTTGCCCATCCCCCCTTCCAGCTCCATCAATTGTCCGTGGTACTCCGCGTAATTGCGGAATCCCACCGCAAAATCCAATAAGTCCCACGTCCTCGAAACTGTTTTCAGAAATCTCGCGCATTCAAATGGATTTTCGAATACGTCGCCAAAAGTGGAGTTAATCGTTAATCGGAGAAAATCATGCTGGTTGGATGATCCAATTTCTGATAAATAATCGAGAGTCGATCTCTTAATTAAAATTAACTAAAGACTCATAGATTTGAAATATCAACTAGTTACAATTTAATTTTTTATAAAGTCATAATTTTGTGGTGAATTCAATTCGTGTGTTTGTGATACTTTTAATCTGTATACATAGTACGAGTATTATCGGTTCAAGGGATCGAGTGCTCTTTGCTCGCGTTTATGCACACTTAGAAATAACATTCTACGTAGAACTGGTAAAAGCGGTAATAATATATCGCGGATGCACGGATCGTTCATTAATTACTGTAGAACTCGACCGCGAGAAAGCCGAAGGGGTCTTTCTGAAGCCTGATTTACTGGCACCGTGTTCGCGCAATCTTCGAACCCACAGCTGGATACATAAAACGCCACTTAACTCTTTGCAGTGTGACAAGACTTCGGCGACTTGCTCTCCAATCCCTCGACTAAAAAGCGTACAAAGTCGTCCGACTTTCCGTTCAGGTTCCACTCTCATTCGAGTTCAATATTAGAATCACTAAAAGGTCAAAATAACTCATTGCGATTATTTCGTTTGCAACATTTATTATTTAAAAGGATATGTATAAATCAAGAATGTTGCTTTCTGATTCTGTCTTTTTAGAGAAAGTTTATCATTGCAGTCGATGGTGGAAGGATTTCCACATTAATCTTCGGCAATACTAATGTTAATTAATTGTCCAGCAAACTAACCAGTCTCCAGGGTGTACGAGAACGATTGTGATTTATGGTTGAGTCAGAGAAAGAATTGATTCTTGATGGGATTGGCTCTCGAAGCGCGTTTCCTGGGGCGATCAGAGGGGGTGGATAGCCAGTCGAAGATCATCCGGCTACCGGTGGTTCCGGGCGAACTGTTCAACTCGGCAAAAGGGCGAAGAGAGGCAAAGAAATTCGCTCCATTGGCCCATTTTCGCGAACAATGCTGCATTCGCGGCTTCCTGATATTGGAAACCGAAACCGTAATTACGCTAGGATGACTCAGCTGATCTCTCAGCCGACAATGGGCCGTTGCACGCCACGATGAACACTCGTTTAATGCACTTTGCGATCTGTACTCTTCGAAGGATCCGATTCATTCCTCTGCCCTCGTCTCGTCTCGTCTCGTCTGGTCTGGTCTCTCTTTTTCAGGCTCGTCTGCCACTACTGTCTGTGACAAGCTCCGACTCGTTTAACGCTAGAACTACTTACGACTAACAGCTATCCATTCCTCTCAGTGATTCATGGGATTGATTTTTCTGGGAATAGTTAATTGAAGATCAACGGTCTTTCTTGAAGAAGTTTGAAAGAAAATATTCTTTGTGTTTTGTTCACTTTATTCAGTCTGATCTTAAAATTGAAAAATATTGACGAAAAGTGAGCTGTTAATTGCACCTAAACCGAAACTATTTTCTCGAATAACGGATGTTGTTATTTGACGAAATATTAATGCTCAATACTGTAACTATAAATGATGAACACAGGTCTATTATTATTATCGATTATAATGATTAATTTTCTTTAAAAATAGGCGATTCGAGGAAAACGTGTTTCTGTATACATAGCTTATCCTATTAATCTTGATTTACATAAGCTACAGTAGTCACATTATTAACCAATCAATTCAGTGAACAAGAAATTTCTTATCGATCAAAATGAGCTACTTAATATTTTTTATCCATGAAATGAACTTCTCAATAGCAACATGTTCAGCTGAAATTTAGATTGAACTGATTAATGCGAATAATGTTGATCCGTTGGAGAAGCTTCAGCTGTAGTTGCAGCTGATGCTGATCTTCAGGTAGCGCGTGTACCAAGATTGTCTGTCGCGATCCGATCACCTCCCCATTACGGCTTTAATAGTCGGTGACGTAATTCGGAGGCAGTCGTGACGAGGTCGACGATAACATCGTCCTCGAGGAGTTTCCAAGCTTCGCGGATCAAGACAGTCGTTAGCACACAGGGATCCTCGAGCTGTCGAGCAAACTCTATGCGTATGCGCGGTATAATACACATTAGCGTTGAATCCACGTCTACTTGTAATTATTTAAACTGTTCTTATTTTATTACCCTATTTTATTATCTATGTATTCTGAGTTTAACGTGACAGATTAACACGTACGTTGAAATAAATTGAATAAAGCTAGTATAGTTCTCGTAAGGAAGATGATGTGGAATCAGGCTAAAGGTTAATTTATTGAATCAGGAACAACACAGATAATGTCTGACGCAGAAACGATGAGTCGCATTGTTTTCACGATTGCACAATCTGTTAACACAGTAATAAAGCTCGCGACATTGCACTGTGTCATGTTCAACTTCTCCTGGTTTTCTTTCCGCAGCTGCGAAAATTTCTTATATTTCCATTGGTATCTCTTTATTTCAAAGTATCAGAATTAATGATTGTAAAACCAATTTTCTAATCGACAAGTTAAAGAAATGTTTTGCATTAAATATTGTTGGGTGTCATCGACCGGTCTGAAAGTGATACATGTATTTCCAGCTGTAGCTATGCAGCAAACCATTCTCGGTCGGGTTTCCACTCGAGAGCGAGCATACTCGTCTGTAGCGGATTGCACTTTGATCTCGCCTCGGGAGAAAACTTTTTTGCGGGTGGCATTTTTCCCGCAAGGCCGCGCGAATGTTTATTATCGTGCACCGCGTATAAAAGATACACGCGCTCGATGAATGTGCGCATCCTTTCTTCCCTTCTCGCTCTAAAAGCGGTAGCGCTACGAAATGCGAAGCAACGTCCGCTTTTTTTTCAGCTTGACATTCCGACGTGTGAAACAGTCGAGGTTCCGCGTCAAACGGAATTATGACAGAATTATATGAAAAGTAGTAAATTTTTTTTATGTGAAATCATTTCTACAATGTCTTCTGTAAATGAGAAATATCAAACGAAATACATAGTTCCGGCTAGTTTTGGAATTGGGGTGAATTATAAGGTGGTTATAATAAATATCTTCGGATATACACATGTATATGCAGTAGACGTGCTGCACGACGATTCATTATTGGTTCGACGGTAACAGGGAGTACCGTGTCGCAAAGCAGAGGGTTCATCGTGAGTCTCCAGCCGCGTGACATGCAATTTGGAACGATTTTCGGTCACGCGGACCTTCGTTGTGGCACGCAATAACGCCACTTAATTTCGGCTAATTGTGAAGACCGATGGTAGTCCATGCAATCATCGCCCACGCGACCCAGAATTGCTTCGGAGACGCGAGTCTCTCATGGACTCAACCCGAATGACCCTGCATTCTTCGCTTACAATTATTTAGAATCATTGCATCCTGTTCGTTTTGAGCTGAATTAATTCAAGGCACTTGTAAAGAAGAAGATTTTTGGCTCGATAGGTTTAGAATCAGAAATAAAATCATCAATGATTAATAATTACTTAGCAATTTAGAGTAAATTATAATGAGGATATTCTACAAATAGAAAATTGTCAAATTGTCATTTTAACTTCCTTTGTTACACGGAGATTAAATTGATTTGACCCTGTCTATTACTATGACCTCTTTTTAACGAAAAAGAGACTACTGAACCTCGCGATAATAGCGATTCCAGTTTTTGTGTCAGTCTCTTTACGCGTCGTCTAGCATTTTATCGCGGTTCCCGACCGATAAAGTAACCATGAGTGGCATTCTAAAATTCCGTATAGAATTCAGTGGCCAGAAAACTCTGGCTACAGAAAGCGATTCGCTGAATCGAGAAAAATTATTCTGGCGTATTGGCTCTGACGGTTCCGGGTCAAGCACACTCTGGCAATGAACCACTTGGCCGAAGTTCAGGAACTCCTGAGAAGTTCTTTCGTCGAGCGGACTCTCTAAGACCGCGTGACTAACGCGTCAAGGAGTGCGTCAGCCTCTTCTTCTCGACGCCACAACCTCTTTTTTTTTAATGTTTTGCGCTTGCCTTCCTAACAGAGTGTCGACAATGTCACGCACTCACGTGCCACTGTTAACCACTCGCGTCTTTTCTCTCGTCTCTGACACGTTCACTTTCTAATCAGTTTTTCTCAACTGGAAATTTGTATGAAAAAGATTCAAATTATATCCTGTTGTAAACATTGTATTATCTCATTTTTTCTCATTTTCATATATGAGTGTTGGTCACTTGAGCTCACCGTGGGATATTGTCAACGCATTAAATGTCACTTGACTCCCACGGTGGTTGCTGGTCCTCGACGAGTACTAACGAAATTCCGTCGGCTCCTCGTGTCCAACTAACGGTTCATTCCCGACTTTTGTCACCTCTCGAGTCTAGCTCGCGAACGAGTCTTACTTCTATCACCTTGAATCTCGAAAGCTAGATCTATATGAGCGTCTCGCGACAATTTTCCCAAGAGGAACCAATGAACGAATCATTTACAATATATGTATATATCTACGTTGTCGACTTTCTCCCAATCGCGACTCGCTTCGTGCAGACTCTGAACGTGCAGAGGAGCATTGAACTCGGACGAACGGTGTCGGGGTTCAATCAAGTCGATAGTGAGACGTAAATGCATCTCGTTTATCTTGTCCGCTCGGTAAACTTGCTTGTACGTTTTCATATTGTATTCGGTCTTGGTCAGTAGTCCTTAATATACAGAGTATGTATGTATATACATACTCTGTGTAGATCTATGTATTTATTGTTAGTAAATACCTAGTTAGTTGACAGTAGAACTCTGAGTAGTTATAGCAGGACTTCTGTTGTCAGGACTCGACTAACGAGGACGAATCTCATAGCTCGTGGGCGGATGCAATTAACACTGATTGATCCTTCCGTGTTTCTGTGTATGTCGAAGCCTGGGCAACTGATACGGACATATGCAGATTAGAGGCTTGCCAGCATTCCTGGCAAGCACACAGAACAGAAATCCTGTGTTTATCTGAGTAATGCTCGCAATTCGGTGCCCCTTACGCTCTAATCCCTCAACGGGTGCATCTTTAAATCCATATAGTCATTTTTAAAAGTTATAAACACTGTACACTGTCCGTTGTTTTTAAGGAACAAATAACTTTGTAATGCAGAAAGGATAACTTTTGTTACGAATACGGGAGGGAGATCGTGTTTGTTTACATCGTGGCAGTAAGCCTAGCAATTTCCAGGAAAGTCTAATCCTATAGCCCCAGTCGGTGGTTGAGACCGGCTGGCTCCTCGCGCTGTCGTTCAGTTCGTCAATGTCACTCAATGAGTCAGTCACGCGTTCTTATTTTTCGTGCGCACAATAATATAGGATCCTTTATAACGTGGGGAATGTATTTCGCGAATACATCTACGGATTTCTGTAGAAAGTGAAATAATAGTTTGTATTAAATTCTAAGGCCTTATTCCCCAATAAAGTTGCCGAGAAAGGAAGCTCGTACGGCACGCAATTGGGATAGCTGTTTCCTTGGATTTCTTGTCGGCTGGCTGTCAGTCAACGATAATTTCCTCGAAATGGGTCTTCTTGAAGATTGGCATGAGAGGGTTGCAAGCGTTTAAATCGTTCTTTTTACGCGTCTGAGAAAATTGCGTGCTTTACGCAGGGTGAGTGCTACCGCTTCGCCCCTTGTAACTTGATACTTCTTATAGCACGCTTCTACTGAAAATTAAACCTTAAACTTACAGGGGTGTTAATCTATTTAACGCGTTGGTTGTCAAACAAACTCTTCTCAACCAGATGTTTCTCTGGAAATTTAACTCACAAACATTTTCCTTATTTTTTACGCTTTTTGTAATACTATGTAACGTTGTAACGTTAATACTTTGACACCACCATAGAAATTAGCGTGTTGAATAGAGTCATCAAAGAAACGTAACACTATTGCTTTATTGAGAGTGTAATTTCGTTAGAGTTGTAAGGTATCGAAACGAGGATATAAGAAAGTGAGGAAAGCAACTCAAAGTTGGAATGATTTTTTTAGTTTGCAGAAGGCGAGTAGTATCCGGTTGCGCGGAAGGAGAAGTAAGCTGGATTAAAGGCGGGAAGCATGGAGCGTTACGAGGAGGAAGGCGAGGACAGTGATAACGAAACGGATCCGGAGCAACTTCTGAACGAGTGGCTCGGCGAATTGGATAGCCTGACCGTGGTAAGTTTTTCCGATTTCTGGCTTCCTTTCCTCCACAGCTTTTTCTGGAGTTCCGTCGAGCGTGCCACGCTGGAAATAGACACCGCTGAAAATATCCTCTTACTCGAGTTCTATGGTCACAATAAAAACGGCTATCGCCGATCAACTGATCCGATAATCCCGGATTTTCTGTACTCCGATCTTTTTTCAAACGTACGAAATATTATCCGACGCGAAACTCGAGCGTATAAAGGTTGAACGGTGGATTAACAATTAACTTATATTTTTGGAGGATTTTTTAAGGAAATAGTTCGCAATTGCTAGATCACGGAAAATAGAATAATTTTTGTAAGAAATTTCGTAAAGAATAGCAAGGTGATGGTCACCGATAACCATCGCGGCAACGAACGTATCAAAGGAAGAAACACAACACTCACTATCATCGTCGTCGTCACGGTCGTTTCACGCTGCTCAATTGGTGTCAATTGACGTGTAGCCCAAATAATTCGCTAGTAGAATAGTTCGCATGAGAAAGAACGTGTCAGTGACATTTTTATTGCTCTCGAAAGTGTTCTTTCTGTGTCGCGTTTACATTAGAGCTTCGCTTCAATTCTACTCCATGGGCTTTCGATGCGATTATCGCGATTACGCTGGCAGAATTTAACGCGTTGAAAGTGCCAAGCGCATTTTTAATGACAATCTTGTAACGTCGCGTGTACCATTTATGGTACGCCGCACCAGAGTACTAGTAATTAGAATAGTAATTCAATTACACATGTTGGAAACATTATTTGACATGGAACTGAGAGTGTTTATGTACCAAATTGGCACACGTAGCACTCCATGCATCAGTGAGAGGTAAGATAGCATCGTGGGGATAGAGATTGTGACAGAATAGCCATTTAGTTCGTCATAGTATTTTTGAAATACGAGAATAGTTCGATCGCGCTTGATTTTCGTATTAGTCGTGCGGAATCGATTTTGATCGGATCAACGATAACGTTTCTGTCCTTCCATTTCTTTCTCATTCTGTCCGGAGTTTGACCGATCAAACGTGTGGAACGCTTAGCGAACAATGACGCTCGAGATACGACAAATTGTCGACAATTGACGTGGCCAGAGATGATTGCGATCGAACTTTGTCCAGCGAGTAGTTTCACTCTGGTCGTTTATCTCTTCTCGGTTCTCGTTCTCGGTTTCCGTTGCTTTCAGGATGTTTCAACAAGGCCAGTAGCTTCAGTTTCAGGGCATATTGCAAAAAAGAGTTGTATCATCAGCTTTAAAATCAGTTCTGCGACTCTTCGGTATCATTATCAATATCATTATCCCAAAGCCATATCCAACTAAAGGAGTATCTCGTTAACGAGAAACGAGCAATGAGCATCTTACGAAGTATCACCCTACGAAGTGTCCTTAAATCAGGGCAGCGATATTCTTCGTCTTCTCACCTTGTTCTGCCGATCTTAAAAGGCTTCACGCTGAGCAATAATAATTTCCGTGTCACTAGTGCTAGGATTGCGCGCGCGCGATAGGGAAATCAAGGCAATTAGGTGGCGAAGCGAGAGTTGCGAACCTTTGACGCTCGCGCGAAAAAGGTGATAAGAAGGTCTCGATCACGAGGGAGGAAGGAAGAAAGAGTAAGGGACGAGGAGGAAAGTTGCGCTTGGAACACAAGTAGCTTCTCGCCGTCAACGAGATTCGAAGTGCGATAAATACGCGCACGAACAAGCGAACCGAGGCAACGAGGATTCCAAGTCGAGTGGCGAAAGATAGATAAACCCGTTCGAGTGTCGGTCGTCGACCGAAAGAGCTTCCACTTGCACTTGCACTTGCCCTTGCACTTGCACTTGCGCTTGTGCTCGCATTTTCCAAGCTCATCGATGAGTCAAAATCGATAGATGCCTTGAATTTAGTAATGACGTTCTGCTCGCCGCTTTCCATCCTTTGAAGTGCATGCGTAAAAAATGATATACATATAGATATACAGTGTGATCCTCCCGCCACCGGACTATGTTATGCATCCACTGTCTAGCCCAGACTTTCTGGCGCGTCAAATTTCGGCTCACGCACAAACTAGGGTCTATGTGTGGGTCAGAAGGGTCTGTGCTATCTGCGCGCAGGCCGTTTGTGTTGGTAAGGCCCTAGCTTGTGCGTGAGGTGAAATTTGACGCGCCAGAAAGTCTGGGCTAGACAGTGGATGCATAACATAGTCCGGTGGCGGGAGGATCACACTGTATCTATGATGGTACCTCTATTACTTTTGGAATTATAAATTTTTAAAAAAAAGTTAGTCCAAAACTTTGCACTTAAATAACTTAAAAACTATTAATGTTATCGAAGAACCGGAAAGTGCATATTAGAGTGTTCGATGAGGGCTACAAACCTACGAAGTTTAAAATAAATCTGAGACCAAGTGTGAATCAAGTATGATCACTTGGCGTGGAATCGCTCATAGGTAAAGCGGCCGTCCGGGTCGTTCCTGCAATAAAAATTTATTACTCGAAAACTAGACTAGATGCTCCCTTGAAATTTACAGGAGATATTCTCAATTGTCTAATGCACCTGTAGAATTAATTTCAAGCGAATCAAAGATGGGTTTTTTGAGTAATTAACAATCAAAGTGAATAAACAATAATAACAAATGCTAGTTTTTTAATTACGCGACTCACATATTTTTTTTATAAAACTTGCAGGTTTTTTCTTTCAAATGCCGTCTCGCACGGTCCGATATCTATCGTGGTTGTAAAGATATGAATTTTTGAAAAAATCCTGACCCTCAAGTTTGATTGTTAATAACTTTTAAACTATAAACGATAGCGAGGAACGGGACATCGCATTTTCATCGGGTGGACAAGGACTATAACATATTAAAACTTAATAAAAAACAGAAACCATGAGGTCCCGAAGTGTGATCATTTGGCGTGGAATCGCCCATATAGTAGACTGCAATCAAAATCTTTAAACTGCGTTTAAAATCTTATCTACCAATGTCGTTCATTTCAGAATAAATACTGACATTTACCAGTTGTTGCATTGATCTGCACATGTTGCACATATTCGGAAACGCGAGCTTTCCTCCTCTAACTTCCCCGGCCATATTTCCGTGTTTCCGAGAAGTTTATCGACAACACGAAACGGATGACTCGCCTAGGATAATCGGATATTCGAGTCGCGATCTCGTCGTTTCCAATGGAAATGTCGAAACAGCACGTGTCCTTTTGTGCTTTATAACAAACTTTGCTAGCTAGAGATGTTCCGTACATTGAACACAGAATTGATGTGAAATGCATTTAGTAAGCACGATAAAACGTTTCTTCCTACCTTCAATCTAATTTTCGTATCAATTTTGTAGCAACTTATTAAAAACATTTATAGATTCCAAAAATGATTTTCAAATTCTCAATAAAAAAATTTCACTCGTCTATTAACATGGGAATAACCGAGCTATCAAGTACCAAGTTTGAATACAGTTATTGCAACTATTTATAGCTATCACAATTATCGGTATTATTTTTCGAGCGAGGCAAATAAAGAGAACAAGTTCGATTACCATTGGTATTCCACACGCGGTAGAAGTGAGTCGGGGTCGTTTAATGTCTCTCGTGGAATTTGGGTGGCAAGAGAGAGTGGGGTCGTGGAAATGGTTCGATCGGATGATGTTTGGTGGGTATGCGCGCGCGCCGATCCTTCCTGAAGAGCAGAAAGGTGAGAGGAGCTTTTGCACTTGCACTTGGCGGTGCATCGGAGGTCGGTCAAGGCGGCCGTCTAGCAGATCGATAGCTTGCCAACGCGGAACGCGGATAACGCTGTGTAGTTTGGTGGGTGACTTTTCTCATACTCGTACTCACGGAACCTGACATTCACTCGCTTCAGATTTTTACGAACTTGACAAACTTATTTTTGATACAATTGGCTCGGCAAATAAGAAACGTCATGTTTTCGAAATTGAGATTTTAATATACATTGCAGTAAATCAAACGTTTTTCGATGCAACACTCATGTGACGCTCGATGAGTGTTCAAGATAAAATTTACTGCAAACTATGAGCTTACATAATCCTATTCTCAGAATGCAGATGCAACGAGAGAATTGTGGGGGTATTTTGCACAGCATTCCATTGTAAGAATGTAAAGGAAATCAGTGATTCATCGATGAATCCTCTTATTTGCTCATGAAGCTACTGGAATGATTTATTTTTTTTCTTTAAATCAAACTTTTGTTATTTGTAGCAATGGCAACGTAAAGGCGTTTGGAAGTCACTTTAGGAGAATTTAATGTTATACACAATATCTCATACTAAATATAAAATGGAGACATTAATTTTATTCGGATCAATGGTTCAGTTGAAATTTGTATAAAATTAAATTAATCGATTTTTCGTTTTTTTTTTCTTTTATTTCATGAAATAATAAATACTCATCAGTTAGATATAAAAATGGGAACAATATTAGTCGACTGAAACTCAGATTGGATAAGTTGTAAAAAAATCAGGTGCATACAGTAATTTTTAATGATTCGAAAACCTCAGCAGGAAGTACTATAATTCGCCACAGCAGCGTCATCTGATCAGTCCGCGATTATTCGATCCAGCTCTACCCTGGAACGTTACCTTCGATCCATAGCTTACCGACTTGGAAGCTTTACAGTTTCCCGTATACCAACCGCTGCATCGCTTGCAGCTGTCGGATACCTGTTATCGTCGTGGAAACCGTGTGTTGTCGCTAATAACACAGGCGTGGCGCAAATGAGGATATCGAATTTGAACTCGTGGTACGCAAAATAGCAAGATTGAAATTATTTTATATCAGGCAATTATTATTTTAACAAAGTTATGACATCTATTCTCGTTGCTGACAATAGCAAAAGTCACTATAAAATAAAATTACAATTATTACTTGTATAATTCATTAAATATATGAAATAAGTTGAATTTTAACAATAATTCGTGAATATAGTATTTTTAAGATTATTTCGGTATTATCATTTTATATTGAATTGTACAATAGTTCGAAATATGTGATTCTGGGCTAAACTGGCCGGTCAACAAGGTGTTACTTTCGTAAACTCCTTTATTTCGACGGCATTCAGCGCAATTCGATTGAAATTTTGTTCGGTAATTAATTGCAATAATGAAGCTAGTTTCGTGTGTCGAAATTATTTACCCAAACTGTTTCATCCTATTTACACCGCTTTTCAATTTCACAAACTGTTCCATTCGTCTCTTGTTCATTGCACCTTGTTTCAAATTTCAGTCGTAATTAAATAATTTAATGGCGGTTTTTGATTCTCCATTTTTTTCATTTTCCGAGCGTAATCGAGTAAGGAATTATCCCGGTATATTCGGAGCAGCGGTTTAATTCCGGCCACGCTGAGGCGAGATGAAAAACGCGAGGATTAAATGCTCGTGAGCCCGACAAAATAGAGAAACGCTACCTAACAGCTAACAGCTTCCGGTGGGTATTAGTATGCGGGCTTGGTTATATCCGTATCTACGCGCGGCTTCTCCTGGCATCCTTAATCGCGATCAAAGACCACGGTAGCCTTTGTTCGGTAATATTGCCATATCCGGCTGCAGTTGACTCGCTGTCCACCTTTATTGATAGATGAAAGAATTTCTTAGAATTAACGTCTACCTCTTAGAAACAGTTCTACCAATTTATCATTGAGAAAGAAGAAAAATGTTAGGCTACGAATAATCACCGTTTTAAAGTCATCCTTTTAATTCAATTTATCATCCTTATGCTTGTTTTTAAATGCCATCCGCATATAGTACGCGGAATGAGAGGCATAAATTTCTATCATTAATCTCCTAATACTTGCTTCGTTGGTACAATATTAATTCAAGTCAATTTTCTTAGGCCCCGTTACCACCCCTGTAATCTCGCAAGAAGCGATCAATTTATTCCGCGGTAATTAGTCTCCGACAGCATGCGGTTTTTTTTGGAAATAATTGGAGGGTTTGGTGAAAGGTAATTGGGTGACTCTGTAAATCTCGTGGTTGCATTTAGCGAAGCGTCTAGTTCGTCAAGATTATAACTAGAGGTCGAAAAATCCTATTTATACTAGAAGACCCCATGAAATCTGTAATAAACCTGACGGCACGTGTCATCAGACAAATTCAGAATCATTCACTCTATTCATTTGCCATACACATTTACACACTTCTCCCTTTAGAAAATTTGCCCTTCTATCGAGCGCTCCTAAACACCTTGCATAACAATAATCCAAGAGAATCTAGTAAAACTTGTTCCGGCGAATGCAAAATAATAGTAATTCTGGGAATCGATTATATACCTCGTTCGATCCTGAACCCATTATTTTCAAGATAATACCCAATGAAGTTGATGCTCAACGTACAGATAATTTTCTTTTGTGTGCTGTCTCGCGAAGTTAAGCTTACTTATTCTCTCTCTTTATCTGAAGTTTACGCGGTTCGAGGAAAAGAGCTAAAAGAAGAAAAAAAGGAGAGACAGAGCGAAGAAGAATCATCGTTCAGGTAATGCTGGTAGTGGTTGTAGGAGCAGCAGCGTACACGTGCCTAAGGGCAGCTGCAATTTGGCCGACCTTCTTTCCCTTGAGCCTCGCTCCCTCCTACCCCCGTAACGCGATCTCCGCTTCCGCGTCTCTTGCGAGGCTTCTGTTTTCCTCGGTCTCTCGGGGTCAGCCGAACCGTTATCATCGAGCTCGTCCTGGCAATAAGCGTAAAAAAAAAAAGCCGAAAGACCGTCTCCACAGTGCAGGTGGCTCTTGTACTGGGAAAAAATTGCCGATGATTTGCGGACGGGATTGTAGGACGTACTTTTTGCGATATGCTGGTGGTGAGGAACGATTTCTACTTTGTAAGGGAGAATTTTTTCTCCTAATGGAGAAATAATGCATTCATATTTTCAAGACGTTTAAGCAAATACGCGTATACATATTATATTATATTCTTGTATTCTCGTTTGTATCGGATGTGCGATGTTTAACTTATTTAAACTTTATCTATACAATTAAGAGAACAAGCATCATTAGATCTGCTTTATTGTGTGTATCTTTGAAGAATGAACTTGACTTTAAAAAATAAATACCCTATGAAATATACCCGTGAATAAACAAATATACAGAGTATATGTATATAGCAAACATGAGGGTAAAGGATTATCGGTTTATGTTGGTTACACATATAGAAATTGAGTTTGGGTGTACATATTGTGTTAGTGAATGTATGTATACGGGTGTGGCTAGGATCAATTCTTTTGCTCATCGGTTCCACAGCTCGGTAGCACAGTAGGGGAAATGATAGAAGTAGGAAAGTCTTATCGAAGAACCATCAGCCACGCGTTCTGTCTGCCATCTGTTGCGCTCTTCTAATCTATTTTCGGATCTGACGGAGATCTTGAAATATTACCAGCGTCGAAGGATTTCCTAAATGCGCTTGAAATCTGCCGACCCGTAGGATCCTCCAGACGCTGCTTGTGTACACATTTACTTACACACGTATTTGAACCGCATATAACTCAACACATCCACCTGGCTCATACATCCAAAATCCGTCGAACAATTTGACAACAGCAAATCTGAATAATTTCCTTGAATGATGGAGAATCAATCTGACACAGATTCATAGAGAAAATCAGCTATGTTCACGACCAGAACCAAGCGAAAGGTGCGTTAGAGTTAGAGGTAAAAATATGATTTAGAAAGAGGGAAAAAAAACACGGAAGTTTATGAGTTTCTTTAGTGTAACTCTCTCGGGGAATAGGGGATTTCATGTAACAGCCTACTGTCTCCCCGAAGTTTCGAGAAGGGCGTAATCACGCTGGCGTTAAGTGCACACGTACACTATGACAAGAGGAGCATATACGTATTCATTCGGTACCTGTATCTCAACACCTCGAAAACAAGGAGGCTCCTCTTTCTTTTCTGACGTGTATATACGTCGTCCTGTGGGTTGCAGCTGCCTGCCACTGGCAGCACGTGTTCCTCTCACTCGTTCCTTCTCCCTCTGGCTCTTCGGAGGCAGGTGGTTGGCGTCGTTAAGCAATCGCCTCCCCCTCGACGAGGGCCGAGATTTGAACGCGCTGGCTGCAGCCGACCAGAGAGGAGACCCTGGCCCAGACCGAAAAAAGGAAGTCGAAGGGGCGCAAATTGGAGTACTGCGCTTCTCGAGAGGGAAGAGGAAGAGACCCGTAGCACGAGACTAGCCACTCCTAAATACTCAGGAAGGAAGTGTGCGCCTTGCTTACCCTCGCCTGCCCTCGGGATTTGACGAGTGCTAGTCAAAGATCTTGAAAGCTAAATAAGAGGCAAGCCAATTCTACTTTACCAACGACCGACCCCACTGAAATCATCCTCAATGATCTCTATTCAACAGGGTGATTCGCAAATTGTCATTGCACTATCAAAAGAAATTTCTTCCCTTTTTATCTCCACGGTTCCGTTAGAATACCTTCGTCACAAATAGTACTGTTCGGAGCCTGTAATTAAATCACAAGAATGCAGGAAGAATACAAGAACATACCGGATAAAAGTGGCGCAAGAAGAAATAGCAGAATCTTTTATATAACACTATGGGGAATTTATGAGCATGAAGGGCATCCCTATCGACGATTCGCAGCCTTGAGACAAAGAAGGTGAGCCAGCCAGGTTGGCAATATGCAGCGAATGAAGTGTAATGGCTGCCAGCGAAGGAGAAACCGATGAAAATGCCCGACACGAACGAGGTCTGTACTATAGGGGAGGGACCGCAGAAAAAGAAGCCGGGAGCCACGCAAGGCTTAGAAGGAGACTTCCCTGTAAAAGGTGTCTGTCCGCAGAATCGAACGAAGGAGAGTGGGTCCGTGGCAAGAGCAAGCTTCGAAGAAGAAAAAGAGGAGACGTTAGGATGGTAGTACACTGACAATGAGTCGAAGAAGGATAGAACGATGAGCAGGTGATGCCGGAGATCTGCTACTCACTCGTGACCGGTTCCTGGATCGTGGATACGCGGTTTACTGCTGCTTAATAAGCTGTAATAAGGACTGTCGGCTCTTACCACTCGATATTCCATACACGATAAATCTCACCGGCACGGCGTGGTTATAATGCGAATTGCACAACCTCCCGATCACAAGTAAAATACTCACTGTGCGTCCCTCGAGCAGGTGTTACCCGGTGGGTTTCGATTTCGGGTGCATACGCGCTCTAAGGTTCCCCCTCTTCTTCAGCTGGATCACTCGAAGGTCGAGCTGCTTCGTCGGATTTGTCAAGATTCGTTCGAGCTAACAACACTAATTCTCATCTTCCTCGCAACGTCTTCGCATTACTCAATTATTTCTCAGGGGAACGATACATCGAAACACGATAATAAACAGATAGTCAAGGGTTCAATGATGAAGCTACCGTCATTTCGGACAAATAGAGGGGTCGAGAGGTCAAACGCTCTGTGGGCCAATCCAAGAAGATTAAAAGGCATAACGAGGCAATAAAACGATTAGAAAGGCTCGAAATGGCTGCTCGAAATAAATCTCACTTTGGGGCTGGTGTCTCGTAGTTAAGGGACAGGACAGAGAGTCTGGGAGTATCATTCGGGTTATCGGTGGGGTTGATCGCGGCTAACGACAGAAGGGCCACGTCTCGATGGAAATGGTACCAAAACGGGGTCCACCCTCGGCTCGCACGAGTCCTCGGGGATCCTTTTAGGGAAGCTTCGACAAAAAGACGGGCACGGGCTCCTTGTTCGAGTGGCTGCAACGCGGTAAAAGGGAAGGTGGAGGGATGGATTTTTCTTCCTTTCTTTCCTTTACTTCTGTTGGCTCTTTCTTTGGTAAATCAGATGCAGCCTCACCTCTCTCACCTCTCTCTCTCTCTCTCTCTCTCTCTCTCTCGACAACGTAGCGGCGTGCAACAGTTGGCGAGGAGGAAACATCTGTCGGTCCCGGCGCATGCGTATCCCCCAGGTAAAACCTGCATCATCCAGGGATTCTCAAATTTTTCGACATCTTTTTCCTCTCTGATGACGATGTTGTAAATTCTACCCGCAGAAATTTCGCTACTTTTCATAGACTTTTCATTTTGCTGCGGTAAGCTCTTGCAGGTGTCTCATTCCTGCTAGTTGAAGTTTTAGTAGCGTTCAGAGGGAAAAATTGAAATATCCATTTTCTTAAATAATAATTATTATTGACATTTTATCATTCTGTTCTATTTAATTGCAATTTATATCTAATGTACCGCTGTACATCGGATTCCTGAAGTGTCTGCGGGAAACGTAAATGTTATTTTTCTGCGATAATAATTTGTTGAGAATATTTTACGAGGGTGCGATATTTCAGACGCGAGAAACGAAGTGGTTCATTTCTCAGCTCGACACCTTCCGTTGTTGTGTTAGTGTTCGCTTTTCCTAACGAGCAGTACATTTAGGAAGAACTCGCTTGAGATTTAGAACCGGATGCGAGTGAGCCAACTGTTTTGAGTTCCTCTTTACGACGTCTTTAATGAAGATCGGTTACTTCAGACGCTTAATTTGTTACTGTCAGTTATATAGACGATGAAAATCGAAAAAAAAAAAACATTAGTGGTGGCTGTAATATTTTTCCGCTGAACGACAGGAAAAGACGTAAACATTAATTGCACAACTCTCAGCCGACCTACTTGCAATAACCTAGTATTAAAAAACACTGCAACATGGTGATAATTATAATGTACTCAGAATTCAACGTTCTTCGCTACTATGGAAAATTGCACAGGTTTTACGACGCGCGTGAATTCTAGTTATATCCCTCCATCACTTTCTACATCCTGCGAAACTCTAATGGTCCGTAGTAAAAAATAGTCTGTTAACTTGTCGAGGGTTATTCTTCCAGTCTATAAACCGTTTCGCATGCGAATTCGTTGAGCAGTCGATTCTCGAGATAGCAATGAGTCATGCGAAAATGGCACATCCGTTTCCATCGAGAGGGGTGTATGAAGCCCTTCGTTACTGGTACCCTACAACGTTACAAGTAATCGCACATTAATATTCCGATTCAAATGCAACTGCAACTCGCATGAACTTCTTCTGACTCATTCAACCAGGTTCTCAAATCCAAAGTACAATATGTATGTATTTCATTTCAACTGATATCCAATTCCTGGAAAGTGTGAGGTTTCTCTAGGAATCGGGGAGATTTCAACCGTAGAACTATCGACGAGTAAATAAATACTTCACACTTATTCGAAAATTATTGAGATCTAAAATATGTTTAAATCAAAGAAATAATGTTTATTCACATGAATATTAACAGATTGAGATCAGTGTGTGCAATTATTTCGTGGTAATAGAAGGAATTGAAATCGAGTGAAAAATTCTTGTTACAAAATCATGGGAGTTTCGAAGACGCCGATCTCCGCGTGAGAGATCTTACAAAGCACGCGATATTGATGCGGAAATGGAGAAATTATAGGCTTTTCTCGTCAAAGGAAACGATGAATGCTCGCGCGAAACCACGTAGACCGCAGTGAGGCTCGTGCGAAATGAGCGCTCATCTTCGAGCGTGGGATTAACCGGGAAGTTCCTCCAGGTTATGCAACGCGACAGATGTCGATTGCTAACACCAACTTATCTCCTGACCCAGATTCGCGTGATACGATACCATTGCAAGCAAGAGAGAAAGATTTCGAGGCCGAAAATTGCTTGGTTTCCAGGTGCATTTGTGCCTGCGAGTCGAAGCCTAATTACAGTGAAACCGCTGTATCCATGGTTTGTCATCATAAAAAAAAGTCGGTGTAAAAAATGGATGTTAAAGTGTTGCAAATTGGACAAACAATGAAGTATAAAATTATCGTTTGTCAACCTCAGGCGTATTTTGAAAGAAGAGGTCTCTTCTCGATTGAAAAAATTGTATTAAAATTCGCGATATGAGTTTCATTGCCACGATAGATCCTTGGACACCCGCGAAAGAATTCTCATTCTGAAATTCAAGAGCGCGAACTGGGTCACCCGGATAGAGATACTTCTCCTTTTGCATAGAGCGTGTAACGAGTCCTTCGAGGTTGGCTTATTTATAGGCGCGCCTCCTGAGAACACTACCGCGTTCGTGTTGTGCAATCAGGCATCTCTGTCTTTCTCACTGGAAGTGGAACACTATTGTCTTTTGGAGAGGGAACTTTGAACTTGACAGAGATTCCCGTTTCCTGGCATTGAAACGAGCTTCTTCGTTAAACGATGATTAAGTCGATACTAATTGATTTGAAGCACGAGGATTCACTTAAAAACTCGGTAAAAATATTGACTCGTATTCTATCGATTCAATTAATTTTTTTTTTAATAAAAATTGAGCAGTCGAATGTAAATATCGAATAAAATAATAGTAATATAGAGAAATGCTGAAAATTACGGAGAAACTAATGATAATTTGGGTGGGTGGAGTTTAGAGAAGTAAGGTTTACGAAGGGTTCGGAGAGGAAATGGAGAGGATTTTGAGAAACACTGCGTATCTGTGCCGAGCGCCACGCGACCAGGTCGTCCGGTCGGGCTGGGTGCCGGGTGTTGTTGAAATCAACGTGGTGGGGTTCCTTCGACGACCACAACCGGAGCCTTATGCCTTCAGTCGACTCTCGGCTCTCACTGCGACTCGAGCTGCCTGAGATTCCGTTAATTAACCATCGAGACAGCCGAAAACCGAGCCGGACCACAGGTGAAAGGTCACCACGTGAGCTTTACACGCGCTTCAGGACCCCCCACCAACGCGAAGACACAACGAACCACACTATTATTCGAAAGAAATTTAACGAAACTTTACCAATCATCATTTAGACGGAGAATATTTTTGTCTCTGGCGGCTATCACAACTTCGAAATCGTTTTATCAAGAAACCTTTGGAATCGTTAGTGCCGAATCGTTGCCTCTTTGTAACAACTGTGAGAAGAAACTGAAATTGATACAAGGTGTGTAAAAAAAGAGGAAGAATTGAAAGTGAAGCATAGTGAAGTACAGTGAAGGTTGTAAGAGTGTCGTGCTTCCTATCCTGCGTGAATTAAATAGAACTGGAGTCGACAACCTCGCGCGGCCGATGCTGTGAGCGATCGATCCAACCAGTTCCTTTTACCGGTCGATCACCTCGATCCCCTTTGGAATCTCGCGGAGGAGTCTCACCGGCGTGTAGAAGGGCATAACGTTGTCTCTGGCTGGTAGAGTTTTAATTAGTACGTGGGTGCCGGGTCCACGAGGAGTCGGGAGAACGCCGAAGGAACGCAAAAGGTAAAAGAAGAAATCACTACGGTGGTAGAGATGCCGAAAAGAGGAGAAGTTCGACTGGATACGGGAGAAAAAAGGAACGAGAAATAAAAAAAAGGCCCGCGCGAAGAGAGGGGTAGCAGCTCGATTGGTCGGTGAGAAGCGGGATAACTAGATGCAGGAATCTCTAAGGGTCATCCTACAGTCATGCTATAGTGAGAAAACATATTCAACTGGTATTCTACTCTACGTAGACCCTCATCAGGGTTCTGAGAAGACATCAGCGCGCTTCGACACTCTAAATTACCCTCGTTGATAGACTCCACAAGTACTTTGGGAACGCACGACTCCGACTTGCGAGACTATCAATGTGCATTGTTCTTCCGATTCGCGAGAGCGTTCGCAGCTGATCGCATTCCACGAAAGGCAAACAAAAGCCAGAGAATATAGAGCAAGATGCTGTGCGGTACGTTCAGGAAGAAGAAGAGGAATCCAGGAGATGAATATCGGTTGGTGCGCTCGAACACCATGCCGAAGATCGTATCGAGTAAGGAAACCAGCCTGGTTACCGTGCGAAGAAGCAAGTCGACCAGAGTAACTGTTCGATCATCTCTCGTGAAAGATCTTCTGCACTTGGTAAGCCAAACACCTTCAAGCTTGCTTCCTCTTATTTTACATGTCAAAGTGTGAACTTTGTCAACCGACGATCTTTGTATTTACCAGAATATGAATGTATGTATCTGGGAATTTTGCAAGCCAATGGTTCACGATGCACGGAAACACAAAGCTGCGGTCATCCGCGGGTATGCAAGAGTAATTTGGCGAAAATTCGTAGAAAGCCGAGATGAGTGTTTAGTCGGCGCTTGTCCTTAGTAGGTATTCATGTCTGAGCAGCGGTAAGGGTCTTTGGCTGGGCCAACCGATTGGTTCTCAAAGGCTTCGGACCGCGTCGTAGATATCTGCATACATGAATGTGAATGCACCATGCTCCTTACATATGTATGCATCCTGCATCGCATTCTGTAGGTCCCGGTGTGCGTGCACGTATCGTTGCATATTTTACAGCGTTACGCTAAACCTTACCGCGGATCCATCGTTTTCACGGACATATCGGTACACGACTATTTACCGTTCGGTCGAATCGTTTTGTTTAACAATTGGTCGCGCTACTGCCTGAGATTTCATAGGGACAATTTAATGCTACCTGGATGCATTGAACATATTTTCTGATATTGGATGGTAACAGGATTTTAATTCTCATCGTCGCCTTTCCTTCGATCGAGACTATGTATATTACAGCAATGATCTCTAAGAATTCCAGGCGTGGTGAAGACTCAAATAGCTTATTAGATAGGTAGATAAAATCTCTTGGGAGATTACGGAGAACAGTAGTACGAAGGAATTTGTACTTGGAACGTATGGAAATTTCGTCGTTCCATCGTGTCATTAGGAAATTATTTCGAAATTCAAGCTAAAACCGTGCACCGTGTCGATCTTGGAATCAAACGATCAGGGTCTGGGAAAAACCGGTCACGATCCGATCTACTTTCCTAATACAATATAACGAGGATTCAACGAATTGACTAAAGTTCAAGTGAAAGGTGAAATAATTTAAAAACGATTTCTTCCATATGCTGTGAAGCTCCATTCATCTTTGATCATGTTAATAAGTGGTTTTCTAATCGGTAACAAGGCGCCATCCAATCTATCGATATACATAGAAATTATAGTGCCGGCGCGAATGTGTTAAGCATGGTGATATGTATTCCACATAAATATATGAAATTAGCAGCAATCCGGCGAGATGGTCCCAACCTGCAGGCACCTTCTTTCGTGTGCGGGCGCAGTTTGGTGTCGTATTCGTAGTGGTCGTTCTTCCCAAAAGTCACGGTGTTTCTTTTTGGGTCTAAATCCGGCAGCGGCGGCATCGTGGCGGCATCGTGACGATGGTAGAGCAACAGAGTAGCACGGCGCCATCTCTTCGGTTGGTTGCGATCGCATAGGGCGCGTACTGAAAGTGAGAGAGCGAGCCGCAGACCAAAAGGAGGTTGCGCAGCCACCACTCGCAAGGTTCGCCTTATAAGGTGCCTTCGGGATGCCCAGCGTCCATTAGAAACCCTTTGTTGTCCCGGCCTCTTTTTCCAGCGCATTCTGCGAGGATTCCAGGCCGCGAGTCACGAAGAATTGGCGCGCGTGCACGCGAGAAAGAGAGAGAGAGGGAGGTCGTAAACCTCATGACACAGGATACAGAAATTGACTGGCTTATTTCTGCATCTAACGTTCAGTCTGCATCTTATTTTTAAAATCACGGAAGGAAGAAAAAAAATCGTGACACGAGCCTGCTTCCTCCAAAGATATTCTCGTCGAGGAAGAAACGCGACGGTACCAAAGGGGACGCATCGTAATATGAAAACACTGAAAACAGTTTTAAACTCGGGCACGATTGCGAAATCTCCGATGCTAAGCCGTATATCCTCTGGGATTAGAGAGAAAGAAAGGACGAATGTTCGAGACTGATCGAGAGAGGGTATGAATATCGATGGGTGGTTCGATGGAATCCTCTTCAGAATGCGGCTGGGATATGAGGCCACCAGTCGACCGATGCGACCGAAGCATAGAAGCTTCGGCATCGTTTCTACGCTCCTTTCGTTTCTCCCTTTTGTGGAACGATGCGATCGGTTTTCGATTCCGCGCCGAAGTATGTAGTTCTTCGTGCGGCAAGAAACTGGAATTTCTGAGGATGGTCACGTTCTGGTCGAGGGTTCCGTGAAAAAAAGGGCCGCGAGCACCGAAATCGGAGAAGTCGCGCGTCAGGTTGAAAATCAGGAAGAAAGGGGTGGTGGGTTGCGAAAAGACATCGAAGGCCGGAGCAAGAGGAGAGAAAGGGAGTCAAGGCGTGCGGTTTTTTCCTTCTGGCAATTTGTGTACGCTTGGATCTCTTCACTCTTTTTCTTTCTCTTGTTTCTTTTCTCTTGCTCGGCCTTTGTGCGAAATCTTTTTGCTTGTGGTCCTCGCTCTTTCCTCAATATCTTTCTCTCTTCTCCTTCTCTTTCTTCTTCTTCTTCTTCTTCTTCTTTTCCTCGCCCTTTCTCGATGGAATTCTTGCCAGCCCCTCACCGCACCTCGCGAAATATCTCAACGCATTCCTGCGCATCGCGCTGCCACGTTGCGCCTTTGCGATTTCGGCCCATCGTAGGACACCCTCGTTCCCTTCTTACCTCATCTTCTTCATTTCTTATCCTGCTCGAGGCCCGCGAATGCGAATTTTTTCTACCGGCTCCATCTAAGCGCCGGCCTTATACGATTGTTCTCTGGCTAGGAAAAGTACTCGAGCCCTTATATGCTCCGGAATTTATGAATAATTCAACTGGCTTCTTTGAAATATTTTATTTTCCCTTGTCAGTGGTGTGCCAGAGCGATTTACGAATTTATGACTCACTTAAGTGTTTAGGTAGTTCGAAATCCTTTGCTCCCCTGTGGTTTTTACTGTTTTACTTTCTCTGACTTTTGCTTTGGTTCTTGAAAGAGTAAATATTCGAAGGGTATTACGGATTAGCACTCGAAAGTCTAAGAAAGATTCTTATAGCTGCTTGACCAAGAAGTACGAGTCAGTCCTCTTATAAAATAAGCCTTTTCTCGAAGTCTCCATCGGTCAGTGACTCTTCCATCAATGCAATCTTCTTTCTGATGATCGTACACTTACGTAACTCGACATAAGAGGATATCTCTCAACGATGTAAGAGAACGATTCGACTTGAAACCGGCTTTTCTTCTTGCAATTTAATATCTATATACATTTAATCAACTTTTAATATACATTTAACATCTTTCATTGCCGACAACCGGTGACCATCGTGATACATATTTTTGGATGTTTGCATACAGTCGCCCGATGTGCGTCTCTTTCGACTTTCTTCCGAACCGCAACGTCTCGCTGGAGCCCGAAAAATTGCGCAATCGACACACGATCCAGCGCGTTAAGCGTTCTATTACTACAAGAGCTGCACTAACAGCTAAACAGGGGTCGTCGAACTTGCATCGTGCCGCCCTATATTTCATTATCTGCCGGTGTCCGTTGTTAACTCCTCTCTTGTTTTCGTCGCGCGCCCCTCGAGGAATCGTTTTGCACTGCTTGCCAACTTGCATAAGTGGGTTGCATTTGCGTGTTGCATTGACTATTTTGCAATGTAGTTTAGGTTCCTACTGCAAAGGTTCCCGACTCGAATAGTAGATCATGTACAATCACCATCGGTAGATAAAGCTGTCGCAAGGCTCTTCATAGAAAAATGTTTCGTTTCAATTCAATTATCAAATTCAATTCGTTTCAATTATCAAATTGCAACCAGTCGACTATTGTAGTTTTTATGTAAATTGGAAGAATGGAGAAATTTCTTGGATAGTCCACCAAAGGAAGTGATTTCGTCAGTGTTGTCTGACGATTCGTTCGAGTCGGTCTTCATCTTTGGCCGCGTTTGTATTGCGTCCAATTTGTGGCGCCGTCCACGGAATTTCTTCTCATTATCGCTAATTAGAGTTAATGCGAGTCTCGACTGGAGAACGATAGAACGCTGAAAAGTCTTTTGCCGCTCTTCCAACACCACTACTGTTACCATTACCGGTACTACTACCATCGTACTAACTTCCAAGGATCGGGAATATTACTTTCTTCGCAATCGGGTCAGGCATCTCCAAGGTAGGACCGCCTATTTGTCCCGGTTGGAAGTGCTGGAAAAGTTTCCGTCCAGGGGAAAAGTTTGATTGAGTCTCGGACTTGTCGCGACCGAATCGATAATTCATTAATATTAACCGCGGCGCAGATACCGCAGGAGTGACGATGCAATTTACATTTAATTTTCGATCGCATCGCATACGTATCGGGTGAGAATGATTTTCGTGAGAGAGAAATGAAAGGAGAGAGACAAGGAGAGAAAATGATGGAGGTAAAATGTCGAAGCCTCGAGCTGTGCGCGCTTTCAGCACGCGATGAATTTCAACCGCGAGAACAATCGAGCAAGTTACGTCCGTTGCGACCGCTGCTCTGTCGCGTTACCTCCCTTCGTGCTGAAAGAGCAGGTATGGGTATAGAACGATTCTAATGGAGTTAAAGTGTGGCCACATGCGCGTTTCGTTGGGCGTGGCACCGTTTCTGCCCGATTTATTCACCGCGACAACACTACCATCGACATTCGCCTCAGACCTTTCCTCGGTCTCTCGCTCTCTACCTCTGGAAATGAAACTCTCGTTGAGCAAATCTTAATCCTTTCGCTGCAAGGAGAAGTAGCCATTTCTGTTTTAAGACTCGTTTAACTGCTTCTGAAATATTTTTTCTTTTCAGTTGGAATTTTTAATCAAATGACACTTATAAATTCTTATTTGATGTAACGTTTAATTAAACATTCGAGTGAGCATTACTTAACATATAGAATTGCATATTTATTATTTATAATTGCAATTTTTATTGGACAAGTCGAACGCATCGAATGCGCGGACCGTACATACTATCCAGTGGACTTTACATATTTTCCTGAGAGAAAGTCAGCTATCCCATTCCACTGCAACGGAGCCTTCACCTCCGTTCGGTAGCACCTACCAATCGTATCTACCTAATGATTAGACGACGAGAAAATGGAATAAGTCCCCTTATAACGCGGAACTCTCATAACGCGGACTAAAAATTGCGCTACTCTCGCCAGTCATTAAAAAATTGCTTTTCCAATTCCTGTTTCTTTACTCTGTCAATATGATGCTTGGAATACAAATTTCACGTTCTTATTATCTTACGTCACAAACAATCTATTCAATTATAAGTTTTTGCACGCTTAGTTTTGTATCGTTCGAAATCCATATAACACGGCTTCTATTTACTGCGTTATAGGGGGTCTTACTTTAGGGGGACAGATAGCGGTCGTTCCGGTTTCGCTGTCCTTCACTTGGCTGACCGATCGTATTCTCGCGTCCCGCGAGTAAGTTTCGCAAAACGAGTCACTGGTTCGCAGCAGTCTTTTTCTCGTGGGCGGCAAGGCGGTATCGAGGCACCGTAAGGGGCGTTAAGGTCCTGTCGTGGGATAGTCGCTGCTTCCCAGAGACCCCTTTGGCCTCGGTTACTTCGTGCGCCGCGCTGTTTGTTCGTTTGGCCTCTTCTTTCTCTCTCTGTCTCTCTTTCTCTACCCTCTTTCTCTTCTGACGAGATGTAAATCTCTCGAGATGAACGTTTGCCTCGCGTATCGTGCGAGTTTCTCGTGACTCTCCAGTTTGAAGGACGATAAGACGATTTTGGGGGGGTGTGTGTCAGCCAATTTGCAGTCATACTTGAAATCTTCTGTGGATATCTACTCTGTCGCATCGTTTGCACGCTCATTTAGCACGTTTACCATTCACTTAGTTGTCGAATTAAATCTTCCGGGGAAAATTACAACATCGTCGCTCTGATAATAGCGCTCGAAACAGTTTTGCTATGCCAGGTATCATTTTCACCCCGAATTTAGCGCCGTGTACCATTTTCGCATGAGCAAACTGGAGCGAGATAAATATTGAGATGTTTGAAGGTTACTGTTATACCACTTCACTTGGCGCGCAAGTAACGTGGCGTAATTATTCCTGACGTGATTTAAAGCCGGTTGGATGGACGTGAGATGGATAACCGTGTTGCGAAGCTACCTCCAAGTACCGCTGATCGATCACGCAAGAAGTCAGGAAGTATCCAGCTTGAAGAAAAGTTAGACGCGTTCCAACGAGAGGCAACTCGAAAAGGGGCACAAATTCCTGAGAAAAGTTCTTGATTTCGACAGAGACGAGATACATTGGCACCTATGGAACATGGGTCTTAAATTTCGAATTACGGTTGATGTGGGTCTATTCCAGCAATTTCGAGTCTGACTAAATGCATTCGGCTTGTCCCGGAGTGCGTGGGTGTAACTTAATGGCCAATGTTGCATCCAATAAACATAGGAATAATAACGTAGGATTATCGACATGCGTCTTCGCACGAGCCACACACGATGTCACGTAATGTCGTATGAATGGGCTCTTCCTAGCCCATTTGAATCTAATGCACAATCCCTCTCACTGTCGGCCTCCGTTTCATGTTTCCCTTAATCAAAATCAAAATCATAGGACCAGGGTTCCTGAATATTACATGTTATCCTCCATAAACCTTGCTTCCCTTTAGTTCCGAGTGATAATTCTGAGTCGAGAATTAAGGCGATTTGGGGTATTTCTTTTATACTAGTATATTTCATTTAATAAAATTTAAATCAATCGCGAGTGCGAGGTTTTACATAATTGCAGTAATCATTTATAATCCGAATTGAGAATTTGTGAAAGTGAGAGTCATTAGGATGGTCGACGTGGATGCCTAAGCATCAGCGTAATACATACATATCACATGCATAGTTGTCGTAGTGGTTGCTCTTAGAAAATTGCATTTCTAGGGACCGATAATCAAGCGATAACGATCGCTTCTGTCCAGCTAGGGAAGGCCGAATCCTCCATTTGCATCCAACGAAGCATGGCAGATTACGACGTGGAGTCCTCTTAATTGGTGATCGCGGATGCGGTTGCGCTCGGAAGACGTAGTAGAACGCAGAAGGCGTTACGAATTCTTACCGCCAACTATCGATGAATCTACGAGAAATGTCTTCCTCACGTGCAATTCTCTCTTTCCCTCTTTCTTTCTCCAAATTTTTTGCCACAGCTCTCGTTACGTCAATCCTCTCGCAAATTGTAAACGCGTTGATTGGAGTTCCAGTGAAAGTTGCAAATTGTGCAACTCGCTAATTACTCGCTGCAAGGGTTCGCACTCGCGTGCAATTCGCACATGCACCGCGGTAGTCGAGTGTTCACTGTTGAATATTGGTAAAAGATGTTCAATAACGAAAGAGTAAATGGCAAAGAGACAATAACTAAGCGCGATCTCTTTTGCAAGAGACTCTCCTCAATGGCAAGTCCATTTAATCCTCCAATTGATTTTAAGGTTACGTCGGAACGATTCTTTCCCTAGGGATAAGTGTTTGGGTGTGTGTCATTCCGAATGGCAGGGTTGACTGGAGAAGGTGTTGGTCGGAAAGGGGATACCGCGTTTCAGTGGTGATAACGCGGTTTTGCAGGAGACTGCGATCGAGTGACAAGAGAGCCGAGCCGCCGCTGGCCGGCCGGTTCTCGGGAATGGGGGCGAAATCAATTAACTGAACCACGTGTACGGAGGGCGCACACGAACCTGACCTCCCAGCGTCCATTGTGGCCAGTCTGCTGCGTACTACTGGTACGCGGTATCCTCTGTACTCGAGATAGAGAGGAACAGAGAGAGGGAGAGAGTTGGTAACTACCCACAGGATGTACGGCTCCGGCCTCTGTTACGGCTTTACTCTGTAGTACTGTCTCTCGAGGTGTGCGCGTCTGTATACTACATACTACATAGTACCGCGTGCATTAGCCGCGTGGGTTGCCATGGGCAACCCATGACTAACACACGTTCCAGCATCACGTGTCTCTCCCTGGCTCTCCTTTGCTTCCCTTTCTCTCGTGGTTCACCGCAGGATCGTAGCTAGTCGCGGTCTCGGTGGCACCGAACCTCCTTCCATCCTTTTTTCCCTTCTTTAGGAATTAGGCCTTTCACTCCCCCGGGTGCACGTTAATAATCATTATTACCGCCCCAATTTATAATCATCATTAATTATAACTTTAGTTATTATTAACAGTCAAATTTAATTGTTATTCATGGAGAATTTAGCGGTAATTCAATACTTCAAAGATATCAGTTATTATGTTTCATGGTTCTTACGTAATCAATAAGTGTATGGTGAATATTAAATTAATTTTTTTACGAGCCTTTCCCCTTCCAAGTACAGGGGCTTGGAGTCTTTCGAGTTCCAATATCAAGACCGCTCGACACTCTACCAGTTTTCGTAATCTTTTGCGCAAAATACACTCTTTGGTGGCGCCGGTAGTGGCCGTAACGAGCAAACTTGGCGCCGAGCAAATATGAGCGAGCCACCAGTTGCCGGAACCATAAACGGTGCCATTTCTTCGTTTGCAGTTAGTATTATCGGCGATATTAGGGCGAAGTCTTGCCGCTTAGAGTGAATTGCTCGTGTTACGCGCTTCTGGATGGCTGAGCACGATCCTGTGGGTCCTTTCTCGTCTGCCGGTTCTTGCTTCTCCTTTTCTCGAGTATTCCACTTGGGTCTTTCTCTCTCATTCTATATATCTCTTTCTGCGTTGGTTCTCTCGGCGCCGCGGTACGCCGCATGCCTCGCTGTTCGGAGTAAGCCTTTCTTCTCGGCACGGTATAAGCTCTTGGCTTGGGTGCGCTTCACGTTTTCCCTTCCTCTCTTTCTCTCAAGCGCGCAGAAATTGAACCCAGGGCTGTATCGTGACTCATTACGATTCGGAAGGCCGAGATTCGCGCAGTTTTTTTTCGAATTGGAGGCCGCGCTGAATTATCGATTCTTAGCTGTATGGCATAGGTAGTACTCTCGTGCACGTTGATTTTTACAGTCTGGCTGTTGAACGACCATACGCGCACTTGTACAAGCGTCTAAATTTGCATATTGGGTCTCAGGTATTCCGATGAACTTTTAGGGGAGAATTGATCCATCGTTCCATTTATTACAGAGTTATAGCATACAAATCCTTGACGATCAATCCCAGTCGAAATATTTGAAATCTTAACTCCATATGTATTGCACCGTTTACCTTCGAAACGATGCTTTTATCGGTGCGATTCGAATGAATAGGCTTCGATGAAATATCCGTATCGGAATCCGGCTATAAAGATAAAAAGACGGAATCGACGGGAAAGGAGGCAGGAAGAAAGTCGCTATTTCTGGGCTCCCTCGGGGCAACGGGGCCTGGGTTTCGCCTGAAAACGGATCGTCCCTGAACTCGCGGTTGTAGTGCGCAAGGGGAAAGGGGTCATGGAACGTGGTAGAGGGGCAGGCATACCCAAAGAGAGACGAGGAAGATTGCTAACAGAGTTGGTAAGGTGGGGGCGGACGAAGGACAAGGAAGAAATCGAGAGAAATGGAATAGGGATGCTGGCTAGCAAGAAGGAAAGAGAATGAAAAAGAGAACTTTGGTATTCTTTGGTCACCCTCCTCTCTTCTGCTCGAGCCACGACTGTCCGGAAGAAAGACGAAGTCCGAAAGAATAGCGCCGAAGAAAGGCGGAAGAAGAAAAGGACGGAGGATGATGGGACGCGCGCGCGAAAGAGGAAGCGATCGAGGAGCAGAGCGCGAGAGCGAGCTTGAGGGAGAAAACGAGCGAAGAATTATCTTCTGGAGACCAGGAGCACGAATAGAGAAAAGTGAAGAAACTCACGAGAACGACGAAGAGACGATTCAAGAGCGGCATGGTAAGGGCGCGGAGGAGAATCGAGGAGAAGGGACAGAGACAGTTGATAACAGTCTCACAGTGATGAAAGAGGGACGGAGGAGAAGTCCGAAAACGGAGCAGAGGGAAACTGAGGTCAAGAGAAACGGAGAACGAAAGCTTAAGAAAGAAGGAGAAAGATGGAGCAGGGTCCGTGGAAAGAAGAAGAGCTCGAAATGAAACGAGGAGGGGAAACGAGTCATACTGCGAAGAAGAGAGACACCGCGAGGTCGAGTCATCCAAGGGAAGAGCAGGAGGAACGAGCATCCGTAAGGAGAAAACGAGAGCCAGTCACCCAACTGCAACTACGGCAGACACAGGGTAGAAAGAGCGAGTAGAATCGACCCTAGAACAGATAGAGCAAGACGATGTGCGGAGCAGGGAAGGGGGGGGGGCCTACCGTGGCTGCCGGTCTGTCCGAGAGGGTGTTAGGGGGTAGGGGCTGCAAGGAGCAAGGGAGAGAGAGATAAAGAGAGAAAAAGAGAGATCGAGGCAGCATAGTGCGCCCATCGAAAGAGCCGCCTCCATACTACCTCGAGCATTCCCGGCCTGCACACACCGAGAGTTGCAGCTGCATCGCCGGCGCGGCGTCGCGTCGTTCGGTTCTCTGCACACGCGGCTCTTGGCGCGCGCGCACTCGCGCACCCGCGTCCATCCATTCGTATTCTTCCGAATACATAATACTCCCGAGTCGACAGTTCCGAGGTTGACACATACGCGTAGGCGCAGTAGAACGTAGCACCAACGTCGGTTCCGCGAGTTTCGCGAGCTTGACTCACGCAAATTTGGAGAAGTACACGAGTGCACAAGTGTCGGTGCGCGACTGGCCGATCGAGTGTGCGCGGTTTTCGTGGATAGCGGACGAGTGAGAAAGAGGAAGAGACAGAGAGAAAAAGAGGGGGAGAACGTGAGTGAGCGAGGGTGAGGGTGGCGGGACTAGCGGGTCGCTCGGAGAGGGCGAGCCCTGAGCCCCCGACATCGAGTCTGGTGCGTCACCCCGTCACCAGTGAACTCCGTCTCTCGCGCAGTGAACAGTCAGCCAGTCACGCGGATTTGCAGAACCGAGTCGGATAGACAATTTGCCGGTTCTCTCCCGTTATACTTACGCGCATTGGAGCTTTGACATTTACGGCAAATGTCATCAGTGGCCGTTGGACCGCTGCCACTGACCGCGTAAATCGCGAGAAAAACGGGAAAGGCGAACACTGTGCGTACGAGGGAGCTCATCTTCCGCGGTACATCCGCTTGTCGCGGCCGATTCGAACGACATGTGACACGTGAGCGGGTTACTAAATCGCAAAGAGTCAGAAGCTTTTGTTCGTAAGTATCGGTCGAAGAGGAGGAATCACTTCCTCGTGGATTCGTCGAGGATGGATTGGATGAGGAGACAAGAGGCGAAGGAGGACTTACCGGAAACTCCGAATGTCCTGACACCGGATGAGCCAGACGAGTGCTATTTCGAGGAAGACCCTTCGATTGACGAGGGCATGGTACGTGATTTGCGTGCTTACCGTTTTATTAATACTGTCTGCAAACTTGTCTCGACAAACTCTCGCGAACTCAATCTTCCGTAAGGATCATTTATATGTGTCTTGTATTAATATAGTTAGCCCACTCGTTTCGATGCTAGAGATAAATACCAGTTATGCCACTCGTGAGTCATTTTGTCGAAGGATTCCTTTATAACACCCCGTAATTAGGGGTTTGGCGGCGTACGCAAGTTACTTGGCGCTCACTAGAATTAACAGCGATAGAAAGACCGGCACGGCACGGCTGTCTATTATTAGGCCGGAAATCTGTTGGTTAATTTTATGCAACGTCACGTAGGGAGATGTTTCGAAAGTTCCTTGCTGGCGGAACGTGATCTTTTGCAGGGCCATCTTCAAGGCACACCTTCCATAGGCTTGTCCTTATCGAGTACGTACACCCGGTGTTCCCATTTACCCCGGGAAGAGCCATGTGCTTCGCAGATACAGTCTGCGTGTAATCTCTGATTTTCACCCTGGGGCAAAACCTTTGCCGACTTCAAAAGCGTGTCGCGTCTTGCACAGACCCACACATACCGCTTGATCTGTCTCTTCTTCTCTTTATTTTATTACATCCTGTAACAGCCCTCGCACATTTCCTCTTGGTAATTGCTCTTTCAGTTCCTTATTGCTCCTGGCGATTTGTCACTGGTCACAGAATGCAATTGTCTTCTGAAACATTACTTTCTGCAATTCTGTTTTAAAGTGTTGCTGTTCAACTTCATTTAGGATCTCGAGGTTTTCCAGGCGAAATTCCAAGCTGGACACGTGGAAAGTGCGCTCTCTGATCCTAGAGTCTCGTGTTTCCTCTAGGTAATTGCGAGGAAGGGTGTCGTTCGTTGGGGAAATTCGAACACGTGTCGACACCCTTTTCGCCTGGACAACGTACTCGCGAGTACGCTGCACTGGGACCCGAGTGTCCGGAGAGAAAATAGGTTGGAGGGTAAAGTTACCTCGAATCTACAGTTACGGGCATTGTTGTGGCCATTCTTGGCTCTGAAGTGGCTGCTTGAATTACGGCCCCCGGAGCTCTTGCTCCGATTATGTATGGCCCTCTCCCGTGCTGCGAACGCTTAGCGCGAGGATCAATCGCTCGCTCGAAAGCAAAGCTGATCGATAAGTCGAAAACTTGCCGCGGTCAATGCTCGCTTTCAAGTGTTCGCACTGCAAGAACAGTTTGTTTCCAGTTTGAAGAGGGTCTCGATTTAACCCCTTTTTGTACTGTGTCCAGCGAAACTCTGAATCGGTCGATACTTGTAAACGTTTAGCGAACGTTTTCATTTTATACTCTTGACACTATTTCGTATTATTAAATTAGATTTCTAAGAGATTCAACGGCTATTGGAAGATCGTAATATCTAGGTGCATTTTAATTTTTGTAAGCATTTTATTTTATTTCTTGTAGAGAAAGAATTAGAATAGATACGTATACAGTTGTATAGTTAGTCGGGGCTTCGATAGACAATTATTTCATTGATAGATTGCATTTAAATCTGAAGAGTCTCATGCTCAAGGGATTAATAGAAGCCTTCGTTCGAGCTAACGATAGAGTCAGTAAACAGAAGACAATCAGTATAATATTTGGTTGTGGTGTCTTGGTAATATGTACTTGTATGTAGTAGCTCGCGGAAGTCGCGTGAACCGTAGCTTACTGACTCTGGTGTCACATGGATGGAGACTTTTTTTCGTGGCCGTCTCCGATAAGAGGAAGCGATAACTTGCTCGAAGCCACTCCGAAACCTTGGCAACGCCGTACTTTCGTTCGGAGGGTCTCGATGATTCAACGCCAGCTGCGAGACGCTTGGCTGTCGCTTACCCCGAAATTTGTTAGTCAAAATTGATTCACTTTTTTCGAAGCCGTTCCACTCGACCCCTGACCGTGAGACTGGTCACTGGCTCTCCGGTTATTCTCCTGCTACTCGTATAACCCGCTGCCAGTCACGTCATTCATTTGTAACTGGATAGAAGTACATTTTCACTTGTTTTTCACAATCCACCAATTCTGAATTACTCTTCTGAATGTTAGTGGTATTTTAGATCCTCTAGGAATTACTCTAGCTGGATTTACAACATTCGAAGCATGTACGCTTCCGATACGTGAGCGATCATGGTATAACACGTGAATCATCCGTGGTATTTTCGGTTTGTACGCAAGACGTTCCGCGAGTATGGTACGATTACCTGTTATCTCCCATTTCACTTCTTATCTTCAGTGACAATACTCAACTGAGCCGACTGCGAGAGTCTTCCGATAACGTCTACCGTTCGAAAAATAAACCTTAAAAAATTGCAACACAGAATTGTAGATTCTTATAACCACCAGAGAGTTTAGTAGAAATTCTAAAGTAAAGATTGAATTGTTCGTTATTCCCCAAAATCAACCAAAGCAAGTACCATCGTTGCGTTTGGGCACTGTTTGATTTTTCCGCAATAATTCGCCGGTACTCAAGCGATTGGCAGTTAAAAAAAAGTGGTCCTTTTATGGAAGGCAAAGGTAGAGAGGATGAGAGAAGCGTGGAGTAATTTCTCGAGCGCATTCCCTCGTCCCCTAGACTAAGGGAAAATTGGTAAGAGCGTGCTTGGACCGCCGGAGATGGAAGCAAATACAATTTCAATCGCGAAGAGCGAATCTATATCAGTGGAGAGGCCAAGCTACAGGCAGAAAACGAAGGGATGTTGGCGAGCAGTCACCGTGCCAGACCACCCTCCGAGCCATTGGGATGAACGATGAGTCATCCTATGCCATGCCACCACCAACCACCCCTACTCTACCTCACCTCCCACCCACCCTTCATCCCTCTGCTTTTGGGGGTCTCTCGCTCGAAATCTCCCCTATTGCACTGTCGCCGATCAAAAGAGGAGAGAACTCGCATTATCATAATCCCTGCCGACAGGACGTCACTGGGCAGAAAAGTATGAAGTTCAGGTGTCTTTTCGGCGAATTATTATTGTTTGTGATGCCGCGCCGTTCGAGTCATCACTAGCATTGCATCATTTTGGTGAAGGGTCATGACCGATTGAATCGTTTTTCGAAGTCACCCTGACGCTTATAATTCCTGCTCATCGAATCGAAAGGGCGACGCGGTTCGATGGACTTCCATTGATGCACTGCACCTTGACTAATTGTAAATATCGCTTGCTCTTTTTTTCAAAGATCATACTGTTCCAATAAGAATTTTAAACTTTCTCTTATCTCACGGTGTATTCTTTTTAATGAATACTATAATACAATATAGTATTCTTAATTCTATTTAATCCGGTATAATTTAATGTGCCTGTACCGAAGGCCTGTTAAAATACGTTTGCTAAGCGAATCTGTTGAGATCGCAAAAGGTCCAAGCAGAAGCGAGATATCCAAGGGGATAAAGAGTCAGGAAAAAGTGGATGTAATCTACACGTGGCCTGCGGGGGAGTGCTGTCGTCATCGTGCTTGCTTAACGATTTAATCCCATTATTTTCGTTTTTCCTCTTCTGGCCTGTTTAATGAGAAGGGCGGCGTGTATATTGTATAATACGTAGCATCTGGAAAAGTTCGCATCTGGTGAACCAAAGCGAAGAACTGTTCTCAATTTTCCAGTGAAATTGAGAACATCGGTTACTTCAAACATCTGATACCACATATTTGTATGTTATGCTATACCAAAGTACGGTCAGACGTCGAGGGTTGTGGTCCAATTTCGTGACCCCGGAGTTAGAATTATCATTTCTCCCCTTTAGATTAAGGAGAGACGATTAAATTCGATATTTAATGTATATTCTGATCAAAAGCTCAAGGTATCAATAGGTTTATAGATTTATAGACTTCACGCATCTGCAACAATAAACTATCGTATGGGGTCATTATCGTCCAGACGAAGGTGGAACTGAGTTTGTCCACCCTCGAGACTTCATCGACGAGTTATCGCTTATCTGTCAGTCGATCAATAGCAGCCGTGAAATTATTACCGTTCCGGTCGGGAGGGGGTCCTACGGATGGCAGTCATTATTTTGTTTCGATTTCGGGAGGCTCAATTGGCACGAGCTTTCTAGAAGCTCCTGATAAATGAGTTCATTTATTTTACCACTTTTGGGCCCCTCGGACCCATTAATTGATTTGTGTGATTCACGCTTACTTACGCAGAGGCGGAAACTTTATTTACTGTAGTTGACGATTTATTGAAACGATAGCACTATAATTTCTAGGCAGCGCTAACACTATTACTCTCCTGTTCAAATGAACTTTCCATATCATAGTCTGAAATTGAAAGAAAAAAAAATATTGTCTGATTAGAGCATTAGAGATTGTTATTCTGCGATTCTCTTTTCTTTTCATTCGATGTACGCACGTTTGCACGCGTGACCACGCGTATGCGAGCTTGATAAGCGAAGCAGATGCTTCCTGGAACGATGTGCCGGATGATAAGTCGCGATATCGATTCTGCAGACCAGCAGTGTGCAAATGGAACCTTTTTGCTGGGTATACGCTGTGCAAAATCTGGAAGAGAAACGCGTCTCGCCGCATCTGTCGCTGTTACTTCTGTACTTCTCGTGCAAAAACCTCGAGAAACAGAGAGAAAGAGCTACGCGTGGGCGAATGGTTATTATTGCCTGGCGCCAGACTGGAGGGATCTCCCCATGCCAACATAAGAACGTGTTCACGCGCGCCCGCGTACGAATAAAAGAATCGCAAGCCGAAGCAACGGGAATTTGTGCCGTAATTTAACCTGTTGTGAATTGACTTCGAATTGCGGCAGTCTCAAATTACAAATACACTTAAATATCAGTAACTTACGTCTTAATAGTGGCGCTAAAATCTTTGAATGACATAGCTTTCGACATATCCCCTCGTTTTAAGATATAATATGAGACGAAAAATATTTCATTTCGAGGTACAGTAATTGGATTGAGAATTTAATGGAAATCGATGGTTGACACTTTTGACAGAGGTGTATACGTAGTTACGTATATTAAGATGCGCGTAATGAGGATCATAAATTCGACGAAAAGTAGTCGCGACGACCAAAACGGATTTCTTAGTTCAACGGAAAGAGAATCTTTACCTGAGCTGATTAGGTCCCCTTGGTTAGGAATGTCATTTATCACGAGGTCTGGACCCCTCGAGATCTTGTGGTTGATGTCCCACCAAGCTATAGATTGGTCCATGGTTTCACAAAGGTTTCCGCTCTCGAGAATTCTCCCCAGTCGAATGTATTATACCCACTGCAACCGCGGTACTATCCCTATAATTTCACCTACGATCGTGAATCTTACCTTTTAGATACATTACGAGTGAAGTATATTCGAGATCTACTCTGATAGCTTCATACCTCACTCGATGATCTACCGATTAGCGTCTTCCTTCAGTCTCGTTCGCGTGCATAAATTAGTATTATATCGAAAACTTTAATCGGATTTGAGTCATTTACTTCGTACGGTTTAACGGTGCGTGTTTGGGATAGATCTAGGTAGAATTTCATTTATCGAATGAGTCAAGAGACTTTTATATCATGCTTAGAAAATTCTTTATAGTACTTTTAGAATTATTACGTACTATTAAAGATATTAGTTTGAAAGTTGGCGACCCAGTGATTAGTCTAGATAAGCCGCGAAATGAAAGAGGTTGAAAATCGCTGATGCAGAGGATCGTTTATAAGTTGGAAGTTTTTTATGAATTCCAAGCGAATGGAGCGGCATGGTATCGGGCGATAGTTGGAAAGTGGTCGGTGTGGTGCAGCTCGGCGGCGATAGTAGGCACTAGGCAAGTGCTCGTAAAGAAGTTTACGGGAGCTTCGCTAAAGTCCGTAGCTTCCCGCAGCAGTACGATCTTCTATCTAACGAGTGTGAGTTCGCTTTCCTTTGCGCAGGACAATCGCGGCTAGATAACCCCACGCGGGGGTATCAACTTTCTTATTGTTGCTCACGACGTAACGAGAATGTAATGCGAGAGCTTGGTCAGGAAATGTTCCGCGATTATGAAAACCATTTCCACCTCGGTCACACGTTCGTAATAGTCGATCCCCACTGAATCTCTGAGAGAAGATGCTCCTTTAAGATGTACTCACGTTAATCAGATGCAGAAGTATATTATAAAGATTCTGAATATTTCGTATTTTCCTTTTGGTTATTCTCTATTTTGTAATTTGATTCTACGAATAATTTCCGAGCGGTGGGTCGTCACAAAGGAGAGAGAATCTCTGATCAGAGAGGCGTGAAGATCTCGAGAGTTATAATTGCAGGAGTAAGAAAAATAAAGGGGTAGTGTGAGCCGGTTGTCGTGAACACATGTGTTGCTAATGGCTATGCGGACGGATAGCCGACACTAACATCTTCCCGTCAGTTCTCCCGTCTTTTGTACTTACTTTCCTTCAGCGCGACTCTCGTTTCCGCTGCTATGGAACACCGGTCGTTTTGCAAAATTCCGGCTTGGACCCTCTCCACGCTGCTACTAGAAAACTATGGTTCACCGTCCTCTGCAATATTTCTACCGTAAACGCATTCTGCGAACTTACCTCTTGCAATTTTTCCACTTTGCAACCGAGTGCGCGCCGCGGTTCCCGAGGTTTGTGCAACATAAGATACTCGAATGGTGAACGACTCGTGGTAACGCACCTACTATCTGGTCAACGAAGAAATATCACACGGGGTAGTACCGTTAATTTGTTCTTTGATAAGGGTGACTATGGTTATTAAACGTGGGCAATAGTTGCATTTAAACATCTTCCAAGTATGGTTATTTTATAATTGGAGCACCATGTTAATATTTGTAGTTTCATCAGACTTCAATTTTTTTAAATATTATCCGAAAGAGAGAGAAAGAGAGAGATAGAGAGAGAACAGAAAGTATTTATATCGGCAAAGAGATCAGGGTGTACGTTCATTTGGAATAGCAAAACTGTTAGAGCGAGCGATTCACCGGTGAACCGTGGCACGAGGTCGTGTAGTCTCTGAATGCGAAACATTCGTGGAGCCGCAGAACGAGGTTCGTCTCTCTCAGCCGGAGGAAGCCACGTGGAAGAAACGTAGGATGAAGATGCGATGAAGAGACAATGCGAGGATTACAGGCTTCTCGCGCCAAGACTCATCGTTCGCCGAGTGTACTGCTCCATTGTGCTTTCTGTTATATACAGGGTGGATTGCAAACCCGATGACTCGCAGTAACTTGTAAATTATTTCTTGCGTAAGAAATATTTTGAATACGAGATCTATGTTATCGAAGGGGATATCCAATATTTTATATTATTTGCATTGATAAAACTCAGGGTGACTTTGAAATCTCGATAAAAATTCAACGTAACAGAAAAAAGTGGTGGCGTTACTATACGTTCCTCTTGATACCATAAAATTTTAATTTGAACTATTTTTTTTATACGACATGCAATTTATGAGTCATGCAAAACTGTCGCGTTATGAGATTCACCCTATATATTCTCTCTCCTTTCTCTTTTTTTCTTTTTCTTTCTCTGCGGTGTTGCGCTCGTTCTCCTCGTCCAGCTTTGCAAAAGTACTTTTTCACGCGGAAGCGCGCGACACTCGAGTCGGATTAATCGAGCGGAACGAGTATCGAGCGACACTCCGAGGTAAATGCAGCCGCGCTTCGCGATCCTGGATCGATTTTCATTGTCTCGGTTGTGTGATTTTCGTCGGGCCATTCGATTGCCAGACTCGGCTTCGAACCGATTCTAGTGCGAGCGTGATTAAAATCCGATTATAAAGGGGTATCGGCGTTACTGTTTTTCCGATACTGCTCGGCTTAAACTGAACCTGATCGATTTTCAGCCTTTGGAACTCTTTCTTTTCCAAAATGTAATCATCGAAATTCAAGAATTATTCAATGTTTAATTATCAATGACTATCCATATCAATTTCGATCTAAACCATTAAAATAACTGGCCACCCAACAAAATATTCAATTCAAGAAGCAATTCTGATATTAATCCACTCTAAATCCAATCCGATGTTACTTCGAAGTCGCTGCATGAGACAATAAATTCCAATTAGTGCCAAAGTTGAATTTCGCGGAGCAATGTGCAATTTCAATTTCTCGAAGAGCCAGTTCTTGGCTGTGGGTGGCGAGAGGGAGTTGCAGAGTTTGGAGCATGTACCGTAAGTTCCCAGGCAGGAAGTTTCGCGGCGAGGAATCTCGCTGGTAAAGTTGACTGAGAGGAAAGGAGAAAGGTAGAAAAAGAGCGATCGAGAGAGAGAAGAGGACACATTCGAGTGCAGTTCACAGAGAAAGGAGCCAGTTGAAGGGGAAGTAGGGGGATGGGTAAGAAGAGTGGGGATAAGAAGAGAGAGGAGCAATAAGAGGAAACAAAGAGAGCAAATGGCGAAGAGGTGGAGAAGGAGAAAAGCGAGGCCGAAGGCAGATGAAGAGAAAGAGAGAGAGAGAGGTTACCGAGGTCATGGTCAAGCAATCGGTGCAACTATGTTCACTCGCGTGAAGCCACGAGCTTTTCGCCTCGATGACTTATGGTGCTTTCGCGTGGTGTCGGCCACTTTGCGCCCTTTCGCTTCCCACGATCGTGCCTTTCGACCTTTACTTCACTGTCGGCCCTTTTAAATCATAATTCTTTACTCAGGGATGAGTCTCCCATTTCCTTAATGGATCGATCTTATGCATGCTATCGAATTCGAGTCCTTCGAGGTGATCCAATAAACTGATTCGGATCGTCCGATAAATCGTTTTTATTCTCGTAACACTGCACCTTGAATCTGAATAATTTTATATAACAGTCATGTTTGAAACTAGACTTATGGTAAAGCTACAACCCAGAACATTAAAAAATCTCATAGAAACTTACCCTATGAGGGTTGGTACGTAAGGACCACGATCAATGGAGCGTTTGAAGCCGACTTTACGAGCCGCGAAGTTATAGTCGTCAAGACGACGTTCATCCACTTCGAGTCCTCGCTTTTATTACTTAATCCGTTATCGGTTGGAAGAATTTGACCGGAATTTCTGCGGGTGCACTTATTTTTATGGTCGTCGTCGCGACATCCTCCTCGCTTTATTTTCGGCGACGAGACGCCTTCATTGACATACACGCCGTGCCGCATTGCTCTGCTTCTTTCGCAGCTAGGGTGAGAGACCGCATTCCCCTTTCCAAGTAATTACGCGGCCCCGGAATCCGGCCTAAAAGGCCTCGGCATTTCCAGACGACTTATTGTCACCGACTCTCATACACTTCGTGCAGACTGATATCGATCATTAGCGCCCATCTTCTCCTTAATCTCTGTTTTATGCTAAAGCCGCCGCGATGAGGCTTTTCTGGAATTTCGTGAAGGGTGTCAGTACTGTTGACTGACTTTAGTCATTTAAATTTTAAACGTGTTAATTAATATTTAGAATTTAATCCATCAATATACAGTTACGGTCATAAAGTATTTTTTTTATTAAAATTTGAACATTTCCGCGTAAAACGCCGGGTCGCACATCCTGGTATCTTTATCAGTTTTCGAGTTATGAATTTTTGAAAAAAAGTTGATCCCAAACTTTGCAGTTAAATAACTTAAAAACTAATAACGATATTGAGGAACGGAGAAAAGCATTTTACAGGATTCGACAAGGGCTACAAATCTGTGAAGTTTAAAAAAAATCGGGGACCAAGTGTGAATCGACTGTGATCATTTGGCGTGGAATCGCTCATATACAATATTTGAAATACACGAGTTATCGAGGTTTGACTGTGCATGTAACGTGGAGATTCGCATTAGAGAGCGTTTCTGGTCAGATCGGAAAGGTTGCTGGCAGAGCGTAATCCGCAGATGTCGAGCAGCTGACAGGGCAAATTGGCTCCGTGTCTTGCATTTAATCTGCCCTAGTCGCGGTAGCCGCTCTAGGAAGCGGCCTCACCGCAGCTGGCACCGGACTCCAGATTCAACAATAGCTCGTTGGCCAGGAATATTTCGAACCCTGCGAGCAGGGCAAAAAGGGAAACGAGTTTCCAGACTTAACCCTGGACTTTCGAAACCACTCACGTCCGTTCGTTCTTCTCCCTGTTACGATCATCTCCGACTGATTTCCACCACGGTTACGACAGGGATTTGCTTTTACTGACAACCTCCACGTCCAATCAGATTTTTCCCCCCCTACGAACATCAAAGTCTTCCGATGCAGGGGATGAAACGCGTAATGTAATCACTTCTGATGATTCTATTCATATTAATTTTTATTTTCATTTTGATCAAATCATTTCTTTGAAGTTTTTGACTAGAATAATACACTACTAAATCATCGGTTCAATTGTAGAAAAAGCAGTGAATCTACAGAGAAGTTAATTGACGTATACTAGCTTGAAATTGTTAGGGCTTTTGAAAGTTTATAGAAGGACATCAGTTGAAAATGAGTGTAAAACTTTCGAGCGTCACGAGTAATTTAGTTTAAAAGACGAATTTGCCAGTTCGTTGGCCACTCTCCAGAAAGAAGTTTTACTCGCGTAGCTCGACGAGGAAAAACTTTGTTAGGGGGGAATCATTCGAAGGTAGAAACCGATGGTAATTCGGACGGAAAGTCTATAGATTCATAACGATCTTAATGCCACTCACTCTACAGGTTACTTCGATTGTCGAGTGACTCGAGCACAATGCAAAGAGAGTTTCCAATCGCAGAAAGCTTAAAGGCGCGAGGATCCAAAGAGAAAAGGGAGAAGAGCGGTAAAGATACGTGGTCTCCGGACACGGTCGATTTATTCTTTATTTTTCTTTCCTCTTGAAATTCTTTCCTGGGCGGTGGTTGCCATTGTCTGGCGGATTGGCTCGTAAAATCTAATACCTTGTACTCGGATTAGACGGGTTTAGGGGACTATAACAAAAGCAACAGCCCCGTGGCGCGACAGAGATCATTCCGTGCGGCTCGCCCGCGTCTGAAAGAATACACGCAACGGGAGATGGTGTCTGATTACAGGCTTTTTACCAGCATCCTGCTGCCTCGATCCGACCAATTGTTTGTCTCTGCTTGAAAAATCACTAGAATTGCCTTCGTAAAATTTCTCCAGACTACAACATTTACTTTTCATCCATATTTCTATACTTTTACAATATTGTTTATACAGGGTGAGTCAGTGACCTTGCACCAAACTGAAACCACGTATTTTGGGGGTCAATAGAAGCCTAAAAGTCCCGGAACACAAAGTTGAAATCTCAACCCTTTCGGAATTACAGGGGGTTGAAGTTTCAAGTTTTAAAAAATCATATCTTCCTACGGGATAATGCTAGCGTCACGGGTCTTTTTCTAGAATATGTGGGAGGGCCGGAGCTATGTGAAAAAAAATAGAAATCATTTAAAAATTATTATTAAGTCGCATTATTATTGATTTTATTGCACTTTTTCGATGAAGGAGCAACATTTTCAGGTACGAAAAAAATCACAGTCATTCTGTGATGCACCAAAAAAAATATCGCGTTGTGAAAAGTTTAAAATTTTAAGAAATGTGGCCAGGATAAATTATTTAAAGTTTTCCGCTAGCGATTCTCAATCCCGGGTTTACGGCTGCATGTGTCACTGCGGCGGTAGAAGGCTCGAAGTCGGCTCGGGTGTCTGTTTGCCTAGGTCAGTTAGGCCCAGCTTATCTCGAGGGCCTGCTACCGAACACCGCAGTGCGAGAGAGAGGGTGAGTGAGAGTGAGAGAGAGAAAAAAGGGTCAGGTTGATGAACTCTACAATGCTGCCATAAACCTGGGATTGAGAATCTCTAGCGGAAAACTTTAAATAATTTATCCTGGCCACATTTCTTAAAATTTTAAACTTTTCACAACGCGATATTTTTTTTGGTGCATCACAGAATGACTGTGATTTTTTTCGTACCTGAAAATGTTGCTCCTTCATCGAAAAAGTGCAATAAAATCAATAATAATGCGACTTAATAATAATTTTTAAATGATTTCTATTTTTTTTCACATAGCTCCGGCCCTCCCACATATTCTAGAAAAAGACCCGTGACGCTAGCATTATCCCGTAGGAAGATATGATTTTTTAAAACTTGAAACTTCAACCCCCTGTAATTCCGAAAGGGTTGAGATTTCAACTTTGTGTTCCCGGGCTTTTATGCTTCTATTGACCCCTAAAATACGTGGTTTCAGTTTGGTGCAAGGTCACTGACTCACCCTGTATACAGCTGTACATACTGTTTCGCATTGAACAGATTTGTAGTTTCTATTTGTCAGGATTATAAGTGTGCTACTTGATTTGTTAGGCAATATCTGCAGTAAAGTCTACACCCCTTAATCACATTCACGCAGAGTTAACGGGGCGCTTCCGGAAATTTGGTAAATCGTATGCGTACCGGTGCCGGTGGCGCGGTGTGACACGTGACGCGTGGCTTCGCATAAATTCTTGGTGCACGCAAGCAACCCCTTTTGCCGTGCGTATGCGCACCCACTATGGTTTGGGAACCCTTCTCGTATGGGGTGTACACACCACGTTTTGGAACTGAAACGACTACACTCGTTGGGGACAGGTGCTAGGAAGTACTCATCCAGATCCAAAAACTTTCCCAAGAATTTAATTATCCGCGTAAAACGTGCTTTATGGAGCTGGAGATTTTTAATCCCGTTTTATTCGAGTTTTCCCAAAATGGAAGAGCTTTCGACAATTTTTTTTACTATCTCATGAGATTTTTACGTTGTGCAAACGTAATATTATAAAAAATCTCTACGTCAGATGCTTTCAACCACGAACCTGAGATTTCACGTAGAAGGACATGGTTATTGATCGTTCCAAGTACATTATCATAAAAAATATAAAGTTAGCAGGTATCTTATGCTGTGTCTCTGATCCGTAAAAAAATTTCCGTCGTCGCTCAAGGGTAGATAATGACTGTTATCGTTTCCTCCACAGCTCAGGATCAAGATCAAGGAGGAATTTAAATATATTAAGGGCACGTTTCGAAGGGGGTGGCAGGCGGTACGGTGATGGGACGTTAGATGCGCACGATCCGTCCAAAGACTGATTGACGATAAGGCTTCACTGTTTCGTGGCAGCACGCTTATCTTTGCGTGAAATGCTAATTGAATGTTTCGCGATGCTCGCGACGATTGTCAGGGTAACGTCCATTAAATGCAACGAGCGTAGTCGAGTAAGCTGTACTTACGCAGCTATTATCTCGCTCTCCCTAACAGCTGGATACTTGGCAAATCGCTTATCGCAGATCCCGAATTAAAAGTTAACCCCTCTATTACCCTATAAACTCATATGATCATCCATCTACTTTTTTTTAATTCCTTTAAGGTCATAAAGATTGATTAAATCAAAATTCTTGGAGATTGAAATTATCTTATTAAACCCGAAAAAACTTATAACAATATAATACATGGTACATACATTGTATGTATATTTCATGAGCAATAATATTCAATTAATATTCAAAACAGACGATTCTCTTTTTGGCAAATTTTCACGAATCGTAAACTGTTTATTAATTCATCGTGTATATTTTTTTGTCTACAAACATATTTTGATACACACACGGCAGAAATCCAGTGCAAATTCACATTCATCTCCCCTGATCCAATTACTCTCGATACAAATTGGTCTTCGTTATTCGCAACAGTGGCATTGTATCGCTCGTTGTGAACGCAAGGTGCATTAAAAAATTCATCAGAGCCTTCCCGCACTCAACTGCTAGGGGGGGTTAATAACGCGGCATCATCCCGCCTCGAGCGACGAACAAATAGAGGCCGTCGAAAAAAGAAAATGAAAAAATAAAAATGAAATATTATTCGTGGGCGCTGAAGGAGAAAAAATATTGACCGAGAGTGCTGGTGAAGAGCCACCCTCTCTTTCTCCCCATTAAAACAACACGTGCGACGCGGGGATGACCGAGGCGAAAGAAGAAAGATAGAAAGGTAGAAAGAGGAGGAACGACGGTGGAAAGGTGGGTAGAGGGAAATGAGGGAGAGAAAAGAGGGAGAGCAGGGTGCGCGTGGGCGCAGGGCCAGCTAGCAGAGAAAACGACGAGAAAGGCGGACAGTATCAGCACAATGAGTTATAACAAATGGCTTCCAGGGCCGTTCTGCTTGTACCCCCATAAAGGGTACAAGGAGAGTCGAAAGAGTAAGAGTAAGAGAAAGAGAAAGAGAATGAAAGAAAGGCACCACGCCTCGACATATAAAAATACCAGCGGTACGCAAGAAGGTGGTGGGCGTTTAAATAAGCTTCCAGCCGGTACGTCTACGAGTCTCGAGTCCTCGAAAATGAGACGAGAAAGGGGAGAGATAGAAGAAGGAAGGACTGACTTGCGCGACCGCCTGTCTTCGCGTGGAATGAGAAATGACCCGTGAGAGGATATATCGGGGTTTACGGCTCCCGTAAGAACTACCATTGCCGTTGGAACCGACCTAGAGGACCTGAAATAATATTAGGCTAAAATCTTAAATTCGATGCTCTTAACTAAATTAAAGTATTCAATAGCAATCATTTTTTGATCAACGTGACGATATATTATCAGAGTCTCTTCCGTAGGATAACGCGGATTTACGCTTCGTAAATCTTTGTGATTATTTGCGATTATTGGTAATTGCTTAGTCAGCCTTGGGTCGATGAGCGCTTCTCGGTAGGCTCGCACGACTGCTGTCGCTTTATTCTTTGCTCGTATTGTGCGCAGCTGCGACTGCAGTTCACCGGATCGCGATACATAGAGGGAAATTTTGAGAGGGCGGTTGAAAAAAACGATCGGCAGGAAGGGCAGAGTCGTCGATAATAGCACGGGTTTCGTGGACAAAGCGGTTCGCGCGAGGCTCCAGTCACTTCCGTTTGTCGAGACGGGCCACCGTTGTTTCCCCTGCGAGGCGAGCTTTTGTTGCTGCTGCACAGCCGGTGTGATCGGAATCCAAATGAATCGGACTGATCGAGCAGAATGCAGAGAAAGTCGCTGGTACGCTGCATCCGATTATCGAGCGTCCCTACTGCTTACTTAATTCTCTATTCTTTCTTTTTTGGTCTTCTCACTCAGCTACAGATTGCACTTCCAACGCTTTTAACCGCTAATGCTGATTTATTTCATTTGCATCGTTGCATTTTACATTTTACAGTAATCAATTTGCATTTTTTCCATTCATCTCAACTAGAAGGATTAAAGTTTTAGAATTTTCTTCAAAGTTTTAATTTTTAGGTAAAATTAAAAGGTGTCAAAGTTTTTGTTACATAAAAAAGTGGTTCTACGATACTTAATATTGAGAGTACAAATTTATGTTGACGTTTTTTCAATGGTTTTGAGGACTCTTCCGAAAAACTACACTACGGCAGTTTTTTTTCGTTGAGGATAGGATTACTGGTTTTATGGCTTTTAGACGGTTAGGTGCTACTCGGTTCACTTTTGTCGCTTGCCCTCATCTGGTAACGCAAACAAGTTTATACAGTTACGTAGGAAAGTGTCAGTGGCAATAGAAGTCCTACTTTTTTGGTAGCTCGTGTTCTTCGTGGGCGTTTGGTTTTGCCGACAGCTCCAAACGTTCGAGAACCCTTTAGAGTGTCTTGACACCAAACCCTCTTGCTCTTCGGTATTAAAAGCTTCCGATGGGCAAGCACCGTTTATAACAACTTCCAAGCAAAGAGAAGAGAATCCGAGCACTTAGAACGATCAATAATTTACGAAGCTTTAGTCCACTCAGTTTTGGAGTTTTATTCCTAAATATAACAGTAATACAGAGTATGCGATATAGAATTACATATTCGCAATTACTTCCTTACGACGAAACCCGGATGTGGATGATTTCCTCGATTAAGTTTCCTTATTTCTCTTTAACAACGATCGAAATCATCGAGTAAACTTGAGATCCTTCAACCGAGCAGAACTCCTTGACCAGAGGGATCTCTTGTTGCCTTTGTCAGGAGAACGTTGTTCCGTCTGTATCTTCCTCCAAAGTATCTGCGTTGACTCACTTTGCAGCTTCGCTTCTTTCGTTTTATTTCTCCGTGTTCCAAGGCCTCGCTGACCGAGGTCATCCTACTTTCCGGTGATTTTACGACTTCAGTGGAGGTTCCTACGCCTCTTGGGCGTAATTTATTTTCGCCTATGGGAACGAATCCATCTTTCTCATCCGTGTTACCATTCGCTTTCTCTACAGTTCAAACCTTTAGCATATTTATCGCGTAATTCCTCGAAATTTTCTTGCTCGAGATTCACACACAAGGATCTCTACCTCGTTCTCTTCTCTTTTCTTCCTCTCTCTTTGCACGGAGGGAAAGAGAGACGATGGAAGAAAAAGTATTCAAAGGCTCTTTGATTTATTTGGATGACCGAGGAGAAGCGTGCAAAGTGCAGCGGACGTCGAGGAGAAACAAACATCCTTTGAGGGCTTTCCCCTTTGCGGCGAAATCTAGGAGTTACGGAAAACGTACGCTTTCCTCTCGACTATTCAAGTCTGTCGCGGGGACTGGCAGCCGCGTGGCATTGAAACATACCGCGAATGTCGCCACAAAAGGCGATACACTTCGTTTTTCAGGGTTTACTGCTAGCGGAGTACCGCTCGCACTGTTACGACATTCAACGGTCGCGGACGGTGTCGACAAGAGGCACCAAGGTTCGAACGTGAGCCGTGCTCTGCCACGTTTACTGATCCGAATAAAGGTAGAAAACCTACCGCGTCGTCGTTGCCGTGGTAAAGAACGGTGCCTTGGTCAGTGGTCTCGATAGACTAAAAAACACCGAGTACATAAATACACTCCAACGGACAAACAAGAAAATTGGATTTTACAAAATTCACATCTTAAACGTTATATTGTTATTTGTGATACGAAAAATGACGTAGCAGAAGTCTGAACGGAATAAAAAGAACTTTCGGCAAACAGTATACAAATTATTTATAACGTGTGAAGAATTCAGCAATAAATGCTAACACATACTGTTTCACTAAACTTTTACTGTTTTGGCGTACAATTTATTTTGCAAAAGAAGGTGAACTCGAAGGATGACTCCTCGATTTCTCCTCGAAATCAACCAAGTGAGATCGGCATACCTTTATTTCCATTTCTGTTTTAAAGTCCCTCTAGTCGCGGATTTTAAACTAGTTTCTAGCTAGCACAAGTGAAATTACTTTCTTACATCGTGAAAATTGTATTCAGCGAAAAGACTAGTGTAAGATCCATGTAGTCCATCCAGTTCATTCAACCTTCTTGGCTTCGCGGGCGGGTAAAAATACGAGGTCTATCAGCGCATAACCGTATTATTTTACGCTCGAGAGCGCGGAGATAAGCCGTCGGAGCCGAATCGCGTTGGAGGAAGGCGAAGAACAAGGCAAAAGCAGAAGAGAAATAGAGGGAGAGACAAAGAAAAAAAGAAAGAGAACGGTCAGAAGCAGAGGTAGAGGCCGAGAGAATCTTGGCACCGGTCTAGGTGAGACCGTCTGCAAAGCAACGCAGTGCGGCAGTCGAACACTGTGAACTACTCGTTTCGACTGTCAATGTTGGACTCCGTGTTGCTTGAATCATCCCTGTGCTGAGAATACTGCACTCTCGAAGGATGCAGTCGAAAGAAGAGACGAGACTCCGACTGTGCACACCCTGAATATAAATAGCTGGTGCAGTTACTCGTGTTCGGCTAATATTGGACTCCGTTTTCACGATTATCTCTCTCTCTCTCTCTCTTTCTTTTCTCGCGAAAACTACCCCATCGACTGCCAACCGCTCTCTTCTTCGCGGTCAGGGCCGATCACTCCAGACAGTCCAGACGCTAGAGCTTGAGACAGAAATAGATTGAGTTACCAGTGGGTCTATTGCAAATTTTATTTCCCCGAAGAGATTTGCGAGTTATTTTCCTATAAACTTTTAGAGAGGCATTAAAATAGTATTTTCTTATCTCGAGTCTGCCGAGTATGGTTCACTTTCAAAGAAGATATATGAGGATGAAGATTAAGCGATGTTCGAAGGGTAGAAATAGAATGTTTAAACAATTTTAAACACTTTTGACTTCATCTTGGTACTAAATATAGTCATCGTAATTCTATCATAAATGTTAGGGATATTCTATATGTTGTTTAGAAAATTGTAAAATGGAAATAGAAGTTTACCCAACTATATTCGTGTCTCGTGTATTCAGCGAGAGCTATTGTAGGAGATAGAACACTTAAATCTTGGAAACGATCGATGTGCTTCTTTTGATGCACGCGTGATTCATGTAGCCCATCATCGTCGCTTTCGCGAGCGCCGTAGGATTGAAAGGGCGGAGAAGGGTGGTTTGCTCGGAAAAGTAAGGAAGAGGCGGTAAAAATAGAGAGGAGAGGGTCGAGTGGCGAGTGGGTGCGTGAATGCGTACACCCTCTTCAAAGGCAGGAAGCGAGGAAGCAGTCTATCGATATTTTCGTGCTACTGATTTATCTTCTTGTGGGAATTCGACACGTGACGAACACGCGCAGACCTCAATTCCACATCGCTCTGACAATATTTCCACTCGAAATATCACTGGGATCCTAGGCAAACTATTATTTCCACTACAAACAGAATAACGGTACCTTCAAATTCGACTGAACATTCGATTTCCAAGACTTCGAGCTGACAATTGTCATCCGAACATTGTTTCTTCAGTATTTCCCAAAAAACTTTACATTTTTGTATTCTTTACATAATATTATACGACGTACTACTTTAATACAGGTGAAAAATGTACATTAATTAGTTCACAGGAAGTGTTACGAAAATTGTGTGAGGCCCTTGCAAATAATTTTAATTCATTCGTCTTCTTAATACACTGCACAGTGCAGCTGAGTTTACAGTTTTATTTCTCGTTAATACGTTATGCAAGGAACAGGTATTCTAATTGGGTGCATTTCTATATCTTAAACTGTTTGCAGTGGAACTTGCTCTAATTTAAGAGAAGGTTTTCCTAAATTACAGCGATCCTTAACTAATTCTCTCACGTGGTTTCTTTATTTTACGTCATCTTGTTTTGCACGTAATTCTCCACGTTACACGTGCACAGCAAAAGAAATAAAGTTGGTCGTGTTAGGCATCGAAATCGTGAGGCGAAAAGCCAGTAGCCCAAATATTATGTATCTCACGATCGGAGAAAAAGAAGTGGAAGGAGCAGTTGTCTATATTTAAGCCGGGAGACTACGGGCCACGATTGGGATGCGTGGAAATACCATGCGACGTGCCCACCGACCGGAAGTGCACCGCAGCTGCAAGCCTGCTGGCAAAAAAGAATCTCCGGCACATTAATGACTCGGTTGCGAATTTTTTCGATTTGTAATACGCTTTTTTGAACATTGCATCCTTTCACTCCGTTTGAGCCTCGAGGACTTTGTTCTCCATTTCGCATCGCCATGGCGAATTACGCTCGGGAGAAAATTCACGAATTTTCCTCTGGCAAATTGAATTCGCAAAAAATGGAGAGAAGTATGTCTGTTCAGTCTGGCTGACGCCGCGAGCGTGAATATCACCGGTCGACGACAGGGTATTTAATCATGGGTGCATGGTGCAAGTGCACCCAGCGGGGAAAGTCAATAAATTACACTGGCAGTGAATTTCAATCTATTAACTAACTATGGTAAACCAATTTGCTAATAAAAGATAAAAGATTAGCTCTCTGGTACCATGTTAAAAGTTGGAATATGAATTTTATTGCTGATTAGGAGACTACATAACAAGTTCCATAATTACTAGAAAATATTTCTGATAGATAAATTCCTTAAATATGAAGTTAAATCGTATGTAAGTTCAGCTTGTTTTTGCAAATGAGAATTAAAAAGGCTTCTAGCAAGACGGAAGCTGAATCTTACTAGAAGTACAGAAAGAAGACTAATAAGCGGAACAGAGGAATAGAGAGCGAGAGTGGACGCAGATATCTTGAAGAGCACGTAACAAGAGTTCCAGAGTTCGTGTCTCTGGCTTTCGGAAGACGAAGTCTGCGATAACGAGGTGCGCGCTTCGCTCGGAACATAAATTTGAAATCTCTATTCGCCGAGGAGCGAGAGAGTGGCCCCTTCTTTCTGACCCGGAAGAGCAGTGCGATGGCGATTTGCTTCTCGACGCTCAATTACCAACAAATTGGAGCATCCATGCAGTACCGGCTCCGCGTTGAACTACCCACTTCCTTGAAACGAGCCAATTCTGCTCGTGGCAATCCAATATCATCCAATTGTCCAAGTCGCTCGCAGCTATCCATGAGAAATTGCGAGAACCCATTTGCAGGCTGCTCGCGATTTTCTGATGACTTGCGTTACGCACTTCTTCTTTGACAATTAAATAATTCAACCTATTTCTGGGGAGATTGCTCTTTGCCATGATACGCGTTAATCACATTTCTTCTCTCTTTTTCATTAATCTTCTTACTTAAGTGTCTCTGTTATTTGTTTTGTAAAATTGTGAAATGCAATGTGTTTATGTATTTGGTTCTTCAATATGCGTGTCTCGTTTTTCTTTCAAGTTTATCCAGTAGTCACGTATTAAGAGAATGAGTAAGTAACTTATTAAGGGTTTCATAAAAACTATAAATTGGGTTAGTGCTTTCGAAGCCAATTTTCAGCCGGTGCAATCAAGTTGAATTCAATAATGGATTAAAATCGCTATCAGCACCGGGCAAGATCCAAGATCCAGGCATAAGATATAATATCAGAGTCTCGATAATAAGGAGATCACTCCGGATAAGTAACCCTCTATTACCTCGCGGGACAATGAGAACGGGGTGCGGCCAATTAAAAATCTATCGAGATCCTCGTTACTGTTCTACCGTTGGCTCTACTGTAGTTCAACCTGTTTGACGGTCCAGAAATAATAAGTTGATCAAAAACCAATATCGAAGTATTACGAAATATTTTTCATAGCTTATAAATACTTGTTTTTATTTTAAACCTAGAAGAAGTAATTCCTTATGAAAAGTCTGGCATTACTCATTGGCCCAACCAATACCAGGGTTTGTTCGAGTTTCGAAATATCGAAACTCCGGTGCATTCTACAACCTCGCACGAAATATTGCAGAGGGAAAACACTGGCTCATTGTTTTTTTCCAACACTCCTCGAAGGGTTGATATCATGCCAACTGGAACGAGATGACGAATGAGAAAGAAAGGTAGCTGGATAACTCGGACTGTCTTTTCTGGCCATCGTTCAGAAATCTCGTAATTTTACGCTGACTCTCGTGGCTTGTCATAAAATCGTTCTGAATAATTTCCAATCCAATTTGAGCGTGACACACTAAACTGAATTCATCTTCGTTTAATATTCAACCGATAATAATGTATGAAAATGATGTTTTATTGTCGTGTGTTCTGACATCCGTACGACTTTGGTACTTTCGTTTAACGGGTGAAATAATTAACGAGTCTAATTATCCTGATAATGGAACCTTTGTTGTTACAAGGCCGACCGATCGCGGTTCCGTTTTTCTCTGACAAAGGATTCTACCAACGCGCTGTTTACTTCACCGGAATCTGCTCGACCCCTCTTTTCCACTGATAACGAATCATATAATTTATTTCTGCTGCCATTGCACTCCTGCTAACATGCTTAATTTATTTAAACTGCGTATTCACTTCACTTTTGTGTCGCATCATTAACTTTGTTGTACAGAGTGCTTTCCAGTTTCGTCAAACGGATTGCTAAAATTTGTTATGCAACGGAAAATAGGATAAAGAGATTGACTGAGATTCTACTGTACATGTTTTGATACAAAGTTTATTAGTTAATGGTTTCATATCGCGATGTTGGTAATTTTCACATAGGAACAGTTCGACGGAACTTCACGGAATTAGATTCAGAATAGGAACAATGCTGCGGAGATGAGGAATCGAGTGAAGAAAAAACTGCGGAAGTCGATATCTCGGTGAACTTGAACATCGGACACCACGACCGTTCCAAATGTCCGCGACAGTCCTCGTTATCGTCAGTCGTGTATCGTCTCAGAGATAACAAACATCCTGTTTGCTCGTTACGTCAAAATTCTCGTGCGTCGCTCAGAATAAACGAGGTGGAGCCGCCACTCAGCTTCGACTTTCTCGGTTTCCCACTGGTTTTCATTATTTTTTTTAGGATAGTCCAGTGCTTCGGTGCTTGTTCGTTTCAATGTTGTTAACCCATTCATTCTAAACTTTTGTTTGAAAGCCATGATTTACTGAATTCATTATATCAGTTAACAATAGTATTTTTGGTGAAAATGTAGACTAAATCGGGACTAAATGGATTAAAAGTCAATCACGGGTTTATATGTGGCAGTTCTATTAGTAATACTAATTGAAGCATCAAAAGTAGTCCATCCGGTGCTAGAAAAGATTCTATTTCAACGTAGATATTTTTACCTAAAAAACTGTGTCATATTGGCATAATAAATACGAGAGGCTCGTCAAAGGCGCTTCTGGCACAGTTTTCCTAGCTTCTCTCTTTGGCTATATTTCTATATATTTTCAGTCGGTTCGCCGAGCAAATATTTTACAGCGATTAATTACTCGAGCTCTCTGAGCCCAACTCTATTTACCGCAGTAAAGGTGCTTTTTTCCCGACTAGGGATTTGGTCGTGCGTCGTTTTTTCAAACCGGATTTTGGTTTGACTGGCAAGAGACTCGCGTGTCCATTAGCATTATGAGGAGCGACTTTATCCGACAAGATTGCATTTGGGTTAAATATATCTATATCTGGAAGCAGGGGTTGGATGGCAACGAAACCAAGTTACTTATTGAAATGAAATTCGACGGTAGTCAGGGATTTATGGGGCCACAGGTGGAGCAGGATAGTGGGTGCCGCTGGCGATATCCGATGCGCCATACCATGCCATACCGGATATAACGTTCCGCTGCTTCGAGAAAGCTTTAAAAGAGAGACGAAAGTTATGTTCGCTCGCTAATAGGGAATTGGTCGGGTGGCGAACTTTATCCAGCCGATCGAGAAGCTCCTCTTTGCTTCCGTTCGTCTCCTTTATTGACTCGGTATCGCTTTATGACACTCGCTCTTTCGATCGCGAATGATGTACATTAAGCAAAAACTATAAAGCCACATCTAAAAGCCGGCATTTTTACTCTCTTGGATACCGTAAAAATTCTTCGGTCCATCCTGCAATATTCCCGAGACGATTTCAGGCAAAATTACTGGATAAGAAAGCTTCGAGGTCCAGAAACAACGATTTATCAAGACAAACTACGTCGAATTACATATATATCGATGTGGCTTGGAAAAAATGATTGGAAGTAGCTGACGATAAAGTTTTTGAGGCCGAGGGTTGCTACCACTTGCCAATGGCAAGCAAGGCTCTTCCAGAGCGGGTGACTTAAGTGAGTTATAGCAGGTTTCTGCTCGGCGACCCGCAATATTGATACGTCACTGGATGTCGAAGGGTGCCGACAATTAATCATACTATGGTTGGCTCGCATAACGAATAAGGGAACGGAGTTTGGTGCGGCAAACTATGGTGGATATTAGGGGAGAGCGGTTTTAGTGACTAGACGCCAGAGATCCAATCTAATTCATCAACGGTGTGACAGGACACCCGTTGTTCCCCCTGAAGATGCTACGATCTACCATAATAGGCGGTGGCCCGCTTTAAACCCTGTATACTTCGTTAACAATTAACGCGTCGTATAGAATTTCCTACATTAAATTCCAGTCTCAATATTAAACTGACAGTGAGAATCTTAACGTAAAGTACGCGAAATTTTACGTAATAGTGGCAAGTTCTTTGAAGATACCTAAACCCATTGGCAAAGCAGCCCAGCTGGCGTTTTCTCACGGATGTCACAATTGAATCGCTAGTTAAGGGAGTATAAATACTAAGCTAATAAATCAAGCGGGTCCGAATCTTGTTAGAATCTCTGCTGGTGCCCGGGTAGAAGTCACGAGGAGGAGAAACGGTTTTAGGGACTAGTCAGCCGGTCTAATTTACGGTTCATCCGGCAGGATGTTCCTCGTTCTCTCGAAAGAATCGCGCGATGCGCAACGATAAGGGTGCGGACTTGAAAGAACGGGCCGCTTCCGGGCCTACGGACCCAGTGAAATTTGCGACAGCTCGTCCGATATCTACGATTAGAATCAGCCTAATGAAAGAAATGGGGATTTTACTCTCTTTTTTTTTCTCCCAGTTCTTAAAGATTCATTGTCAAACTTAGAAGACTGGCAGCTGTTCGATGTCCGTCCAATTAACGGGAACGTTGAAAGAGCTCATTAGAGCAACGCTCGTAGGAATAAGCGGTGTCTGGTAAAATGGCACTTGGCGCATTCTTGGTAGCAACGGTTCGCGCCCTGCACGATTCTTTGCAGAATAGGGGGTGGTGTAGGCGTAAATGAATGGCGCGTGAGTGGCATTTTTTGCGTTTGCTTAATTAAATCCTCATCGCGCAGTCTACCGACGAACGAAGAGCAAGGAAGCCACCGTAATGTCTTATCTATAGTGGACGAGGAGGATGAGGAGGAGGAGAGGAGCGATCGCATCGCGCGAACTCCCGCAAGTCTCTAGTGCGACGTGCATTGTGTTCAAGGTGGGACGAGCGAGTAGCTCGAGATGGGGTCTTCTGTACCCGCGAGACTCTGGAATTTCAATAGCGACATTGCGTCACGAATCTCACGGATAGCTACCTAGTAGTCTCGCTATAGTAATCAGTAGACTCTCGAGAGGAGTGATTTCCTCGTTAGAGAATATTTCGGAGACTCTCGGCTCTTCTTGTCACGGACTCTTTTCGCCTCGATCGATTTGCTCTTCCTTTTTGCCAATTTATTCCTCGGACGTGACTTTTCGGCATGGCCTTCGCGTCGAACAGCGAATCGACAACGACCGTTGACAGACAATACGGAGAATGAGGCGTTTTCGTGAATTTCAAGTTTCTTGCCAGTCAAACTAGGGGGGTGGATTTGAATATCGAGACCCTGAGAATATTTGCTACAACTCGCTTGGCGAATGTACCATTACGAATTCGCGAAGCGAGGCTAAAGGCTATCCGTTATATTTATTGTTCTTTCCAGGTTCGTTTTCGTTGCGTCTCCGCAGAACGAGCAACGAAGTTTCCTCGCATTTGGAAAGGGGGAAAACTAGCAAGCTTCGAAATAGAAATTAAAAGCGCCAGTGTCGGTAGTCTTGGCGTACTTATTGCAAGTCAGAATTAAACTTATGTTTCTGGTAAGCCGTAAAAGAAGGATCGCGTCTCCAGAGGCGATACTCCTAGCTCAGCAACGAGGCTATAATTATATTTCCCTTTGCATCCCCTTACTTCACCACGTTTCTGAGATTTCTCCTCCTCGTTCCCGTCGAGAGAATGTTGCCTCGAGTGCATACGCAGACGCTCCGAAATAAACGTGCAAAGTCCTGATCAAGGCGAAGTTCAAAGCTCCTGGTTGCTTTCAACCAAAGTACTGCATATTTCCTTTTTAATTCAATTTTACCGTCGACACACGAATCTCACTTATTCTAAACTCTAACGTGAAATTTAGAGAGGGAGAGATTGATTGTGGGGTTGAGTCTCCGATAATATCGGAATGGTAATTGATGTTGAACCGCAATGCCTCCGGTGATTAAACACCAATGGCAGGGTATACACTGCGGTGAGTTTCGTTGGATCGCGTTTCTACATTACCGTAATAATGGAAGCCGAAGAGACACTATGTCCGTGAGTTGAAAATCGAAGCGAAATTCGCGCTCCTCGAGGCTGTTTAACCTTCTCAAATGGGTCCATTACCAAACTTACCCGTTTCCATGTTAAACCTTTCTCTAAAGTTTAGTACGAACGAGATAAAGATTCATTTTCTGGATTTGCCGCATTGTTGGGCCAATTGAATCCTCTTGCTTCCAGTGGCTTGTGTTTCCGAGCAACTGAAAACCGTGTCACTGTTCCAACGCTAATCCAACGTGGAGCTTTGTGTCTTTCAGTTTGTTGCGCGACCGGCATTCGGTAAAACGTCTGCTTCCACGTGAACTAGTCGAATGAATGTACCTTTTGCGAGCACATGCTACCCACATAGTTTCCCTGTAGTTAAGCGAATATAATTCGTGTGTTTCCCCCTGGAGATCTCTTGACTTGCAAAGCAGCTGTGAGTTCTGTCCTATAGTTAAGTGATCGCATATGCTAATTTCTCCATGGTAGTACAGTCGTATTCTGTGTAGCTGCTTTTGCTAGACACTGCTCAAAGTCACAGTTTTTCTCTTGGAACATTCCCGAACGGTTCTATCGATAGTAACAGGAAAACTAATTGGCTTTTCCAGCTCGACAACCTCCGCATTCTCGTCTCGATAGTATTATACAGTAGAACTAGGCTTCCGTTGGTCTATTGTTTGTCTCTTTCTCTCTCGCGGTATTGACGGAATATTGACGGAGTATTGACGGAATATTGACGGCAATGTCGGTCGATTTTTTTCGAGCGTAGAAGACAGTTTTCCGGCGCATATGGTCGTCGAACATGGGCAATATTTGACGGTGGGATGAATTTCCACCGCGAGCAAACTGATGGAACCCAGGGTGCGTGACATAGGGGTTGGAACGTGTAGGTGCGTGAATGCACGAGTAAGCTCGAATGCAGCACCTGAGTGACTGCATCGAATCTCCGACTAGGCAGTATCCCCTTCGCTCGACGCTTGGGGGGCAATTCCATGAGTTTCAACCCCCTAAACTCTCGAATACTTTTTAGGGTATTTTCACACCGATTCATTCTCCTGTATTCAAAACTCTTGTCACCGTCCTCTGATATTTCCAACATCTTTTATTCATGCCCCAGTAGCTCGAATTCACGTGTTCTGTATCTCTATTCAAATCTAGAAATGATATCGGAGAGTTTTCCCAGTTCAATATCAAGCTTTCTGAAAGAAAGTTTCCACGGAATAAATACAAAATTCCGCGATTTTGAATGTAGAATCAATTGAGAGAATCGAAGGGAAACAACGAGTTAACGTGGATCGAATCGGTCACGTGTGAGTGTAGCCTAAGAAAAATGGTTTGGAGGGTGAATTCGTACCACGAAACGCATCAGGGATCGTAGGGTCGTGCAAACAAGACGATTGGTTTTGTTCGGTAACGCGTCGAATTGGAACCACATTGAGCGGTGGAACGCAAGAAAATGCGGAAATGGAGAGAAAAAAGGATGAGAGTAGAATTTGCGGTTAGGGTTAAAAGAGTTTTTAACCTGTGTATCTTTTCCGTTTGCGGTTACGAGTCCACTGAATTCAGGATTCTGCTTGGCCAGTTTATTGGATTCCAGCGGCAGCAGCCGCAGCGGTTAGTTTGATTTTCAGTTTCGACAGAAGGTGAGATTAATTATGGAAAACCGCTGTCAGGGAAAATTTCACCGATGCACATTATGAAAATGGCATCAAACAACAGCGAAAGCACTGGATGCATTATTACCTTTATGCATCGCCTTCTTTAATTAAATTCGTTCCAGCTTCTACTCGTTAGATCCTCCAGTAATTAAAGCAGCTTAATTCGCAGGAATCCCCCATTATTAAGCATAGCCTTTAAACGCGAGATCTTCTTTGTCGGTCGGGATACTTGCAGCGTCCTTTGCTTCGTTGCCAATAGACCCTGCCAATTTATGGAGAATCTCTCGACGTTCTTGGCTAAGCCAAAAACAAGATCAGCCGGAACCTTTCGCAATTCTTGTCGATTCGGAAGATCCCACTCGAGAATGGTGTGATGCAACTCGGTTCAATTCCGCTTTGGCAGAGTGAGATTTCTTTTATCTTTCGTCTGAATGTGCATTCGCATGATCCGGTCGAATCCACGACGACAAGAGTCCTGCCAGTCCGCTATTCGCATCTGGGAAAGCAGGACTCTCGTCGAGGATTCGCCGTGAGCATTGCGCAGGAAAAAGCATTACGGAGCAGAGCGGAACGAAGCGGAGCAGTGGTGATGCGGTCCAGTGTGTTCCTGCGGGAACTGGGAGCGGAATCGATAGGCGCACATGCGCACGCGAGAGAGAAGAGGGTGGAGAGTAGGCGAGACCGAGACAGCAAGGGAATCGGGCTTCTCCTCTCGACTGGTCCGTACAGTGCTCGCGCTCGCGAAGAGGGAATCGAGAGGGCGAGGGATCGGCGCCGTGTGCTGAGCGGCTCCACGATGTATCCCTCGCGGATCAGCAGCCAGTGCTCGTAATACTAGCACAGCCGCGATCACGCCGCTCCAGATTCGACACTCTTCTTTCAACCATCTGCTCTCTTCCTCTCTTTCTTTTTCTCCTCTTCCTTCTCTTTCTCTTGCCCTCCTTCTCTCTCTCTCTCTCTCTCTCTCTTGTTCTCATTTATTCTTTCCCTCAGTGTCACGGTTCTTCGTTCCCCCTTCGAATCCTCTTTTCATCTATTGTCAGTTGCAACTTAGGCTGCGATTACCACCTTCCAGCTTGAATCACCCGCGGCCAGTAAAGTTCACCGTGCAGCTCGTCGATCGGTACGCTAGATCCAAGCCCCGGCGGCAGTCGGTGTACAGCCACGGGTAATCGTGTGTCCTACTCGCGGATTGAGCGAATGCTCATTGTTCGCCGAGAGATGAGACCGACTGCGGCGTTTTTTCCTGGGTCAAGCACTGCTTGCAATCTTCGAGAGTACACTCGTGGGACTTGAAGTGAAGTGGAGAGGGATCGAGCGGTGTCACTGGGTTGAAGAAGCACGCGAAAGCGTTGCTTTGGAGGTAGTCAGAGAGGACTGGCAATGAGCGTGAGCGTGAAGAAGCCAGCCGGAAGTGGCGTGTGACTTTTATTCGGTATCACTTGCCGCAGGAAGTCCCTACGGCGAAACTGAACGATGACTTTGTTATCCTTGTCTTGGATGAAGATCCGCAGTGCGGCTGTGAATGGAATACCGTGAGCTGTCCCTTCGATCGACAACAATTCTTACCAGCTTCAAAGACTATTTCCAAGGACGATATCCTTCAACATGATAGCAATTCAGTTCCGCGTCGCGTTGACGCAAAACTATGATATTAATCGTATTAAAATCATCGTTAAGATCCGTGGATTGACAGTGATTTCGGGCCCAAGTGCCTCGTTATAAATTAACGCGAGCCAGAAAAGATATCCGTTCACGAATTTCCGTCCGCAATAGCGAAGATTATAATAGGAAATCCGAGGAAGAGGAGTGCCGTCCATTCGATATTGAAACAAGTTTTTTCCCGCGGTGGTTAAAGAGTCGTGAGGGAGGGAAAATGGTGAAATGAAGAGGGGAGGTTTCTAAAGAAAATATAAGAGTATCGGAAGGCAGAGCGTGACTGTCACCGGCAGCCAAATGGACAGGCTTTTCCGATGGAAAAGCCACAAGGCACAGGATGACGTGAGTATATGTATACGAGGGACCATTTCACGAACGTGGAATTTACATTTGATTATGCAAAGCTTACTCGAGTCCTTAGCGTTTCGAAAGGCCGCTCTACCGGGAGATTGAATGACATCAGGCGGTAGGAGCGGCTGGAGAAGGACGAAAGGGAAGGGTTGTTCAGAGGAGAAGATGAAATTATGTATGTATTAGACATACCTCCACCCTCATAACCATTCTCCACCAAGGAGAGGAGCCTCCTTCAAATTTTAACAAGGCGTTTCCAAGTATAAAGGAACTCATCCTAAGCATCAGTTTCTCATCGTCAACCCTCTTCTGTAATAGATTCTCTCGCGAGAATAATTTTTCGGACAAGCTTCATCGGACAATTAGAAGGGAGCATTTGTAAAATCAGTCAGTGAATTTTAGTGAACTATTGACATTTCTCGAGATCGTATCAAGGAACACGACAGCAGTTGACGACGAACGAATAGGATCTTTGAAGACAAATCACGCATTTTCCTCGCATTTTCACCAGTTCGATATAATCCAGGAGGGATAGAATAGAGGGTTGGTTGGTTACTCGCGCGTAAACCTCTTTTCACCATCTCAGCGATGGTTTTATCGAATTCTACCACAATTTTAGATTTATTCTGGCAGGACTGTCGGACGCGAGATGCAAATTTCATGTAAAACTGTGAGAATGCCCTTCTATCCGGTCGTCTCGTTTTAACGCAGTTTTAAGCTTCTTTGCGCGTTCTCCGCTTACCAGCTCCGTTGGGCGCATTGTTTTTCTACTGGCAGGAGTTCACGAAGGCTGACTATCGTTTTTCATAAGCGCGTTGCTTAGGAACGAGGTGTTCGCGGGATAACTGCCTTTCGCCAGGCGAATTAAGAGGAGCTTAGTTTCTCTCTTACTTCCGTGGGTCCAGGAATAAACCAACAACACAAAGCTGGAGATTCGTAGGAAATAAATTGGACTGCCAGTGTACCTCTCTTCTTTCTCTGCTTATTGTATTTCTTCTTCTCTGCTTCTTCCTCTTCTTCTTTGACTCACAACCGGAAAAGCGGGCACCCCTCAAGACGAATGGAAAGGGTGAGAGAGCGAGAGTATCCGTGAAAAGTCGAGTAGAATGTAAACTTCCTCTCCTCTTCCGCGAGTAAACAGACTCCACCGCAAGTACGAGTTTTGTGCTCTTTTCATTCCGACACGACTACGACAGTCATGCAGGATTTAGGGATAGCTAGGCTTTTACACTCGAGTGTTGAAAAAGCCTCGTCGCCAAGGGATCGAAGAATTTTCGCACCAGCTTCAAAAACTCGCTATGACTTCGGCTTTTATTGTCATTTGTCAGACTCGTGGAATTTTAGCCCTGCCACTGGGAGCACCATTAATAATTCGCTTTTGAATTTATTCGTGATGGCCGCGGAGCTTTTAGTTTTGGCACTTTTCGCATGCTTCGGGAATATTTTCTCTTGACGGCTCGACCAAGCTTTTACGTATATTTTATCGGCGTACGATTTTATCGCGCGCTTGCAATCTCATGCATGCTCGCACTTCAATAATACAGTTAAATATCCGTGACAATATATACGAGATACGGTGAGAATAGCCGACATCCACGAGTTTCGCGTTACAGGAAGAGTCGGCTTATCCGCACGGATCTAATTGTTGTGGCTGCTGGCCGAATGGTGGTTACCGGGTCGTTCACCACATCCACACCCACACGAACCACCACTCTCACTGTGGAACAGTCGATACTCGGTTGAAAGTCCCTCCGCACCGTGTCCTCGAGTACCTAAGCGCCGATTTATCGGGTGTAATGTAACGCAATGAACCCGAAAAGCACGCTGCACTCGTGCTCTCCCTCGCGCCAAAGGAAAACGTTTTACGACACGGAAACACGCGTGTATACACGCGTGTATATATGTATCTCTTTTGGTGCAAGCTTCCCTTGAAATTCTCGCTGATTCGCACCAGCGCGCAAAACCATTTACCACGATCATGTTCAACGAGCAGATTAGCTTTCTTTCTTGACGATGCGTTCTTGAGATCTGCACTTGCAAAAAGCAATATTCGCTTTGTCGTCTTTTGGTATCTTTCTGCCATTCTCTTCTCGTTATGACTTCCCCACTGTTATCGAGAGAAGTTTAACTAGCTCGTTTTCCTCCCATTTTGGCAAACGTTGGCGTTCCAAGCTACAATCGTAATCAAATATAATAGCAAAAGGTGTTTCGTGAAACAATAATCAGTTTCATGGAAATATAAAATAATCTAGAATTCTATAGGCATAATCTGTGATAAAAATTCAATTTATGGTAAGAGAATAATGGAATTTTGGAAGGGGCGGGTCGAAGGTTTTCGCCAATTATTATCAATGTATCTATTAGATAGAGGCTGGGAGAGAAGACGAGGAGAAAGAGACTCTATCGAACGCAGTGGAACGTGTAGATAATAGACGGACGGAGTACACAGATCGCGCCCACTTTCCTCTATCTCTATACTATAGCCTCAACGCTATTGGAGAGCGGAGAGACTTACTCCGTGCGCGTGCACGTGATCGTTTTGTCCTGGGTTCGAGAGACACACGGTGGGCATTGTGTTCTCAGTGTGCAAAGCTGTTGCTTGATTAACCGGCACCGAGTGCGCACCGCTCGCATATACCTGCCCGAGCGCACCCTGAGTGCACCCCGAGCGCACCGCGGCTCGCTCACATTATTTACGGCTAATGCTTCAAAACGCGGAAGTCCGCTGGCTATACGACTATATGGCTATATGGCCATACACCATTGCTTACAAACGAATGAGGCAGAGGAGAAAGATGGTCTCGACGACGAGGCGAGATCTTCCAAGTGACCTTTGCGACTAGCGAGCTTGGGATATCTCTTGATAATTCGCTTCGGAAACAGCTCCATTGTAAGCGAAACATTAACGTGGTCTAAGACTTGGAGATTTTGAAAAATATTCAAGTCAAATAGTCGTTTGTATGGAAGATAGAAAAAGATAATTCTTCATATTTACTTTATAACGTTTAGCTTGAATTTGGTTGAAAAATAGCCTATAATGATTTATCATAGAAATAGAAAATTGGAAACTAATCATTTTGACTATCCCGTTAGTAGTTTGCTTTTGCCAAATGGATTTGAAAACGCAGATCCGAGATAGTAACAGTCCAATCCGTGCTGCAATATGGGGAGCCTTTTATTTACGGTTTTCATTTATAGCCGTAGTGCGTACTCGCGAAACAAATCCGTGCTTGGAATAGCGGTGCGACGTCGAGCGGTGTTTCTCCTGCGTTGCGGCGACAATTGTGGCTGTGACAGTATTTTACCCCGTCAACCGGCCGTTACAGATTACTAACACGAACTCGACAATGACTTTCGGGATCGTGCTTAAAATTCTGACGGGGCTCACCGGCCTCCTGAAAACTCACCCCCATCTCCTCCGAATTATGTGGCTGGTTCGAGGGAAATTGGGTGAGCGGATTCACGGTCTCGCGCAAATCGTATTTCCAGTCGAGCTGTAAACGTAAAAGGATCCCTGAATAGATTACCGATTGCTTGGCAAGCATCCCGCCAGGAGAACTCGAAATCACTCGTGTAACTTTAAACTGAATACCGCTACCTTCTACTTTTCTCGCTAGGGACCAATTTTTATATTCCCCATCTGCCTCAATTCCACTGAAAACAATCGTTATCTACACTTTTTGTCGCATTACATTTTTCCCTTCCGTCAATTTATATTATCAAGATTGACATCTTCAAATCCCAAGTTATATTATGGCAATATTCGTGATGAATAATACCGAGAATTATATTGTTCGAAGAAAAGTTATTAATAAATATAATGAGTAGAGCAGTAGACTAACGTGTTCTCGAATTTATCTGTTACAGGGCTTGGACAATGTCAGCTCCGCCACCCTTAGACCCTTCAACTCGGACATCAACACACCGAGGATCGACAGCTATAGGTTTTCTATGGCAAATCTCGAAGGTAAGCTTCCTAGGATCTCCTCCCCCAACGAGGGCTCAACTTTTTTCGCAGTGACTAAAAGTCAGTCGCGCGTTTTATCTCCACGCTGTTTCCTCGGAAATAGTATATCCTGCGAACTAGAGACCCTACCTATTTCCCCGATGCAAAAACCTGTCGGTACCGTGGTCCAGCGATTTTTCCCCGATTCTACTCCACCTTCCCCTCTGAATGCGAGATAGTTTTTCGTGTCGAGCGATCTTTTTCATTCTCTGCCGGGCAGAATAATGGGCGTCAGGACGCAGCACGTCTCATCGTGCTTGATAAGCTCCGCAAGTTTTTGCCGGTCAACGTCATGGATTGACATAAATCGGAGTTTTTTTCTGCTCGATGTCGACCTCTCTCATTTCCTTTTGCTTTTTCTCCATTTATCTACCGATTTGTCTGTCTGTCTATCCATCTGTCTGTCTATTTATTTATTTATTTACCGATGTGTATCTACCGACGTATCCATCTATTTATTTATTTTTCTATCTATTTATCTATCGGCGGACGTATTTATCTATTTCACCCTCCGTTCATCAATCTACTCATCGAGCTAAATATTTATTTAGCTGTTTTTCTCCTTCTCTCTCGCTCTCTTTATCCGCCAATCTATATATACACATATCATTCCATTCCTTTTTCTCTCGATCTTTCTCCTTCGATGATCGCGAGCACTTTTTCCTCGCACCCTCGCATTGACAGGGAGAACGACGTAAGCACTTTCTGGCGGCAGTCGAGTGGGAGCCGGACGAGTCGGCCTGAAAGGGAGACCGAGATTTCCATAAAAACAAAGGCGCTGGTAACGGTGGCGGCAGTATTTCCGGAGACCCGTCGCAGAGGCTGCTGCGGCAACGGTTGCAGGGACTGCAAGGGGTTTTTTTTTGTGGCAATACTGCGAACCTCTCTTCCGAACACGCCGGATAATATTCACTCTCGCACCATAAATCTCGATTATCGGAATACCGGTCGTGGTAATAGCTCGTCGAATCGCGGTTATCTAACAATTTGTTGAGCACAGTCCTCTATAGCGGTGCAGCATTCTGCAATAAATTTCATTCTCTTTGTGCGCATGCCGGCGTCGCACTGTGAGAAGCGATTAATTCGAAATCAATCACTCGCAGTGCGTTACGGCGCGCCGCGTAAATGGAAAACAGCCGGCTATAGCAAACATTCAAGTCGATTTTTGAGCTTTGCACCAAAAGCGGACGCGTTCCGCTGATCGAATCGAGCGGTGATTTTGTTCCCGTGATTCAGCGCGAAACAGCGCGAGTGAAATAACGATTAGTAGCATTACTCTCGTGAGTGCATCAAACTTGACATTCTATCCGCGAGCTCTTTGAAAACACGCGTGCTCCATGTTTGTAATTCTCAGACACGCTGACGTTGATGCCATAGGTGATGCTTCTTAAACCTCTTGTTGGCAACACTGACTCTGGTCGCTTTAGTCTCAATCCTAATCTGAACACCTACAAATTCTAACGCAGCCTATAGTATTCCAAATAATGAAACAAAGGATGAGATTTTCATTTGGAATCAATTGGACGAACAATTTTGTTAATATCGTATTTCCAATTAAACAACAAATGTAAAAGGTTTTCCGAACTGATTGCCAACTGGTTAACGAAGTGCACGTTATTGATGATAATCACGAAATATCGAGGAAATATCCTCACTTACACTCCGCATGATATAGAAACAAGTAAAACAGCGACAGGCGTAGGTACAAAGTGTGTACACTGACTCGATCTGGCATCGGTCGGACTAGCTCACGGTCTCATTTGAGACCCGAAAAAAATTCTTGGGAGTCGGTTCGATTCATGTCTGGATCCTACAGTGTCCAGAGTACTGGAGTCTGGTACCACCGCCGTAGAATATCCGACTTCGGCTTTCACCTCCTATCAACGGATTTATCCTCGCCACGACCGCACCTTACCGCACGAGATAATCCTTCCTGTCGTCCCTTCATCGTCTTCCTCCTTCTCTTCCTGCGGTTTTACCACCCTTCCACTTTTTTCTTTTCTATTTTGTCCCTCCCCCGAGGTCTTTTTCTTTCTTCCCACAGAACTCGCTCTATGCCTCGTCTGTCTTTCTTCTCGTCTGCATCGCTCTCGTGGTGCGTGGGTCGCGTAATAAGGGGACCAAGTGACATATGATTTGATACGCGATGCTACGCTATAGGATTTTTCTCCCGGATGGCAGTAGACCATCTGGAAGCGAGTTGATTGAAATATACGCGGGGTCGATGCTTTGTTGCACGGATTGAGCAAGGGTTCTTTAATTGAAGTGGCTTTTCCGCTTATTGCATTGTGATATTTCGATATCGCTGCTTGTTTTGCGTTTCAATGATTAGCCTTTCTCGCAGTTTTTTCTTTGTGTTATGTATACTACTGATACTGAGAGAGAGAGTGGGCACGTGGATTTATATTGCTATACGATAATTGCTCATTTATGTTGTGAATAAAGGTTCTGGCGAATATGAAGATATGTGAAAGGAAGGTTTATTAATGTAGCGAAGAATTTGATCGTGTTCTCGGTTGCGTATCAATTGTGACAAGCACAATCGCACTTGAATTATGCTCAAAATTCTTGAAGGCGTGTCTTCTTTCCTTTCTATTCAGGCTCTCTCACTTCTAAGCTTTAGGTATGCATTTCTTCATCCAAGCACCTCGTGCAGAACGGATATCGAGAAAAGAAACCTTCGTTGTATTTGCATTTCTTGCATTATGGCACCGTAGGAAAATTACTGAATTAAATCAATGCACCAAGGAAGGAGGAGAATCGCTTTTGACTTTTAGTGATTAATGGCCGTAGAATATTACTCTTTGGGGTAACCATAAAAATCGTTCATCAGGATATTCTAATAGAATTTAGTATTCAGACCGATTTATCCGCCCGTGTTCGGGGGCGGACAATCGATATGGTAATACGTACATCGGTGGATCTGCGTGCAGGGGGCTAGTAGTTACATATAAACTGGCAGATTTATGACAGCGCACGCAGTGGATTATTATTTTTACAGCCGCGAGCTAATGATTCACCTGGGGAAGGAAGGAAAACCACCTTTGGAACACGGCGACCGCTCGTGCATTAATTCTCATACATCGCTTAACTCAAGAGTTATATGGACAGTAAACGTAATTATGAATCGCATTTGGTCGAAATTCTCTCATTCTTTGGTACTTTAAGAAATACTCTCGTAATTTAATTACATCTCGAGGAATCTGAGATAACCGCGGGGTTTTTTTCCTCCTCGTTTTCTGTAGGTTCCTTTTGTTCATCGAGAATCAAGGATGCGTCGTTTCTGAAAGCTTAACGCCTCGTTGTTTCCGAGGAAGAATCCGCAGAATTGCCGCAGAGTCGTGCATTCAATTACGACGGGCGCGGTTAGCTCCTCGCAGAAATTTAATCAATCATCTTGAAGCACATTAAAATAGCTCGAGAGCATGCCATAGGGGCGCCGTTCCAATCCGTGGCGCGGCGCGGTGCATCTTTAGTTCACGCTTCTCTAGCAAACATTCTTTGAGGAAGAGCTATACTCATGAATAAGACTGCCACGATATACCATGAAGATTATCCCAAGAAATATTCCAAGTCTCTCAGACATACGATTATTCTTGCGATACAAGATCATTTTTTCTCGTCTATATTTTTGCATCACGTGTAGCATTGGAAGATGAAATTTTTGAAGTAAGATCCGATTATTGAAGTCTACTCGTTTGAACTCATCTTCGAATACAGTTTTTTTATTGTTCGCTGGGGCAAAGGTGGAAAATATATTTCACGTTACGGTTTTCTTTAAGACCGTTTGCAACGTGGCTTGATAACGCGATCGTATGGTACCGTTGAACTCCTCGGTGACCCTTATTATCAAGAAACTTCTCTGGAGGAAGCTACCTATCGCGTTGGAATAGGCGACACGCGGTGCCACTGACCGTATATGCGAAGTGCGAACTAGTTCCTATGCGTCCTGGGAGACAACTGTGGGAACGCTTGGATAATAAGTTCGTAGTCAACGTTTGTGCCATTCTCACCGTGGCACGATTATGCAACTGGAGAGTCCAAAGTTCACGTTTGATCCGGTACATTTCGCGCACCAGCAATATATTGATCACGATCACACAATAGTGCCCCCTCTCATTGAGGATAGCTAACTCAAAAGGAAATATGAATTTTATTATTGGTAGAAAATTATATGTGGTCGTTTTGGTAACACGTAATCCAGCTTTCTGAACTTTATACATCGCGAGAAGAATTTCAAATTGTTTTTTCAATAATCATCTATAATTTGTAGAGACTTGTGATATCAAATTTTGGCTATTTTGCATAAAAATCCGCAGTTTAATTATAGTATTACAAGATTCTTTTTTCATTTCTAGATATCAGATTTCCTAATGACATTAAAAAAGAGATATAAATATAATTTTTTGCATTAGAACTATGTACAGGGTGAGTCAGTAAGAATGTCGAATGGAAATAACTGACACTGGAAATAGAAACAATTGACACTTAACAGATTTGTTAATGCCGAACGATAGCTTCACCAATATCATGCAAGTTTCGTTAAAGAAATTTCTCTCCAAATCTAATTGCTTAGGAAGTATTCAAGAGAAAAAATAACCACCCTCAGGGGGGTAAATAAATCACCCCAATTGCCTTTTATTATAGGTCGTTGAACTCTTGCTCCCAGCATTCAGAATGTCGAAAAAAAGTAGGTCGATCCATTTAAGAAAATTTAATTAACATTAATAACTAAAAACCACCCTGATGTAGAAACATCTACATATCGCCGTTCTACGAACCCTTTCGAACCATGCAACTTCGCCTTGAACAGATTTCGCGTATCTTCAGAATTAACAAAGTTATTTTCATTCGACATTCTTACTGACTCACCCTGTATAACGGTGATAGGGATAGTGGGAGAATCCAACGAAGCAGAAATCGGATCAGCTAACGAAGCACTGCTGTGTATCGTTCATAATCGAGGAATAGTAGGATTTTGCGGATCATAGAAGTGGCCAAATCACAATAAATTGGACTCAATGCAATTAGGAGGGATCTTCCGGCTCATGAGAGGCACAAACTAGTAATTCATGGAGGCTGTTGGCACGACTCGTCGCGAAAATTTGCCTATCTCGCGGAAGCTAAGCTACTAAGAGGATTAAGTGGTACATGCTAGAGCAGAAAAAGCTGCGTGGAGTAGCTTGCTTCCAGGTGCGATTACTTAGTGCCGGGTTGTTGCATCGGTAACGTGCGCTACCTGCCAGTCCGGGCGAAAGTGATCGAGCGCTACTATTAATATACCGCACGTGGTATACCATGGTTCTTACATCGCCATCGTTGATTCGTCATCTTCGAATGTCGGCTGCAATCGCTACACAAGTGCACCGGCTACTGTTTTCTCCTTTTTCGAGTCACGTGATTTGTTGTGACCTTTCAAACAGCTGGTTCTCGAGCTCGTGCTGAGTTGAGCTTTCTTTACGATTCTAAGCAATTTTTTAGCAGTACAATTATTTCAATCGTATAAATGTTTCGATATTTCGTTCTTAACTTCCTTGTAATTCGAGCAATGTAATATACGTCGGGAAATCAGAAGTTTTTGCGAGATTTACACTTATCTGGTTTGACAAGTTTCATTGGAAAATTGTAGCTATGAATTTTATTATAGTGCATCGTGGAAAGCTTGGAGAGGTGCAATATCCAAGGATAGAGAGGGCCAATTCGCACCTTACATGGGTTCTTTACGATCCTCTTGACGCCACATACGCGACAAGCTTCGCACATAAATCGTTTTCTGGGATACCGGTGTACCTTTACGGTCGCGTTTCGTCTCGTACCGGTGTATAGTTCATCTCTCGCCGGGTAAAGCACAGTCTATATAACGCTTTATATTGTCGATACGTGACTGTCGGCCCCATTTACTTTTGTGGGGAACCGTTCACCGCGAAAAGTTATTGTACATCGATTTTCCCTTGATCCGTGGTTTCCCCAGTACATATCTCGTGCTTTGGCATCGTAATAGTCTTTCTGTATACATACTGTGTCTATACAGAACGAACCAGCCGCCTTTGACTATTCTACATATATTGATTTAAGAGGGTATTCCCTTTTCTTCACCTGTTTTACTTGAGCTTTTTTGGATTTTTTAACAACAATTCAGGAACACCTGTTGGGTTAAAAATAAAGTAGGTATACTTGTGTATTTATACACAACTTTTCTGATTTTTTTAGGCTATTTCATTTCGGCTCTTCCCGCATGGTGTGCACGATATCTTCCAGTAAATTCGTCGTAAACTAAAAACTCAAAGTTATTAATGATCAGTATAATTGTGGCAATCCTGTGAACCACGGAAAAACAAATACGACGTGTTTTGACAAAAGGGTACTACGTTAAAGATAAAAGTGAATTTTCTATAAATATTTTGCAATTTAAATTGCTCCCAAAATTGTAAAATATTAGATATTGATTATCTTTTGGTTCAGACGAGAACTGTACATGTACAAAACGTGTCTTCCAAATTTCAAGTCAATTGATTGAGCCGTTCGGGAGATATCATGCACACTCACGAAAAATGATGTTTTGAGAAAAACGCGTTTAATGTTTTCGTTAAGGTAATCGTGACTAATTTCCAGTCTTTAATAACGGATTCTTTGAAGTGTTAATTTTTATGCAATTGGTTTGAAAATTTCAGGAAACATTCTCCAAGCTACATAGATTATGCAACGCAAATAAAAAAGAAATCGATTTTTTTAACCTCGCAAAGGGGAATACCCCCTTAAAGAAGTCTTTACGCAGATTTTCCTACACTTTTCATCAGTTCTTTCTACCAAGTTTTATTGTTACCCACAAATTGGTTTAGCCCTCCGAAAAATCTGAATAACCGGAATAAATTTGGGCGTAGCATAGAAACACCCTTGGAACCATACGCGGAACGAAACGAGAATCTGAAACGCATCGTTGGCCATTCACGTTTCTTCCTCGTCCTTTGTGAGCGTAGCCGCTTGCTCGTTTTATTGCCGGTAGTAATGGCCACGAAACATTTCATTGTTTCCTCTGGTGCACGCGTCTATTCCATTCGCACGCACCGGCGCGATGCGAAACGGTGCGGCACGGTGCGTCTAATTCCGGACATGCGCTGGGAACGAGCCTATCGTTAACGGGATCGATACCGCGAGGCGCATCACTCTTCTCGACTAATCGTAAATCAAGATTATCGATGCTTGCTCGCTCTTTCTCTTCGTCTCTTTCCCTCTCTTTCTTTCTCCTCCGGCAGATAAAGGCACCAGAGTACAGTTCCTCGCGAAAATAAAGAAGTTACAACCGTGGAAGTGTTTCTTCGTAGCGTTACATCCTCTTTGCGAGAGTGAACATTTGAGAGACCTGCTCCTTAAGTCAAAGTGGCCATTCAAGGAAAGAGCGTATTCATGTAATAGAACTCATCTCCGCAAAAGCACACCTTCATTTTTGTGCGAAAGCCCAACGAGGATGAAATTAGTTTTCGAGGAGGCTGCCAAGCGTTTTAATTGTTTGAGCAGTTGCGGCTAAGCGTACGGACCATTTTTATGGTAAACGAGGGCCCATTTTCTTGAAGGAAATGTCTGGTATCTCTTGGAGGAGGGTAATTTCTTGGGAATTGCCTACGACGACGAAAAGTGCTGCTGCTCTTCTTCCGTTTCACGTTTGACATCGCTCCTCTTCCTCTTGGCTTCTCCTTCATCTTCCGCCACTTCCCGCGTTTTTGTGCGACGCCTTGGCTAGCCAGTTCAGCTCGTCATCCTCGTTTACCCACAACTCTCTAATTTATTCGCTTTGAGGATCTGCGCGTTACCTTTCCAGCCATACCATCCTGCCATTTGCACTAAATTAGGTAGCTTTGTTTCCTGATTGCTGGCCTTAGTCGAAGATATTATCCTTTGGAATGTTTGCTGCTCTCAGCGCTATCGACAATCTTCATCCTTGCAAGAACCACTTTTCTCTCAGTATTATAATGTTTAAATAGCGTTTTCAACTTTTAATCCGGTTAGTCCACTTTGTTATCGTTCCATTTCCGAGGGGCTAGTTAGAGTGTAAAGTTAAAATTTGGGTCGGTTCTTTTATTCATTTTTCTAAAGTCTCAGATTCACTGTTCAGTGAACGTTTATCGAACTTTGGCCCTTGGTCGTTCCGGAGTAAGTCGGTGTATGTATTCAGGTTCGTGGTCGTTGCCATCTATTGGCACCTTCATCACCACTTTTCATTTCCCTCTCGTATCTTCTACCTCGCTAATTTATTCTCTTTGAGAAAATTTTTTCGTTTTCGTCTCGAGATGCCAGCTTCTGCTGCCCATTCAGGTAGAACTCGTTGGCTACTCGGAGAGACAGAACCGGTCGTACAGTCGAATATCGATAATTCGGATTTTAAGGGAAGAGATGAAATCTTCAGTTATACGTACAGCTCTCGACGTATCGAACTTGAGATATGTGGCAGGTAATTTGAGTTGAATTAAATTTTATTACTTACTTATCGTGGTTGCGCTGTATTAAGTTCCAGCTTGACAAATAGCGAGCTATACGTTTATTCGAGAGTCGCGTTCGCTACTGGAGGATAATTCCCATCGTGGATTTTATTGCTATCGTGGACTCCTTGCTCGTGCGAGGAAATTTATATGTATTTTGGCCGAGCATGGCGACGCGACACACAGACGGGCGTTGCCCATAAAGACCGCCTGAAATACGGAACGGACGCCTCGGTAATGTATCCTTCACTTTGCTCCTTTTTCCGCGCTATTCATTTCTGTGGATGGCTGAAGTTTGTACTTTTGAAAGAATTGACTTTCTTGTAATTCTGAGTCTTTCACAAGCGTGCACGCGTAATTTTATTTTGCGGAACTAAGAATTCTGGACGAATTATTAAATTCGCGTTGTGGAATGTTTCAAAAGTTTCCCTTACAACATATCCACATTTTAAATCTATTATCCCATTAAAATCAACAAATATATGAAATATTTATCTCTTTTATTTACTGATATACTGACCATAACGAAGATAAATGGTATGGCTCTTGATTTGTAGACCTAACAATAGTTGCAAATTTTCATCAATCAGAAGAAAGGAGCGTCAGAGGGTTTATACTTTGTGAAGGAACAAAACTCATTCGTTCACCGCGAAAAATGATTATTGCGGATTAGTCCGGTAACGCTTGCGACAGAGTTAAAGTGCTTGTCATTATATCTCACAGTAGCACTGTGGTCTGACTAACAAGCATACGCGACTCACTGCCGCCGTGGTGTTCACTGGCAGCTGTTTCTCGGCATGCCACAACTAAACTTCCAAAGGTCTTGCTCTCTGTTCAACCTAATTACATACTTTCCACGCATGTGGTCCTCTGCATTCCACATACATGTCGCTCAACATCCCTTGGTACTCAACATTTTCACGATTAGATTTCTTTCCATCTAATACCAGCCTGCTTATCGTAATTGGACTCTGGGTTTTTATGCAAAATACAGACAATTTGTTATCATTATTTTTTCTCTCTCGAATTTCCAACCACCGAAAAATACTTGGAGCGTGTAGATGTGTACAGAGGGAGGGAGAAAGAAGAGAAGAGAGGAGAAGCGGACAAAAGGTTCGTGCCGTTGGGCGGGGCTCATTAGTTAATTAAACAATCGTGGGGTCGTGTGCACGCGATCGAAGGTTAACGCTGTGTACAGTGTGTACACCCTCCTCGAGGCTCTTTACCTACTAACAGTATTTCTTGGGGCCTTCACGTGTGCCAGGCTACGCGATACGACAATCTACCACCGAGGGTGGCAGTATACCTCGCGACAAGCACTATCATAAAATCCCAGTCGAGGTCCTATGCATCAGAAATATTAGAAGCTCCGTGAATTCTCGAGAATCGTCTCGAGAAATTCTTGATGGTAACATCATATCCTTTACTACGTGCTCTTCCGTCTCAGAGCATCGTTAGTACTGATATAATTTAATTTAACTTGGTTATAATACACGAGAAGTCTCTATTAGTACGCTTGCGAATAGTAGGTACTTATCATATGTATAAAGTTGAATAGAAGAAGCTTTATGGATTCGCTATAGCCTTCGTCTAAAAAATCGTCAACTCTGTTAAAGTAAAATTAATACAATTGTCTCTCAAATCGCATTTTCATGAGTTGACGATTCAATCGTACAACGAAAGAATAATTCCCATTGTTGAGCTTTTGATTTCAATAATTGAAATTGGAAACGGATTGCATATGTGAAGTTTCGGACTCGATGATACCGCGGAGTCAGTCATTGAAAGTGAATCGTCAGCGCATATTCCACTACACGTACTAGCTCGACTAAGCTTTTTTCGACCGATGGAATTTCGATGTGCGTTAATGGCCGTACTGTGTGAACGCACTCGAATACATAATACATATTGATATGTACATATAACTCGTGATTTATGATCCACAAGCTTGGACAGACTAACAAGCATCTTTTTTCCCCTTTTACCTCGAGTTTCCATTTACTATAATTGTAACAGTCGTACCATTATGCTATCAACACTACTCGTATAAATCGTTATCAAGCATCTACTTTAGTGCAGTCCAACCAAATTATACTGTCATTACCATTATGTTATTCACACTCGGGTTGACTAGACCGAGATGGTTTTGTTTTTGAGATAATATTTATCGCAGTATTTCAAACTAATTGCTTGCATTTCATTAGAGACCTAAGTCACTCTATTCCACAGACGGTGATAAAAAATTAAACTAAAGACTCCTCGAGCTCGACTCATAATTACCGGTTCGAATAGCAAACTCAGCGAATAATTAATCGGGGGAAAAAAAATGTCCTTTTGTTCGGGTGCAACGATATCACGAGGCCCAAGTGCGCTCGAGTCGAGCGTTCGATTATGCGGCTCGCATTGTGTTTGATTTGCGCTGTTCGAGCCTTGCTCAAATATACTTAAAGCGCTCGAGGCCTCTTTTGCTAGACTGCCTGCCTATAAATACGGAATACGATCATTCAGGATCAGCCCGACGTGTACGATCTGTCACGCAGATCGTTAAGAAGAGCTACCCTGACATTGATGCGAGCGCACTTAGGCTTCCCTTGATTGCTACGATTAACCCATTCAGGCTTCAGGTATTTTATGCTTCGCGTGAACGAACTCTGCCTCTTAACATTACCTCCGTATCATCTTAACAGTATATTGAGATCGTTAAAATAATTTATTAAAACATTCCCACAATATTTTAGTTTAATTTACTATAAATAGAAATTGTAATTTTAAATGGAACTTGGGACCTAGGTAATTCAGTACGCTTGACATATTTTTATTAGTTCTAGTAAGGAGCGTAGTATTGACAAAAAGAACAGGAACTTGGAGTTATATAATAGTTTGAGACTGTGTATTGAAAGTGATCCCGCTTATGCATCACGATACGGGGGCCACTTATACATACTTATAGGGATTCGATAGCGTTGTTACCGAGCAAGACCGGTTCTCGTGCTACAATTGGTTAAGTATGACGCAGCTGGTGGCGTCAGATTCATTGGCAGTAAAAGGTACGCCAAAGGTGATCCGCTCCCATTAACACTCAACGCACCTTCGACTCGCAATTCCAAGTTCTTTTTTTCCCCAGCTGGCTCCTCGCGTGCACGAGAGACCGATCACTGGAAATCCAGCTGGTCGGGCAGGCTGGATAATTAATTTAGCAATTACCGCAGTTTAATTACTGCGGCGGAAGCCCTGAAGCCACCGGCACCACGGGGACATTTTAATATTCGCTCTGAATATGAAAAAAGCCTCGGTTTACGAGGCGTATAAACTTGAACGCGCCTCGGGTGATAACTTTCGACGTGCTGTTTTTACTCCAGCCGAGATTTTTCCAAGATTCTTCTTTTTTTTCTTCTTATTATCCCCAAGATTTAATTTCGATCGCAGCAGCAGCAGCAGCTGCCTGCCAATAGCGCTTTACGTGCCTCATAATTACGGCGGCTGATTAAAAACGGTGCCGCGACAATAGGGTCACGCAACGTCGAATGGCCTCCGCGCGCTGATAAATCCGTGATAATCGAGCTCCCGGAGAAGAATATTCCTCTTCGACGAATATTACTACTTACTACAAGCATAATTCAAATTAATGAACAGTCCAGTAGGTCGATCGGTTACATCATCCAACGAGGTCTTAAGGTCGCGGAGATAATTTTAAGGGGGGGTCTCCGTTGCTCTGAAAATCGGCTCTCCATGAAAAAGAAATGAAATATCGCGAAAATAGCCTCGGTCGTAGTCGCGGTACGCGGTGTCGAGTGATTTATGCGCTCCGATTAATCTGGGTTAGCTGCGTCGCGTATATAATCGCCAGGGGTGAACGAACGGCGCTTTTGCGCTCTAGGAATCGTCCAAATCGACGGGTTAAAGGCGCGGGGAGGGTCCACAATAAATCGTCAACCGGTGCACTCGAGGCACTCGTCGAGTGGCGATATATCAGGCGGACTGATCGAGGGAGAGAGAGAGAGAGAGAAATAGGAGCGGCTGAGATTACAGATTAATATAAAATATTGAGTATACTTTTACACCCTGGCGAGAGAGCAGCTAGAAGAGGGCAGCAGATTTGCATATTGATTTGCCAACTGGAGATGCGTACGAAGATCTCAAAAGCTCGAGTATTTCAATTCCGACCAGTCTAATGCTCCATTAGTCACCGATGAACTCTTCGAAGTGTACTCGAACCCCGTATCACCTTGCTACTCTGGTAACACTTTTATCTACTGTTAATACACCTTGCGCTATATTTACTGCCTATGCAGCTTGGTTAACAACGATGAGTTTGATAAACTTACGTTACATACTTTAACAGCAGTTGCTATAATTAAAGGAGCACTCAGTGCTTTATAAAATTAAACCTTGAAACTACGTCACGCTATCAATACGTAGAATGCGAACGTTCCGTGTAACTAGTGTTAGCGTTATTAGAATGTTCCAAGATATAACTCATCTTAGGACAGACATAAAAATTCTGTCTGAAGCATATTTCTATTCTTTCAGTCTACTATTAATCGCTCCAGAAACGAAACAGGCGCGATTAAACTAAGACGCGAGAAACTATGATGCGAGAGTAGTCATACCGCAACGATAACTGTATCGAACAGCATTAATCACCACTTTTATGCATCGTTCACCGCTGGTCTTACGTTCCGTGGAAGCCGGCACGCGAATTACTCGCAAAACCGGCCGGAGGTCGGTCGCAATTTATCGAATCGGCCTGGGGCGCCCACACTTCAATCAATACGAATTTTCTGGTCCGTGAACTCGCGGACCAGTGGCCATCAGAAATAACAGCAGGAACGTGAGAGTGCGTGTGCAGCACACCCACGCAACTGCCAGGTTGCACTTTAATCGGGCTAAACGTCGTTTCCTCGTTTCGAACGCTAATTTGCGCAACTTTCCTGGGTGGCTATTGCATTGCTGATACTGCCTGCGCTAGAAGGAGATCATGCATGCATTATAATATCAATTGAAGCCGGCGGGGATGCCTGTATTATTTCCTCGAGTTCTCTCTCGTGAACACCCACCACTGCGATCAGCCTCATTATCAGAATAATTTAAAATAGGAGTTCCAACTCCAATAGCTAAACTACAACTGTACCCTTCAACATTCTCATAAAGAAAAGCGTCAAATGTAAGTAATTAGAAGCACAAATGAATGTATTAGTTTGTAAGAAAAATACACTGTTCCTTTGAATAACTCAACTTTAAAAACAATTAGTCGCTTAATCATTAGTAAGAGCATCGTATGCACGTTAGTCGATTGGTAGTCGTAGCGTTAACGGTATCGTCGGTTAATGGAAGCCTGCGTAATTGTGGGCGCATCCAACCCTTTGTATAGGATAGCGCAGCGAGTGCGCGACGTGGACAAGGGAGAGACACAGGAGAGAAAGAGAGAAGAAGAGAACGAACGCAAGCGTGGAGCGCGGAGTGGCGCGGCTCGGCACGACGCGTCCGCGTGGAAAACTCTCGAGGCAAGAGCCAAGTGTGTTCACCTTAGGGCCTTTAGTCGAGCGCCGCCGCACGCGCCGCGAACACCATGTCGAGTCTCGCGTTCATCCTACTACTACGCGAGTGATAATCTTTAAAACATTCTCCTAGGGGAAACCCACTGATAAAAGGAGCAATGATAACGAAGTACATATTCCGTATAGTTCAGAAACGAAATACATAATGTAGCGATTATAGTAGTGCCAGTGTGCTCGGTGTCAATGTCTGCTTATACATTGTACATATCCTCGAATAGCCTTCCAAGTGGTTACAGTAACTATTAGTGTTACAACTCGTTGAGTGCGCGACTGTGAAAGGAGTCTGTGATCTCGTTCCGGTAGCCGAAGTGGTGCTAATCCAATAATGACAGGAGTGAATTAATTGAAAGCTGATGTTAATTGAGAAGCTGCGGGGATAGTAATTAGCGGCGATCTCGCTGAGCACGCTGAAGATGCTTGGCCTCTTTGGGAGTAATGAGAGTATTCTGGGTTTCCTCACCGCTAAAGGTACGCTGGATTCCTCTAATTCCACCGATTCCTCTGATTCCTCAACCACTGACTTTGAGAACTCGATGCCAGTAGAATTGCGAACAAGTACTTGAGTTACATTCGCGCGCGCACGCGACGAGATAAATCGTGCACGTAGTTAGTCGTAAGAGTAGTTTAAACAGACAGCCGGAAAGTGGTCCATCCTCATTATTCTCTGACGATGACAGCGCATTTGTCTTCATTTTCTCTGATATCCAAGCACACCAGAGTTTGCCTCGATGTTTCCAATCTGAGGAAAAATTTACCCTTTGTCCCATCAATCATTTTTGTAGTAGATGGAGTTTAAAGAGATTTGCTGCAAAAGGTGGCGTAAGGCCGTTGAGATGACGTTTACCTTGAACTCTTATTTTTTCCAGCCTCTGCAACTCTAAAGTTACCATAAAAATCATCTCTAATATCTTCTCATTCGTTAAGCGTATTTTCCACGAATATTTCACAACACTTTCAATCGACAACGAATGGGGTTAAATATATAGAACCAGTAATGATTTTTTTAAGTAGACAGTAATTAAAATTTCCTTGTACCTATGGAAGGAGAAAACACACAATATCCATCGATAGTTTAAGGGCTAATTTCGTCAAGGAAACGCGCGAGGCGTCGTCGAAAACGATCGATGCGTTGGGCGAGGTGCTCTTGGGCATTAACACCAAAACCGTGACTCACGTGGCTAGCTGCTCTCGGGTGAATCGTTCTGAGAATACAAATCGTTTTCTCGTAAGACACCATGACGGTCTCTTCCTATCGTTAGTCCCCACGAAACCGTGTCCGTGTAAGTAACGGTAAGTAATACTCGCGTACCTCGTATCCCTGACTTTTCAGTCCTTCTTGCGAGCAGCGGCTTCCACATGGAAAGTGCAATCGTGTCCATACCACTTGCACCCGTTACGGTTTCATTTTCATTGAGTCTCGACAGGCGTCCAGCTGCTCGGGAACTAGTATTACCTGTCGCTATCGATAGCCGGAGTAACCATAGCGTCACCAAGGTTCCAACGTAACCGGGATCATGCTCGAAGGCTACGGGACAAATTACAGTTCTACGAGAAGCTAGTTTTTTACACGAAGAAAGGCACGCCGATAAAGTCTATTAGCAGGAAAAAAAACACTAATGTGAAGTATGGAGAAAGTCGACTAATTTTGTGGAGATTGAAGATTCGCGTAAATCTTCGATCGGAACTCTACGACTGTATCACATACGTACTGAACTCAAGACTAATGACATTGATCTGGATTAGTCATGTACAATATCGGCGTATGCAGGAAAAATGAGACACTTGAATTGATTGTTATATTTAATAGCTACCATCTCTTATATTTCCGGCAATAGCTGGTCGATACACTATTGAAGATTATAGGAGAGTCTACTTCCTCTGTTTCCCCCTCGCAAAAAATTTTGCATATAAAAGAACGTCGCGTAAATTGAGAGACGAGTATAGTACTTAGAAATTCCTGGATTTTATGTTGCTGCATTTCCTCTTACAGCGAGGATAGTGGTAAATACACGGATTGTTGAACTGGTTGGTTCGACCGGTTATCTATCTCACGGATTCTCGCAGCACCTCTAATACGCACACATATATTACAGGCGGTAATTAGGAGGCTTTTCCGGTGGCAGGTCGGTAGATTGCGGAAAGCGCAATGTGCTTACACCGCGAGTCTCCACTCGTTCCGGTTTCGTTTTCATTCGCGGAAGTAACTCTACTTGGCCGCACAAGATGACGAATTCGAGTTCTGACGCGCGAAGAAGGAAAACAGTAGTGACTGAGTGGCTGGTATTTCCTTCATTTGCAATCTGCATGCATCGATGCAACAGGTTTTGCGAAGGAGATTCATTGATGCCAATCCACTTGGAAAACGATCGATGATCGGCTTTATATTTTCCTGTACGTTTCGATGACTCTCTATCCCAACGATGGCAGAGTTCTTTCTCTACTCGTGCAATCACGGTCTAGTTGTCAGTTCTCCGAGTAGCAATATTGCCAATTTTATCGATCGTTTGACTATTCCAAAGTTTCAACGCAGAAGCTCAATCGTCCGCAATAACAGAGTTCTCGTCCTTTTGTGCCAGCTCGATGCACTGAAACTCGAGAATCAGTCGACTGCAGTCGCCAGAGAAATTCGAGGCAGGCGTCAGATGCAAACGCTAGCGATAAGCTTGCTTGAGAGTTGCTTTGGTTTCCCTTTCGCGGTACTACATACTTACCGCGTAGATGAATACAGACTGTACATAGATACAGTGTCGGACCTCGAGCGTCTTCAGTCTTCGCTGTCAGAGCTGGACAATCCGAGCGCGAGATATCGTCGCATTCCATAACGAGACCGTCATCCGAGCATTTACATTGCTACTATCAAGGTAATCGCCGATCGCATTTCCAGACCTAATTGCGCTCTCTAACCGGCCGTAGAGTGGACATTCTACCATTGCGGACGAGGTGGCATTGCCTAATTATCCGGTAGACTGAATGGATTGTTGAATAAACAGGAACTCTACGTTACATTATTAGCACGTTGATTAGCGGGTAGATTTTGTTTAAATTGGAATCCGCGTCAATAGTCAACGACGAACAAAGTCAAATATCCATTGTTAGTTGCGTGTACGCATTGACACAGCCACGGTTAAATTAATTATCAGAATCATGCGAAAGACGTAAAGTTCTTTAATTATCTAATAATGGGTAAAGTGTAATTTACCAGTTTTATAACATGCCTGTAATAAAAAGATATATCATTAGATTTAGAGATATTACTATAGAACACAATTAGTGATTTAGTACGGAGAGTTAAGTACGGAGACCGGTCACCCATGTTAAAGTCTCACTTTGGCGAGAATGGCCTGTAATTCACGATTTACGTGGCTTTTAATTGTACGATCGAATTTAGAGGTAGTCTTGACACTAATTCGAGGGTAATTGATCAGGCTGTCCGTGCAAGTGATGTTTTCTTCACGCCTCTTCGAGAATGTGCAACTGGGACCACGGTTATTCAGTATTATGGGTATTACGTACTACGATGCATTTGGCTAAAGTGAAGGAGACGTTGCCTCCGAATCCCACACGCCTCCTTCATCAGGCTGTTCCACAGTCAAATACCCTGGAATGTCATTTCTCGACGAATTTCGTTGGCAATTACACTACGTCAGGATTCCGACATGACTTCGTGTATTGTCTTAATCATTCGTACTTAAGTAGAGCAAACTCGTGAAGATGCGACCGAACGTGAGTAACCCAGGAAAAATTATTTTCTGAGGCAATACCGATACAGCTAGGCCATTGCCCACTTTACGGCGTGTGTGGGCTAATTTCTTTAATTGCACTAACCGGCTCGACGAGCATTCGCTGTCATTACCCTCCAACGATAACGACACGCGATAATTATTACGCCATGGGTTGCAGACTCCAACTAATAACAAAGTAAATGTATTCTGGTTAAAGTCCCTCTTCGATTTCACGATGGCTTTCTAGGAAAATCTGAATACCCTTGCCACGGTTGCGCATCTCGGAAAGAAGATAACAAGGGAAAACAAGAAGTGGATACCTACACGGTATTCCCATTGGTTTAAGTGCAACCCTGTTGAGCACGGAGTATCTACTTTGCGCGTTGCCTTCGTTTACCGCGAGAAAACAAAACGCTACATTATGTGGTTCACTTGGAAAATACCTCTGACTCTGAATGCTGAAATTCAGCGTATTCCGCTTCGCTAAATGGATTCGAACAAAATTGTAGTGGAAATAGAATTTAGGATTTCCGAGCTATTGTCTACTTGTGTGTGCGCACTTTGGTAGCCTTGAGTACGAAGGTCGACAGAGAGTTGCGAGTTACGCTAGGTCAGGTGCATGGGATCTCATTGTGGAGCCCCGTTTGATGAAGGAACGTGGTGCAGTCGCGCGAATACCGGATCACCGTAGAGTCGTACGAGCAATTAGCACAAAACTGGTTTCATCGGTGTAACGATCGCTCTGCAATTCCTCTTAACCAGTAAAAGTGGATTCCCTCTGGCGTTAATCTCGCCGGAACCAGCCTCTCTCCTTTTGTATGCCACTGGAACACATTGCAAGATTTGATAATTTCTCCTCCCGAAATTCAATTTGTTCCCTTTGTCTCAATTTCTCATTATTCGCTTTGATTCGTGTCGTCTGTCGTCCCACTAATCTCCTCGGAATTGGTTCGTGGAAATGATGTTCGCCGTCGCGTCGTCTGCAGACTTCCATACACGTAATGCCACTAATGTACGTTTGATTTGCTTGTCGTAGATTCTCAAGATGTCGACCTGGATGCCATTCTCGGTGAACTATGCGCCCTGGAGCGACGTTGCGATGGCGACATTGCGGCGACGCCCGCAACCGATGCACAAAGACAAGGCCGACCGAACAGTACCAGGATTACGGCTGGTGACAACACCGACATTGGCAAAAACGAAGGAGGTATGCACACAAAGACAACACAGCGATTCGCGTGTAGAGTAATCTCGCGTTTACCCTTCTAGTCGTGAGCGAATAATATAGAACTCTCTTGCCATCGTGTTATTTTCCCCTCTTTTACTTTCTATTTTCCCTTTTATTACTTTCCTGTTCTGTAACCTTGATAATGAAAGGTATTGTTAGGGATACATCCGTATATGCCTATGCAGTCACTGCACGAGTCTGATACCCGCTGCTTAACAAGAGTGACGGGGGTTCTGCCTCCGGCGCGGAATCTGTCGAGCAGGTTGCTGACGCTAAATACCCTCTTTAGTCTGACGCGAGACATTTTTTCAGCAATGCGCACGGATAGCCCGGATAATGATAGCGCATTCTCGGACACGGTGTCCATGCTGTCCAGCGAGAGCTCCGCCAGTAGCAGTGGCTCCGGACACAAACCACCTCAGGCCGCCATGCACACAGCCCCTCAACAACAGTCGCACCAGCTCATGGGTAAGTTTCCTGTGGCATCGCATTTAAAGACGCGTTTAAATATATCGAGCATTCTTTAACGTGATGTGTTTTGGTGCAGTGTTTTATAAAAAAAGAATCGGTTGTCAATTTGTTCGCAGATGCTGCAAGTAGAGCAAAAGCGGAAAAGATTCGACTGGCATTGGAAAAGATGCGCGAAGCGAGTGTACAGAAACTGTTCATCAAAGCATTTACTTTGGACGGAAGCGGCAAAAGCCTGCTCGTTGACGAAGGTATGAGCGTGGCTCACGTATGCAGGCTTCTAGCAGACAAGAATCACGTGCCAATGGATCCAAAGTGGGCTGTGGTCGAGCACTTGCCTGATCTCTTTATGGGTACGCGTCTCTCTGTCGAATAATGTGCGCGTATGATTGCTCTTCGTGCGTGCTCACATTAGATATTTCCTTATTTAGAAAGGGTATACGAGGATCATGAATTACTCGTCGAGAATCTTCTGCTGTGGACCAGAGACTCGAAGAACAAGTTACTCTTTGTTGAGAGGCCGGACAAGACACAGCTCTTCCTTAGTCCTGAGAGATTTCTTTTAGGGCCATCCGACAGGAGCACCAGCGAATACGATGACCATTCGCGTAACATCCTTTTAGAAGAATTCTTCTCGAGCAGCAACGTGGGAGTGCCCGAGGTAAGTAGTCCAGGCACATACCTACTCGTGTCTTATTATGGTAGCCAGACGAAATTTCCGGTAACGAGCTTTTTGGCTCACATCCCACTCTATTGGTTTTTGGTTCATCGATTATTCGAATTTCCAGGTGGAAGGTCCTTTGTATTTGAAATCAGACAGTAAAAAGGGATGGAAGAGGTACCACTTTATTCTGCGAGCCTCTGGCCTTTATTATTGGCCAAAGGAGAAGGCACGCACGGCTCGGGATCTCGTGTGTTTGGCAACTTTCGATGTGAATCAAATCTACTATGGCGTCGGCTGGCGGAAGAAATACAAAGCGCCAACAGACTTTTGCTTTGCCGTAAAGCATCCTCGACTACAGCAACCGAAATCGACCAAGTACATTAAATTTCTGTGCGCCGAAGACAATGCCTCCTTGGAACGGTGGATGGTTGGCATTAGGATAGCAAAGTACGGGAGGCAATTGATGGAAAATTACCGAACTCTCGTCGATGAACTTGCGCAGGAGGATCTCGATATTCTGGCACACGCGAGGTCTTGTTCGGTTAGTTCCATTGCCGTGCCACCTAAGGAAGCGCAATACAATACCACAAACGACAACGCTCGACAGTTCACCGAGATCTCGCGACACGGCGTTGAACCAATTAATACGAGGCAGTATGATAATCAACGTCAAAGTTACAATTCCGATCAGCGACAGAGTTATAACAATGACGGAAGACTAAGTAGAGCCAGTAGTTCGAGTTCCAGTGGATGCTTATCCGATGGAGCGCCAAGTAGCTGCGAGGTAATTGGACAAAATCGAATTATAATTCAGTAGAAGCACTTGTAATATTTTATAACTTTGTGTAATCGTATTCTCGTATTGTTAACGTAGGTGGCCTTTGAGTGCGGAGAATTTCCAACAGGAACGATCAAAAGAAAACCTTCGATGAATCCAAAACTTCCTCTTACCTCGATAACCAGACAATTGAAGGAGGTTGGTGAAACTGTTCGAGATGAACCGGATGCATGCCCGAGTCCAACTAGTTCGGGATCTGGTACGCTAACCAGAAGACATAGCCGTCGAAGAAGTGGTGGTACCGATTCGGATGGATCAGGAACGCTAAAGAGACATCACAGATCTGGAAACGCAACGCCGGTGAGTCCAGTACCACCGGGTACACCGGTAAGGGAGCGTGCTAGTCCCATGGGCTATGGAAGAACAGATAGCCAGGAACCGAAAACACCAACGAGCCCAATACCATCCTGCATGGTATGTACACAAATATATTTTTCTTTATATTTACGTGTCTTGATATTATTTCACTTGTAATTTAACTGAATCTGTTACACTTTGATAGATGGATTCAATCACTTCGTTGCCACCCCCACCGTCACCATCGAGATTGGTTGACGAAGCAGAATCCGATAATGAACCTCTCCCCCCGCCGCCACCAGAAATGTTTCGATCGAATCTCTCTCTGGACTCGTTGCCACCACCACCCGCACCTGGTGAACTTCCCGTGTGTAACACACCAGAGCTTAGTGGATCTTCCCTGAGTTTGGCTTCATTGCCACCTCCACCCAGTCCATTAGTGGGCGAAACTGGTACGATTCGCCGCGCGAGACCGAAGCAATCGACACCAACAAATTCTTCGACACCGGAAAATACACCTACTCACGTACCATCGAGACCTACCAATCAAATATATTCAACTACAAACAACACCCATCAAAATAATATCGCGATACAGAACAACCAGAATTACAACCCGAATATGCAAAATATTCATCATCAAAATAACGTTGTAAACTCCGTGGCATCACCGCACAGTTCATATCCAGGATCAAGTGCAAGTACACCAACGTATGCGCCGAGTTCACCGAATTTCGCGCAGCCCCCGCCCTTCGTACCTCCTCCTGCTTATGGATCTCAGCCGCAACACACGAATTCTCAAAGTCTGCCAAGGCAGAACTCGAAGACCGAGCCATTGTATGCAGGTCTTCAAAATATACACCACAATACGGTACCGATACAACCGATTAGACCGAATCCAAATATGGACACGGTTAGACGCAGTGCCATGAAGCAAAGTACCGGGCATTACGCTGCACCTCCCTATTTGGCTGAATTGAAGGCCGCGTCCAGTCCACAACCGCAGCGCAGAGTCACGATTCAAGAACCTCCTACGTCTCCAAAATCCAAGACAGGAACAGGTAAAAAAATTACGTTTAATTTACCGCCGCAACAGGAACCCGGAAGTCCCGCTTTGCCACAAAGGAAGCCGATGCCACCGAGAAGATCGGACAGTACGAGGCTAACATCACCGAAGAAGCTCGCAGCATCGGAACAAGCACCGCCGGGTGATTTCTTGAAGGATCTCCAGAGGGTGATGCGGAAGAAGTGGCAAGTAGCACAAAAGTGTAAATTGGACTCGTCAACTACTCCACACGAGGTACTCGGGTTCCGTGATCCACCGCCAGCGGTAGCGGACTATAGAGAGACGAATGTGTCAAATTGGGTACAGGAACACTATGGAGCGGATAATTTATACGAAAACGTATATGCGACGGATCCTCATGCTCCAGTTGAATATGCATCGAGCCCAGCGCGACAGCCGACTGTAAGGTTCGCAGACGAAAATCGTAGCATCAATATCGTGAATGCAATCGCGAGCAAAAAGAGGCCACCGCCACCGCCACCCAAAAGAGCGGAGACTACGCACTTGACCACGACGAGGGCGATGCACTGACAATAGCAGATAATTCACCCCCATCCCGAGAGGCGATGGTTCTGCTGTTTTTGCAGCTGGTGGAAGGACTGAGAAATGGCAAGGGCGCCATTCGCTTGTTCTGTGATTTGGTCGCTGTTTCAAGGTCCCAGTATCGAGTCCACGCCTTGATCGTCCTGCGCTTCGTCCTGCGCTTCGTCCCGCGTATCTATGACCAATCCCAAGCGAGGGATGCTGGTCGTATGCATATTAAAATCGACGATTGCCCCCCACCCCTTCCCCCCCCCCCCCCCCAAACCACTGGGCTTCTTCTGCATCCGTCGCAAAATTTTGCATGAATCGGCTTGGCTGAGAATCATTTTAATAATCTACCTGCTGAAAGTCCCGTGTATTCGGCTATTCTAAGTAAATTCTTCGGGGTTTCGTGATAGAAGACCCCGTTCACTACTGCCAATTAATGATCGTTCAATGTTAGTTCGTTTCGGAAGAATGGACCAATGGTCCTCGATCGGTTTTTGATGCCAGGTCCATGTCTGTTCCGAAGAAGAAAAAATTCTTAGTAGGAAATTGGGGGAAACCCTCTGAGGTTCATGAGCGGGGTAGAGAATGGTAGATCTAATATTAAGAGGATGCGAAATTCGATCTTACGCCGACTTTTTTTACGGCTAATCGATTAGCGCGTAAGGAACACTGCCGCACATATTGAGGATGTGATATCTAACTTAAGCCCCTTAATTTGTTCTCACTCTTTTCAACACCCTCCAATCCTTTTCCTCAAGTGACTCAGGATCGCGTAACTTTTACGCCACATCGATGCGTCATGCACAAATGCAGTCCTCGAGTTACGATAGCCGATCGAATTTAAGAGACACAAAACCAGCAGTCGTATTTCTATACATATAAAAGTAATCGAGAGCTAACTAAACGTATATCTAATTTCCGCTGACAAACTAACGGGGCGAGACCGCAGCATTTTTGCATATTTTCTAACGCGAGAAAGCAGGCACACACGATACACAACGGAGACAAGGTGACAGACACACGATATCATAGCGGAGTTTATAAGGTGCTTTTTGATGAAGAGACACGATACGACAGACACACACTGCGTTCTTTAAATCCTCGTACATAAGTGTGTATGTATATAAATCAAATACATATGAGCGTTTATATCGATATATCGACTTGATGCTATATGTTTAGGATATAATATACGACTTAAATGTGCTCTACGCCGTGGACACGATAACAATTACGATTATGATTATTAGGCGGACCTCGATTAATCTCAGTGCGCGCGGCTTTTTAGTATTCTCGATCGTCGTCGGTGATTGCGCCCGGTCTTTTCAACCAGCATTACGCTCTTCGTAATATCCAATACATTACATCTTTGTCATTCGATCTCAGTTACGAGTCGTTTTCTTCACTTTCGGCATTCTTTTCCTCGACTTGGTCTTCGCTTAGGAAAATCGGAGTTACAACAATCGTTTTTGACGCGAACAATTTCTCATCGCCAATCGAACATTTAAACAACGGCGTAAGATCCATTCGGAGTCGTTTAGCCAATGATTCACTTTTCTATCACTATTTCAACCAAGTTTCATAGGTTTTTCTATCCGCGTACCTTGACCCCTTTTATAAAACTACGTCGTCAGTGATTGAAGTCTCGTGGATTCTAGATTTCTTACAGCGCGAGCATTGATCAAGTGAAAACCAGAGGGGGAAAAAACGGTATTTTATACTGTGGATTTTTGATAAGGTATCGCAAACGAATTTTCGAATGTCGCAGAAACTTAATCACGTATCCCGAGTGCCTCAGCGTGAAAACTTTTTTAAAAGGTTCCGGAATATGTCATACGCTCGAATTCCCGAGACTTCGTGTGAGAGTCGCGTCATTGCATCGGTGAGTGATCTTTCCCGATGCTCTGGAACGAATTACTTAAATATAGTAAGCAAAAGACTAAAACTGAAAACTGGAACTGATCGATGTCGATTTAATTATAGTCCCGTAACGCGCGTATACCGTGCGGTACGTGCGCTACGTCCAATCAAACTGAACCAATAATAGTAATGATAACGATAACAAATATACATTTTTGAGACTAATATACGAATGAATGACTTGCGACAAGAGGCGTTTCTACCGACTTACTCGTCCGGCGAACTTTTTCGTCCGCATGGACCTCGATCGACATTAGGAAACTTTTTACGGAGGCAAAGCAACCAACTTCTTTTGTACCCGTACTCATTAAGAAACTCGACGAGCGCTAAACACTTGAAGCATTTTAAACAGCTAGCTTAGTGGTAGTTGTACGCGTGCTGAACGTCGCTTGATTTTCTCGTAGCCTCGAAGTGGGACTGTGAGAGTACTCCAACTTGTATCGGCAACGAGGATCTTTCACGACACAGGAACTATCTATCCCCAAGAATATTAGTTATTCTCATTCGTTTCTCTTAGTTCTTGCGTTCATTCTTGTATCGAACGAACTGATCGTACTGCGTCACGAATTTTGAGAGCGTTTTTAAGAATGAGAGTTTTCTTTGCTCGCCGGCTAATGGTGAGCTTTTGTAGGATATCCAAGATGTTAGTGAAGAGTCGAAATTATCTCCTGGAGAGTCTAGTGCAATTGGCATCGGTTAACGGTGGCGTAAATTCCATACGAACACTAGTGGAAACGACGATGATCACGGAAAACGATAACGATCATATTTTTATTATTATATCGTACCTTTTCTCTTGTATGTCCTAAGTTGTACGTATGTTTCTGTAAATATTGTAACGAATGGTACTACGAAGAAAATGATTACCGAAGATAATGCGACCGACTAATAATATAAACTCACTATTTATGAAAGGAAAGCGAGCTGGAGAATGAAGGGAGGAACGTACGCGGAAAAAAAATTTGCGTTTGTCACATGAGAGTCGACGACCGGAAAGGGTGAATGCAGTCTTGCGAACGGGGCTCCAACGCGTTTCACAGCTTGATTTACTATATCCCGTCAGCTTTCTGCCGATCAGCCGACGAATTAACGATATCCTCTGGATATACATACTGTGTTTGCCTTCTATTGATTACTTTTCCTTTGAAGTATTGTTATCTTACTTTACTTTGAAGCTTAGGCTTAGAGATCCTTACTGGTTGTTTTCGACTATGCAGGTGTGTTCGACAGTAAAATTGTGACAATACTATTATTTTGGAACTTGACACCAGTTGTTTGGGTATGATGAAAAAATGCGCAGCAGTTGAAATATAATAGGTATTATATTCATGTTTTTATGTAAATAAATTTTTGGTATATTTCAATCATCGCCGCCCGCCACTCAATCCGATTTCCTTTCTCTAGTTCAAGGAATCCTGTATCTTTCGTCTCGAATCTTTCAACGATGCACGATCCAAGAGACAATCGATCATTTTCAGATTGGAAAATACGATAAGAATATTTCAGGTAATGATTGACAGTAATTATCTAGTGCAAACAGTTTTGTTATTGATTACGTTTGCCATTGACAACTACTAATAAACGATAAAGTTTTTTCCTCGGCAGGATACTATTATTGAAAAGTTATCTACTTTCTTTCCTTTTCTCAGGATTAAAGGTACTTCGAGTCTTAAAATATGTTTCCAAGTAAACGAATCTCAACTAAAATCCATAACTTTCTTTAATTTTGGAAATAGCATCGTTCCTAACAAAAATCTGGCAAGAGGTTGTTCGCTTTTGCTTCGTAAACCATGGCAATAAAAACTTCTTTTTCATGATCTCGCAAGCTGATTCACATAAACTTCCAGATATTGAACTTTCCACAGAAACAATCTGTGTTGGCATATTACATACATAGCTTCCTGTATATTCATAGCGGGACGTAAAATACTGTGGTCTAAACTCGAGCAATTTTTAAACGACAACTCGACGAGGATTATTACTCGATGCAAGTGGTCTATCCTCTACATTTATCGATATACATATTGTGCCTTACCGCAAATTAATCTGGGTATGATGAATCATCGTCGATGCGCAAACCTCTTAACAATAAGTCCCTTGAAGATCCACGCTTTCAAGATCAACCGAGCCAAGATCATCTTTAAAAGAAAGATACTGTCTTACCCGTGATCTTGAAATAAACACGAGAATGCATAAATAAATATTCTCGTTGCTCGGTGCATTCGATCGAGATAAGGGATAGGGAGTAAGTTGCGTGTAAGCTTCTGTAAATATAAATAAGTCATTTCTTTTTTCTGGGTTACGAGTTTCGCAAGGTGTCCCATACGCTTTCAGGATCAGTGTTGTTTCATAACTCGAGAAGATTGACGTAAATATATGAAATTGCCGGCTGCTCGTTGCCTTGGGCACGGGGTACAATTTTATAGGCTCCTTTTACGACTTATGGGAGTCGTGCGTTCTACTTTGCGTTTACGTCATACGCCGCGACCCTCCGGCCTCCACCGTTTACGTCCGCCTCTTCTCTATCAGAAGCCGCCCGGCCCGAAATTTCTATCTTCCCTCCGCGCGCGGGATTTTTTAAGAGCCTCCCGTAGGACAAAATAAAACGACCTCCACTCTATATTCCCGCTACACCAACACTACCTTTACACATGGGACAAGTTCAACGTGCCAACGAGAGTCCGATCCAGATCGTTCGTCTTCATTTTTTCTTCAGGGAAATTTGACCACATGATGATTTTTAACGATGATTTATTAATTTTACAGCCGTTTTCCTTCAACAGTACGACAAATATTTGCGAATAGTGAAACGGTAAGCTTTTAAATAAATTTATCTCTAAATTAGAATAACACGATCAATTTTTATCAGGATAGATTACGATCAAAGATTCGTAGACATGAAATGTGGATGAGATAGTAGTTGAAGTTTCGCGGCTGCAGGAATATTCTGTAGAGTTTGAAGCTGGAAAGCAACATAGATCATTTGAAGTTCAGGGTGCCGCACGTCGCGAGATAGTAACCGAGTGTATAGTACATTCAACGTTGTCTTCGACCTCGTATACTCGTCTTCGCGTTCGGCTTCGAACCCGGTGAGATAAAGCGAAGCGAAGAGAAAAGGAGAAGCGCATCGCGGAGGATAGTTGAACGTTTCGAGCGGTCTGCTTTCCAGGAACGCGGGCGTAAATCACGATTTTATTACGGATAATTTTACGAGGACTCGAGTTTGCCGCTGTTGGTGCCGCCGTCGCCGCCACGACCATAGGCCGTAGCCAAACTTCCACTGACGTGAAATACCTTAAATTTGTAATCGCGCCTTTCGTGGATCTACCACCCTCTGACCTCGCTCAGTCGAATAGCCGGTAAGATCATTAGCGAATTAAGAAAACGAGGCGCGATCTATAAAAGAACAAAATAAGAAATTTCTAAATCGCAGTGCCCGTTAAATCATTCTTGATTCTACGAGCTGTTAGTATCTACATATATATACTATATTTATTTCTCGTTGAACTCAGAAGCTATAATCAATTTCTTAATTTATAAAACTAATGTTCTTTATAATGTGCATTGTGAGTGATTTATAAAAGAAGAAAAAAGTGGTGATAAATAGGAAACGCATTTAAGAAGCAGAAGTGTTTAATGAGCCGAGATTCAAGTCAGGTGCGCTGGGAACACCCGCGAGGTTGGAGTCATAAAAACTAGGTAATATTTTGAAGGAGATAGTCGCGTCGGCTCAAGGAAAAATGCAATCAGGCAAGGAGAAGCGCGCGCGAGAACTTCTTTTTCAGAGAATTTATTGACTTCGTCGATGAGTTCGTCTATCCACCGGCGAGTCAATTAAGTTTGATTGCCGAAAGTTCGGTGAAGAATCAGCATAAGTTCCAACCGAGGGAGGAAGCCCCAACTCTAACGGGCCAATCGTGCGTGGAGGGCTCTCTGACCCCTCGTGGCCCTCCTTTCACGAACTGCCAGCGGTTTTACGATCGGTGATACGAGACGCTTCATCGAAATTAAGATTCGGGTTCGAACGTCTTTTATGCATTTCGAGATTAAATGTTTTATACTTTTGTTAGTCAATTCACGTTTCCGACAATCATAGTAGTCCACTTTTACAATTTTTCGAACAATTTCGATACAGCAAGAGAATGATTTTCGAGTGGATAAATTGAATTATGATATTTTGTACATATTTTAGTCGATAAGCAGGGATCCGTGTGAAACAGGTCCCAGAAAAGTCCATTGGTCAGTGAGTCACGACGCGACGCGACGCTACTCAAAGCAGCCGGTCAGGATTTTTAATCCGTGCGCGTGGCTTTGGTGCGCCGACATTCCTCAAGACCGCAAGAATGTCGGTCAGTGTGCGAGGCACAACCTCTGCCAATCCCCATGCGTCTTCATGCTCGTTACGAGACTCTGAGAACGACACTCTGATTCTTCCGCCCCGTCTTTCCCATTCACGAATACCACACCCACGCAGACTTTGACTTCACAAACTAATTGCTTCCGGTTGCCTATTAATTCTTTGTATATTGATCAATTTCTTTTCACGATCCAGTTATTTATATGTTACTTTTCGATTATTGCACTTATTCAAATTAACTCTGGACATATTTCAAACATTAGCGGTTTAACGAAAAGATCGTAATATGACAATTGTGATTGTCTTATTGTTAGATTGCTTTCGTTCTTCCTGGTTGTCTTCACCAGGCTGAGTCGAGGAGAGCTCATTACGCTTGCGTAATTGTAATCACTCCATTACGTTCCTTTTGCTCTCGGAGTTAGCGATATTAATACGTAGTATTCTCAGAAAATGTCTCTACATATACCTTGGTGGTCTGAGTTTAAGGTTCAGCCCTCGCTCGCTCGCTCGCGACCCGCGGAGAACAGTACTCGTTTGCGGTGCCTTCTTTTGCGTTTTCTGCGGTCACGTAAATTCGGATTTCGCAGAGTAATAAAACGAAGATCTTTGCCCAGTCTCGAGTCCGGTAAAGAGTTCTCCTTTGCACTACTCGCATTTTATTCCGAGGATAATTACAGTGAAATATATCGATCGACCGCGAGAAGTAGTCTACTACCTTTACGTCTGACGTGGCACAGGATGAAACCACTCGACAATTAAGACCACTTACTGTCCCCTTTAATTCAAATTTTATGCTTCCCCTTTGAACTATTTCGGTTTCGCGGACACGTCGCTAGAAAAGTCTATAGTTTCCTTAAAAAAGAATTTCTACATCGTTGTTATTAATCTTGATCTTTTTGCTCTCTCTCAGGATTTTCTTCGCGATGCGTGTAAAGGTTATTGCGAGAAAAAATTAATTCTGGAGAAACTTTTTCAGGGGAGAATGTGCGGAAAGCTCCATGGAACACGCCGGTGGTCCACCTGCACTGTGGAGCTCCTCTTACGACCCTGAAGACGATACTCATTGCGGTAACAGTCGCTTTACCTCTTGCGGTCGTATAAATTCGAGTGTCGCCACGCAGCTATGGATCGCCCTCAGCGTAATAACATACTTCGCTCGCGGAGAATTACCCCCGCTGCTAGGGAAACGCAATTTATTACTCCTTTATGCGCGCGATTAAATTAAATACAAATTTATTATATAGAAAAATATGGCTGCTTTCAGCAACCGGACGTCCGGTGATATACCTAAGGGGGGAGAGAGAGAGGAGCTGGGTTAATGTGGATTTCGAACGCACATATCGCTGACTAATGATAAGTGGACATCGCGAGTGGAACGTTATTAGTATATTTTCGCAATTCTGGTTGTTACTACTCCACGATAAAAATCATTTTTTCCTACTTTTAATCATATTTCACTGGAACATTTTCCATAAATACGAATCAAGCCACAGAGCAATATGTCATAATTATGCACTCGTTCTTGTTGCTTCGCTCACTGAAAATGTAGATCAATGGGTAGGTGACTTCAAAGCCACATTCCAGTATAGGGGGTTTAATATTCTTCGGGTATTTCAATATTCGAGAATGAAGGGGAAAGCAGTTTTTAAGTTCGGATGAGATTACTTGGAGATAATGATGCTTGAGTTTGACACACGTAGCTAAAGAGAGTACGCGTTCAGTTCTCTCACGTGCCACTTAATTATGAGTATGTTTTAATGAAATTTTTCGGAGGCATATCGGTGGCATGTGGCAATCCTCCAATCCACGTGCGCGAGTGCGATCTCCAATAGCGGAGAGAAAGACGGAATTCCTTGGCATTGCTGGATAATTGAAAGATAATGCCCCTGTCCCGAGGGTTCTCACGGTGCAGCGGCTTCTACTTTGTTGTTGTCGAGAGCTTAGAATTATGCTAATTTAATTTATGCCGTGGTTCACGCACCTGATATACATATATACCTTCTTCGGCGTTTCAGCAATAATCCTCGACGTTCTCCCTTTCACCTCGAGGCTGGTGTGCTCCTCTGTTCCTCCTGTTCTCTCGTCCTTTCTGCCCTGCTCGCTCGACTGGCGCCCGCGTTCCCGGCCGCTCAGAAATTTCCGATTAATTAGCCGATCGAGTGCCTCTAATTTATGAGTATTTGTCGCACGTGCGCCCACCCAGGATTAAGAATATTTCTCCGGACGCACAAAGCGCTCGTAGATTATCGCCCGAAACCATACTGACTTTTTCCAGTAAATCACGCGTCCACCACTTGTTCTGTCCCTCTGTGTGAACCTTACGAAGAGAACCCCACTTACCAACTTTTCCTTCGACATGTCGGATGGAAAATTGAAAAAAAAACTCGAGCCAAAAATGATTTGATCTCTGAATTATTGGATAAACGTCGAGAATATTCCAGTAATACCATCGACGCAGCGATGCCAAGATCGGAAAAAATACGACGCTAAAGCGGTAGGGGTCAAGGAGAAAAATCGCAGAGTTTGCTGGTGGGAGAAAACTGCGCGAAAAATGCGAGGAGAGTCTTAAAGAGGATGTATGGGATTAAGATAATAGTCACTGGAGGGAGGGAGGAGTTGGGAAGGTGAAGGTAGCGAAGAAAGAGGCAAAGGAAGAGGCGAAGGAGGAGACGAAGGAAGAGACGAAGAAGGCGAAGGAGGCAAAAACGAGCGATATGATGTGGGTCAAAGTCTTCGGGACTAGGTCGCAAGGTTCGACTCAGCGAGCTTCCTTCCTCGAGCGTTCGCTCCCTCGCGAGCCTTTCGAGCTCGGGACCGATTTCAATTCCCGGAACGTCTGGGCTCTCTCGATACACTCGCACTCGCTCACACTTACCCAACATCCCACTTCCCCGTCGTCGATCGCACAAACGGAATTTCTAAGAGGCCTCTTGTACCGCTGGCAGCCTCTCGGCGGCTCCTCGATTTTATTTCATCGGCGCTGATAGCAGTCGGCCGATAAATAAAAGATGACGCTACTCCCGAAGTAAACAGCGCTTCCGTGCCGCTGACTGGACCCTTTTGGAAGGTGCGCTTTACGAGCGCTAGTTGCTCGCCACTTAACAGAATTATATTGCTCTTCTGACGAGCCGGTCCTCCCGCAGCAGCCACGTTCCAGGTGGCAGTGCCTTAAACAATATTTTCACGGTCACGCGAAATGAGACGAAGCAACGAGGCCATGACTTTCGTGATAAATAGTTAAGCTAGACGGATGCTCGGGAGATTACTTTACTCACCGAATCTCTCTCGCTCTCTTAATTACGACACTGATAATATAAGCCGGCTACGCGGAACCACGAGTGAGGATCGTTCATCGTGGATCCGTAATCATAAAAATCACTTCAGCCCGCGTCCTCCGGTCCCAGGGTCCTGCAGGAAGGAAATGAAATCTCGTGGCTCTGTGACAGATTCATTACAGGATGATATCGCTGTGGAAAAGCGAGAGTTGCGAGGAGGAACGTGGCAGAGACGTGGGAGAGGGGAAAGTTTTTGGCGATGACCGATGGCTCGTGGGGTAGGTTCTCGTCTCTTCTTCATTTTTCACCCTCACGTGTTACCAAGCTTACCCCCGCCACGCATTGCTGCGTTACACCCTTAATAAGATAACGGTACGATGACGATAAAGCCAGCTGCCTTTTGCTGCTCCTCTTTTATCGCCAACTTCGGATCCTAATCACGTCGTATTCCGCTAGGCAAAGAGTTCAGTGCGTCGTTCCCATAACATTAGATATCGAGTTGGCAAGTAGAACCAATGTCGAATTTATAATTTCTGGTGGAAGTTAGACGAAAGATGTCTTCCGCGAGCCAAGGTGAAAATAGATGGGAGGTATGCGAATTTACATACTGACGAAAGTTGCCCAGCCGCTTTCCAATTATCAGCGAGGAAAATGGAAATGGCGTAGCTGTGGCGTCCCCACAGCCACGAAATTTCACTTTCCACCCTCTCCCCATCGTGAAGCAGCCAAGCAGTGGCACCACCACTGGTGTTCTATCCTATCTACCAGCGCTATAAATTAATACTAATCTTGGAGCTGGCTGTGCAGGCCTCCTCGACCACCGGGGTAGCGCGAGGGGGTGGCGCTTGTGGTGGTAGAGGCGGCTAGGGGCCTTTGGATTTATTGGGATTCGACTAACTTCGTACGACGTTATCACGCTTTGCTTCTCGGCACGAGTAGAGTTGCCACTGACCTTTTCACTCTACGTGGAAATATGAAAAGTGCTCTAACCTTGTGTAGAGTAATGGTGATTTATTCGATGAGATCTGATCGATAGATTCAATAACAGGATTGTCGACAACACCCTGGATGAAGTCGTAAACCAGGATGTAATGCTTTCGACAGACAGTTTCGACCGGTGTACTTTACAAGTGGCACTTGGAACCACTTGTAAGCACTCGACACTCCATCTGCTTTCTGAAACAAATCCATGACTAATAAAGTGAGAGCTTTGATACTCCCGAAGTAGATTCCGCTTTAAAGTAGCGTCGCGCAATCTCATTTGGGAGTTCGTGAAACGATTGGTAACTTGCGAATTTTCTTTGTTCTTCTTTCAGGGCGTGGCTGCCTTCGATTTTCACCCCTTTTCACTGTCCAAGAAGAGTTCTCACCAGCCCGTCGCCATCGACACCTTCTCGCGTATTCGTCTCAGGAATACTGCTAAACCTTCAAATATCCTAGTCCGTATTCGCTCTAATTTTTTAATACGATTTTGTGTATCCCTTAAATGTACAGTGTACGGTTGTCCTTAAATTGTCGTAAACAGACGTATTTTTGAAAAGGATACTAAAGAGTTTAATTCGCTGTTTTACACATATTTATGCGATACGTGTTGCTCTCTGGCTCACGGTTGTCGAGATAATCGCCTGAATCCGTTTTCCACCCCGAGTTGCGAGGACAGTTCGCGCCCTGCTAAAGTGAATACGACCAGCTATAAAAACTACATGGGAGACACTTTTGCCCGTACGATACCATTTACTACTACTGCACAACGTTAGCTATACACAATTCTGAAATTCTTCTAATACCCCGTTTAAAAAATGCGAGGAAACTATCTCGAGAAGCAATAAAAATAATTTTCGCAGCTTTCTTGAGGTGCATCACAAAAAGTTGATTACTTATAGAAGTTTCATCGTTCTGCCAAGAGTAGACCTATCTTCTAAGCTTATAACTTCCCTTTAAGAGTCTATCTTTGTCCTCACTTTCTTTCAACGAAAGTGTCAACACTATTAACCCGCAATATATCCAGCTACTTGGTGCAGCGATACAAAGTGAAAGTTGTCTCTCGACTCTCGAGCAAGTTGTCTCGAGAGCAGCGCCGTCAGACAGGGAGTGGTACGCCGTTCTATGGCACAACGCAGCGGGTCGCGACAGCAGGTTGTGGGATGAGCACCACTGCAGCGTGTCTAATGTAAGAGGAGGAGACCAGAGGTGGAGGAGGTGAGAGTGAACGTGCGTAGCTGAAGGGGCAGCTCGGCAAGCCGGACTTCGAGGTCCTCCTTCGAGCCGTCTCTCCACCTGGTGTCTCTCTCACCCTCTTCGCGGACGCTCTCGGTCTCTCCGTTGGTTCTCTTGGCTCTCCGGCACCCCATCTGGCCCGCTTCCACCCCGTTTTCTCTCTCGACCACCACGACGACCCCCAGGAACGGAGGGTGGCAGGCAGGGCTGGCTTCACGAGGAGCTCGGAGACGAAGGAGGTGGTCGGAGGTGGCCGGAGGTGGCCGGAGGTGGCCGAGGAGGGTGGCAACCCTCGAGGGGATGGGTTAGCTCTGAGCCTAGATCAATACTCGCATCTCCGCTGGCTGGACCAGGCCGGACATTGCGTTCCGAAGCTCACCTTCTAGCCGATATCAACCCTCCTCTCGACTCACCCTCTTTCGCCCGCAACCCTTCGCGACCGTACCTCCTTCTCCTCTGGCTCTTCCTCCTCCTGCTCCTCCTTCTGTGCCATGCTCGCAGGCTCCACACCACCCTTCTTACCCTCCTAGTCTTCTTCTCCTCTTCTGCCTTCTTCCTTCTTTCCTCTTCCTCTCCCCTCCACCCGCAACCTCTTCTCGCTCTTCTGCTCCATCCCGCTTCTGCTTCTCATCCATCCTCCGGCCTTCCACGACCTCTTGCTCGCGGACGACTAGCCCCACGAGCTACCACCCCCTATTTGCATCCGCTTGTCTGGAGTCCGGCCCTCTCGTTCTCCGTCCGAGCCATTTTTTCCCGATGCTGCTGGACCTGCTGCTGCCGGGCGTCGATGTTTATTTTGATGGAGGCATCGCTCGCCGGATTTTCAAGGCTTTCGGAAGGTCCTCGGCATTGGGAAATGTGCGCGCTTCGGTATTTGCGGGCTTTTTAACGACGCCCTCGCTGCCTTCGACCGGTCGATTGCGTTTGGAATTCAAGTTCGGGAAAGCTAGTAGCAGAGAAAAAGGGGATATGGACGGAGAGTTTCCGGTGCGCGCCATCGTCCAGGAGCACCGCACAAGAAGCGCCGTAAACGAAAGGGAAAGGGTTAATTTGAAATTTCAGTTGAAAAGCATCAGAGGCCGGAAGTTGAAGGACTAGACCTTGCTGAAAGTTGGAAAAGTTGCACCGAGAATACTGTCGCGTAGGTGGAACGCGGCGCGCACACCGCGATCGAGGGGGGTAAATGGAGCGGGGAAATTTTTGCACGGCGGAAGATGCGGATCATTGATCCCTGAGGACCGCGGGGCTCGCGGAGGGTGCAAAAAGACGCGAAAAAACTTCTTGCCGGTCCGTTGACCGCAACGAATTCGCAAGAATAACGATTATGACTTCCGCGCAACAAACGCCATGTAAACGGCGCGGGAACAATTCAATCTCCCTCTGCGTAGGCCAACCTCTCTGCTTCTGGCTCTCTACGCTCGAGACATTTTCGCGATGCGGCACGCGCGTCCAAATGCCTGCGTGTACAGCGCACGCACGTCAATAAAAGTATCGCGGGATCCATTACCTTAATTGGGGGTGGAAAGAAGGAAAGGGAGAAAGCGCTTTCCTGAAATTCCATCCTTGAACCGGCGCCCAGCCAGGCTTGAGCCTTTTGCCGCGACGCCAAGCAGAAATTCCGTACTCATCGGAATCCTCTCTTTCTGCAAATTAAGGAAAAATTGGCTATTGACCCCCACTCCCTTTCGTTATGTCAGCTCGCGACTGGTAATGCGAGATCTTTCTCACAGGGGACGATCCTTCCACCAGACATTAATAAGGGCATTTCGGTTTTGTTTCTCGTTATTTTTTTTCTTTTTCTTTTTTTTAATCTACTCTTCCCTCTTTTAATACGCGCCACTCGACCCTCGCGCTCACTTGGCAATTCGATGTGTAGAAAAACACGCGAGTCCTGTCGGTACATACTAATTTACGATTCATCTCCCGCTACGAAAAACAAGGAGGGCGGCAGGAACAAGGGTTCCTCGGTGGCAGTGAATTCGCTGGTGAAAATAATATCGAGCGTCCGGTGTACTGGACGTTTGGTAGATTCCGAGGAAAGAATTATGGGCAGATGGGGTAGAGGAAGGGGTTTGTTTAATCCAAGATTAACAATTATAACTAATCCTGATTGAAGCTTCCATCAGCAATGATTCGATTGTACTCAGAATTTACAGAAGCAGAGAGGGAAATTGTCCAGGCAGGGGCAAGCCCTTTAGCAGGGCTCCATTCTGACCAGTGAAAAATAAGGGAGAACCACTGTTCACCGGTCAATTTCCCCTTAGTTTCGCCTGGTACGGGAAGGATGGACGCTCGCCTCTTCGAATACGCTTCTCTACGTGGCCGTAAACGAGTACGGAGTGCGGAGAAAGAGAAACGTGCTCGCACACCCTGTATTTACAAATACAACTACCAACGCACACACATACGCACTCTACCCCGACTGCCACAGTAGTATCTACAACTCTGGGCACCGAGAAAATTCAACTGGTCGGTTCATTTGCATGCTCTTCTTTTTCCGATCCCTGGATATTCTCTCCTTTCCGTTCAGTCAGTCGCGTGGGTGCGCGCGCGCGCGCGCGCAAGCTTCCACGATTGCCGAAAACATTTTTTTCACCACGTGCCTCTCTTCCATGCAAGTTGCGTTTGCTCCACGCGGTTGATGTTTTCCACGCTACAACGATGCGCACCGTGAGTTTACGCGCATTGAAGTTACCGGCTTGAAGTAATGGGAAGAGAGAAAAATTCCACGTGAAATATCTCCTCTCTCATCGTTAATGGGGAAAATAGGCAGTCCAACTTGAACGATAATTACGATCAGGATTTAAGCGCGCGAATAATGGCAGTCTCTCTGTGGAAATTAACGAATTGAATCGAACAGTGGAAGCAATCTCGACCTTTTTTAATTTGGGTTCTTTTTTTAAGAGACGATTGGCAGTCCCAGTTGATTCCAACTGCCCACGTCGACCGAACTCCTCGAAGGGACTTTCCACGGAGTTCCTTAAAGGAGACCCTCCTCGATGTTTTTCGGTGGTGTTTTGTTTTTCTTCGAGTTCTAATAGGGAGACTTTCCTTTTTTATCTTCTTCACCTTACTGACATCCAGTAGCAACGCATTTTGGTTACACATCGCTTCTGGTACTGCTCAAAAAGCGTATTTACCATTGTGAAGTTTCTTGCTGTGTGGGCAGAATGACGTGCACGAGAAAATTCCTCTCAGGAATAAAATCCGCGAATGATAGTAAGTTGCCTTTGGTTGCAATATTGAAGGCAGAGGCCGAGCAGCAAATGAACAGTCAAGAAAATTGAAGGCAGACCAACCGGGTAATTCACGGAAGATCGCGTGCACGGTATTTAAGTGAACAGTAATCTCCGTACATATAGATTGTTGTGAATATCGCCGCGGTATAATGGCAGTAGTGGCGGAACAAGTAGCCAATTTCTTTTTCATGACAAGAAGCCTGCGGAAGATCGGTTCGATGGAAAAGATATAAATGGCAAATGATTGCTCGTGAGATATTCGCATGTCTGGCGCGAACAGCGTAATTGCGTGCTCGTCGGCCATACTATGCAGCAGGTTGCTGCTACCTCGCGCATGCAATTTCTGATGCACACGTTGCATCGACGTGGAATGAGCTCTGCCGGAAATTAGGAAGGATTTCGCGATTTCTATCCGCGGATCACTGCTGACCGGTGCTGGACCTATAAGTTCTAGCATGTCGGAAGTAATTAAGGCGGGACTGAAAGAATCAGTAAAATTGCACGCTGCTAATACAGTAATAAACTAACAAAATGTTACCCTCGGCTTTACGGCATAACGTTTCTCTTGTACCGAAATGAATATGTTCACACTATAATTGTCACTAATTCCAAGCGTCATATTAATCAATCTACGAGTTCAATTGGGTTCAATTTGAATTTAGTTCAGAGTTCAGTTTGAGTTAGTTTTGTATACACGCGAAATTCATTGAGAGAAAACGAAATGGGTCAAGGAACCAGCGAAGCTAGATACGAATCTTGTTCCGATTTCTCCCCAAAGTTTCCAAATTCCTTGGTTAATAATTGATCGGCTTCTGCGACTGACTTGAGAGAAGAGCTGTGTTTTTAAATCGGACTGATGTCACCGGCGATCAATGAAAAATGACTCGGTGACTTCGCGAAAGTTATTTCGTAAGGGTGGTGTTGATAGGGCGGTAGTTGGCCACCACTGTTCACTTTCTCTGCGTACGGGGTGGTTGGCAGCGGAGTTCGCGGTGGAGGCGCAAGAAAGAGAGGGTGGGTTCCAGGAAGCGAAAAGCGTAAGAGAGAGGGAACGAACCCTTTGGCGCCTCACCCCTTCGGGCTCGGCCGCGTCAGCCTAGCCTCACTCTCGCTCTCGATTCGCTCTCACTCGCGTCCTCCCCGAGAGGTTCTGCCAAGCTCCAGCAGCCTCTACGTCTCTCGCACCCTTCGAGCGGCCTCACCCTCTCGTTGTGCCCACTCCCAACCCTCCTCCTGCCCCGCCGCATCCCTGCGGCTCTGGCACCCCTCGACCTACGGCGCGGAGCGCTGCGTCTTCTCCCTCCTGGCAAGTGAGAGTGGACCTTGGTCCACCGCTGAATCGACCCTCTTTGCGTCCTCTCTTCTCGCTCTCTCTCTCTCTCTCTCTCCGCTCTCGTCTCCCGTCCGCGCCCGCTCGTCAGTCCTCCCAGTGCCTCCAGTCATCCCTCTTACCTCTGCCTCCACTTCCACTGTCTTCTTCAGCCTCTCTTCTTCTTGGTTTCGCTTCTTCCTTCCTTCCTTCCTTCCTTCCTTCCTTCCTTCCTTCCTTCCTTCCTTCCTTCCTTCCTTCCTTCCTTCCTTCCTTCCTTCCTTCCTTCCTTCGTCCCTTCCTTCCTTCCTTCCTGCCTTCCTTCCTCCCTTTCTTCCCTCCTCCTTTCCTTCTTTCCTTTCTTTCTTCCTTCCTTCCTCCCTTCCTTCCTTCCTATTGTCTGCTCATTCTTCCACGTTCTTCGACACCGAAGCGTCTCACTACCTTCCTTCCTCGGCCGTTGGTGGCTTCCTCTCCATCCTTTCTATCCTCTCTATCTGGTCTCCGCGCGCGTCGCCGCACCCTAATCCCCCATCGAGGAAGATACACGTCTACCCTCGAACCCTCGTATCGATTGGCAGGAGCCACGCTAGAGCGCGCCACGGACGTCGGTCCTTGTAATTTGAGGAAAGTCAGCCCCGAAATTTCGCCTCTTCGGGACTTGGCCCGCTTTCACCCCCTCGGGACGCATATCTCCACTTTCTCGCGGCCGCGAACCGCTTGCTCCGACTCTTAGGTGGAATTTCGATGTCACTGTCCTCGCGCAGAGTCGCGACTCGCGTGGAGGGTTGCTTGAGAAAAGAATGCGGAATGGGGATTTTCTAATTAGGAAGCTCATCGTGAGACCGGCAGGAGGAATTTTTTAAGGGGTCCCGGTTATTTAGAATCGCGTGCGCTTGTCCCTTCCACAGTGAATCGGACGGTACCTTCGCTTCTATAATCGTAAAAGTTGGTAGTATAATTGTAGAATCGGGCTGTAAATATCTCGCATAAAGTAGTAAAAGTGATACCGTCAGGTTGAATCTGGCTAATAAAAAGAGAGATTACCACTGTTGGACCACCGAAAGAGCAGCGTCGGCAGACATAAAACCTCTGCGAGCGCATCCACCAAATTTCTTCCAATTATCAACCTCTTTACCAGGATCTACATTAGGTGAGCAGGGTGTACGAAGATCGTTAAGGATTGGCCTCATCGCCAGTTAAAGATCACCCGGATCGCGGTAGCCACAAAGTAACGTTTCACATTGGCGACGAGGGTACGAGGGATCCACCCATCCATTAATATCTCAGAGCCAATAACGACGAGCACCGAATTTTACAGTCAGCTCGCCAGTACTTCCGGCAGGATTTTTACGATCGATTCATCGTGACACGCGCTCGAAAACTCAATGAATTCAGTCCGATCAGCAGCCCCGATCCCTCTGATCGGCGCAACCACCATAAAAAAAAGCAATTAGCGTTCGGCGCGTTTAATCGCCTCGTAAAGCCTATCGTACGAGTCCTTGCGCTCTAGACCGAATCCCTTCGCGGCTCGTCCCTTTTCATCCCGTTTGTCCATCCTCGATTGCGCATTCGTCCCTTATTCCTGCAGTTAGAACGAGACTGTCTTCCGCGCGCTTCCTCCCTCTCTCTCTCTCTCTCTCTCTCTCCCTCTCTCACTTTAATCCGCTGCTCCGCAGTTAAAGGAAACGACTGTTTAACAGGCGATAAACTCCTCGCTGGCAGTCAAGGACAGATAACAGCAGTCACTTCTGCTGTTTCCCACTAAGCACAGTACGCTCGTCGCAACCATTGGTGGCATACAAAAACGTTATGACGAATTAGGGCCACCCTCGCCCTTCGAGTCTCACGCGCGAGGAAAAACCTCCGAAAGAAGACCTACCTCAAGGATAAATGTGGTTTGAGGGTCGTTAGTCCTGCCGCACTCGGATTTATCCGATCTTTGATTCTTAGGTGTTTCCTTCGTGTTACTACCATGAGACTATTCAATTTTTCCTGAAAGCTTTGGCAGTTGCTTTTTATCTTGCAAGAACCTTTGCGCTATTGCTAGAATGACATTGAACATTCTAATGTCTCAAGGGCGAAGAAGCAATAACATTATTTACATTACTATGCAAACTGCAAAGTTCTGCCTGAGAAACTTTGCGTGTTTGGTCTTAGCAGTCTGATTCCAACTTTCTCATGGTTAATTTCGACATGCAATTTCGGATGGATTGGTTTCCTTAACGACACTGCTCCTGGAATCACTTTGACGAATGATTCGCTAAAGATATGCTGCCGTGGCGTTTTGCAAGGTGTCTCGTTTACGAGATGGACGTGGATGTATTTATGGTGTTATCGGGAGGAATATTCTTCTTGACCACCGATAAGGCACGAGGCAAACTTCGGATCGGAAAAGTTCGTCGGTTCCATCCTGCGGAAAAGGGTCGTGGGATTATCCCGTCCGTATCTCCATAAAGGTATCTCTCTACATGCGTCGACTTTTCGCCGCAATTCTTGACTCTTAAAGGGGATCGAATAACCGCCCACCACTATTCATCTTGCCAACCGGCTTCGGATGTAGAAGCAAACAGGGAAATATGCTCAATTTTTCTTCTTTTTCATACTCCGAACTTTGATCATCTCCGTGGTGTCTGCTTGTGACTTAACTACGTAGAGAAGATCTCTAAGACATCGCTGTGTATTGCTCGGTGACTTTAGGATACCGAGAGAGAAACTAATTACTGAAAGTTCAAAAAAAAGCACCCAGCTACCAATATTATATATTACCGAGGTACGATCTAGTGCTGGCGAAAGTCAACATTAACAAACAGAGAGTTCTCGAGTACGGCTCTCGCGACCGAGCGTTTATAATTTCCTCGAAGGGGTGGCTCTCCCGCGGCTCATTCCCGAGTTTCCGGGCTCAAAGGACGAAAAATGAGTCTGCATGGTAAGGGCGAGCTAAAAGCGGTCCGTCTCTCGAGCAGCGACCGCCGTGCCGATAGTAGAAGTACTCTGGCTCGTCTGATGTCTGCGTTAACTCTATTTGAGATTTTAAAATTCAATGAGCCAATCCGATATCGAGTATATAGGTGCCCTTCTAGGCTCTCCATTCCCTCGTTTCACTTGCTCGCACCCCTTGCTGCGAGCGATTCGCGCAGAATCGCGGAGGAAACGAGAGAAGAAGCCTGATTGTGAGTGAGGACACGGCACTCTTTGAGATACGGTTAACGGTACCTCTCACCCTTTTGCATCCTCGATGGAGGATCAAAAGATCCTGACACACTTTGGCCTCCATACTACTGTCACTTTTAGCACTAATATCTATTACTACTTATTACAATGCAAGCATAACTCGAATTACTTAGAAAAATATTGGCAAAGTGCTATAATGCCGAATTTAGTGGTTCTTTTCGACATAGTAGATCCTGCAAAACAGGATGATTTCCCGATATACGTAGCGCAGGAAACTGGCCAAAGAAATGTGGAAATAAGTTTTCTTTCCACCCCCGCAGAATCTGGTAGCTGTGTACGAAATTATCCCGAGTAATCGTTACACGAGCGCGTCATCCCCCTCGGCCGGGCAGTAAATTCTTGAGAACCGTCCAAGGTGTCGGCCGATAACGACCGAGCGTTTACGGGCGTATAAATGAAAAAGCGAGAGTCCCGCTCACTGTGGCCGGAAGCCCGTAATTCTGGAGCACCCTCAACCTTCTAATAAATGCCGTGAGCCGCGAGCACCACTGTGCGTATAACTCATCCGATATTATTATATATCATATATTCGGCCGTACGTGTTTTTCTTCCATTGTTTCATCCTATTAACTCTGGTCCCTTCTTCGATCTTTCTCTTTGGCTCGAAAACAAATCTCCTCGTTCTATCCCGCGATTTCGCGGTCCTCGCTCGATTACTTGTACTCGCGAAACTCGAATCGTAATGTTTATTTGAATTTCGAAAGATTGCTTTTGGTTTGTTCGAACTATCTTAAAAACTGGGATCTTATGAGAGGAAGATTTTTATGTCCGACTGACGGATTCAGAACACAAAGTAACATGGAACTATCGTTAGTCACGGTAACGACTTCAACTTCAGGTCGCTTCACGTGCGCCGGTGAGCGTTTGTGTCTAAGTACCTATGCGTAACTTTGAAGTTAGGAGAGCAGGATATTAGAGTGGGAGGAGAGCTGTATTATGGGGTGGGTTTGACGGAAAGGGAACAGGACCAATAACTAGACCATACTGCTCGCTTGCTTATAATACCAAGTTGCGATCAGTTTAAAGACGAAGAGAGTAAGAGAGCTCGTATCGTGGGAAGCAGAAATATCACACGTGGATTGAACAATTTTTTTCATAATCTCTCTTCACGTTTCCTTGTCTATTTTCACTCTGGTATCAAATATGGTTCATAACGAAGAATACTGGTTGCATCGATGACACGGAGCGCGACTCTTTGATGGCTAATTACCACGGTTATTAAAAAGGGTTTATGCCAGGACTATCAGTCGACAGGAGTTCGTTAGTGGACCACGTTCCGAGAATTCGATTTTAATAGGTACGCACTTTCTTGTGAAATGGTTCGACTAAGCGAGAACAGTTTTACGACTGCTCATTTTAGCTTTTGGCAACCGACCGACAAACGAGAGGAACGACTTTATGCTTCAGCCCGAATAATTAACCCCATTGTCGTAGTGCGCTGTTGGCGCGAATATATACGCGAATCAATTCCACTCTATAGTGACACAGTGCCATAATCAATTCTACCAAGTTTCCCATCCAGTCTCATTATTCTTTATTCCTCGCGAGTAACGTGTGTGTCTATTCTCGTTTACTACTGTTTTACTCCCCTGTTTACGATCCTGTAATAGCTTTAGTGTCTGGAAACTCGAAGTAGCTACCGCATAAATCAAAGCGAAAGAATGATAGATGCTTGTGCCCGTGCCTGTGACGTGTGCCTGCCGGGAGAGTATACGATGCGGCGTGCGTGTTCCGTTAGATACATGTACACGTACATAGATAGCTCGCGTATATACATACATACATGTACTTAAGTCGATAGGACGAGCGACACCCGGCGTACTTTTTAACGACGAGACGCCGACAGCTCTCGGCGATCAGACTCAACTCTGTTGCGTGTACACGAAGTCGCAAGTTCCCGTCAAACTCGAACTCTTTCCTCTTCTACGTTATGGTTGACGAGCACGCGAAATCACCGAACCGATTTCGGGCCGTATTCGAGCCGCATTCGAGCCGCATTCGAGCTGCGAACTTCTCGAGCGACAGCCACCCCTGCTCGAAGTCCAATGCTGTTATTTATGATTTATGAGGCGAGTCGCAGCTCGTTTCTCCGATAACGACTGCGACTTTCTGCAGTATCATTTCCATTGATACTGGAAACCACTATTGTCAGGCCCGAACGATCGTTCTCTCACTCGAAAATTTTCGTTCGCGAGTTTTCGCTAGTGAAGGCATCAACTGCTACTCACGAATCACTCGTCATTCGCGTACGTTCTGTCTCGATCATGCTGATTTTTCACAGTGATCGACAATATTGCAAAATACCAGTGGTATTAGAAGTATTAAAAAGAAGTAAATTCTTTAATAATTTATAGTTTGTATAATGTTCTATTTGATGGCTTTTGGGGATTGTCTCACGTGACAAATTTCTATTAGATCAAAGAAACGGAATCATGTTAGGTACTTTAGGTAAAAGATAGAACGTTAGTTTACGCACGAAATATTATAGTCGAAAGTTTATGATCTATGTTTGCACCAATTTTCTTTGCCGATTGACCCCGATTTCTTTCGAAGTACATAAGTACCTGTAGAAGCTTTCTTTAAAGTAATAATCGAGGAGGTAACCAGCAATTGGAATGGTGGCAATATTACTGTGATTGCAACTTTGCTCAGAAGGGGTTGCTCGTGCTCGAAAGCGGCATAATTTGGGTTACGGCGCCCTTCGTGCCAGGCTCTGGCTTTTCAAGCTCGGAATTGTCAGTGGAATGAGCAGTCGAGCAGAAGAGCGTGTGAGTGATGGACGGTGGAAAAGTCCGCGGGAACGGCTGCAATTGAGCGAGACAGTCGAACTGGAGGATGCAACTAAACTCGTGGTGAAACGAAGAACGAGGGAGAAAGAGCTAGTATTCGCAGGGCAATTATCGCGAGCGCGAATCGCGCCACTCGCTGGCACGTAGATTGGCGGCTCGCGTTGGTTGTATCGATCTCGTTCAGCAATTTGCGGAGTTAAACTTCGTGCTGCGATCGACGATAATATAGTTTCCAACGCGGTTCGACCTTTTCTCTCTCTTTTTCTTCCTGCGGATGTACGCCCTAGAGGATCTCTTAACCCCCACGACATCTTTAACGAGCGAGGAACTCCTGCGCTTGCTTGCACTGACGCGCGACAGATGCGCTCGTTAACGATCCCCCAAGAACTCGATAACCAATTTAACCCTCGGTGTGCGATCAGTGTTTTCACCTCTCGGATTACTTCATTCTCGTCGCTTTTGCACCTGCCAGATACCACCAGTTTACATCTACAATACAGGGTGTTAAAGATACAAATGTAAATGAAATTGGAAGAACTGTGTTTCTTGAGAACGATTCGTTTGCATATAATCAATCTTCCACTATGATTTCGTAATTAATAAATCTATTCTACTCGCTTGCTTGACAATAAATCTATTCTATTATAAATATTCCGAAACAATGGGATTTCAATCAAAAACTGAAATAATTTCGTTTTACTGCGAAAAGAAATATTTTTAAAGAAGTTCGTACAACTCGAGGGTCGTTTCGGTACTGCTCCATCTTGACTTTATAAACAGGCGGTCGAGACAATAGTTTCCCCTCGCTATCCGAAATTACAGTACTACCTACCGCACCGAGTATCATAATATCGTATACACATGCATGCATACATACATAATGCTCGCCCCGACAGCCGTACAAGGACCTTCACTCGGCTGCCGTTTTATATACTTGGCCAACTCGAGAGGGGATGAAATCTTAACGAGACGCGGAGGCACACCCGACAACAGTGACAGCCCGAAATCTTGGTTTTCTCGCGACCCTGTCGCGCCGGCTACAGCCTCTGCATTATACAAAAAATGCAGCCCCTCGCAATCTGACCAGCCGTAAACCAGCATGAAATTATAAAGCCATGCAAATCGGACTTTTTTATCGCCTCACCCTCACCGTACTCTCTTCAAAGCACCGAATTAGCTAGAGTAGCCTCGCATACGTTGTTCAGTATTCAACAACGATGAAATGTTTTTCTGATATTTGTTTAAAACCAAAACGAGACTCAGTGGCAATTCTTTTAGAGTTTTTCATCCCTCTTGAATTGTCAATTTCTCTACGGATGTCCCTTGATCGTGGATTTTTACTCCGTGCTGGGAATAACTTTCCCCTGAACAAGCAATAATTATGTTTACCCCTGTTTCGTATCGACGACTAACGAACTTCGAGCTACCGGCGGCAAACTAACGGGGGTTGAACTAAGTACACCAGTTACCTTCCCGAATGAGTCTTGATCTTCGCATCGTGGAATTAGGAGCCTCCGGCGAAAGCCTTAATTACCGATGAAATTTTCCGCGAAGGTGACGAAGATAGCGGGACATAATTCGGGCGGCTGTTTAAAAATTCACGAAGACGTCGAGAAGAATAGCTCGTCGGATGCGACTTCGAAGGCCCGACTTCCAGATACTTCCTCGTTACTTTCTTGCCGTAATAAAAAATCTTGAACCGCGAAGGGAGACGCGGAGCGTGACACGAATAATCCCGAACAATTTGAGAGACCGCCCTGAGAATTCCAATGAGGAGCAAAACAAAAAATTGCGCTGCCTGATTACCGCCGAGCGACTTTTACATATCTGATAATATGAATAATGCAAGCATGATGTAATTCGAATTGCAACTAAGAGGCTTCCTCTTTGGGACTGATCTTGATAAGGCCCGGCCTAGATACGGCACGGTGGAAATGAGATCGAAATGAATAATTACCTAGGCTAATTAGCGATTCTCGTATGACAGCGAAGAGTTTGGTAAAATTTTCGACTGGAAGCAACGATGATATTTGGTAGTTGGTGCCATGCCGGTTGCCTTCTTCTTCCCGACGCGATGTGACGTGGCGGGTGGCCTGCTAAAAGCTCTGTAAATTATTGCTCAAAGTTTATAGTGACGCCGCATCGCAGGACGCAGTCGCAGCCGTGCACCCCCGGTTGGTAATTGCGCTAATTATTATCGTTTTGGCAAGACGAGGGGAGCTGAAAAGTCGCTCGGATTCCGTGATGTGCCGGCACTACGCTTTACGGTCGACGACACGGTTAGATCGTAAGGGGAGAATTATTCGAAAAGTCCGATGCTTTGCCTAGCGACGATTCCTCCGTTAATAAATGAACGGAAGCGAGTGGAACAGAATGGAAGTAATGTTCGCTTTGATACAAGTTCGATAAAGGATCTGTATTGATTTAGCTTATTTCAAGTTAATGTTGGGCTACCTTACGGTATTATTTTTCTGCTAAATAATTATTGCAACTTTTTTTGAATCTGTAAGTCCATTTGGAGATACTTTTATGACGATCGTAGCTGAAAGAATTACGAGACATCGTGTACAGCTTTCTATCTTTATCATGCAGATGTGCATAATAGGCAACGAACCACGGTGCGAGCTAAAATCTGCAATAAAATTGCATCATAGATTCGCGTTTTACCTTGGGCACGATTTAGAAATGGATACATATCGCGTGCGTTCATGTGGGTGCGGATTGCGAGGTGTATCGAAACGGTGGCAGGTGTGCAGACAGAGAGAAGATTCGATAATGCGAAAGCTCGCGCTCGCGAGGGGGTGGAAGCGCCTCTAGGGCCGAAGCACGTCAGTTCGTGTTCAGACGTGACTCGAGAAGCAGCACCACTTTTTATCGGATCACGGAACGTTTGTTATCCTTTGACACAATCCAATTTATCCTACGTTACACTATGAGGTATGTGATTTTTTATTAGCACTCAGTATCCCTATCGTAGATAGAAAACTAGCAGAACGATAATTCTTTGGACTTGGAATATGGGTTGTTTATATCGAAAATCACATTTCGCTGTAGTACATCTAGTTCAAAATGAAGACAATGCGAATAACTTTGGCAGTTTAACAACTTGTAAAGTACAAATGTATTTCAGGAAGTTTGTCCTAAATTCTATTCTTGTTCCTTGATTTAAGTGGAAGGATTATGAAGAAGCTTTACTATAAAACGCTTTAAAATATCCTTAAATTACCGTTTGATTGGAATGTTGATCCCACTGCCAAGTGCAGATTTTACAGAAAGGGCATGATCGCATAAATCTACTACCGTGACGTCTGTAATTCCCTACATTTCGCGTCGATTTCACCACGAAAATTCCCAGGCCCTTTCCATAAAGACTCGAACAGAGAGAAGTCCGAAATAAATTATACGCGGTCGAAACCGCCACTGCGCTCTGAAACAAAGCCAGCGGTCGAGAGCGATTCGGACTATCGGTACAAATCGCGTTACGTAAGAGTCTCGGCATCGCTACGTTCGCTTCTAGCCGGCTCCTTTTTATTTCCCGGAAATTTCTTCGCCAAATTTATTCGGCTCGTAGGCCCACCGGCAAAAAGATGACAGAAGCCAGAGAACCAGCCAGCGAGCGAGCGAAGCTGCCAACCAACCAGCCGGCAAGTACACTAGCGAATCTACGAGCGACAGAGTCGCTATGTCGCGTCTCCCTCAAATATGTATGCGAGCATACACAGACGATAAATAGAAGAACAGATATTCTTCGCTATCCTCTCCCCCCTCTCGCGCCTCTCGAAATTTAACGGTATGCGCGCCTAAGCTACACGCTCTATCGGCCTGGGCATGCCAGTCCTCGTAAACTTCCGCCACTGAGACTCCTGAACAGAAATTTACGCTAACACGGCGCATCCCTTATTTTTCACCCTTCTTTCCCGTTCGTACGATTGAATCGTATTGCAAGAGAGAAGCATGAACCCGCGAAACCTAATAATTTTATCATTTTGTTGATACATCTGATTTGGATGAATGATTTCAATTTAATTAAAAATAAAAAATTGCAGGTTTTTAATTTAGTGCTGTATTTTGTTTGATAAATTGTGAGGTTCTAATGGCTCAGTTTATACTTGTGAAATTTCTTGCTAGTGTAAGAATGGCTGTAAACATAAAAGTTGGAATTAGTTTAGTCTGCGAATGTTTCTTGAAAAGGTGCGTGCAAAACTAGAATGTTGGGAAGGTATAGAAGCACATACGGGTGACCAAATCGACGGAGGCTGGGTCGAGAAACGATCCAAGACTGGGCTATCCTTGATACTTAACGATTGATTGGCAGGATTGCCAATTTAGCCAATTACCGTGGAGTTCTCCGAGTTTCGCGGAATAACGAATCAAAATTACATAGTCGGCGCGGCGGCACGGCGTGGCGGTCGGTCCCGAAAAAATATCTCGCGGTCGCTGGGCTCTCGCCAAAGAGATTTCTGGTGAAGAATCCGCGCGAGAAATTCGAGAGGCCGAAGGGCGTCCGACCGAAAGCCGGATGCCGTATTTTCAGGCAATACGTGATCTTCAGCCGCTGACGCCCGCGCCGATTGACCGAAGAACCATCTTACCAGTCTCGAAATTTACCCTCCAGCCGATTTTTATGATGCTTGAGCAATCGCACGTTCCTCAAGCGGATATTTCGATCAGGATCGATTAGTTTCCGCGGCAATTTCTAACCCACGCATCACCCAAAATTCTGAGTAAGCTGAAATCTCCACTTGAGGCAAAATCCTTTATCTATTTACTGTGCGAAATTCTTTGTGTCTGTAAATGTAAGGTGTATACATTCCTGCGATCCGAGCACTAGATTCGCAAGAGTTAACGGGCATAGCCGATAAACTGAAGAAGAAGCTCATGACAATGCTGCGTGTATAAAAGTTTCAAGAATGGCAATTTCGGTCTCCCAATTTCGGCCAGGCCATTTCCACTTTTCCAACTATCTCTGCGTTTCCTTTCCCTATGGTAGCTCCACTCGCTTGTTCACGCGGGGTGCGGAGATCGTGACTTTTCCGCGCAGTACAGTCTCGTAAACTCCCGGGTATAGCCGAACCCACTACTAGCCTATCGATTTCACGTGTTACCTCTCGGAAATTGCCTTGTTTTTCTCTCTTTCTCCTTGGCTCTGCGTTTTGAGCCGCGCGAAAGATCGATACGATATCAGGGACCTTGGAATCACCTGGCTGATCTTGTAAGGAGTTGGACTCTTTTTCGATGCTTTGTACAATTTCAATTCCTCGTTATTATAATAATTGACAGATTCCTATTTTCAATTCGTTTGTTTTAATTAAAACTCTTACCGACCAATCCACTTCGAAAATCCTTTTATTAGGAGCCACAGTTGCAGAGTGTGTACACTGGAGTTTTCGCAGATAGAATGTCTGGAAAACATGATATGTACGGCGATGCAGCAAAGTCGTAATGCGCGCAACCGCGAGGCAGAATTCCGCGGAAACTGAAAGAAGGGGGTGGAAGAAAAGAGGCTGGACAAGGGAGACTGAGGGCAAGGGCGAGTACGGCTTTAAATCGCTGGGCGCCGGGCAACCGGGTAGCCGGTGCGACGAGGAGAGGACGCGAGCAGAGTCAAGCTTGCCTCGTAATCCAGACAGATGGGACTCGTTAATGGGACGCGCGAGTAATTTGCAAGAAATCTAATAACACCGCGGCTTCTCTGTCTCCCGGGTTCCAACGTTTGCTCTCTCTCCGGCGACCGGTGACTTGGGCGCGAGGTCTCTCTTGCCGGTGGCCCATAACTCGTCGCTTGACTTTTCCCCCTGGCTGACCGTCGTTGGGCTCTCTAATGACAATACACGGGGAGGGCGCTCCTCCTGAAAATTAAAATTCGCCCTGGAGGCTTGTGTGCCACTGGACATCCTCCACTCTGTGTCCACTCTTTTCCTCTTTTTCCCTTGGACACTACCAACAGTCTATACCCTTGCTCATAAGTCTGAGAACGCTTGCGATACAAGATAATCGAGCTTCGAAACACAAAGATAAACTTTCTCTGGTATACGTCGTATTTCGCGAACTCGATAGGAAAGCAATGACTGGGCGTAAATGAGCGATTCGAATGAAGGGTGAAATTTTCAAGTGAAATAACAGTGTTGTAGAATTCGCGAAGGAGGATGTAAGCGAGCACATATGTAAAAAAAGTTCGAAGCAAGCTCGAATCCCTTGTTAGCCCATCTTTGGTGGCGCACGAATCTGCAGTTCCGTGGATAGAGCGCAACAAAGAGAAGACAGAAGATAGAGAAGCGAGAGAAGAGATAGGATAACACAGAGTAGGGGGAGAGGGAAGCAGGACTCGTTAAGCAGTTTGCGGTTCGTCCCAGCCTTTTTTCAAGGCGCGCCTTTAATGTAAACATATTCCGCGAAGAGATCGGCATCTCTTTCTCTCCCCCGAATTCCGCTCCTTCCACCCACCCTCGCTTCGTTTTTCAGTCGTGAAACTATTTGAACTCTTTTTTTCCTCGGCCTCGGCCTCGTCCGCGGCGGCCGAGGTGCGTTTTGTTTCGCGCGTCTTTGTTCTTTTGCGGAGCTCCTCTCCGGTCCACCCACGACGATCGCCTCTCTCGCTGGATCGATCTTGGCCAGGCCGTTGATCTCGTCTTCCGGGGAACTGGAGCGGAATTTTTGCTTACACTGATCACAGCCTGGGATTGTACTGCTTTCTCTCTCTCTTCTCCTGATTAATTGCAGGATTTTAATGCAATTCAACGAGGCGATCGTAGCATTTCGAGTTTACTCTAATGATTGCAAATGAGAATCGATTGGAGGGGAATTGAAGGCTGCGGGGATTCCTTTTGCGCATTATCGCGATAATGCCGATCGAAAATAATCATCGGAGTAACAGGAGCCAGTCGAAATCCCGGAATCGTGGTGTTCACGCTTCGCCGGCGATGGGAATCGATAATGAGCCGCGCTTCAGTTTTAATCGGCGTCAAACCTATCGGTGCCGCGACGAATAAAATTTACGTCTTTACGCGAACCGGAGCGTATGTGTACCCGTGGCTGGAAACGCAGTCGGTCCGTCGAAGCCACGTAACTCGATCTGCGCGAACACCTACAAAATCAAATTATACTGGCTGACACGCCATGAATTTTAATCGACGCCTAATCTCTCTGCATCGACTGTTATGCTTCTGGATCGCGGCATCCTTTGCGTCTCGAGCTGCTTTACCGCTCTCGCTAAAAACGACCGTTGGAATTATTAATTCGTCGTGATCTTATTAATGCTGGTACTACAGGAGCTACAAAACGAACGGTCTGACGATTCTTTATTTTTGGATCGTACCTTTTGCTCCCATTCCAATCTAGACTGAATGCGTAAAAAATGTAATACAAATTTTCAAGAAACGCTATTTCTTCGAATTAAGTATTTTCACGATTCCACCAAGTGGATACATGCAATCATCATTAGGCATTTTAATATTGAATACAGCGTCTTTGTGATTATTTTCATCAAGAATCAATTTTAATTCTAGCATTAATGCATGATCGTTTAACGAGATACATACTCTGAAATTGATCCTTACAGTATCCGTTTTCCAGCGATCGTATACACCATACAGGATCTTATTTGATAGATCGTGACGGAGAATACCGGT